>CM053609.1:51051858-51087434 GCA_028646535.1 Procyon lotor
CTGAAAGTGGTTGATTTTCTGCTCCTAGAATTGCTGTTCTTATTCTCTTCTCTCTGCTGTTGTGTTTGCCGGCTTTTAGAGTGGTTTTCAGCCTCTTTCTGGATCCCAGTGCTCTCCGTGCCTCCTACACCTCCGCCATCTTGTCTTGGTCCCTCTCACGTAGAAAAGTCTTCAGTGTAATTAGTCTCTTTGAAAAATGGTTCTGTATACCAGGGGTGTGGCAATGACCTCCGTTCCTACAGCTGGACATTCAGCAGCAACAGTAGATAAGTCAGCTTTTATTGCAAGTTGGACTTATGTGTAACCTCCATCCCTGCCACTGAGACTACTCTGTTGACATGCTTGTTGTACCGGCACTGGGGTGGCTAATAAGAGAGGCTGTCTGGCATGAGCTGACTGAGTGGTTCTGTCTAGTTGACTGTAAAGTGCCTCATCCCTGATGAGCGCTTTTTGGTGGGATTAACCAGGGTCACAGAAATCTCTGCACTTCATGGCTGGTTCCATATTCTTCTTCCCCACACTGCCTTGTCCCTCATTTTTTAATCTTTCTCTTTTCAGGTTACCAACCAACCAGCCAGGTTATTGATCACTGCTTTTTTTTTTTTTAGGATTTTTTTTTTTTTTTTTTATTTGACAGAGAGAAACACAGCGAGAGAGGGAACACAAGCAGGGGGAGTGGTAGCGGGAGAAGCAGGCTTCCTGCCAAGCAAGGAGCCCGATGTGGGGCTCCATCCCAGGACCCCGGGATCATGACCTGGGCCGAAGGCAGACACTTAACGACTGAGCCACCCAGGTGCCCCTTGATCACTGCTTTTAAGTCTGTATGTATTTCCCAAAGTGAGTGGCCAGGTGCATCTCCTGAAGTCCATTGGGAGGATGTCCTCTCACCACTATCTCTCAGGGCTAATTTTGAGTGGGACTGAGAACCCTGGAGTCCATTTCTGGCTTGCATTTGTCATCAGGCTGACCCATCTGTGAACAAAGTTTGGCTTCTTTTTTCCCCCTCCATCAGTTGGACATCAGAGCCCTCTCCCGCCCCCCAGCCATAGGAACAGTGGTGAATGACTGTGTATCCATCAGTCTTCAAAGAGTTGGAGTAAATGGCCATAACACCCTTTAGAGAAGATGGAGGTAATTGGCACCTCATACACTGTGGTATTGCAGGAGCATTCTGTTTGCGTACCTGGCCTTTCCCGCAGTCAAAAGGTAGAAGATCTGAAAATTGGCTTAACTCTGGAAACTGGGCAAGAGATCACAGCTTTTTATTAGGTGGTTGCCTTTAGCTTTCTGATCATCCAGTCCTGGTTTCTTTCAACAATACAGATTGAGAAATGTTTGCATCGACAGCCCATCTTTCTTGCCCTTAGGGATTCCATGTTCTATTAACCATTCCATAGCTCCCTCTGTGTCTGGCATCCCGGCTGCCCCACCAATTTTGCTGCCCAAGACAATTACTGCACTCATCTCATTTCTGGTCTGTTAAATGCTACTATTTGGCCTCTATGATGTCTTTTATTTCCTGTCATCTCCCTGGGTTTCAGGGGGCCCAGTTCTGTAACTGCACCTGCTCTGGTCTGCCCAGCCGACAGAGGACAGTCACTGCTAAGCTTCTCGATGCTGCTACTGCTTCTCCCTCCCCCCTGCTCCCGGTACATTTCTCAACACTCTGGTGAATGCATCGTCCTCCTGGCCACCTGCAGAACATAATCTGCTCCAAGGTGTTCCAGCTTCATTGTTGGCTTTGCCTTATGCCTGCCTCTTTGAACCTTAGGTCTCTTCTTCCATAAATATCATGGTAGTCTGGCTTTTCTGTTGCAGTTATTGCGAACCATTGCTTTTACCTAGTTTCCAAGAGCTGTTCTAGCAGAACAGCTAGTGCCCCATCAGCTCAGGTGCTCACCAGGATGGATAAATCCCGTGTCAAAGACGGTGTTTTCATAGCAATGATCTCTTCTTTATTCAAATTCATGTTCTACTGTCCTCGATGCTGCTCTCTCAAGATCCAGTCCCAGTTAGAGCTGACTGACTCCTGCATCCCCTTTGCGGTAGAGTCTCCTTCCTCTCCCTGCAGATTTAGCTCTTTCCTGGTCAGGTGAGATTGCCACTTGACTCTCTGGTGACTAGGAGGAGAAACGGGCTAGATCCTGACAGAGACCATGTTATCTCGCCAGGCAGAGACTCCTGCATTGTCTTCAAGTAAGGGAGGAACATTAGCGTTAGTGGGAATGAGGCTCAGGTCAGTTGTGTATCTCTAAGAAAGAATTTTACTTCTATGCCAGTTTCTTTCATTCATCATCGTCCTGTCTCTGGTTTTGATTCCCCCTTTCCTTCTCAAAAGTTTGACTTCTCATCTTCCTGATGTAATATAGTGACTCTTCCTCCTCAGAGGACTTCTCAACCCTTTAACTTCTCCTCCAGTAGGATAACCTACTTCCATTTCTCTCTCTCTCTCTCTCTCTCTCTCTCTCTCTCTCCCACATACACACAAGCATACACAGAGTCCTGGTGAAGACAAACAGCATGTAGCCTGGCAAGCTGCTGGAACTGTTTCTCAACACCAACAGCCTTTGCCTAGAGTCAACTTCTTGAGGGGAATGGCCATCCTTTGCAGCTTTCATTGGCAGCCCCCTCGGCTCATTGCCCTAGTGTGGTAGCAAGTTACATTTTAGCTGTGCTGGCCACTCTGACATTAAATTGCCACAAGGGAACCAATAAATCATTTTTTTGTACTTTGCTTTCTTTCTTGCTCTATCCCTGCTACCTCCTTCCCTTAGGCCATGCATAGTTTCTTTGGAAATTCTTGGAAAATAGCTGCCAGCAGTCTAGCTCCTCCAAAGTTACTGGTTTGTTGTCTATCCAGTAAATAGAAAACTTGGAAACATTTTAGAGAATTTCTCACCTTTCCTATCTTCCAGTCTCTGTAGCAAGGCCAAACTGGGATTCCACTCCAGAATTTGAACACAGGAAATAAGCTTAAGGAACCACCTAGGCCTATTGGTTCCTGGGCATTCTTGGGATTGGAGAATGTTTCTGTCTGGCCAAAAATGCTTAGCTGGCTGCCAGCCTTGGAGGGCAAGGCAAGGACAGCTCTAAAGACAGAAGCAAAACTGTACCCTGTGTTCTGAGTCTGCCATTAAAACCGAACAGGAAAAGACACACATCTTTCAGGTCCTGGGTTAATTCTGTATAAAGATGAAATGTTGTAAAGGTTACACATTCATGAAGGAACTTTCTCCATGAACTGCCAAACTTCTTGTGGTTGTCTTACCATTGAGAAAGTTAAAAGTTCATTCTTTGGGATTTTTGGGTGGCCATTCAGCTCAACAATGCAGAAGCTTTGTTTCTTTTATGTTTGGCCTTGTGGCCTTTAACCCAAGACAAGGCTATTTTCTCCTCTCTCTGAGATCACATCACACCTGATTTGCCAAAATGGCAGGCGCTTTTCTCCCTGGGAAAATGTGATATTTGGTTTCCTCAGATTGTTTATGGGGCACAAAAAATTAGGGAATCAGAAGACTGGCTTTGCTCTACAACTTTTTTTTTTTTTATCCACACCAACACACTTTAAATAAATGTATAAATGTTTTTCTGCGAGAAGTCATCTATTTCTCTATTCACAAAAGACAAGCTATCAGAGAATAATTTACCAGGAAAGACAGTAACACTTTAGGGTGAGGATGTTGGTTCTCTCCCACTCAGAGGGCTTTCTATTCCCATAAGGTTTTCAGCTAAGCCTTAGGAATCTGGAATGCAGTGGGATTGGCCCACATCTTCGGCAAGCCCTAAAGAAAAATGTCTCCAGGGATCTCTCATCCTTACATAAAGGGGGCAGAATCATAGACCCATGAGCCTTCTTCCAAAGTCTTTGCTGATACCCAGTGAGGGGAGGAAGCTGCTATGGTTGACTCCTGAAAAGTGAAGAAAACAGCAGGGACTCCAAACCAACACTCTCGGCAAATCTTTACCCATAAGGGTTTCTTGGTGGAACAAAAAATGGCTTTTCTACATTGTGACAGAATGAGTAAAATAATGGATAATTCTTGCCTATTCTTACTTGCCTAACTACCACCACCCTCTCCGATCAAGCTGTAGGTCTAGGCTACAAATCCCCAAATCTCTAAAGGTTAGACTATGACCAGTGACTACTGATTGGCCCTTGATGCTCACTACCATGTAAACTTAGGAAAAGGTATGACTAAGGAGATACAAGGCTTGAAAAATCTCTTTTGCTTCCTTTGCTTGATTAATTTGAGCCTGTGAGGGCAGATGATATTCTCATGAGAGGGACCCTGGAGATGTTTATACTTGGCATCGTTCATGAATTCTCCCGTAGGTCAGATTATCAATATTACTCCTTATTTTAGTATGGTGAATCTTGCTCATTGGCACACTTTCGGAAGACCCATTATGTGCAAAGTATTTTCCAGACATTGTGGAACATACAGTATATCGAGAAAGGAATAGTTCTTGCCCTTGGGCAGTTTAAAGTGTGTGTGTGTGTGAGAGAGAGAGAGAGAGAGAGAGAGATTGAGAATGAAAGAAAATAAATTGCATAATTCCCTAGAGCACAAAATTTGTTTTCTATCAAATGATCTATCAGTGATACTGCAGTGGAGTGTTTAGTAGGTGGGTTTTTGCATGGGACCTGATTTGTTCTTTGATCACAAAGCCAGGTGGAGGTCATGTGGAGTCTAATGGAGATTGAACCTCAGAGTTCCTACTGGTTCCAAATGCCAAAGGTTTTGGGGCTACATGTGAAGCTCAGCAAGAATAAGACTCCCACAGCCCATCTCTGGTCCAGTCCAGGGAAATGAAGTTCTTCCACTAATGGTCAACTTGTCAGAGTTTCTTTTGTATTTTGGTTGTGCTACAGATTGGGCCTTCCTGTGCGGTTCCATCAAGATGGAGGAGACTATGCCTGGCTTGACGCCAGAGTCTTTGTTTGACTCCAGGAACAATCAGTCTCTCCCTTCCCAACAGAGTAGTTGGGCTTAGGAAATATTCTCACTGAAAAGGAGGTTGTTATCACTGACCTTAAAATGTGAACCCTTCTCTCTGGCTACTACTCCTTATCAGCCAACTCTCCTTTCTCCTTCTATACACAGCCTACTTGCTCTTTCCTTCATGAGTATGTGAATTCTCCCCTGGAGCTGGAGAAGTCCCTTGGAGCTCATGTGCATGGAGTCTATGTGAAGGCCCAAGAATGTGAGTATGTGGGGCTGATCCGGACCAGGGACCATGTTTACCTATGCAGGCTGGCAAAAGGCAGGGTGGCTGGAGGGCATTTGCAAATCATCTTTATATTGAGGAGAGGGCAAATCCCCTTTATATTGAGGGGAGAGAGGGCAGCAAAAGTCAAAACTAGAGTGGTATCTAATGTCAGATTCAAGAGCACGATAAGATTTTGACAGGGAGGATGGACTGTTAGCAGCCAAGAAAAATCAGAATGGGACAAGATGCCAAATGTGGTTCCAAAAAGGAGCAAGTAGGTGAGAACCGATGTGATGAGACCAAGCAGGGCACCGAGGTCTATTTTCATACAGGGTCAGGCCTGCCAGAAGTAGGAGCCCAACAGAAAGATAATGAGGATCTTAAATCACTCAGTCCGGAAGCTCTGCCTGCTCTGTGAGCTTCTTCTTGGCTTCAGACCCTTTTGTACTCTAGACTGCAGTCAACTACTAACTCCCTTCTCCAGTCAGGCAGTATTGGGGTTGAGCCTGGGGATCTGCGTTTTAATAAGCATCCAGGTGGGTTTATACATACTAAAGGTTTGAATGACCACCTGTTCAGCCCTGCCATTAGGTATCACTCCAAATCTTTGCCCCTCTGGCTTATCTTATTCTTCAGCCACCGAGGACCCAGTGTTGGAATGCCCTCATCATGGTATATTATACACCCCTGATCCCCACCTGTAAGGAGGGATCCTAATCCTGTGTGTACCTGTTTAGTTTTTCCCCTTGTCTCTGGTCCCATACTCTGTCACCCTTTGGGGGGACCCACCCTATGCTGGAATGTATGTCAGCTGCTTTTAGAGGGACTAAGAGCCACCCTAGAATTGGAAAGCATTATTTATTGTTTCCTTCCATGCAGAAAGGGAGGTAACCATGCGACATTCAACAGGGTAATTGAAAACAGATTGAGGTTTCTACAGCTTTGGTCACAAGTGGGAAAAATGTCTAGTGTCCACTTCCAAATAGGAGTGGGGAGAACTGGAAATGCAACAGCCCAGTCATTAAACAGAGCAGATAAACGAAAGAAAGTCTTGACTTTTTCCTGCTCAGTTTCGTGATTTTAAAAGGGCAATAAAATATAGAGATTATAAAAAAAAATAAAGGCCAGCTTTGGCAGTACCATTCTGTAAGGGCCATTACAATCTTTTGTTCTGATGGGATCTTTGTGTGGGCAGCAGGAAGCGAGGAAGGTCTGGCTTTGCCACCTGGTCAGAGGCGAGGAGCTCCCCTGAGCTGCCTGCCTGGAGAAGGGGCAGCAGCCCCCTCTGTGAGTTCCTGCTGACGATAAGGCAGTCTGGGTGGGCAGACACTGCTCATGAACTGACTGGAGGGAACACACGTCTCACCGCTCAAGGTGTTCTTCACTTTGGTTCCTGTGTGGCTAGGACATTGGGAGGCCCATTGGCTGAAATCCTGGTAGAACCCCATGTTTCAGAAACTCACCCAGAGGGGATTGCTTTATTTCATTTTTATTGGAGTGTCATCACATCTAAGGTTGACCTTGTTGAGAATGTGGCCCCTTCGTCATGTCTCGTTGCCTACCTCTCTCTAGTCTTGTGAAAGCAGGGAAGAACTAGAAATGTTCTCTCAAAGAGGCCTTCCAATAAAAAGTCCCCAGACTCTTGGCTCTGGGCTCACTTGTGTACTTGTTTTTCCAAGGCTGCAAATGAAAAATTAAAAAAAAAATCATATACATTCAGACAAGCTCCAAGAATGGGAAGGCAGCACAGAATGAGGGCTGGCTCTGTCTTCTCAGGGTGTGATAGCTTGGCCTGTTGTTCCTAGAAACTTAGGCTCCCGGGAAAGAATTTTAGGGCCTCTGTGACACAGCCAAGGGAGGGATGTGACCTTAGCTTTGCATCTCATGCAGATCTACCATAATTTTTACATTTGGTTGGTGCTCAAAGTAAAATTGCTGAATATCTGCCTTTTAATGGGTTTTTTGGTTCATTTGCCTGCCCGGGACTGTGCCCTCTTTGTTTCGTTCATTCACGCATTTGGCAAACATGAAATACTGGTTGGTAGGCATCCTACTCTTTTCTCCTTGTAATACTGAGTCAGAGGTACCCCAAGGACAAGGTTTCCTGGCCTCTTCCCAAAAGAATGGTTCCCTCAGGTTCATGGGCATGTTTTTCCTATGCACCAAATGAACGAACGAATGAATGTGCCAGAGACAAAACCAGCTTTCTCTCTCTCTCTCTCTCTCTCTCAAGATTTTATTTATTCATTTAAGAGAGAGGAATATATAGACAGAGCATGAGCAGGGAAGAGAGGGAGAAGCAGGCGCCCCATTGAGCAGGGAGCCAGACATGGGGCTTCCATCCCAGGACCCTGGGATCATGACCTGAGCCAAAGGCAGGTGTCCAACTGACTGAGCCACCCAGGTGCCCCCAAACTAGCTTTCTCTAGAGCATTGTCTTGTTCCCCATAGATTTCTAGGGCTTTTGAAAAACATGTTGCCTATTTAAGGAGTAGCAAGTATCCACCTCTCTCTGAAAAGAAAGCCTTAATAAAACAACTGGCCTCAGGATGGCTTCTACTCATATTATACTAGGAAAACAAATCCCTTCTTCTAGAGCATTTCTGGCCATTCAGGCCTACTTGGCATTCTGTAGCAGGGAGAGGTCAGGGCTGGAGATGTAATGTTGGGAATCATTAGTGGTATTCAAGTCACAAGACTGGTGAGATCACCAGGGGAGTGGATATAGAGAGAAAAGAGAAGAGATCAGCAGGGGCACTGTAACATCGAGTGATTGGGGAGACAGGGAGAAACCAGTGAGGGAGACCAAGAAGGAGCAGCCAAAGGCAGGAGAAAAACTAGGCATGAGTGTTGGGTGTTGTCCTGGAAGCCAGAAGAACAGATTTCAAGAATGAGGGAGTGGTCAACTTCAAGGAATACCCCTGAGAGATGTAGACAGAAGAGAAGCTGTGTCAGTCATTCCACAATGGGAAGTTATTGGTGACCTTTGAAAGGGCATTTTTGGGGAGACGTAGAGGTGACAGCCTCTGTCACCTGATTGGAGTAGGCTCAAAGAGTTCATTCATCCTCATCCTTCCTGCTTAATAAAATGGAATAAATCAAGAACTTCAAAAAGCCTCTGGTCAGGGCAGATAGTAACTCACCCTGCCCTCATTACCTCCTCTTATATCTTACCTGGAATTTTCTACATCTTCCTAGTTGATGGGAATATGCACCAAGCTCCAACCATCAGGAGCCGTGTCATCAAATTTTGAAATCACAGCAGTTATGGCAAAGCTTTGGAATGAAAGCCTTAGCCTTTAGGAGGACATAAAATGTTTACATAGGAAGTCAGAGATCATGCAAACTGAGGCCTTCTATTTTACATATGGGAAAATTGAGGCCCAAATCCTCAAGGTGACTTCTCTGAGGTTACACAGCTGCTCTGAGGCATTGCCTCTCTTCGTCCACCCAAGTGTACCTGCCAGATGACTGTCTCTACTTTTTTTTTTTTTAAATATTTATTTATTTATTTATTTATTTATTTATTTATTTATTTGAGAGGGAGAGAGATTGAGCAGGGAGGGACAGATGGAGACAATGTTCAGACAGACTCCTGAGTACAGAACCTGACCACTCAGAGCTTGATCCCGTGACCCTGAGATCGTGACCCGAGCTGAAACCAAGAGTTGGGTACTCAACCAACCCAGCCGCACAGGCACCCCTGAGTGTCTCTACTTTTAAAAGATTACCAGGGACAGATTTCTCTTATTTCTACAACTTCCTTTGGATACCTGTTTTGGGGCCATCATATTCTCTTTATAAATAAACTACCCAGATTGCAATGTAAGCCAGTTTTCCATGAAAAGGATTAAGCCTACTAAGGTCTAAAAATATTGGGAAGGCCCTAGTCAGGCAGCCCTTTCCTTGAGAAGGTAGAAGAATCCTCTGGGCCAGTAATGGACTCACATTCAGAAAACCCTGAGCTGCGTCTTACTGTCCTCCTCCTCCCACTTTTCTGCGATGTAAGCAGAGTCTGTCTGGCCAGCTTCCCCGGGCTTATTCCTTCATCAATGGTGGCTGGCTATCTGTGCCTCCTGCCAGTTGGTGCTGTCATTCTTGGAGGCAGCCCAGGTTGGACTCTGCTCATGTGATTAGAGTTTGTTGGTGGTGAGGGTGTTCATCCAAAGTGTTTCACCTACTGGGCTTGGATCCAAAGGGAGGGAGAGGGCTCAGATGCTCCTGCAAGGAGTTATAGATTCTTAACCGGGAACAACAACGAGCCCTTTAGGCTAGTCATCTGCCTGATTTGTCCCTGGATTCTCCTTCCATCCAGATATGAAAAGACAAGTCCTCACTCTGCCTTCTGAGAGGATTCCAGGCTGTGGTTGAAAAGCTGTCAATTCCAGGGCCGAGCCTGCGTGCAAGCCCCCTTCCCTAACCCTCCGTGGCCATGAAAGATGTAAGATATAAACTTGGGGCTCCTTAGAATTGGGAGCACTGAACATTGATTTAAAATCGGTTTCTGTATTAATCACAAGGAGGAATTACTCTTTTTTTCAATAGCTGGATATTGAATGAAGGAATTAGGGAGACGCTAAAGCAATGGTTCTCAAGCCATGCTTCCCATCAGAGTCATCTGGGGGGAGCGTTTGAGACCCTCAGTGCCCACCTCACATCCATACCAGTTAAATCAGAATTTTGAGAAGTGGGACCAGGCAATCATTTTTTTTTTTTGGTTATGACTCCCCGGGTGATTCCATTTGCACCTAACTTTGACAATCAGTCTGATAAATCAGTTCTTCTCAAGCTTTCCCATACAGAACAATCTCCAGGGGGTCGTACTGAGCGTCAGCTTCTGAGTGAGTGGTTCTGAGGTACAGCCTGGATTTCTCTTTTGACCAACTCCCAGTTTTACTGAGGCTGCTGGTCTACACCTTGAGTAGCAAGGTGCTGAAGGGTCATTAGCAATAAGCTGAGGTGTTTGCTGCTGAGTGACAAAGGAGAGGCAAAGGTGGAAAGAGCTGTGAGAACTTCTGGAAGGACTCAGTCCCTCTTTGGGGCCCTGAAGGAAAGGCAGACCCCAGAGGAAGAGAGAGAGAGAGAGAGAGAGAGAGAGGGAGGGAGGGAGAGGAAGCTTCCTCTGCTGCTGCTCAGGTCCCAGGTGTTTGAGGTCCTGGAACATAAAACACATTGGCTTACTCAGTAGAAACCCTGAAGAAAGCTGATTGATGAGGCCAAATCTCTTTTCACAGCATTACACTCGTAGGACTTCAGTGTTGGAAGGTTCTGGAATGATGAGCTGGTTCGATGCCATCTTTTTGTTGCAGATAAGAACACTGGGGTCCCTCAGCCTGTGTGGCCTCAGTCGCCAAGCCCACTAATCAAGGTGAAGTGTAAGATGGCGTGGGGAGGGGAGGGAAGGTGGCTGGTTGGTCCCCAGAGTGCATCTGTCATGTAGAAGGCTATGTGACACACCAGCCGCCCAGGCCAGTGAGGAACTCCTACCGACCACACGATGCCAAGGCTCTGAGATCAAGAGATGAACAGGCCCCCTCTCCACCTTTGAGTTGCTCCTCCAGGCTGGAGAGGAGATGGGTGAATACCACAGCATCCACACCGAGATCCAACACTGGAGGCTAGGCTGTCTGTAGGCCCAAGATGGAAGGCTATAGCCTGTCCCTGGGCCCCTTCTTGGTTTCCTCTCCTCTAGTCCTCTGGCTCTCTGCTGCTCTTGTAACCCCCCCTCCCCCCTCCGCTCCTTTCCTTTCCTGAGTTCAGGCCTAGTGGGAGGTGGTGGGCATTACATCTTCCCACTCAGAGCCAGATACATGCTGACTCCGCAGAAGCATCCCCCTGCCCCTCAGGCCCCGACATAGTTGACCAGAGAGGCCAGTGGGTTTTGGCAGGGAGCGGAAGACTCCACAACTTCAGGCTGTCACAGTCATTGCCCCAAGGAGCCCAGCAGCAGGACCCTGTGGGGGGAGAAGGGTTGTGTGCTCTGGAGGTGGCAGGAGTGACAGGCAGAGGCTGTACAACACCGCCCACTCATGGAAGGTGAGTGGGGAAGGCCCACACATGCAAGTTCTAAGTAGCACCACAGACCCAGAACTAGCTAAGGGTTATTTTAAGCCCTTATTTATAATGGAAGGGAACAATATCAGGCATGAACAAGGTAGAGAGTTGATGCTTGTGCTTTGTTGCCTTGGAGGTGAGAGTCCACGGAGGTGAGTGCCCACGGAGGTGAGAGCCCACGGAGGTGAGTGCCCACAGAGGTGAGTGCCCTCGGGTGTTGTCTTCAGAGCTGAGCATAGATACCCAGAGCTGCCTCCTTGTTCTCTTGGCTCACTTGCCCACTGGCTTCCATTTGCTTTTCCATAAATGGTGCTCTGTGGCTTTGGGATCCCAGTGCCAACGCAAATACACGGTCACTTCAGGCCCCTGGCACCCTCTGCTGAAATTTGGCCTGAGCTCCATCGTAAGATCTTGATATCATTTCCCCAAAAGCTATGGCCTGCTTAGCTTTTGGGGAACTCCCTTCCAGAGCAATGGACTGGTCCAAAGAAATCATTTGGAGAACACTTAATATGTGGATGTTTTACATGAAACAGGATTATATTCTTCAAAGAGTGAATGCAGTTGAATGGGGAATGATGAAAGTCCAGAGGCAGGTTGGGGGGGCGGGAGGAGAGGTGCAGGAGGAAAACCACCGTGGACTTGGGATTTCACAGGAGAGCTGGGGTGGGGGAAATGGGCTGGTATCGTCACAGATGTGGAGTTGGGACAGCAGGTAAGGTAGGTTTTGGTCATAGCAAAGGCACGGTCTCACTTGCACTGAAACGATGTGTAACATCTGCACAGATGTTCCAGGCCCTAAACACTCAACCACCTGTCATGGCTGTTTCTCTCATTCTTGATTTCATCCTCCCTTCTGCTCTGGCCCTGGATTTTCAACCGCTTCTCCAAAGTCTCCTCACTTGTCTGTAACTGCTTTCCCCTCTGTAGGAAGAGTGGGAGTTGGTAATTTTATATTATTAATCGGATATATAAAGATCTAAAGGATCTAATCTTGCTCCAGCACCTTCACCCAGCTGAGGAGAAAAGAAAAACTTTCCTAGTATTTCGACTTGCCAGTTAGAGCACCCGACACTCTTCTGGTTTAAAAGTATCTTTTGGTTTACAACAATCACTTTTGGGGCACCTGGGTGGCTCACTTGGTTAAGTGTCTGCCTTCGGCTCAGGCTGTGATCCTCTTGTCCTGGGACTGAGCCCACATCGGGCTCCCTGCTCAGCGGGAAGTCTGCTTCTCCCTCTCCCTCTTCTGCTCCTCCCATACCCATCCATGTTTTCTCTCTCTCTCTCTCTCAAATAAATAAACAAAATCTTAAATAAATAAAACAGTCACCTTTGGGGAACCATTTTTTTTGGGTAAATTCTCAACCTTTCAGATTTCTACTCCTACCTCTTCTCCACAGGAATGTGACTGTGGGGCCTCACAGGGGTCGGGAGGGGGCCTCAGCTGCATGTAGGCTTGCATTGACCCCTTTCTGCTCTCTGCAGCCAGGTGGTAGATGGGTCTGGACACTTCCACACTTTAGGCACCCGCTGATGAAGCCCACTGCTCTGGTGATTTGTTAAATGAAATCACACTCTGCTAAGAACCCAGCATCTTCTATTCCCTCAGTAGGTTATACAGGACCTTCTGCCCTGACTGGATTTTTTTTCTGGAGCCTGTCGTATTCTCTCTGATTTATTCTCAGTCCCCCCAACCCAGGGTGCCATGTTCATGAAAAGACATTAATCCTGCTGTTCTTCTCCTTCCCGTGGAACCATGGAGCTATCTTTGGTGAAAAGAGAGAGGTTTTATGGGTTTAGTTGTGTCAGCCTCCAAATAAGATATGTCGCAGTCCTAGTCCTCAGTACCTCAGGATGTAACCTTATTTGGAGATTGGGTCTTTACAGGGAAATTAAATGAGGTCACTGGGATGGTCCCTAATCCAGTTATGACTGGTGTCCTGATGGAAAGGGATAAAGAGTGGGGAATTTGGACACAGACATACATAGAGGGGAGATGACCCGAAGTCACAGGGGAAGGCAGCCATCTGGAAATCAAGGAAAGCGGCCTGGAACAGATCTTCCCCTCACAGCCCCTCCCTCAGAAGGAACCAACCTGCTGACATCTTGATCTCAGACCCCTAGTTTCTAGACTGGAAAAAAAAAAAAAATCAATTTCTGCTATTTAAGCCACCCAGTCTGTGGTCCTTTGTTATGGCGGCCCTGGGGAACTCATATGGGAGGAGTTGACTTCCTTTCTTTTTTTTCCCCCCAAGTGAGTAAAGTAGTTCTTCAACTTCTAGAGTCTGCCCTCCTGTCAGAACTGGGGGCTCTGGACACTGAATCATAAAACTTCCTTGGAAACCCTGCTGGTTGGGATTGATGTCTTTCATATGTGTCGAACAAAGTAATTTCAAAGGGATTAGGAAGGAAATATCCCTTTCCCTTTTAAGGACGATGTATGGTTCCAGGCCCCTCCATGAAAATGAAAATTATTTGTCATTGTTTTGGCTTAGAATGCTTTTCTATTTATTCCTGGTTCTGCTTGGTCCAATCAGGCGACTCTCATTTCTAAAGCAGGATGGCAGGACCTCAGGCCCAGCCTCTGCTTGCCTCTATGGCTGAAGCAATGCTTCTCGAATGTTCTGCAGCTGCCCAAGGGGGACTAAGCGATGGTTTGATGCACATCACCTTCCTATCATAATGGGTGTTCAGGCCTTTATCAAAGTCAGGGTATTGTTGGAATGCAGATTTTAGAAATATTCTCCCCAGGAGTGGCTGCCAGGCACTGGGTGCCCCTCAGCGATGACAAGCATGTGGCTACATCTGGCCATGCAAGGTAGTGCTCATTCTGCTGGAGCCCAGGTTCTTCGACTAAGCCCTGGCCTTCAGCTTGTTCGCCTTATAGGACCTTTGTGGCTTTTGAGCTTTTCAAAAACATTCCTGCCAAACGCTGCTGGAGGAGAACGGGATGCTAAAACCACTGAGAGAGACTTGAAACAGGGAGAGGATGGACTCCAGAAAAACTAATTTGGCTTCAGGTGATGTGTTAGTGGCCCCAGCACTCAGTTTTACCGACGCCAAAGTGAGAGGTCAAGAGAATGGCCCAGGGTCACTGAGTGAGTTAGAGGCAGATCTGCCTTCTGGGTCGGGGCTCCTTCCTTGACAAGAAATGAGTTGAGGCCCTGAACTTGTTGACTGAAGCTCAGTTGACTCTCAGTTTGGTACCAAAGCTAGTCTTTTTTCCTGATATATGAAAACCTCGAGGCTCCTTCTCTCCCTCCTGCCTCTTTCAGAGTCCCCCACGTCTTCCATCCCCCGAGGTTCTTTGAGTCATACACTACACCATTCTGTGACCATGCCTCCTGCTAGTGTGTCCCAGCTTTTAGTATTGGCGAAGATTTTCTAGAAAGATTGTGAAGAGGTAGATTCCATGGTCTGTGTGTCAGCCTTCAGACGTTCTGGATCAAGAATCTGCTGTTTTAATAGGAATCCTCTGTGATTCTGATGCAGGGGAGCCAGAAATCACACCTTGACAATATCCCCCTCACAATCACCCACCTCCACTGGGGGGCAGTTTTCTGCTTGTGTAACCGAGGTCTTTGGAATTCCCACCCCGCCAATCACTAGCTCACTGGAGCTTGGTCACTGAACACTTGTTAAGGATGACTTCACACCCATCCAATCTGGATACCACTTCCTATATTCTAAGAGTGTCATGGAAGATTGTGGTCCTTTGTTATGGCCAGAGTAGTAAACAGTAGTTCTGACCATTGGTAGTCACAAGGAATAGGACATACAATTTCCTTCTTGGGTGTAGGTCAGTCTTAAAAAGTGGTCTGGAGAAGACCATGGGGCTCTCGAGGTTTAAAGGAATTCATGGCAAGATATTAAGCAAGAGGCTACATAGAGAAAAGGGTGGGATTTTGATGGAGACATCTGTTAGTCCTGTAGATCCAAAGGGTTGAGACGCAAGCCTGACCCTGGCTAGGTGACCTTGGGCAAGTCACATGGTCTGTCCGATGCTCAACAACCCCTCACTTGTAAGATGGGGATGATAATCACGCCTGTCCTTGCCTATCCTGGCACAGATCAAATGGGATGCACCTAAGCATTTTGTGAATTACCAACTTCTTTGGAAATATACATAAGCTGCTTTCACACCAAAAATGCAGGTGCCTAATCCACTGGATATTTCTCTCAGGGTCAGAATAAAGGGACCAATTAAAAAGCAGATTTTCAGGAAAAACACTGACCAGAAATAGAGCTGGAGGTGGATCGGTGCCTCATGTGGTCAAGAAAAGTATTCGGTTACTGTCCCTTTATTTGCCTGTTTCAGGGAGCCGTGTGGGGCCTATCATGTGAGTAGGGCTTCAGAATTCCTATTCTAATCTTTAGTAGCAACTACACAACCTGTAATCTCTTCTCTTTTTCCTTTTTCACCAACTATATCAAGCTCAAAGTGTAGGGACCTAAAGGGAAAGCTCACGGGCAGTAAAAAAAACACCAAAAACAGGCAGAAAGCCAAAGACATTAAACAGTCCACCAAGACTTCCTGAGTTAATGCTGATGGGAGGTTGATGGAAGTTTAATAAAGTGGCATCTGATTTATAATTGGGACACACAAGCCTGGCCTTCAAGATTTCTGTGGTCTGTGCCTTCACTTACCTCTTTGCCTTCACCTCCTGGGTCTGCCCTTGGTAAACTGTCTCATCCCGTGTGAGGCTCCGCTGATTTCCCCCATCCCCTGTACACATTCCAATCTACTTGTGTTCGTGTCATCAAACCACCAGCCCCACCCACGAGTCTCCTCTGCTGTGCTGTCATTGGCTATGCCTGTCTCTGCTCTAAGGGCACAGGCTTCTTCTAGAAAGCCCTCCAGAGGCCTTAGTCGTCTTTGGAGGATCTCTGCCTGAACCACATCTGTGCCCTGGGCCGAGGCTGCCTTGTGTTGCACGTTGCCTGTTTGGACAGCTGCTCTATAGGCTATAAGGCCCTCATGGCTAACTTTTCCCCTCTGCATCCCAGGGTCTAGCTCGGGTGCTGCAAACAGAGGAGTACAATCAGTATTTATTACTGTTGATAAATATTCTGAAATGATCCTCTCCTCTGATGAGAAAGAGTAAACAGGGAACGGATACTAACTTTTGGAGAGCAACTTGATGTGGGGCAGGAATGTGCTAGGGGAAGTGGTTTTGTGCGTGGGCTCTGGTATCAGCCTGTAAGCCCTTTTCTCACTTCCAAACATGTGTTAGCATTAATTAAAGACATTAAAAAAGTCAGATACTCCACCTTTCTTATAATAACTTTTTTTTCTTTCCTGACCTAGCATTCAAGCTGTTATGTTCACTGGCTCATGAACCAAAATGTCTTTTCATTTAGGCTTTGGAAAACAGACATGGTGGGGGTGAATATTGAACCCACTGAAAAGAATTTGGAATGGCAGCTATTTGGCCAAAAAAGCTGTTTTATAACCCAGCAAGGAATGATATTCCTTCAAAGGCAGTAGAGAATCTCACAAAGAGAATATGTAAGTGGTTCTTTTTTGCTTGTTCGTTTCCACCAATGTGACCATAGTCACATTGAAAAAAGTCTGATGCTCTCCCCACTGAGCCATCCGGCTTGCACTACTGTCACGTATAAATAATTTCATCAGATGAAGGGATCTCCTTAGGAGACAAACTCCAAGTACTTCGGCCATGCTATGGGGAGTTTGCCAAGGGAGGCCACATTTCCAGGTATTTGGGGTTCAGGGACTCAGACGTAAATGTACTTGTGACATGAACTTCTAGAGAGTCCTACAATCCAAGTACTCCTTTATGCTTATAAATTGCAGATTATAATTACCCAAAAAATTGTCTTTTTTCTCAAGACATTAGAGATCAAAATTGAACTGAACACACACACACACATGCACACGCGCGCGCACATACATGTGTGATCGATGCCTGCCAGCGATCCCTTATTTTAAATGAGTAGTGAGAGACAGCAGACAGATGAGAGACAAAGAACAATGCCACCATTGGAGAGGCAGGTGCTTGTCACTCCTGCCACTAGTGATAGGTGGACACCAGGAGAGGAATCGTAGCTGCTGCTGTCAGTTGGCGGGAGGTGCCACAGAGAGACCCCCGTGGGCTCTCCTGCCTTCTAAGTGCCATATGGGTCTAGTCCAGACCCAGACACAGGGAAAACAAGGAAGACGGGAATTCCTAACTATATATAATGAAACCTAATGCAAGTAGTTGACTGGGCAGCTCCGCAACATTCAGGAACCCCTGACTGCCCCCATTTCCAAGTTCATTTACTGTGTGAGGATGAACGGAGACTAATAATGCCTCACGCAGGTGAGGCTGCTGTTGCTGCGATAGTCTTTCTCTTTCTCTCTCTCTCTCTCTCCAACCCATTTTAATGTGTCTCCAAGCAGGGAGCAGTACTGAAATGTGTGCCTTAGCAAATGACAGAGGACTAAAATAAAAATGGATCCTGGAAATGGATCATGAATTGTTAGCCTTTCAAATACCAAGAAGTCCTGGTAGAATATTTTCCCTCTCAGTCTGATCCTGGAACAGGGTGCTCGAGAGTCTGAAAGGCATAGAGGCTTGTGTTGGCAAGAAGGAGGACCCCAGGCAGCCTCAAAGCTGGGCTGTGTGCCTTGCATTCTCCATCTACACACTGCAGTACTTTAGGCCTTGGAGGGTGCAGTGCTCTTGGTAAAATGAAGTTCACCTTGAGCCACTACCCGTGGCTGGAGTTCTTAGCAATGCATGGCCTTCAGTAGTTCAAATCTGGTGCCACTCGCCTCCATTCAGAGAACCACCTCAAGGTTTCTGCATCCAGGGCTCCGTGAGAAATCCAGCAGTCTTAGGCTTTAGGGAAAGGCTTTTTTTTTTTTTTTTTTTTAACACATTTGAGAAAGAAACAATGGTGCTCCTTTTCTCTGCTCCGCCCATCTGGCCAAGGAGCTAGTGCTTTGCATTTTACCCCGCGCCTCTTAGGCAGCTGGAAAACAGCTGACAAAATCAGTGGCGTTCCACCCAGAGCAGAATTGCAGGCAGCTGCACTGAACTCGGGCCGGTGGACCGGGTTTTAGAGCCGGCGATCCTCGGCAGGAGGTGATGGGAAACGTGTTGCTGGGAAATTTCCGAGTTCACTTCGAAGCATTCGCCTCTTACTTTCTTCCCTTAAGGGGAGGAACGCAACGGGGGAAAGCAAATTTGTTGACTTTCCTGACATCACTTCATCTGTAGAGCGTTAGCAGCCTGTTTGTGATGGCCCGGGTTTGCTACTGGGCCAGAAGGGAGGAAATTGGAGATATAGGCAGAAAGATTCCTTGATTTAAAAAGACAACAATGCAACCAAACAAAAGCCACAGACGGAGCCTCAGGCCTGGTGCCTGTGGGGCAAGACTCCACCAGCGAGGTCCCAAACCGCCTGCACCCCAAGGTCAGAAGGCCACTCTGTCCCTCTGAGGTGCGTGGACCAGCCCACAAGGGAAATAAGCATTCTGTGTTTTGCGTCTCTCTTCACCACCCCCCTCCTTGTGTCTTTGATGACCTGGGAGAGCTCAGGCACCTTGAATTCCCCTGATTCTTGCCTCCCTCCCCACGCTGCAGCTGAGTTTAGTGAGAGAACGTTGGAGCATGAATTTAGCCCCAACATTGGGGTTTGTGGAAACTCTCTGGCCTCAGGCCAGGGAATTGAGACCACTACCCAATCTGTGAGGCCATGCGTGTGAACTAGCCATGCTAAACTCTTGCGTTTTCTTATAGGCTGGAAACTCATTTTGGCCAGGAAACACGTCCTTATTGCAGTTAGAACGCTCAGGGCATATTCTCTCTCCCTCCGGTTGACTGCATCCCATCCGGGGGACCAGTCTCTTAGCTTCTCATCTGGGCCACACGTGGGAATTAAATTTGATTTGTTTGGTGCCAAGTCCCTGTCAATGGAGCTTCAGGCAGCAGCCAGAGTCCCCGTCACCTTTGCCACGCTTTGCAAGGTAAGGGCTGCAGCTGGTATGTGTACAGACGGCCGAATGCATATCTATGTCCGGGAATTGCCTGGCATGTGTAAGTGTAGACCCATCTCTTGACCTCCGGGCACACTGGGGACTCCTCTAGGATAATGGCTCCTCTGAGCCGGTGGAATCCTATCCCCAGAATTTGGCCTCATCTGTGTCCCTTCTTCCCAAAGCTTGGATAACTGACAGCTTGGTTGTGAATTAAACTAAATTTTGATTACGACTAGTAGGTAAGGGTCACAAGGCTACCATGCTTGGTTTAACATAATTCCCTTATTTTTTTAAAAAATATTTTATTTATTTGAGAGAGAGAGAGAATGAGAGAGAATGAGCATGAGGGGGGGAGGTCAGAGGGAGAAGCAGGATCCCCCCACCCCTACCCCCTGCCCTGCTGAGCAGGAACCCAATGCGGGACTTGATTCTGAGACTCCGGGACCATGACCTGAGCCAAAGGCAGACGTTTAACCAACTGAGCCACCCAGGTGCCCATAATTCCATTTTTGATGAAGAGGGAAGACACGACTAAGAGAAGTTATAAGCAGGAGCTTCTGTTTGCATTGCAAAAATAGCTTGAGTCGCCGAGAGAATTCTCCTTGAGATTCGGTGGAAATCCAGGCCAAGAGGAATGCTTTTGACTGATAAGCACAATGGCAGCGTGGGGAGGAGTGATATGGTTCACAGAATCCTACACTTGCCGTTTGAAGATGTGGGTTCTTGGAATGAGGCTGTCCCTCATTAGCTGTGTAACTAGCAAGTCACAATCTCACTCAGGCTCTGTTTCCTTCTCTGTCCTGTGGGGATAATAATACTTGCTCTGGCCAGTTCATGAGGTTGCTCTGAAGATCGGAAAAGCGATAAAGCTTCATCTTTTGCGAGGTTCAAAAGTCAGCACCTATGCTGGAGGTCAAGGCTGGCTTCCACAATTATCCTTATGATCAGGGAGATGCCAACGCAATTAGAATTCTCTCCATTCCTGGGACAGGTCATTGTTTCCTCCTCTGAGTGTAAGCTAGAGCAGTTGGTTTGCATTTCGAGGCTGTGTTGTGCAGAGGCTTGTGTTTTAAGCACTAGAATTTCAATTCAAATGATGAAATTCTCCTAAAATGAGAGGACTATGAGCGATCTGGAGGAAGAGTGCAGCCACCTCACCCCTCATGGACTCCTGGAATGGAAAGGTGGAAGGAATCACTTGCACTGTATACACGGTTTCTCTACTTGTAAAAACTGTAGTTGCTGTTCTTTACAACCTCATGTCTGTGGTTGAATTCTTGTAAGTTAAATGCATGCATGTAACCACACAGCAGTAAAACCTTTGGGAAAAAAATCTAAGGGCTCTACACCCGAAAGGCCAGTTGTGAGGCAAAGAGCAAGATCACAGGGGCTACCGAGCATAGTGGGCCAGGATGGCAGTGTTAGGGCCAGGGGCTGCTACTGCTGTCTCAGTCCTAAGGCCAGGAGCTCAGCAGAAAAGGTGTTGTGGTTTGTTTTTTTTTTTTAAAGCAGCTTTGCAGACATATAATAAACTGCATATATTTAGGTTGCAGTTTGATGATCATTGGCAAATGTATATGCTTAAAAAACCTTACCACAGTCAAGAGGACAAACATTTCCATCAGTCCTGAAAGTTCTCTTGGCCCCTTGGTCATCCCTCCCTCTTTCCACCCTCCTTCCCAGGCAACCCTTCCTCTGGTCGGTGTCACTGCGTGTTCATCTGGGTCTTCTAGAATTTATATAAATGGGACAATACAGTCTCTATTTTTGGAAGGGGATTTGTCATCTTTTGTATAGCGCGATGCTTTTGAGATTTGTCCATATTTTGTTTGGATGAGTATTTTGCTCCATTTTATTGCTGAGTGGCATTTCATTGGATAGATAGGCCACAATTTCTCAGTTCACCTGTCGATGGACATTTGGGTCGTCTCCAGCTTTGGTCACTACACATAAGCAGCTATGGACAGTCATGTTCAAGTCCTCATGTGTTTTCATTTCTCTTGGGTAAATACCTAGGTGTGGAACAGCTGGGTCATATGGTAGGTTTATGTTTAACCCTTGAAGAAATTGCCAAGCTGTTTTATGTAAGACTTTGTGTTGTTTTATATTTCCATGAGTATTTTGATTCCCAGTGACTTTGTTTTTTTTTTTTGTTTTTTTAGATTTTATTTATTTATTTGACATAGAGAGGTCACAAGTAGGCAGAGAGGCAGGCAGACAAAGAGAAGAAAGCAGGCTCCCCGCTGAGCAGAGAGCCCGATGTGGGGCTCAATCTCAGGTCCCTGAGATCATGACCTGAGCTGAAGGCAGAGGCTTTAACCCACTGAGCCACCCAGGTGCCCCAATTCCCAGTGACTTTGAATCCTCACCAATACTTGGTATGGTCAATCTTAGTAACGTAAGCCATTCTGGCATATGTGTAGTGATATCTCATTGTAGTTTTAACTCACTTCCCTGAAGATTAATGATGCTGAGCCTCTTCTTTATGTATTTTTGGCCCTTCATATTTCCTTCCTTTTGAAATAGTTATTCAAATTTTTTTTTTTTTTTTTTTTTGGCCTGTGAAAGAAAATAGACTGTCTTCTTTTTATTGAGCTCTAAAAGTCCTGTGTACATTCTGGGTACAAGTGCTTTGTAAATTTTTTCTCATCCCGTGGCTTGCCTGTATGTTTTCTTTTTCTTTTCTTTTCTTTCTTTTTTTTTTTTTTTAAAGATTTTATTTATTTATTTGAGTGAGAAAGAAAGTGAGAACAAGCACACAAGTGGGGGGAGGAGCAGAGGGAGAGAGGGAGAAGCAGGCTCTCTGCTGAGCAGGGAGCCCGATGCAGGGCTTGATCCCAGGACTTTGGAACATGACCTGAGCCAAAGGCAGGCGCCCAACTGACTGAGCCACCCAGGTGCCCCTCTTTTTTTTTTTTTTTTTTTAAGATTTTGTTTATTTATTTGAGGGAAAGAGAAAGATTGCGCGAGAGAGCACAAGTGGTGGAGAGGGAAAAGCAGACTCCCTGCTGGCCCACTGAGCAGGGAGCTTCTCCCCAGGACCTCGGGATCATGACCTGAGCCGAAGGCAAATGCTTAGCCGACTGAGCCACTCAGGTGCCTCACCTGCGTGGTTTCTTAATGGCATTTTTTAAAGAATAAAAGTTTTTAACTGTGATGAAGTAACGTTGATCCAAAAGCATTTTTTAAACATGGCCCATTCTTTTTGTTGTCCATCTAGGAAAACTTTGTCTACCCTAAGGTCACAAAGCTTTTCTCCTTTATCATCTCTTAGAGGTTTTATAATTTTTGATTTTATGTGGAAGTCTCTGAGCCAGCCCAATGTACTATCTGTGTGTGGTGAGAGCTAAGGATTGGTCTTCATTCTTTTCCTCCAGAGGTGTGTGGTTGAAGCAGTACCATTTGTTGCAAAGGCTGTCCTTCTCTCACTGAATTGCCTGGGCACCTTTGTTGAAAATCAGTTGACCATATATGTGTGCACTTTTTCTTGGTTTGTATTAGTAACCTGAGGGGAAAATGGATTATATGAGAATCATCCTTTCACAGTGGAACCAGATCTCTAAAATGGCCTTTGGACAAAAAGTTTATATTTACCATTATGAAATTAATGTATTGATTGCTAAATAAAATCAGAAAAAGAGCAAACATGTAGGCAGAGGGAAAACCCACTCATTATTTCACTCTTTGAAGAAAGCAACTCTTAATTTGTAAGTACATGTTCTTCCAATTTTTTTTTTTCCCTTCTGTGAATATTTAAGGGACAGAATCAGAGGCAGAATTGCTCAATGGTTCAAAGTACAGTCTGGAGTTAGATTACTTAAATTCCAATCCCAGTTCTTCTATTCGTGAGCTTTGTTATCTTGGGCAAGTAACTTAATATCATTTGGCTTTGTTTCCCATGTCTATAAAATAAAATCTACAACACATGCTCATGTGGCGGGATGAGATAACCTATGTGAGGCACTTTGTGTAGTTTCTAGAACACAGTCCATGCTGCCTCCTTGATTCTCCCCATCATTACCTCCATTGCCACCACTGATTGATAAACACTGCTGTTTTCTTCAGGCCAGGTGAGCAGATGGGAGCAGGTTCACAAAGAACTAACCCAAACTCACCATGTTCAGACACCAGCGCTGTGTCCTATGTCTTGTGAAGGCCTGGGGCCCCCTGGCAGTGGTTGGGTAGAGGGGCTGGAGGCCAGTTAGTGAGATGTCCTCCACCCACCTAATTGTGCATCACCAGGGAGCGAAGGCCGCTGGCCTTTGAGGTCTGGGTGGTCTCTGCAGAGCTGGCTCCTGACCGCACACAGAGCTATGTGCCACAGATATATCAGCCTTTCAAAAGTGAGCTGATTTCATCCTTACAGGCTACGCTTAAGTCTTGTTACAAATACAATATGCAAGTGTGAAGACGCTATGCCAATGGGGGTCGGTTACAAATATTACATATATTCATTGGGTTACGTCTTACTAAAGAAATTACCCAAGTATTACAAACATTAAAAAATGAATGGACCCGTAGGTTATTTATGCCTGGGCTCACCTTTTATTTTTTTCATAGCACAGGGAGCCCCTTGCCAGATTTTACATGCAGCAATTTATAGTAGGAGAGAGGGTAGCAAAGGCATGATACAGCTGTGGAGTCCACTCCACGGGACAGGTGGGCCCCAGATGTCTAGACTCCCCCAGACAGGAAGAGATACCAGGTGAAATTTCAAACTGTCCCGTTGGCCTCAGCATTTTGGGGAAAAGATCTTGTCCTTTGTAGTATAAAGCTGCTGAAGAATCTATGTAAATTAGGAAAGGTGGATAGGATCATAAACCCTTTCAGGATTGCGTGGGTGTCCTGGACGTTCTCCATTGACACTCCTGGAGCAGCCCCGCCCGCTCCACTCTGCTCTGTGGAAGCTGGCCTGCGTGGACCTCTTCTGGGAGCATTGGGTTTGGCCATTGGGAGGCATAAGCAGGAGAGCAGAGGGTGGGGTTTTCTTTCTCTTACCTCCCTTTGGGCTCCATCCCTCCTCTTAAGGATTTCGCTTTTCTGGACCTGCCTCCTCAACTATGGCTGTCCCTCAGGGTTCTGGTAGTAGCTCCCTTCTTTGTCCCCTCAAGTTTAGGGGAGATGGCATTCTTCCTGTCATTGCTAGTTTTGGAATGTTCAACCATTCCATCCTGGTTCTCTTAATCCTGCCCCTACCCCTCCAAATGGTTCCTTCATTAAGCCCTCCTCTGCTGGAATGCACCATCTGTTTCCTGTCAGGACCCTGACTGATACAGTGGCCAAAATAAGCTCCTCCAAGTGAAGAGAGGCAGAAAATAATAATAATAAGGAAGATACTGCTATCCACTTACGGCAGCTTTCCATGTGCTAAACGCTGTGCAAAGCATTTTGCTCGTATTCAGTAAATATTTACTCGGTGCTTACCACAGGCTGAACACTTGGATAGGGAAGATTCTGTTCTCAAGGAGATGTTAAATTCAGATGTTCTCAATTTAATTCTCCTAACAGTTTTGTTATTGCTATCCCTACTTCAGACACGGGTAAGCTGAATCTCAGAGAGCTTAAGTGACTTTCCCGAGGTGCCCAGCAAGTGAGTGCAGAGATAGGATTTGAACCCTGGCCGTCTGATCTCGAAGCCCACACCCTGCTTGCTCCATTGTAGCAATGGTTGTTCAAGTGCCCTCTCAAGTCAGCAGCTGGATGAATTCCCGGGAACGGGGCGGTTTAGTTCTGCCTGGGGATGAGAAAAGTCCGGGAGAAGAAGCCTGGAGCCTTTGCGAGATGAGGCCAGGGGCTGAACTGGCTTAGGGATTTCATCCTTGTCATAGATGGGCCCGCGGAGGGCTGCATGTGATGGGTCCTGACAGATGATGACAGCGCTGGCCCTGTGTAGGCTGAGGGTGAGGCATTCAGACTCTCGCTCTGGCCCTTCCCAGTTGGCCACGAGGCGGCTGCTGATAGCAGGTTGCGGTAGCCCTTCTGTTAAGGTCTAGGCATTTCCCCGTCTGCCCTGGCACAGGCCTTTGTGCACCATGAAGGGACAGGGTCACGTCTGTGTGGGAAACTTCACTAGGAGTTGGCGTTCTTTTGCAGTTTCCTGAAGGACATGCTAAGTCCCAAGAGGGAAAGAAACTGCTGGCATGCTTTTGGAGTCAGGACTTAATCTTTGGATCCCCCTCCATTTTTCTGAGGATTGCTCATCAAATTCTGAAGAGAATGACCTTGGAGTGAACCAGCTTCCTGTGGGCCAGTCCTGACCGCAGGCAGAAATGGTCTGAACGCCCACAGAGGATCCTCCGAGGGTCCCTGCCTCCCAGACCATCCAGCCTGAGGGCCAAGGCCCAGGTGGCTGCCTGGTTCTCAGTTTTGAGGCTGATGGGGCCAGGACACCAAACAAGGGGGGAAGCCGGGAACCTTTTTCATTCTCTTCCATTGGCAGAGGAACCAGGTTTCATAATTCTGGACTGACTAGTAAAATGCAACGAGCTCCCTCTTTTCCTTTTTTTTTTTTTCCCTTTCCTTTCTTCTTCTACTTCACCTGCTCTCTCTCTCCCTTTCTTCCTCATCTCCTTCCCTTCGTGAATGAGCCACCTCAGCTTCTGTCGTCGTCATATTAGGTGTTGGCACTCAAAGTTTGATGGGACTCCTTCATTTATGTCTTTCTGTGGTACCCATGTCGGTGTCCCTGAGAGCTCAGCACATCGGGCATAAACATCTGGGTCTTGATAAAGAAAGAGATGCAAATGAGGTGGGGGGGTCGGAAAGCAGGCTCCCTGCCCGAACCCGAAAAAGATGCAAATGAGGAAATGATGGGGAATGGAAACTTGGGCATCAGACTAGAACTTTTTCTTCTGAGGAGCTCAAAGAGACGTGTTGGTTTTATTCATCCTCTTTTCCCATCTGGAATGAGCAAGTGGGGTACTGTCAGGCCAACTATATAAGCAACTGAGCAACAATGATGGAAGAAAAGCTCATTTTTCATGAAACTAAAATACAGCCTGATTTTGAACTCTCTTTGCCTCTTGGTTTTGGAAAAAGCCAGGAAGAGAGCAGGGAGTCAGGTGACCCAACTCCTTGCGGGGCTTTTCTCCTGTTCAACAGAGCTCTGCTCACCTTTCAGTGAGCCAATGAGCTTTCCTTGAGCTCTTCCACTGTGTCCTCATATATGACCAACAACGTAGGATTTTCCATGACCCGGAGAATAACAGTTGTTGATAGGAGTGAGAGGCCATTGCCAGGAATTTTTATGTGTAGGGAACTCTCTAGAGAAGCTCTTCTTTATCCCCACCCTATTCCAGTATCTATTCCATTCTGATTGGCCCAACATCTATACAATCCAGTCCAAGAAAATAGGCGAGTCTGTCCCCCAAAGGCCTTGTAACTTGAAGTGAGGGAAGGTCTAGAGCTGGACGTCCATCTCCCATGCCGCCATCTGGTCCAGGCTGGGGGGTGGCCCATGAATGAAACACCTGCAGAGTGTCAGAGGTGCCAGGACACTAATCCTGACATCACCTGGCATGCACATGGAGCTGGGCTCCCCAGAGTTGTGAGTTCATTCCGCAGGGCGGAAAAAGCTAGATTATCTGTGTATTTTCCGTCTAAGGATGGCTGCTCCTGGCTTGACCTTGGGGAGGCTTGTTGGCTTAGGGGGAGGTGATGTCACTCAGTGCTTCCTGCAGCTGCTGAAGCATCAAGAGTTGCTCCCACCCCAAGGCCCCAGAGAGGAGCTGCAGTTGAGAGCCAGTGTGTGTGGGCTTTAGGACCAAAATGTCACTGTAGTTGGGGAGGTAGGGAAAAAACCCATATTCCACATAGCAAGTGGGTTGAGAGGGAACCTTTGTGACCTTGAAGCAGATCCATGTCCCCTCCCTGGCCGTCGGGGGTGTGACCCATCCCCAGGCCAAGCCTGAAGTGTCTTTTGTGTCTAAGTGGTCTACAGAGAGCTACTGAGGTGTTCTTAGAAATGGTCAAAAGCTCCTAAATGCTAGGAGTGGGTTAGGGTTAAAGTGTTTTGTTTTTTTAAAATTACTTTCTTCTAAGTAGTGACTAAGTCTAAGATCTGATGTTCTAGAGCATCATTTTTCCCGTTGGCTATCCACACAACCTCAGTCTGCGGAACAGTTGGTGTGCATTAGACAAACCCCAAATAGAAATATACTCCAGTACGTTTAACAAATGATGCAAAGTATTTCCTTTTGGACAGTTGAACTGTACTTAGTATGCTAGAGGATCAAATTGTCCTGTTTCAGTTTTAAAAATCAAATGTCTGTCAAATGTATTTGACTGTGCCACTTTCCAGCACATCTGTTTTATCTTATGGAATACAGTGTTCCTCAGGCTCTTCTCCAGCACATTCTATTCTAGGTGAGAAGACAAAGCCATGCATGGCTTCTCCTTTGGAAGATCATTTTCACCTTAATTTATGAATCATTAAACAGACATTAGCGGCATATATTTATTCAATCGACTCACTTATTCATATATTATATTAAAATATAGAGCACCTGGGTGGCTCAGTGCGTTAAAGCCTCTGCCTTCGGCTCAGGTCATGATCTCAGGGTCCTGGGATCAAGGCTCATATAGGGCTCTGCTCAGCAGGGAGCCTGCTTTCCATGCCCCTCCCCCCTCCACCTCTCTGCCTGCTTGTGATCTCTCTCTTCTTTGTCAAATAAATAAAATATTACAAAAAATATTAAAATATATAAGAAACGCCTCCCATGGTGGCAGGCATTGTGGGATACATGATGGTGAGTGAGGCATGGTTCTTATCTGGGGGGACCCAACAGTCCAGTGCAGAGACCAAGGCCACTAGTGGAGATAAAGCAGCCGAAGATGCAGAACCTGAAGCCCAGGAGAGAGATCTTGCCTGGGCCATCGGTCTGGGAGGCGTGAGCACAGAGATGGGAGCCGTGGGATGACATGCAGGGCAGGAAGGAGACTGGGTCAAAGATGGAATGCCACAAACCAAACACACTGGAGGCTGGAGAGGACTGGAGAAAGGGAGAAGAGTCCATGGGAGAGAAAGGAAACAGAGGCAGAAGGCAGAAGGTAGTGTCCTCACCGTGTGAGCCAGTCTGGGCTCTGAGCAACATGGTGAGGCATTGAATGACCTCTCTGGGTGGGGAGAAAGAGGAGGACTGGTGGTGTATTTGTGGGGGAGGGGAGGGGACGGGGTGACTGGGTGAGGGGGAGGTGGCGGTGAATGAGCAGTTGGGAGGAAACTTTTGTTCACAAAGTATAAACAAATGTGTAAATTGTTTGGGAATATGACTCTAGAAGCAAATGGTCTGGTGTTTAAGAGCGTGAACCATAAAATCAGATCTGGGTTGAATCCTGATTCTGCTACACCACAAATTTTCCTTTGAGCCCTACCCTCCTCTACCCTTCCTTCCTTCATTAGCAAGTTTACTTTTAAAAAAGATTTATTTATTCATTGGCGAGACAGAGGGCATGAGAGCCGGGGGGAAGGTCAGAGGGAGAGAGAGAATCCTCAAGTTGACTCTGTTGAGTCTGGAGCCCAACGTCATGGGGCTGGATCCCAGGACCCTGAGATCGTGACCTGAGCTGAAATCAAGAGTCAGCCACCCAGCTGACTGAGCCATCGGGGCGCCCCTCCCCCCCAAGTAGCAAGTTGAAAGAGAAACTTCACTTAGGGCTCCTGGGTGACTCAGTCAGTTGCATCTGGCTCTTGATTTTGGCACAGGTCATGATCTCAGGGTATGAGATCACATCCTCAGCGTGGAGCTTGCTTGGAAGTCTCTCTCTCCCTCTCCCTCTGCCCCTTCCCTGGTCACGCTCTTTTTCTGTCTCTCTCTCTCTCAAAAAAGAAAAAAAGAAAAGAAAGAAACCTTCACCGAATCAGGGGATGTAATGTAAATTATGGTGACCTGCACATAGAACGTGGCATAAAAGTCTAGCCTTTCGGGACCATGTGTATGTGAAGATAGGTATTACTGTGTGCACCAGAGCCCCGTGCAGCAGCCCACAACTCCGACAGGAGCAGCTCTGAAGGTGGGTGGCGATGCCCCGCACGTTTCAAGAGGTCCTTGGATTTCTCGCTGAATGAATCTTGAAAATCTTAATCGGGTCTCTGTGGTTTTCTGTGAGATAAGAGCATTTCTCTCTGCCTTTGTCTCAGCGTTTGCTGAGTGCTCGTGTCCTTGGCAATGTCTTAGGTATGTTGCTTAGGTGACTGTGCTAGTCTTCAGGGAGGCCCCGCGTGGTTGTCCCTGCTCCCTGGTGCTGCCCCGGGGAGGGGACTGGAGGTCAGAGAGGGGCAGTGACATGCCCGAGGCATCTGGATCATGAACTGTGAGTCTGAATTTGATCCCAAGTCTGTTCTACATGGTATCACCTGCTGTCCTTCTGTTAAGTTGTTCTACAGTTAGGGGTGAAATACTGTGCTGTGAATGGGTGAAGGAGCCATCAGAAGGAGTGAGCTATTCATACCCACAGTAGAAACACTTATTTCTTTCTGAACCCAGCCACCCTGTGAGGAAGTCCAGGCTATCTCGCTAGAGAGAGAAAGAGAAAGGGGCACCCCAGTGAACGGCCAGCACCAGGGGCCCAGACACAGAAGCAAGACCTTGGAGATCCTCTAACTCCAGCTGACTTTCATCAGCCAATAGCATGTGGGGCAAGGAGGAGTCAAACCAGCTGGGCCTTACCCAAACTCCCAAACCCTGTACAAAGACGTGTGATTGAATGGGTGTTTTGGTAAGTGTGTTGGGGTAGTTTGTGACACAGCAATTCATAACAGATTCATGCTGGCTTTTGTACTATGAGACTGTGGAGCGACTAAGACAGGAGATCTTCCTTTAGAACCCGTCAATATATGTTCCCAATTGCTAATTTTGTTCATATTAATATGCAAGGAATTAATGGTCCTAGGAAAGGCCAGGTGAATGTGGAAATTGAAGTACATGGGGGGAAGGTGTCAATCTGTTTTCTTGGACTACTCTCCTAATCCTCTTCCTAATCCCTTACCCTATCCCCAGCCATAACCCTAACACCACTTGTTCTTGGACCCATCCAACTAAAATAATTTCTTATGACTGGTTGGACTCAGCAGATATGCAAACAAAACAAAACAAAAACAAAAACCATGATCTGGGCACTAATCTCTGGAAGTTTTGTTAGGTAGCTGGAGAGTCAGGTGGGGAGGAAGCCCAAGCCTGAGGACGCTGAGCCCTGGGTTCCTCATTTGGATTAGATCTGCCTGCTTGCTTGCTTGTTTGCTTGTTTGTTTGTTTATTTATTTATTATTTAAAAAAGATTTATTTATTTGACAGATCACAAGTAGGCAGAGAGGCAAGCAGAGAGAAGGGGAAGCAGGCTCCCTGCTGAGCAGAGAGCCTGATGTGGGGCTCGATCCCAGGCCCCTGAGATCATGAAGTGAGCTGAAGGTTGAGGCTTTAACCCACTGAGCCACACAGGCACCCCTAGATCCGCTTATTTATAAGTGGAAGGCATGGGCTTTGGAAGACCCAGCCCACCTCGCTGTAAAGCCTTGCAGTTCTGAAAAACTCCAATTGCCCTTTAAGACAGGCTTTCCCAGGTCAGCTGGGTCCTGGGTGTCATGGCGGCCCCCTGATGGCAGCATCTGGGAGAAACAAAACCGTGTCCGGAGCGATGAGGGGCAGCTTTCAGACGAGATATTTGGGAAATGTTCATTTGGAAGCAATTGGAAGTGTATCAGGTATGTAGCTGGGAAACTGTTGCCTCCAGCCTGGAGTACAGCCCTCACAGACTGAGCTGGAATGTGCCCGTTTTTCCCCCGCCAGTCACCCGGCCACATAGGAGGCCCCTTGTTTTTTTCCTTGAAGGAAAGTTCCCGGGACACAAGATCCGCAGCTTTATTTCAGAATCTCATCACTTCCCAGCTATTTTGGTCCTTGGGCTGTTTATGTGATGGTAGTGGGTTTTTGCTGCTTCCCATGTGGCCCCAGATGGCTTCCCACCTGGGGCCCTGGGGCTGCTGCCTCCCTCAGGCTTGTCCTTGGCACATGCTGGGAATGGAAATAGGACCCTCACCCCCCCAAGCCTTCTCTGCCTAATCCCTCGTTCAGTTTTGTCACACACACTATCACGTCCCTGTAGGAGCCGGGAACCCAAAAGCCCCTTGAGGGGTTACAAGCTAGATGATGCTGATGGCATCAGAATTCATCGTATTTTAAAAAGAATTCTCTGCAGCTGTTCTAAGATGTTGTCACACCTAACATGGTCCTCGCATAATTGGGAACATTTCCCTTTATGTCCAGTTGCAAGGTGAGTCGCTGTCCTACTGCCCTGTGTTCAGGAACAATGATGTAAAAGCTGCCTTTCCTCATCTTCCTTCATTATTTACAGCGGCTCACGGTGGGAAGGTTCTAGTCAGACGGTGGATTGCATTTTAGCCCATCCTCTTTTGCCGATGCTCTTCTGGGTCTGTGATGCAAAACAGTGTTGCTTTTACAGAGCTGGTGTCTGGGTGCATCCTACAAAAGGACAACTGGTGATTCCCATTGTTGTGGAATTTTCCCCGAGTGTGTATGAGCTTAGCAGGGAGAGAGAGCCCTACAGATGCTGGCACGTAAGAGCAGAATGTTCCAACCTCCCGGCGGCAACTGGTGCCATTTTCCAAACCATCTGCACCTGTCTGCAAGGTCGGCCAATGAGCCCAGTGCGGCACGAGTCTAGGTGAGACATCCACTGTTGTGCTTACGGCTCCTGTCTCCCCTTCCCACTTTGGTGAATGGCTCTTCAGGGAAGTGATGTCATGATGGGGATGATGACGAGGCCCCTGGCATGTTATCAGTTTAGTACCCCTCAGTTCCAAATCCATTCTTCACAGTCCTGTTTCTACTGTTGGAGCTTGTCTTCCTTTCCAGCTGTCCGAAAACACTAGAGCAAACCCAGAGGCCTTTCCCATCTGGTTCTGGTGCACGATTTTTGGCTTGCTCCTAGGGTATGCAATGGCCAGTGGCACCTGGACACCCCCTGGTGCTCTCCAGCTGTGGTTTCCGGACGGGCAGCATCTCTGCATGGGGGAGATGCTTTTCTTGATTGGTTCTGACTCACAATTTCTCCACCATCTCCATTCGTGGGAATGGAGATGCACCTTCCTGGTGCAGTCGGAACCCCAGCCTGGGGAAAGCATCTTCTTTCCCAAGATCGTTCCTTCCTTGTGTTCTGCAGTACTGCCGTTTATAAGAAATGTATGTTTGGCTCTTCAGATGACCAAAATATGTTTCTCGTTTATATTTTGTCATCGCCCATGGTCCCTGGCTCACAGCTCCCAACACTCTTGGAATTTCCGGAGTGATAAGAGCAGCAAAGTGTCTTTTGTTACAGTCCTTGGTCTTTTGTCCTAAGTTCCTGAAAATGCTTCACTCACAACCGTAAAAGTGAGATGAGAGTCTGATTATTCATCACAAGCCCCTTTCCATCCCAACCAACCAACCGGGCTTATGTTAATAAGGTGACTTTTGGAAAGCACTTAAGGAAGGGGATGGTTGCCAGGGGAACTGACATTGGATACAGGTGTGGAATTTTCAGCCCCGTTCTCTGGTTTCTGGGGTGGGGAGAGGGGCTGGAAGTTGAATCGGTGGCCAATGGTCAATGATTTAATCCATTGGGGCTATGTAATGAAGCCTCCCCCACACCCCAAAAGGGTGGGGTTCATAGTGCCTCAGGTCTGGTGAACACAGAGAGAGGGGAGAGTGGTGTGTCTGCAGTGGGCATGGCAGCTCCATCCCCTTCCCCCATACCTTGCGCTCCGCACCTCTTGGATCCAGCTATTCCTGAGTTCTGTCCCTTTACAAGGGACCGGCGATCTGGTAAGGAAAACGTTTCTCCGACATCTAGGAATTCTAGCAATTAGTTTGAGTTGTAGGAATTAGAATGAGTTCTAGGAATACTCTAGCAAATTAATTGAACCCAAGGAGGAGGTTGTGAGAACCTCTGATTTACAGCCACGGGGTTGGAAGTACAGGTCACGACCTGGGCTTGTGACTGGCGTCGGAAGTGGGGGAGGGGGCAGCCTTGTAAGACTGAGGCCTTACCCCGAGGATTCTTATGCTATCTCCAGGTTGATAGTGTCAGAATTGACTCGAATTGTAGGATTAATTAAGAATTAATTGCTTTTTGTGGAGGAAGGCCTTGCCATCCCCACATTGGAATTGGGTCTCAAACTCTATAGGTTTTCTTATTCAGAACTAAGGTGTTCTTTAGTTTTCTTTTATTCTCTTTTAGTAGCCAATCTTCTGTAAATAGTTAATTCTTTATAATAAAACCTCTTTTCTCTTATATTGTCTGGTTTCTGTCCCTTGACTGGAGCTTGACTACTATACCCTCTTACCAAATCACCTCATTTAATCCTAATGACGTCTTTATGAGGTAGGTATTCTCATCCATCCCTTTTTACAGATGTGTAAACTGAGACCTGGGTGGTAGTCCTCAGATTCCCACATGAGTTCCTGACTCCAGAGTGAATGACTTGGTTCAACATAGGTTCTTTTCCTATCTCCTGAGAAAACTCTCCAGAAGTCCTGAACTTGTCCCTTTCTTGTCTCAGTTTCTCTATAAAATTGGCATGATATTTGTCCTCAGATATCACCAAGGACCCTTGAGAAACTTTGGAGGAGAAGAGTTGCAACTCTGTTCATGATCCTGAGTGAAAGTAAAACCTTCTAGGCTGAGGTACCAGGCCTTGCCTGGCTTATCATGTCTTCCTTTGCTTTCCCACTTGTAATGTGTCTAAGCCTTCTGGGTCTCCTCTGGTGACCACTGCATCTAGCTAAAAATGGACTTTTGAGCTTCTGAGAGGGACTTTTGAGTAAGAGCCTCATGCTATGATTTTGGAGTCCTTGTATCTCCCCACCCTCTCTTCATCTGATCTCAAGTGAGATTGTAACAGCTGCTGGTTTGTCTTTTCCAGCGGGTGGGAGATCCCTGGCTCACCTGCTCTATAGTAGGGCCTGCTGGATGTGACTGCATAGACTCTATTTGGAGGAGGCTAGTCTTTGGGGTCCACTAATGGTGCTTTGGGGCAGGCCTTGTTCCCTGCTTTTGCTTGGGAGTGAGTTAAATTAAGAGGATACCTGGAAAAAGCAAAGAATATTGGTTCAGTCCAATCTTTTGATGAAAGAGATTGATTTTTCCCCCCAAAAGAAATTGAGTTTCTTTGGGAGAAAGAAGAGCAAGAGGTTTGTTTTCTGCCTAGGAAGATATTTGGAAGTGTCTGTGTTTTTCTGGAGAGAAGGGAGAACCTGGAAATATTGCAGGGCTATAGTCATTGAATTACTTTTTACCCTGTAATCTGAAATTTGAAAATGTGCTGAGTTTGTCTTTGGGGCACACTGAGAGGGGCAGTCTTTTTCCTCCTCCTGGGCGATCTCTGGCAGCCTGGTTCCTGGATGAGAGTTAAGCCAGCGCATAAGCGTAAGGTGGGAAGATACAAGGACTCCAAAAGCTTAGACACATTACAAGTGGGAAAAGCAAAGGAAGACATGATAAGCCAGGCCAGGCCTGGTACCTCAGCCTAGAAGGTTTTACTTTCACTTAGATCATGAACAGAGTTGCAACTCTTCTCCTCCAAAGTTTCTCAAGGGTCCTTGGTGATATCTGAGGACAGATATCATGCCAATTTTATAGAAAAACTGAGTATATGTGCTGCCGAAGCGAGCACTATAGAGAAACTGAGATGAGGATCTCAGGATCCCTTCTGATGGTGCTGCAGCCCACGGCACCGACACTGGGCAGACGAGAGGCCTCGCCTCCAGTTCTGGCCTTCTCAGTGACCTATTGTGTGACTCCAGAATGATTTCCTGTTTTTGTGTGGTGCTTTTCTCATGCGTGTGACAGCTGATGATGGTAATACCACCCTGGAAAGCTGTGGGCAATTAGTGAGAAGACAGGGATGATGGGTTTTGTATGGTGACCCATGGGGGTTCAACCTGCATTAGTTCCCTTTGCTGGGTTTTTTTTTTTTTTTTTAAAGATTTTATTCATTTGAGAGAGAATGCAAGTGCGCATGAGCGGAGGGGGGGAAGGGACAGAAGCAGACTCCCCACTGAGCAAGGAGCCCAATATGGGGCTCGATCCTGGGCCCTGGCATGATGACCTGAGCCCAAGGTAGATGCTTAACCAACTAAGCCACCCAGATGCCCCCTCTGAGGTTTTTCTTGAAGAATAGGCTTTGTTGTAGGGCTTTGTGACCTGTGTCTTCAAATTAAAGTATACAGTGTGGTTGACTTTATGTTACCAAAAGGGAAATGTTGGATGTAGCCATCAAGCATGAAGCAAAGAGCACAAAGTTTGTGTTTTTTTTTTGTTTTTTTTTTTT
>CM053609.1:51087934-51181733 GCA_028646535.1 Procyon lotor
GGTCTCTCTTCCCGTCGCTTTAAATTCACTTTTTCCACTCCTACCTTTCTGAAAGTGGTTGATTTTCTGCTCCTAGAATTGCTGTTCTTATTCTCTTCTCTCTGCTGTTGTGTTTGCCGGCTTTTAGAGTGGTTTTCAGCCTCTTTCTGGATCCCAGTGCTCTCCGTGCCTCCTACACCTCCGCCATCTTGCCTTGGTCTCTGTTTGTTTTTTTTAATATCTATCTATCTATCTTTAAGATTTCTTTAGCGATACTAAACAAGCAAAAAGTGCAAAGGAGGCAGGGGCAGAAAAGAGAGAGTCTTTTTTTTTTTTTAATTAACACATAATGTATTATTTGCTTCAGGGGTACATCTGTGATTCATCAGTCTTACACAATTCACAGCACTCACCATAGCACATACCATCCCCAATGTCCATAACCCAGCCACCCTATCCCTCCCTCCCCAACCCCCAGCAACCCTCAGTTTGTTTCCTGGGATTAAGAGTCTCTTATGGTTTGTCTCCCTCCCGATCCCATCTTGTTCGTTTTTTTCCCTCCCTAAACCCTCATGATCCCCTGGCCTGGCCTCTCAAATTCCTCATATCAGAGAGATGATATGATAATTGTCTTTCTCTGATTGATTTATTTTGCTTAGCATAATACCCCCTAGTTCCATCCACATCATTGTAAATGGCAAGATTTCATTTTTTGATGGCTGCATAGTATTCCATTGTATATATATACCACATCTTCTTAATCCATTCATCTGTTGATGGACATCTAGGTTCTTTCCATAGTTTAGCTATTATGGACATTGCTGCTATAAACTTTTGGGTGCACGTGCCCCTTCGGATCACTACATTTGTATGCTTAGGGTAAATACCCAGTAGTGTGATTGCTGGGTCGTAGGGTAGCTCTATTTTCAACTTTTTGAGAAACTTCTGTATTGTTTTCCACAGTGATTGTACCAGCTTGCATTCCCACCAACAGTGTAGGAGAGCTCCCCTTTCTCCACATCCTCGCCAACACCTGTTGTTTCCTGACTGGTTAATTTTAGCCATTCTGACTGGTGTGAGGTGGTATCTCACTGTGGTTTTGATTTGTATTTCCCTGATACCGAGTGATGTTGAGCACTTTCTCATGTGTCTATTGACTGTTTGGATGTCTTCTTTTCAGAAATGTCCATTCATGTCTTCTGGCCATTTCTTGATTGGATTATTTTTTCTTTGGGTGTTGAGTTTGAGAAATTCTTTATAGATTTTTGGATACTAGTCCTTTATCTGATATGTTATTTGCAAATATCTTCTCCCATTCTGTTTGTTGTCTTTTGGTTTTGTTGCCTATTTCCGTTGCTGTGCAAAAGCTTTTGAGCTTGATGAAGTCCCAATAGTTCATTTTTGCCCTTGCTTCCCTTGCCTTTGGCAATGTTTCTAGGAAGAAGTTGCTGTGACTGAGGTCGAAGAGTTCCTGCTCGTGTTCTTCTCGAGTATTTTGATGTATTCCTGTCTCACATTGAAGTTGTTCATCCATTTTGAGTCTTTTTTTGTGTGTGGTGTAAGGAAATGGTCCAGTTTCATTCTTCCACATGTGATTGTCCAACTTTCCCAATACCATTTGTTGAAGAGATTGTCTTTTTTCCACTGGATGTTCTTTCCTGCTTTGTCAAAGATTAGTTGACCATAGAATTGAGGGTTGATTTCTGAGCTCTCTATTCTGTTCCATTGATCTATGTGTCTGTTTTTGTGCCAGTACCATACTGTCTTAATGATTAGAGCATTATAATAGAGCTTGAAGTCCAGAATTGTGATGCTGCCAAATTTGGTTTTCTTTTTCAACATTGCTTTGGCTATTTGGGGTCTTTTGAGATTCCATATAAATTTTAAGATTATTTGTTCCTTTTCTTTGAAAAATGTTAATGGTTTTTGATAGGGATTGTATTAAAGGTGTAGATTGCTCTATGTAGCATAGATATTTTCATAATATTTGTTCTTCCAATCCATGAGGATGGAATGTTTTCCATTTGTGTCTTCCTCAATTTCTTTCATAAGTACTTTATAGTTTTCTGAGTAAAGATTCTTTGTCTCTTTGGTTAAGTTTATTCCTAGGTATCTTATGGTTTTGGGTGCAATGGTAAATGGGATTGACTCCTTAATTTCTCTTTCTTCTGTCTTGCTGTTGGTGTATAGAAATGTAACAAATTTCTGTGCATTGAATTTATATCACTTTACTGACACTTGACTGAATTCCTGTATGAGTTCTAGCAGTCTTGGAATGGAGTCTTTTGGGTTTTCCACATAAAGCATCATATCATCTACAAAGAGTGAGAGGTTGACTTCTTTACTGATTGGGATGCCTTTTATTTCTTTTTGTTGCTGATTGCTGAGGCTAGGACTTCTAGTACTATGTTGAATAGCAGTGGTGATAGTGGACATCCCTGCAGTGTTCCTGATCTTAAGGGAAAAGCTCTCAGTTCTTCCCCATTGAGAACTATATTCACTGTGGGTTTTTCATAGATGGCTTTGATGATATTGAGGAATGTACCCTGTATGCCTACACTGCAAAGAGTTTTGATCAAGAAAGGATGCTGTACTTTGTCAAATGCTTCTTCAGCATCAATTGAGAGTATCCTATGGTTCTTGTTCTTTCTTTGGGTAATGTATTGTATCATGTTGATTGATTTGTGGGTGTTGAACCAAACTTGCAGCCCAGGAATAAATCCCACTTGGTCGTGGTGAATAATCCTTTTAAGGTACTGTCGGATCCTATTGGCTATTATTGGGGTGAGAATTTTTGCATCTGTGGTCATCAAGGATATTGGTCTGTAATTGTTTTCGGTGGGGTGTTTGTCTGGTTTTGGGATCAAGGTAATGCTGGCTTCATAAAATGAATTTGGAAGTTTTCCTTCCATTTCTATTTTTTGGAACAGTTTTAGGAGAATAGGCATTAATTCTTCTTTAAATGTTTGGTAGAATTCCCCTGGGAAGCCATCTGACCCTGGGCGCTTGTTTATTGGAAGATTTTTGATGACTGCCTCAATCTCCTTCCTGGTTATGCATCTGTTCAGGTTTTCTATTTCTTCCTGGTTCAGTTTTGGTAGTTTGTGTGTCTCTAGGAATGCGTCCATTTCTTCAAGATTGTCCAATTTGCTGGTGTAGAGTTGCTCATACTACGTTCTTATAATTGTTTGTACTTCTTTGGTGTTGGTTGTGATTTCTCCTCTTTCACTCATGATTTTATTCATTTGCATCCTTTTTATTTTCTTTTGGGTAAGTCTGGCCAGGGGTTTATCAGTCTTATTAATTCTTTAAAAGAACCAGCTCCTAGTTTCGTTGATTTGTTCTACTGTTCTTTTGGTTTCTATTTCATTGATTTCTGCTTTGATCTTTATTATCTCTCTTCTCCTGCTGGGTTTAGGCTTTCTTTGCTGTTCTTTTTCCAGCCCCTTTAGGTGTAGGGTTAGGATGTGTACTTAAGACCTTTCTTGTTTCTTGAGAAAGGCTTGTATTGCTATATACTTTCCTCTCAGGACTGCCTTTGCTGTGTCCCAAAGATTTTGAACAGTTGTGTTTTCATTTTCATAAAATTTTCATTTTCAAACAGTTGTGTTTTCATTTTCATTTGTTTCCATGAATTTTTAAAATTCTTCTTTAATTTCCTGGTTAACCCATTCATTCTTTAGTAGGATGCTCTTTAACCTCCATGTATTTGAGCTCTTTCCAACTTTCCTTTGGTGATTGAGTTCTAGTTTCATGGCATTGTGTTCTGAAAATATGCAGGGAATGACCCCAATCTTTTGGTACTGGTTCAAACCTGATTTGTGACCCAGGATGTGATGTATTCTGGAGAATGTTCCATGTGCACTAGAGAAGAATATGTATTCTGCTTTGGGATGGAATATTCTGAATATATCTGTGATGTCCATCTGGTCCAGTGTGTCATTTAAAGCTTTTATCTCCTTGTTGATCTTTTGCTTAGATGATCTCTCCATTTCAGTGAGTGGGGTGTTAAAGTTCCCTACTATTATTGTATTATTATTGATGTGTTTCTTTGATTTTGTTATTAATTGGTTTATATAATTGGCTGCTCCCATGTTAGGGGCATAGATATTTATAATTGTTAGATCTTCGTGTCAGACAGACCCTTTAAATATGATATAGTGTCCTTCCTCATCTGTTATTATAGTCTTTGGCTTAAAATCTAATTTATCTGATATAAGGATTGCTGCCTCTGCTTTCTTTTAATGTCCACTAGCATGGTAAATTGTTTTCCACCCCTCACTTTAAATCTGGAGGTGTCTTTTGGTCTAAAATAAGTTTCTTACAGACAGCTTATCAGAGGGTCTTGTGATTTTTTTTTTTAATCCATTCTGATACCTGGTGTCTTTTAGTTGGGGCATTAGCCCATTTACATTCAGGGTAACTCTTAACAGATATGAATTTAGTGCCATTGTATTGCCTGTAAGGTGATTGTTACTGTATATTGTCTCTGTTCCTTTCTGGTCTGTTATTTTAGGCTCTCTCTTTGCTCAGAGGACCCCTTTCAAAATTTCCTGTAGGACTGGTATAGTGTTTGGAAATTCTTTTAGTTTTTGTTGTCATGGAAGCTTTTTATCTCTCCTTCTATTTTCTTTTTCTTTCTTTCTTTCTTTTTTTTTTTTTTAAAGGTTTTATTTATTTATTGGACAGAGAGAGAGAGAGATCACAAGTAGGCAGAAGACAGCCAGAGGGAGAGTGGGAAGCAGGCTCCCTGCTGAGTAGAGATCCTTATGTGGGGCTCGATCCCAGGACCCCGAGATCATGATCTGAGCCGAAGGCAGAGGCTTTAACCCACTGAGCCATCCAGGTGCCCCTCTCCTTCTATTTTCAAAGACAGCCTCGCTGGATATAGTATTCTTGGCTGCATATTTTTCTCATTTTGTGCTCTGAATATATCATGCCAGTTCTTTCTGGCCTGCCAGGTCTCTCTGGATAGGTCTGATGCTAATCTAATATTTCTGCCTTTGTATGGTACAGATTTCTTGAGCTGCTTTCAGGATTTTCTCTTTATCACTAAGACTTGTAAGTTTTACTACTACATGATGGAGTGTGGACCTATTTTTATTGACTTTGAGGGGCATTCTCTGTGCCTCCTGAATTTTGATTCTTGTTTCTTTCACCAAATTAGGGAAATTCTCTACAATAATTTATTCCGATATACCTTCTGAGCCCCTCTGTCTTTCTTCTTCTTCTGGGATCCCAGTTATTCTAATATTGTTGCATCTTACGGTATCATTTATGCCTCGAATTCTCCCCTTGTGGTCCAGTAGTTGTTTGTCTCTCTTTTTCTCAGCTTCCTTATTCTCTTTCATTTGGTCTTCTATACACTAATTCTTTCTTCTGCCTCATTTATCCTAGCAGTAAGAGCCTCCATTTTTTTATTGCATCTCATTAATAACTTTTTTGATTTGAACTTGGTTAAATTTTAGTTCTTTTATTTCTACTGAAGGAGATTCTCTAAGATCTTCCATGCTTTTTTTTGAGCCCAGCTAGCACTTAGATAATCATCATTCTGAACTCTAGTTCTGATATATTACTAATGCCTGTATTGATTAGGTCCCTAGCTGTCCTTACTGCCTCTTACTCTTTTTTTTTTTGTGGTGTGTTTTTCTGCTTTGTCATTTTATCCAGATAAGAATAGGTGAATGAGGGGCACCTGGGTGGCTCAGTGGGTAAAGCCTCTGCCTTTGGCTCAGGTCATGATCTCAGGGTCCTGGGATCGAGCCCCGCATCGGGCTCTCTCCTCAGCGGGGAGCCCGCTTCCCCCTCTCTCTCTGCCTGCCTCTTTGCCTACTTCTGACCTCTCTCTGTCAAGCAAATAAATAAAATCTTTAAAAAAAAAAAAAAAGAATAGGTGAATGAGAGAACAAATAATAATAGGATAGTAGTAACCCCAGGAAAATATACACTAACCAAATCAGAAGAGACCTAAAACTGAGATGATTTGAAAGGAGGAAGAAAAATAAACACACACACATTAGACTGGTGAATAGAACAGAGCCACACACTTGATTTTGGGTGTATTTGGTCTGTTAGAAGAAACAGCCTCCCAAAATTTTAAAGAAAGAAAATCTTATACAAAACGAGGTATATTTGAATCTCTCTGATGGCTAATGATGATGAACATTTTTTCATGTATCTGTTCATCACCATCAGCCATCAGGGAGATTCAAATCAAAACCACATTGAGATACCACCTTACACCAGTTAGAATGGCCAAAATTAACACGACAGTAAACAAGTGTTGAAGAGTATGTGGAGAAAGGGGAACCCTATTATACTGTTGGTAGGAATGCAAGTTGGTGCAGCCACTTTGGAAAACAGTGTGGAGCATCCTGAAGAAATTAAAAATAGAGCTACCCTATGTATGTGCCATTGCACTACTGAGTATTTACCCCAGTGTTACAGATGCAGTGAAAAGAAGGGCTCTATGTACCCCAACGTTCATAGCAACAATGGCCACAATTGCCAAACTGTGGAAAGAGCCAAGATGCCCTTCAACAGACAAATGGACAAAGAAGATATAGTCCATATATACAATGGAATATTATGCCTCCATCAGAAAGGATGAATATCCAACTTTCATGTTAACATAGACAGGACTGGAAGAGATTATGCTGAGTGAAATAAGCCAAGCAGAGAGAGTCAATTATCATAGGGTTTCACTTACATGTGGAGCATAAGGAAAAACATGGAGGGCATTGGGAGAAGGAAAGAAGGGTGAATTGGGGGAAGTAAGAGGGGAGATGAAGCATGAGAGACTGTGCACTCTGAAACAAACAGGGTTTTGGAGGGGACGAGAGTGGGAGGTTAGGTAAGCCTGGTGGTGGGTATTGAAGAGGGCACATATTGCATGGAGCACTGGGTGTGGTGCATGAACAATGAATCTTGGAACACTGAAAAAATAAACTTAAAAATAAGGGTAAGGATGGAATATGACTATAAAGATGAAAATAAAAAAATTCTAAAAATGGAATTGCTAAGGTGGTTGAAAAAAGGAAAAAGAAAGGAAAGAATGTGGTCAGGCTAGAGACTAGAATAAAGCCATGTGATAGATTTAGGGTGTTTTTTGATCTATTAGAAGAAACTGTATCTCAAAATTTTAAAGAAAAACCTATATATACACAAAAAAGTTTAAATATAATGAAAGGATAGAGTATAACAATGATAATTAAAAATATTTTTAAAAACATATTGATAAGATAAAATAATTAAAAAATGTTAAAATAGGAGAAAAGAAAAATTAAAAAATAGAATAAGATCATAAAATTAAAAAATTTAACTTTGAAAAACTTGGGAATCATGGGGGAAAAAGCCATGAATTCTATGTGCCGTATAACTGTAGCTCTGATGTTTTGCAGTTCTCATTGATCCGTGAACTTGTTCTTGGCTGGATGTTCTTGCTGATTTTCTTGCGGAGGGGCCTGTTGCAATAATTCGCATGTGTCTTTGCCTGAGGCGGAATTGCACCGCCCTTGCCAGGGGCCAGACTAAGTAATCTGCGTGGTTTTTGGGCTCGGGAGCTTTTGTTCCCTGAATGCTTTCCGTACAGCTTTGGAGGGTGGGAATGAAAATGGCGGCCTCCCAGTCTCTGGCCAGAAGAGCCAAGCTCTTGGGGGTCCCACTCCTCTGTGCGCCCTCTGAGAAAAGCAGTCAATCCCTCCCATCTCCTTGGTCTCCGGCCACACTCTGAGCTCACCCCGCCTGTAACTGAGCGTTTCCATCTCTGGTGCACAGCGCTGTTTGGAATCTCTAAACAGCCGATTCCTGCAGCACGCTCCCTTGCTGCTCCTCCTGGAGGAGAAATGAAGGGGTCTCTCCAGATCTGCCTCTTGTGGGGTCCCTGCTCAAAGAGCAGTGGCCCAGCTGTGCCTCGAATCTTGGTTTAAGGTAAGCCCGAGGTGATAGCCCACTGCTCGGCTCTGTCTCTGCCTTTGGCTTCCCCACTCTGATACCTGGGAGCTCTGCTACACTCAGACACCCCTAGTCTTTTTGTGTCTCCATGGGTCCTGAGACCACATTGTTCCCACGAAGGCTCCAGCCCCCACTTAGCCTCTGGAGCAACGTCCCTCGGTGGAGCAGACTTCTAAAAGTTCTGATTTTGTACTCCACTGCTCTCTCACTTGCCAGGAGCTGGCCCCTCTCCCCGCATCTGTATTTCCATGTATCACCTAGGATTCACTTCTCCGCCTGTCCTACCTTCCAAAAAGTGGTCGCTTTTCTGTTCCTAGAATTGCTGCTCTTCTCTTCGATCTCCTGCTGAGTTTGTAGGTGTTCAAAATGGTTTGAAAACTATCTAGCTGAACTCCTGCGATGATATTTAGGTCTGTGCACCTTGCTCCTTCCTCGAGGAGAGTCTTAAGCAGTTTCTGTGCTGAGTGCAAACCCAGTTTTGAAGTTTAATCTCATAATCCTGAGATCACCACCTGAGCTGAAACCAAGTGTCACATGGCAAAGAGCACAAAGTTTAATCACACAGCTTCTTGCCCATGTTTTGGCCTTACTACTCACAGCCCCTCAATATAGAGTAACTATTATTTCTTTAAAAAACTCCCTCTGCCACTGTATAAAATTACTTTGCCAGTAGTTAAGTGTTAGGAATAGGTAAAAACAGTACCTGAGTTTTTCATGGCTCACTCTACTCATTACTATGTTGCATGTTTGCTCATTCATTTAACAAAGGCACAGGTATCTATTAAACATATCATTAATAATGATATTTTATTTTTTTCAAGAGGTGGTTTGAATGCTTACTCTGTGCCATGCACTAGATTAAGAATTTACACTGATTACTTTTATTATATAATAACTGCCCCCATTTACTGAGGGTCTGCCATCTGCTGGGAGCAGTATCTGGTGACTTACAAATATTAGCTCTGACTTTAGAAGAGTATTTATGATCTCGGTCATCTGCTAAGCACTTGTGTAGACACTCTGTGCAGCCCTTTTCATAGCCCTGGTGATACTGGACCATCCCCACCCCCCACCCCCCGCCTCCATTTCCAGCTGGTTTTGACCATATTGGAATACTTCACAACTTTGATCTATATCCTGCTTCTCTGACCCTGGAACTTGATCTGACCTTTTCTGACCTTGAACTTGCTGTTCTGTCCACCCATATGTTTGTACAGTTGCCTTCTTCATACCATGCAGACCTCCGCTCTACCGTCTCTTTCCAGTGAGCCCACTCTGACTTCTATTCCTGTTGCTGCCACTCTCATTGCTGCCACTCTCACAGCCAGTCTCTGACCCATCATCTGGTGTTAAGCAATCTTTGTATTGTTGTTGTTTTGTTGTTTTGTTTTAAAGCAGAGTTCATTTATGAAAAGGTTTTCAAAGAAGATCTACTTGTGTTTTGCTGTCCCTACTAGGTAAAACTGAGAATATCTGTAAAAAATACTTTGCAAAAATATGGCAAGTTCCAATCAGTTTTAGAGCCTATCTTAAAGATTGTAATTTTGATTCAGTTCCTATTGGAGTTGCAGTGTTATCAAACAAAGACAGTTGAATGGTTTTCTTAGAACACTGACTAGATAGTCTGTCTTTCCCAGATTTGGCTGGTGAGTAGCTGGCAAATAAATTATCACCCTGGCCAACTCAGTCTCTCCATCTGCTCAGTGAGAGGAGATTCCTGCACAAGCTCCTAAAGATGCAGATGGCTACATTTATTGAGGTTGGACTATGGGTCAGGTGCTGTAAGTGATGTCCACATATTATCTGATTTAGCTCTTCCAGCACTTTTAAAAGGGATCTGATATCATTCTGTCTCTTTATATTAGAAAAATGACACTTGGATCAAACAGACTTTGCCCATTAAGGTCACACAGCTAATAACCGTCAGATTCAAGTATTAAACTCCTTTTTAAAAAAAAAAAAAAATTATTTATTTATTTGACAGAGAGAGAGATCACAAGTAGGCAGAGAGGTAGGCAGAGACAGAGGGGGAAGCAGGCTCCCTGCTGAGCAGAGAGCCATATGCCGGGCTCGATCCCAGGACCCTGAGATCATGACCTGAGCTGAAGGCAGAGGCTTTAGCCCACTGAGCCACCCAGACGCCCCAAGTATTAAGCTCCTAACTGTGTTGGTATATTGCCTGTCCCAGGGCCTTTGGGGCTTTGAAGCAGGAGTTTAGAATAGTTTCAGAAGAGGGATAGCTCTCTAAGAAGGACTTAGGAGATTGTAGGTCCTATTAGAACTAGAAGCTGAGCAAAGCAAAGGCCCAAGTCAACTTGAAACTTACATCTGTTCTTCCAAAGCCCCATGAGGCCTTTCTTATGGATTTGGATTGCACTGTGCCTGGAAGCTGGATTTAGTACTTTGCACAACAACTTTGTGGAATTGAAATGCATTCTCTTAAGGTCTGTACTGCTCTTTTAGAATCTTGATTTTCAGGATTATATACTTGCTCTGTTTTCATCTTGGTCTAATTTGAATCAATCAGGCTACTCCCTGCAACATGTTAACTAGACAATATACAGCTCTGTGTGTTGGGGGGTGTAGAACCCATATAGTTATCAAGTTATATGGATTTCATTATATAATGCAGACATAGTTTGAATGTTTTTTTGGGAGAATTTATCCTAATCTCTAAAATTAGATCAAAGTGCACGCACGCACACACAAATGCACACACACATATTTTGGCTTCGTTCCTTAGTCTCTAAAGCTTCCTCTGTTGACTGGCCTCGTCTAGTATCTTCCAGAAAAGGATTTTTTCTTAAAGGCAAGAAGTATGTCTTTGATTCCACATCTGTTCACTTCAACTTCTGCTATCTGTGAAGGAGTAGTTAGTTCACATTTGCTGACCTTGTGATGAAAAGGATCTCAGAATCAGCCTCCTCTGCTCTGACCCATGCTTGCCTGATTATGAGACTCACCTGCATATTCTTGGGCCCGAGTTGGAACTTTGGAGTCCAAATCCTCAGGTCAGGTGCCTGGTAATTTCTTTTTAACATGCCAAGCAATTTTTTAAAATTGTTTTTGTCACACTAAACCTGTTTAGTATCCCAAACAGGATTGGGAAACTGATCCCCTTCATGATTACAAAGGGTGTGCAAGTCTCATATAGCCACACAAATGATTTTGGGCTTCAGCTCTTTTTTGTTTTTGTTTTTGTTTTTTTTTTCAATTATTTATTTATTTTCAGAGAGAGAGAGTGAGAGAGGATGCACAAGCTGAGGGACGGGGGAGGAGGCAGAGGTAGAAGAGGACTCCTGTGGAGCAGGAAGCCCGTCTGGGAACTCAATCCAAAGACCCTGGGATCATGACCTGAGCCGAAGGCAGACATTTAACTGAACCACCCAGGTGCCCCAGCTCTTTGGTTTAAGAAACAGATACACTCATTTTAATTCTTGGAAAGGAAGATTTATAGAATAGATTATAGGGGGATAATAGGGACATCGAGTGTCCTTTTGGGACTCCCAAGAGTAAGCAGTGAAGTACAACCAGCCTCATGGAGTAGAGGCTCTGTGGTTTCTCATTTGTAATGTTCTTGCTTTTCTCTGTACGTTCTGTTCCTCTCTCTATCATCCTGGTTTCCCATGGCTTCAGCTTATCCATGATCTGTAATGGCCCCTTGGCTCCAAGTCAGTTCACCCTCAGCTCTTTCCTAAGAGCCCACTGATTCTATGTTTCTGTTTCCCAATTCATATTTCAAAGAGGTCACTCATAGGCTCAGCTCAGAGTTTTATAGAAAACATTTGCAGAAAAACCTCATGATGGTAATTTTGGATCATTGAGGAAATGTTTGAAACTAGTTTGCGCTATGGCTTACTCAATGATAGACAACCGCTCCTTGGGATTGTGGAATTAGAGGTACATGCATGACTAAAGAGCAACAAATAATGAGCAAATGCGAGAAAATGTGTTGTTGTTTTTTTAAGATTTTACTTATTTTAGAGAGAGAGAAAGAGCACAAGCAGGAGGAGGGGAGAAGGAGAAGCATACTCCTTGCTGCTGAGCAGAGAGCTTGACACGGGGCTCCATCCCAGGACCATGACCTGAGCTGAAGGCAGACACTTACCCGACTGAGCAACCTAGGTGCCCCAAATGTGAGAAAATTTTGAATAGCATCAAGATTTTGTATAATCAAAATTCCCAGAGTTTACACTCCCTTCTAACTTTAGCTTGGATCTAAATAGTTCTTCCAGAACATACTTGGTAGCTCTGAGAAAGGATCAGAAATAGAGAGGCTGTCGTTGAGGTGAGACCGGCTTTTTGTAATGTTTTGTTTCGTTTAGAGTGGAGCAGTGGCTTTCCATTTCTTTGAGACCAAGTTAGAAATTAAGAATCAAGCCTATTTATCTTTCTTGGTTTCCATTTTCCAGTCCAGGTGAGTTGTTGTCCCAAAGAAAAACACAGAGTGATCTGACTCCTTCGGAATCACCCAGCTTCTTTCTTGGGACTTATACACACACAATAGGGCCATCTGTTGGCTCTCATTGAGCAAAAGTTTAAATCAAAATAAAATTCCCTTCTGTCTGATCTCAGATTTACTGCTGTTCTGGGAAATGTCACCGAAGCAAAGGCGATGTTATTTCACTAAAAATAGTTGTCAGAAACTAAGAGTCATGTCAAAAACTTCTGGAGATTTTGGCTCTAAAACCTCACATGATGTCGGGTGACAAGTTCTTTGAAGGTTCAAATGATAAAACTGTTGTTTGGAGAGAGAAAATTATGCTGTATAACCGAGCTCACATGTTAATTACCCATTGCTTTTCTGCTCTTGTTGCCTATGCTCATGACCCTGGGCAGGAAAGACTTGAAAAGGAGGCCAATCCACAAAGTCGGATTGTCTTCTAGTTGAAAGTGTTGATGGATGTTGAGAGTAGAGCTTGCTGGTACAACTTTTCAGATTATTGAGGCTGAGGTCTGAAATTATATAAATTTGTTTTTAAATGTAAACCTTTGAGTCTGGTTGTTGTTTCATCCACTATCACCTGTAAGGCTTCCTCCCTGCTTATTGTAGGGCTACATAAGAAACACAAGAACACACCGTGTACCCTATTAACACTGTTAGTGTCCAGAGGTCAAAAGCTATCACACACATACCTTTCTCCTTCTGGTAACCAACACCATGACAGATCAAGTCATGTAAGATCAGAGAGAAAATGAGCAGAAGGCGGGGATCCTGGGGTGCTAGAATGAGGGCTGTAATGGTCAACCTGGATGCAATTCACCTAATTACCCCCTCGGGAGTAGGTGTCATTTTCTATTCATTTTTGCATTCCTCCCATGAAGCCCCATGCCTAGCTCACAGTGGGAGTGCTCAATAACTTCTTGCTAGAAGAATGCAATTCCTGCAATGGTTTATTAATTCATGGCAATCCAAGAAACTCAGGAGAGTGCACATTTGAAGTCCTCACTGGGGATATGATGATATTAGAGCAGGGGACACAATTTTCCTTTTAGTGTTAAGGATTCATTGCCTCCTGCTTCTCTGTTTGCCACTTTTTCTTGTCCTGTGAAGAAGAATAAGGGAGATGTTAGTGCATCTTTGATTTGTAGAATGTTTTTTTGGTGAAAAGGAACAAGTTAAGCACCATTCCTTTTTTTCTTAACAAAAAAGAAACAAACTCAACAGCAAACTTATAAAATTTTTATAGTGTACCTGGTATTGTGTGGGACCTAAAGACACGTAGTCCTGTCTTCAACAGCTTATAATCAAAGCCAGTTTTGACCTCTGTCCTTGGGCCACAGCATTCTGTGTTTTTATTGGCTGACATCTTCTATCATGGGGCAATAATTTTGCCTTAAACAAACCAGGCTTCTAACTCATAGTCCTTAAGAGTGGGCATTCCAAGTGCACAGGTGTGAGAACAGCCCAAGGCTCTATAATATCACATTTCCAGCAGACCATGATTATCCCTACATCGAAACTATGCTGATTTTTGAAAACCATGAAATTTTTTTTTTTTTAACAATTTGGAATTTCTACAAATGCTCACTTTATTAACTCTATACATCCTGTCAAGTGGATCTTGGCAATGTCTTTGCTTGTGGAATTCCTAAAGTCCAGAAGACCTGCCAGAGTATTTCCTTTACTTTTTCCTTCTTCCAAACCAGGCTTTGAAGGGAGCCTGTGAGTGTGGGTTTTGTATGGCAGCCATCTTGGGCGGATGTGAAGGCTTAAATGGCACCTTTCTTTGCAGGTAGGTTGGCAGACAGAATTCTCCTGGCAGAATAGATGATTTCAGGCTCTAAGCTGAGGGCAGGAAACCCCATTTTGAATTGCTTATTCATTCTTCCCTGAAGGGTTGGTATCTCAGTGTTCTACTCAGCACCCAGTGAGTTGGGTGGATTTTATTTGCTGCTTCTTGAAGAGTTGTTTTGTTTTTTTTTCTTCTTTTTGTACAAAGTTGAAATTAAGAAGTTTATTTTTTCTTTTTGTCCTCTACTTTTTTTTTCTTTGACAGAGAATAGATGCATGGTCCAAAGCTTGGGCCTAGCATTTCTCCTTCAGGCCAGCTTGTCCTGTCTGTCCCTGTATTTATATTGCCATGACACCCTGGCTTCTGTCTCTCAAACACGTGATGCTTTCAACTCAGCCTTGGCTGCTGGCCCCTGCAGGGCTCAAATGCTCAGAGGGAGCTGAAATGGAAATGTTTCTTTGGGCCAGGCTTCTCCCTGGACATTACACACTACTCTCTTTTTCTCCTTTCCCTTGTCTCGGGCCAAACAGGCAGCATGAGCTTCATCGGAAGACCAGCATAATGACATGGAACATAGTTGTGGTTTTCCTAAATTGGGGAATAATTGCATGATACATAGTACCCCATGAGTTGGATGCATCGAGGAAGCCAAGCTTCCTTGATAAATTCTACTCTGGAGGATGGAGTATGAGAGCGATAGTAGACAGTACCTAAACATTGTCATTCATTCATTGAATGCACAGTGAGTATCTGCCACTGGCCAGCTACTAAGAATTCTGAATTGAAGCCTGATCCCACTGGTAGCATAGCATAGCAAAGACACCTTAAGATTTGGAACCAGAAGACCTGGCCTGAGTCTTGGCTCTGCCACCTACTCACTTAGAGAAGTAAGCATAAGGCAATACATAGGGGCACAGAAGGAAGGGCTAGTTCATTTGACTTGGATAATTGGAGAAAGCATCAGAAGGGTGAATAACATTTGAGCTGTTTCTTGAAGAATCATTGGGAGTTTGTCAGGTGGATGAAGTGAGGTGTGGGGATAGCTTTTAGGCAAGTTAAATAGTGAAAGGAAAAATCACCTAAAATGAAAATGAGCAATATGAGCTGTCTGGGGAGGCCAGAACATACAGTGTATGGAGAGAAACTTTTTTTTTTAATTAAAGTGTAATTGACATACAATATCCTATTAGTTTCAGGTGTACATCATAGTGATTCTGTATTTTTATACATTATGAAATGATTCCCATAGTAAGTCTAGTTACCCTCTGTCACCATAGGAAGTTATTACAATATTGACTATATTCTCTAGGCTGTACATTACATCCCCATGGCTTGCTTATTTTATAACTGAAAGTTTGTATCTCTTAATCTCCTTCACCCATTTCACTGCCCCTCACCCTCCCAACCCCCCACCAGCCCCTTTCTCCTTCTGGTAACCAACAGTTTGTTTCCTGTATCTATGAGTCTGTTTCTGTTTCTTATTTGTCTGTTTTTTTTTTAGATTCCACATGATGGAATCTAAAATCTTAGAGTAAAATCATAGAGTATTTGTCTTTCTCTGTCTGACTTATTTCACTTACTCTAATATTCTCAAGGTCCATCCACATGTTCTTGCAAATGGCAAGATTTCATTCTTTTTTTTATGGCTGAGTTACACACACACACACACACACACACACACACACACACACACATACTGCATCTTCTTTATCCATTCATCTATTGATGGACTTGGGCGGCTTCCAGATCTTGGCTATTGTAAATAATGCTGCAAAAAGTGTAGGGGTACACATATCTCCTAGAATTGGTGTTTTTGTTTTCTTTGTATAAATACCCAGAAGTGAAATTGCTGGATGGTGTGGTAGTTCTATTCTTGATTTTTTGAGCAATTTCTATATTGTTTTCCATAGTGGCCATGCAAATTTATATTCTAGGGGGAGAAGCTGAGGCTATTGCTGGAAAGATAAACTAAAGCTGGGAAGATGCCAGCTTGTGAAAGCCCTTGAATGCCTTGCGAAGGACTTTGGACTTCAGGCTGCTGCCTGGGGTTCTCTAACCTCAGTTGTTTTTTTTGTTTTTTTGTTTTTTTTAAAGATTGTATTTATTTGACAGAGAGAAACACAGCGAGAGAGGGAACACAAGCAGAGGGAATGGTAGCGGGAGAAGCAGGCCTCCCGCAGAGCAGGGAGCCCGATGTGGGACTCGATCCCAGGACCCTGGGATCATGACCTGAGCCGAAGGCAGACGCCCAATGACTGAGCCACCCAGGCGCCCTCTAACCTCAGCTTTTAATCAGAGGGGTCAAATGATCACATTTGCATTTTTTACGTTCCTGGCAGTAGCACTAAGGTGACTTGGGGGAGGGAGGAAGACCGGTGGCTTTTTCTTACGACAGATGAGATGAGACATTGTTGTTTTACATGTCAGTTTCAATAAAGCATCACTGATGCTTCTGCTGTAAGGCAAGTCTGGTGAGCATGTGTGGGTGAGTGGTGGAAGGCTGTCTCAGAGACTGAGTGACAACTGGCTGGTTCTCTGGTCATATGTGGCCAGAGAAGTCCCAGAGGAGCAGGAAGGAGGGGGCCCTAAGGTTCTCTGCTGTTAGATTTCAAAGGCCCCAATGGTGAAGGCTCAGCCATCTTGACAAGGCCAGCATGCTAGCCCCTTGGGGCAGTCCCTCAAGCCAGATAGCACAACAGAGCACTCACTTTTCTCTGTGTGAGTCTTTGAACCTCTTTGAGGACAAGAGGATTTTTTCCTCTGCCACAGCGAGAATGTTAGTCCATGTTTATGTACTTTTGTCATTAGACTCCATGGGGAATCTATTCTTGACGAAAATCTTACTTGCACACTTGGCTGGAAGCCACAGTTGTTATATTTGTTGGATGCTTGTTGGACACAGCTGGTGCTCTGTCATGCCGGAGAATAAAAGTAGTGATAACTGTGATGCCGATCAGAGCTAACTGTTCGACAAATGCTTCTGCATTAAGCTAAAGGAAGAGATCAGTGGTCTGGCCATTGTGATACTGGGGTGAAATGGGTATTTGTTGCAGTCATGCAGGGGCTGAACTGTGTCACCAGGATGACTGAAAAGGAACAAAGTAAATACAATCCCCTGCAAATTTATGACTTTTTATTTTATGTGAGGAAAAGGCCTAAAAAGACCAAATTCTGGAAAAGCTGCCAGAAAATATTCCCATCTTAAATTTAAATCTGTGAGGTTATTGTTAAGTGAGGTATGTGAAAGCTATAATGAAGCAGTTAAAGAGGCAGTTATTTAGACTTCAGAATGTAAAGGAGGCTTTATTGACGAGGCGACATTAGAGATGGCTTGGGTAGGATGGGTGGACCAGTAAAGGCATGTGATGTGATGAACACTGTGTGTTATATACAACTAATGAATCATTGAACATTATATCAAAAACTAATGTACATTATGTTGGCTAATTGAATTTAAGTTTAAAAAATTCTCTTAAAAAAAGAGAATGTTTTATGAACCTCTAATTTCAATTTCTGCCAGTTGGTCTGTATAATGTGAGGTAAGGGAGCAAAGTCATTGTTTTGCATGTGACTACCCAGTTTAAATGATATCCAATTGGTGAGTTCTCCCATTTATACAATGTATGTGTATGTATTATACACAATTCTGAAATGATACTCACAAAGTCTGATTATCTCTCCATAGTGGGCTAATGAATTAAAAATTTCTTTTCTACCTATATTTTTACAAATGTGTATTTATTACATGATAAGAAAAAGCAGGTCATTATTTTTTAAAAGATTTATTTATTTTCAAGAGAGCATGGGGAGAGGGGCAAAGGAAGAGAGAGAGAATTTTAAGCAGACTCCCCTCTGAGTGGGGACCGTGACATGGGGCTGGATCCCATGACCCATGAAATCATGACCTGAGCCAAAACCAACAACTGGATGCTTAACTGACTGAGCCACCCAGGCGCCTCCAAAAACTAGACTGTTTTTTCATGTGAGAAGAAGCAGTAAGAAGTCTTGGGTTAATGTCCTTGCTTTAATGGGCACATGAGTTTGAGTACCATAAAGTCCTAAAAGGTAAGGAAAAGGCTTTAATATATGCAAAGTATTTGAAGGGCAGAAAGGGTACAGGAACAGACTCCCATATATGCCCTCCATTTGAAATAATAGGTCTTATCAAGAACCTGAGAGGACTTGGTTTCTTCCCTCTTCACAGATTCAGGGGTGGTCTCTGAAAGGAGGACGTTTACTTTAGGATGGCATCCTGGGGCTCCTCATCTCCCCATTCAGGGGGCAGTGCCACACTGGCTCTACCATGGAGATCTCACCGGGCCCACCCAGGAGGAAGAGCTGTTTAAATGCAGACATGTCCCAAATACTTCTATCATTGGCATAGAATCAAGCTGATTAGCTAAGCCTGCCCTTTTTATAAAGTGGGAAACCAGTGCTCATAATAACTGAGTAGTTAGCCTCAAACCTTGCAGTTGGCTCACAGCAGAGCTGAGATTAGAACCCAGATCTTCTGATTCTCTGGGCAGTGACTCCCTTTTGACTCTATTTACATTCTGTCTCCTTGTGTTCACTTCTACTGTGTTAAAGATCCTTAGCCCAGCCAAGTAGTATACCTCGGAGTGGTAAAGGAGCCCAGAGGCTAAGGCTGTATTCTGGAAAGCCCCTAAGAACAAACATTTCTATGGCTACATAGTTGAAATGATAAGAGACACAGTGAACTTCCTCCTCATAGAACTTTTTTTTTTTTTTTTTTTACTCTTGTTTTTTCCCTTTAGAAGGCATATTACTGCCATGGAATCATAAATCATCATAAGCCAGTTATAAACAACCATTAATAGATGGAAAGAGCTTGCTTAATAGGAATTCTTGTGGAAAAACTTTTCAGGAGAATTTGTTACATTTTCCCGTTGTCAGTTGACATTGAAAGTTAGCTAGTAAATTGTTGTTCCTTTCCTGGAATATAGATATAAACTAAGTCGTATTGTCTTGAAATCCCACCGTACTTGACAGGTTAAGACCATATCCAGTCTATTGCCCACAGCCATGGGCATCACTTAAGATACTGACAGCTTAGAGAGCCCCCAGAGAGTTGCCAACCAGGGTGCTGATGCATTCTAGACTCCACATTGAGCAGTGGGTGCTTGGTGGGAATGCAATGCCTCAGGTCTTTTTTTTTTTAATTTTTAATTTTTTTTAAAAGATTTTATTTATCTATTTGAGAGAGAGAGATCACAAGTAGGCAGAGAGGCAGGCAGAGAGAGAGGGAAGCAGGCTCCCCACTGAGCAGAAAGCCCGATGCAGGGCTCAATCCCAGGACCCTGAGATCATGACCTGAGCCGAAGGCAGAGGCTTCAACCCACTGAGCCACCCAGGCACCCCAGCCACAGGTCTTTTATTCTCCCTGCTAATTGTGAGAGATTGCAATTCTGAGGTCATGGACTAAGCAGAGATTTCTAAGACAAGCTCAGAACCATCAGACCTTAGAGTCAGGAGAAAGTGGGAAACATCACAGGAAACATCACAGTGGATTTCTTCTGTTCCTGGCTCACAGGTTAATACCTGCATGTCCAGTTTATCTTTTTTTTTTTTTTAAAGGAGGAAACATGCAATCAAATCTAGTAAAGCATATTCTAAAAACACTGTATTTGGCCTTTCAAATCATTATTTTACCTTATTAAATACTTTCCAGCTTTTACAGTCTGGGAGGATTTCTGATCAGTGCCTGACCACTCTGTAAGCCCTAATCAAACACATAAAGCACACCTAACAAGACTTGGTCAATCAAAACCCACTAGCATGAAAACAGGAGAGATAGACCCATGTTCAGAGAAAGGTGTTACAGCTTCCTCAAACCTCTCTTGGGGTTTACCAGGCTCATCAGGCTTCAAGGGGACAGGGACTTCAAGGATGGTTGTCCATTCTTGAACTAAATAAATTGCATTATCACACACATCCATGTGTGATAATGCTTAATGGTTGTTAGGCTTTCAACTTGGTCACTTAGTTGACTGTCAGCAGCAGAGAATTGGGAAGAAAATGAAGCTTCCAAGGTATACAAAGTCTAGCAAGTGTAAATCTCAACTTTCATATGCAAAAATATCTGGTTGAGTAGAAAAATGTATAAATACTACTTCCAAACCATACTGAGCTCGTAATTACAAACTGTCAAAATAATCATAGTCAACTTTTATTAAGGAGGGTGCTATGTGGAATTCAATACAGACTGAGTTTATCAGGAGGATCCCTACCCTCAGCGTTATGTCAGCTCTTAGCTAATAAGACTGTTAGGCAAAAATGCTCTTTATCTTATAGACACACCCTATGAACAGCTATATATTGTGATTACAAAGTTTCGTGAAACATATTTTGATGATAGGCAAGAAACGAAACTGGTGAAACAGTGTCTGCTCATGAAAAAAATAAAATGGGAAAAAAACAACCCCCACCCTCCAAAAGGTTTCTTATTTCCAAAGAATAAGAGGATCCTGGTTACTCAGGGCTTGGGACACCATGGATACACAGGCTTGGAACTTTATTATCACATGGGCTTCTGGATTAGATGGAGATGCAAATAAAGTGGGCGATGGGAAGGAGGCAAAAATCAAATGACTAATAGAGCTAATGTTGTGTGTCGCTGTGATAATGTAAAAGTACTACCAGTTCTACCAGTTTATTTTTAGAAAATGGATAGAAGTTTAGGATCTATTTATGGGGCTCCAATATTACCCAGGAGAGAAGGATTTTCTTTGCAGCAAGACCAACATAAATGGGTTTAATGAGTCACAGTTCTTCTTGCTGAAGGCTGGTTTTAGAACCTGCCCGCAGGGACCTCTGCCCACGCTGCTTAGCCCCTGGGAGGAAATACAACCTCGTGGGGTCTCTGTTACTGGCCCTTTCCCCAGCTACTAAGACTTTGGGTAGAAAAAGCTATCTGGGTAGAAAAATCAGTGATGACTGACGGTCGTAATAAGCACGGCCAGCACTTCATAGTATATTAGTGGCTGCTCAACACCCAAACATTTTTATTGGGAAGGCCACAGAGGGTATTAGAGAGAATAGGCCAGACATAAAGCCTGGGCTCTCTCAATGATTTTAGAATATAAGTGGGAAGGTCCTGGAATTCACCTTGATGGTGAGGCATAGTGGTTAATCACACTGGCTTGGAGAGTGGTCTTGCTAAGTACGTCACCTCTCTAAGATGGTTCTTGGTTCTTCTGTAATGGGGGGATAATGCCTGTGCTTCATGGGTTTGTGGTGTGGACGGAAGGGGGATTAGGTGGGCTGTCCTTGCTCAGACTTTATTACTCAGCTAATGCTGCCTGTTCTTTTCTGTCGCTGCTGTTATATGGCTTCCTCAGAAGAATTTTCTTTTCAACTCTATATAATATACACCCTACCCTTCTGCCTATGCCTCACTAGCACCTCACTCTGCTTTTGCTTTCTTTATAGTAGTTATCATTGCTCAAAACATGTCTCTGTGGCTTTTTTTGTTTTTTGTTTTACTGTGTCCCTCTCACTAGGATGTATGTTTTATGTGGCTGGGACTTTTTAGGCTAGCTCTGTCTTTGGGGGAGCAATAGTACGTAGGAGGTAGACTCAATAAATGTGGTGAATGAGTAAATGAGAGAAAATGTAAAATGCTTTGTCCAGTGGCTGGCACATAATGAGTACTTGAAGGAGTGAAATATCTGCTACCAGTTATATGTGGATTAGCCCTGGGCAGAAAGCTCTTGTCTGAAAAGAGTGGTCTCATTCTACTCCTGGTGAGGCCAGACAGAATTTGGAGGGTCCAAGGGTTGGTGATGGGTGTAGCATCACCTAGAGAACATTATCAGGCCTTTGGAGGTGTAGGGTCCAGCCAACAGCATGTGGAGAAAATTCCTGAATTCCCCACACATGGAAACCCGGCAGTGCTTGGAGGTCACAATGGGCTACTCTAAATGCTCAGTTGGGGGGTGATCATGGCCAAGACAACAATGGCCTGTTCCATGGTATACATCATTTGCTCCCCTTTTTCCTTCAGTTATGGGGGTAGGAAATGGCCTTTTGTTTTGAGGCTTCCCTTCTGACCTAAACTTGCAAAATGGATATTTATTTAAAGTGCTATATACAAGGTAAAGTCACAGGCACAATTTATCAACTTGAACCTCTATATAGTGTTTCCTGGGTTCCATACTTATGACAATCTTCATAATTCTTCAGAATGCTGATTTATATCCAGGGGACAATCCTAGCGTCTCCCAGTTTGTTTCTGCAGATGCAATTCAGATGTTCCTCCTGTGTTAGTCATGGTCCTTGAGAAGCAGACGCTAAGATAATATTAAATGTTGCAGGGATTTCCTTGAAGGAAAGGCTTAAGTGAAAAGACCTAGACAGGGAGCCAGACGAGGTTGGGTTAGCAGTCAGATGATATTGTAGGCCTGACTCAGTGAAGGGGATGAGGCTAGGAGGGAGTAGGCCAGACTGCCAGGCAACCTGAAGAAGCCTCCACAAAGCCACTGGGAAGTCTTTGTGCCTGAATCAGCCAACAAAGGTGTCCTAGGTCTCCCAGGATGGAGTCCTCCCATCACAACTTATCATCAGTGGTGAGCAGCCCTTGGAAAGTGAGGTCATCTTGTAAACAGCAGTGGACCTAAAAGTGCTATAGTTAGGGCCCTGGTTCAGTTCCATTCCCTGAAGAAGGACACGTGCAAGGCACATTCTCATGGCTACTATACTCCAGGAAGCTAGGTGATGCTATAACCATCCCCTAAAGCTGGTCACTCTGTGATGCAGTACCAGGGTACCAAGTGGGAAAGATGGTGTTAGGCCTCTCCCTCAGGAAAATATAAACTAAATGGGTTAAAGCACGTGTGAAAATGGAGCGGGTAAAGTTGCTTCTTCCAGCAACTGTCCCAGACAGTCGTTCTCTGACATTCCCTGACCCAGGAATGTACCACTCAGAAGTTGGTCCATGTCCTCTTAGATTCCCCTAAATCCATCTTTCCTAGGATATAGCTTATGCTCAGTAGGGCTGGGCCAGTACTGATTCTCATAGTTATAGCCTCAAAGAACCAAACCACTACTTCAAGGGGTCAGTCTTGGTGTATAGACATGTCCACTTATCTAATCTCTTCTACCATGATGTTTTCTATTAAAGGAGCTGGTATCCCCTTCTCGTCCTTGGCCTTAGTTGGGATGACCCAAGTCCATCCAGATGATTCTCCTCTAATGATTCTCAAAGAGTTGGGCTTGCGGTAACCTTACCCTCAGAAGGTCATTTGGGTTCCTAATGAAAATTGCCTTGTTCTCTCCCTAGCACTTCAACATTCCTATACCAATAACTTACTTCTGGAGGAAAATTAGGAACACATGGTTCACTATCACTCTACTCGCTAGCTGAGAATAAGAGCAGTTGAAATAACATCTCAAGACAAATATTTTCTGTAATCTGTAGAGAGTAATCAATACTTGGAAAGTTACTTGGCGATAGTGTCAGCATTCCATTTTCTGAAGCATTCTTGTTCACTCGACTTCATGGTCTCATACCTTTTCATCATTTCTCAACTACTGGTTACTGTGACTTCTCAGAACCAAGAAGTCCTCTTTGTGCAGATTTGTGTCACTCGTTTCTGCTGAGTTTCTTTTCTTCTCCTGGAGTTTTGGTATAAGGGGACCAGGTCTAGGGAAGCGAGTCGAGGAAATGGCTGATTTTGTTCCCTAGAGCCCCGTACTTCTGTGGAACGTTCACCATGTGATTTGTCCAGGAGAAGATGCAGCTGTTAGCAGGCAGTCTGTGTGCCCCAAAGCAAATGAGAAGAATCCTTCCTGTGAGCTTGAGAACACATGCTGGGCAGGCAGGTGGGCTGGTGGGGGTGGGGGTGCTTTGTTTTTCACCCTTTTAGAGCTTGTTGCTCCCAAATAAGTGGCTATAAATGGAGATAAAGGGTTAAGGCTTTGTGACTAATTTCTCTGGGGACCCTAAATATCCCCACTCCTGACCCCAGTGTGTCACCTCCCCCATCTTCCCCCTAGAAGGCTCATGGCAGCTTTATGACAAGGTGGGTGTTTGTGACCCAATTCAGGATGGGGGCCAATCCAATCCTCCCCGGCTCTGGTGTTCTTTCCATGACGGAGCTGACGCTCAGCCAGTGGAATCCCAGTGAGCTCAGGGAACAGGCGGTGTGTGTCAGGTTGATTCAGCTGAGGAAGTCATGGCCTTGGTTTCGCCTTATAAGTCTATGGTTCCGGGGGAAGTGAGACGGTCTCAGCCTGAAAATCCAAAGCTCTGAGCATTCCCAGATGACATCTGTAGTTTTTCCAACACACATTTGGCTTCCTTGGTTGCTTGCACTGCTCTGATTGTGCAATCACACTTTGGCATGTTCTTTGTCCTGTGGAATCTGTACATTTTCAGCTCAGACATCTCAGAAATGATCATTGAAACTTTTTTTTTCCCAGGGTGGTTTATCGTAAAACAGAATCACTCTCACTGACATTTCTGGTAACCAGGAGGAGGAAAGTGACAACGTAGGAGGGAGGAAGGTGTCGTGGAAGGAGGGCTGGCCTTGTAATTGGATAGCCAAGGTTCATGTCCTGCCTGCCTTTTTTGACTTGTTGAAGAACATTAGGCCTTTAGGGACTCGGATTAATTTTCTGTAAAATGGAGAATATAGTATCAACCTTGCAGGGCTGTTGTTGGAGGTAATTTAAGAGTTAAGTCAATGGACTCCCTATGTTTTGTATAAATATATATGTGATGTGTGTGTGTGTGTGTGTGTAGTAGTAGTAGTTGTTCTAGTGTGGCAGTGGGGGAGGTATAACCGGATTGTATGTTTAGGGAATCTCAACTCACTTTTGAGCCTTCGATAAATGACACATATACTTACAGATGTACACAACATGCTTGCACGCACACATAAACACTCCCCAGGCATGCACACATGCACACACATTCCTTGGAAACCTCTACTTTTGATAAATAATTTGCTTTGGATGTCGGCCCAGACTACGTGTCCATGAGTTACTCCTCAACGCCTCCCCTCCCACCACAAACTGTCTGAGAATGTTTGAACTGGGTCCTCTGCTGATGGCCGTGGAGACAGTCCTCAACTTTCCCCTTTCAGCCATCAACTGGTAGCAGGTATAATCAAAAGATGACAAATTGTTGCTAACTTCTTCACTAATATCTAAGATCTGAGGACATAAATCGTTCTGAATCCTAGCTTAGGGTATTTGGAAAAGAGAGTAATATTTCCCTCAAACTCTTGGAACACTTCCCTGTCATTGCAGCATTCGTGTTGTTTCCAAACAAACTTGAGGATAGGCCTTTTTTGGCACAGTGAGAAAAGCTACAGTCCTTTCCCTTATGAGGTCTCTATGCCAAAATATTGGTCACCGGCTTCTTAGAACATTTAGTAAACGGCTCGTTGTCTTATAATTATGAAATGGAACCTCAGGCGATGTATTGGAAAATAAATTTAAAAAGAGAACTCCTTCCTGGAACAAACTTTGCAAATTAGACTTGTCATTTAGCTATCGATATATTGAGCTTTGTTTTCACTTAATTACTCAGCCAATTAATTAAAGAAAATATTTATCAATAACACACTTCATTTTCAGCACTGTCAAAGTCCTAGGAATACAATGATGAATTTGACAAAGAATATGATTATCTTTTTTGGAAATTGTAGTCCATGAGTTAAGAAACAAGGTGCAAAGTACTAGGGCTAAGAAGTATAGGGCACTGTAAGAACACAGGGGAAGGGCATTGCTTCTGGAGTTGTAGAGAGAGCAAGCAAAGCATAAATTGGGATATGAGAGTGATTCAGTGTGGATGGGTCTTGAGTGCAAGGGAGCAAGTGGACATGGGTGAGGCTATAGAGAGGAGGCAGGGCCAGATCATCAGTTCTCAGAGGGCTTCAAAGCCTTCGTAGAGAGTTTGATTCTGCTCTGAGGCACTGGGAGGAATCTACAAAGAAGTATAAGTGTTTGTAATGTGGAAGGAAAGTCAGAATTTTGTTTTAGAGAGATCAGTCTGGTGACAATGTAGAGAATGATTTGGAAGGCCTTCAGTCTGGAAGTTGGGAGGATATTTGGGATTTGTTGCTGTGGTTGGTGTAAGAGGTGATAGTTGGCCTCAACTTGGACAGTAGAAATAGAAAAGAGTAATGGATCGAAAACATTATTTAGTGGGTAGAATCAGTGGGACTTGGTCACTTATTACATAGACTGAAGAAAAGAAAAACAAGGATGATGCCAATTTTTCTAACTTAAGCAACCAAGTATGTGGTGGGGCCATTTTCTGATACAGGGAACATAAGAAGAGAAACAGTTTAGGGGGAAAGAGTAAATTTCATTTTGGATATGTTGAGCTTGTTGAGCTCTCATGTTGAACACTCTAAGATCAATTGGAGATGTGGAGTACATGGGGCGGGGGTGATGCTCAGATCAGAAACTCTGTGGAAATATCAAGCCTGTAAATATGGATTTGGAAGTTGACATATAGCTGGTAATTTCAGCCATGAGCGTTCATCCACCAAGAGGCTGTGGAGTGAGAATTGGACCAAGAGCAGATCTCTGAGGAATGGAATATGTCAAATATGGACAGGGGAAGAGAAATAGCCGAAGGAGAGAAAGAGCAACCAGGGAGGCAGGGAAAAAAAAATGAGAGAGTTGGGTGTAGGAGAGTGGGGAAGAGAGGATTTCAAGGAGGTAGTGGTCACATGTGTCTAGTGCAAGTTAGAGATCAAGGGGAACAAAGATGGAAAGTTTCTTTTGGAATTTGCAAGAGAAAGGGTGTTTATCTTGGTAATAGCCATTGAAGAAGAAGAGTTGGTGAAGGAAGTCAGACTTCAGGGGGGTCATGAGTGAGTAGGAGGTGAACAGGTGGACAAATGTGTGAGGACAGTGAGACAGGGCAGTAACTAGAAGAGCACAGGGGAGATAGCAGATTTAGACTCCTTCTCTTCTTTCTTCTTTCTAGTTGACTTTTTAAAGTTAGGAGAGGCTTGGGAGTGTTTAGATGCAACTGGAAGGCATCAGTAGGGAAGAGGTCAAGCTAGAGGAATAATTAAGAAGGGGAGTCCCCTGAGAGAGAAGGGGAAGTTCCAGACTACCTGCTGAGGAATTAGCCCCAGAATGGGGGAAACTATTATAGTATAAAAAAGAGAAGGGAGGATGCATACAAGCTGGTAGTTTTAGTGGCTGAAAATGTGATTTTTTTTCCTGTCCTTTCCTCCTCCTTTAAATCAGGGACCCTGACTCTTAGCTTTATCCTCATATTTGTACATTATTTTACAATGCAAAGATTTATCTACCTGGATAGTTCCCCGTGTGTTTTAGGTCATCAGCTGGTATCTTTGATAACTCAAAGACAAGTTCTGGAGGTCTGAGCATCTCTTTGTTCTTCAAGGAAGTGTCTTGGCTTTGCTGAATGGGTAGCCAGGGATTAGGGCAGAGCCTTTGGCCTCAAAACAGAACAAAATGAGGTTAGGGCATGGCCTTCATTCCTCTACAGGTCTAACGGGTTGTGCAAATCAGTCACAGGTCCTCCTCTGCACTTTATGCAGGTGGGTGCTTCATCGTTCATTCTTGAAAAGTACTCCAAGAGCTATTTCCACCTCCCTAAGGGAAGGGAGGCTAAGTTAGTTTATTTAGTTTTTAACTGCTCAAGCAATTTGACATCATGGCAAATATGAAGTTTCATAGGAATAATTTGCTTTAAATGAATTTGGTTGACTTGGCTCTAAGTGGATTTGTATCCTAAGATAAGACTCTACAGCGGGCGCCTGGGTGGCTCAGTCGTTAAGCGTCTGCCTTCGGCCCCGGTCGGATCCCAGAGTCCTGGGATCGAGCCCCGCATCGGGCTCCCCGCTCCGCGGGAAGCCTGCTTCTCCCGCTACCATTCCCTCTGCTTGTGTTCCCTCTCTGGCTGTGTTTCTCGCTGTCAAGTAAATAAAATCTTTAAAAAAAAAAAAAAAAAAGACTCTACAGCCATGGCTGTAGAGAAACAAACAAACAAACAAACAAACAATGATCCAGGAACACTGCAGTTCCTTGAGAGGGTATCAGAGAGGACTAAGGTCTGAGAAGCCTTCTTTGTGACTTGTCTTGTCATGAGCACAATACTTAAATTCTTTCCCTTTGGCTTCATCCTGACCCCAAAATTCCTCACAATCTTTCAAAAATTTGCTAAAATGCTATCGAGAAGAGTCTTGGTCTTTTCATAGATAAGAACAACTTCAGAACTGACAGTTCTTCAGAAGAAAGTGTTTATATGTGGAAACCAAGAACTTTTCCTCAGTGGACGTTCCACTTGTTGCTTTAAGTTCCAGGTGGTTTATCTGGTAACTAAGTTGTTTTCATTTTTTCTTTGGCATGTTTATGTTTGATTTTGTAATTTTCTTAGTGTTCATCATTCAGAGCCACATTAACAATTTTTAGAAGATAGGAGGTCATTTTACAGCTCTTCTCACTCTTGCCTTCTAGAATTACATTAATCTTTCCCTCAAATACCCTGAGAGGGAAAACATGGCAGTTCACTAGAACCTCTCCTTCATACAACTTTAGCTTCTTTGGAAGACATGTCCTGAATGTGATTAAGGGCCAGTGCTCTTCATGAATGTGGTCAACTAGAAAACTTGCTGATACAAAGTGGACTGGGAAAAGTTGGATGCTATTTCATGATTCAACCCATGATGCCTCATGAACTGTCTCCTGGCAGCCATTCAGCATTAGAGCTTTTGATAGGAGAAGATATACTCAAAATACTAGTCTGTCAAGTCATTAAGCTAGAAACATTGACTATCAGAGTTTACAGGAGGCCTTTTGCATTTTTCATGGCAGGGACTCAGTGATGGGGGTACAAGGCAGTGTTTGAGTTACAGAAGAACTGTGGGATCAGGCAGTAATCTCATTATAGGAAACCCATAATTCAAGGCAAAAACAGAACTTGCAATAAGATCAACTTGTGCTGAACTAATAAACTCTTGAACTTCTCATTTTCTCTTTAGAACTTGTTTGAACTGATAGTCAGGAGTAGGTTTGACCTTACCAATGGAGAGTAAGTGGCCCAGTGGTGAGGGTTAGAGGTAAATAAATCCATCTATTGCTCTGATCAATCGGTTAAAAAAAAATTTTTTTTATGGTGTGGATCCCTTAGCAGCTGAAGAAACCTATAGTGTCCTCAGAAAAATATATTTTATTTTATTTATTTATTTTTTTTAAAGACATGGAGGAAACTTTTTTTTTTTTTAAGATTTTATTTATTTGACAGAGAGAAACACAGCGAGAGAGGGAACACAAGCAGAGGGAATGGTAGCGGGAGAAGCAGGCCCCCTGCCGAGCAAGGAGCCCGATGAGGGGCTCGATCCCAGGACTCTGGGATCATGACCTGAGCCGAAGGCAGACGCTTAACGACTGAGCCACCCAGGTGCCCCAGAAAAATATATTTTAAAAAAATATTTCATTTATTGTTTGACAGACAGAAAGAGATCACAAGTAGGCAGAGAGGCAGGCAGAGGGAGAGGGGGAAACAGGCTTCCTGTTGAGCCCTATGCAGGGCTCAATCCCAGGACCCTGAGATCATGACTTGAGCCAAAGGCAGAGGCTTAACCCATTGAGCCACCCAGGTGCCCTGAAAAATATTTTTTAAAAGTGTTAATGTATGTAGAATTGCAAGGGAGACTTCTTTTATTGAAATACAGTTGTTAAAGTATAATATAGCAATATATTTGCCCTTCATTTATGCATTAAATAACAAGATCTACCATTGGATCCATAATTTCAAAATAGTGATCCATAAAAATGGTATTCTGGAATTTGTGTAGCAATTGTAATGTGATGTGTATGTTTTTAAAGTGTTTGAAAGTTTCATGCATTCACAGAGAGAAGACACTGTGAAGGCACTGGAGAAAGGTGACCATCTACAAGCCAAGGAAGAAGGCCTTAGGAGAGAGTCCCTGCCAACACTTTGATCCTGGACTTCAAGAATTGTAAGAAAATGAATTTCTGTTGTTTAAGCCACCTAGTCTGGCATTTTGTTATGGCAACCCTAGGAAACTGCTAAGATCGATAGTATCATTTAAGTGTTAAGATTCAGCAGTCTCCAGGTCCCTTTCCTCAGTCCAAAAGATCAAGATGCTGGCAGAAATTGGTAGAGCAGGAGATCTTTTTTGGACAGTGATTCTGAAGTGGGGTCTATGGATGGGCTTCAAGGATTCTTTCTCTTTTGTGTGTATTATTTCTTCATTTTTCTAGCAATAGGGTGCAACTTCCACAAGATTCTCAAAAATGTGTGATTTCCCAAGAGTTCGTAACCACCATTTTAGAATTTGTTGTATATTCTGGGCTTCTCTACCTTGGATCCTGCTGGACATACAGTGTACCTAGGGACTACTGCCCATATGTACAACTGAAATTGTCTATTTATGCAGTATTTATGAGTGGGGCTGCCCACATGCTCTGAAAAATATATAAAAGCCCGGAGACCAAAGTGAAGGCATTTATTTAGATGTGTATTAGCAATAAGGCATGGTGTTATGTATAGAGATGTATAGGGATCTGTGAGGGAGTATCCCTAACCTCTTATGTTGGGAGAGCTTCAATCCTAGACATCATCTGAGTTTCATGACCTGTGGTGTGTCCTGCCTCTTTTTGGCCAGGGCCAGACAGATAACTCTGTTGTTCCTGACCCTGTGAACTGTAATAAGCTTGCTAAGCTTGTGGCCCCATATGGGTCCATGGAGCCCCACCATTTTCACAGAACTATCTTTGTATGAGCAACCTCATAAATGGATCTGCTGTCAAAAGAGAACTGGGAGAGAAAAGAGAGAGAGAAAAGAAAACACCAACGTGATAATATCAAGTGCTGATGAAGATATTGAGCAACTAGAACTCCCATACATTTGCTTATAGAAATGCCAAATAATGTAGCCATACTGAGAAAAGTTTGGCAGCTCTTATAAAATTGAACATACATGTAACATAATGATCATCAACCCCACTCATAGGTGTTTAACAATGGAAATGAAAACAGGCTTACATTAAACTTGTATGCAAATATTTATTAAAGCTTTACTCATGATAGCCTAAAAATGCAAACCATCCAAATGTTTTTCAAGTTATGAATCTGATAAACAAACCATGAGGCATTCATGTATTGGATTGGTACAGCAATAAAAAGATGAGCTATTCGTGTCCAAAAACTCATGGATGAATTACTACTGCATTGTGTTAAAGAAGCCAGACTCAAAAAACTACATTCTGTATAATTCCATTTATGTGACATCTGGAACAGGTAAAATACCAACAGCTGTTGGTAGTTGCCAGAGTAAGGATAAGGGGCAGATTTGGCCACAAATATCCAGTAATGGATATTACTAGGGAGTTTTTTAGTTGTATCCTGTTTTTGGTGGTGGTTACACGACTGTAGGCATTTGCCAAAACTCACAACTGTAAAGAGTTAATTTTACTGTATGTAAATTTTAAAATTATAAAAGCAAATAAAGAGAAAGTAGCTGCTGGCTGGAGCAGAGCTTATTTCAGAGCCAAGAAGGGAGCTTGAGGTCACAAGGGGACATTCTACTTGCTACTGCATATTCCGCTGGCTTTCGCCAAACCCGTGGTGTGGACAGGCTGTGGGCAGAATATGGCCATTTTCAGGGTGCAGGAGCCCAAAGGTTTGACTCAGGGAACTAGAAATAGAGATAAATCTTGGGAAAGGGCAGCTGTGTTGAAGTGGACAAATTGGTATGCTCAGTGTGGAAGTTGGGACCAAATATTTTGGCGTTACCTCGCTGGGAAAGAATAATGCAGATCAGGGCTCGTGGTGTTTGGCCAAGAGATCTGAAAAGCTTGCTGGAAGACTTACTCAGCTTGGGCCCTTCTCTGCATCTGTCTTCTCTGCTAGCAATTCAGTGCGTAAAGGCTGTGTCTGTAAAGGGAAACCAACTCTTTGGGGGCAATCAGGTTTTAAGTGTTTTTTAAGAGTCCATAGGTTCTGCTTTCACTCTTAAATGTCAGGTAGGAGAGAGCGAAGGTTTTAGCCTCAAGCTTACCTGGTTATAAGGCTTTGTGACTTTGTTACAAAGTTACTTACCTTCTCTGAGCTGCATTTTCTTTCTGGGATAAAAGGTTTTTATGGAGATCAGAGATAAGGCAGAATGGATTGAGAATGAATCATTCCTCCACCTACCTACCTACCTAACTACACACATACACACACAGACCCACCCACCCCTTGAGAGGGCTGGGAGAGTCATGGTCAGCCAGTGTTCATCAGGAGAAGATCAGGGTCAGAGTCATGTTCACAGCCGTGTTCCTGATATGGGATGGGAGATAGTGGTAAGGGATGTCTCTGGAAAACCAGTGCCACCCTTGGCATGACAGCATGCTTCTTGGGTAACTAGGGAGATGTTCATGATAGCTCTTTTTAGTGGGAGGCTGGACAAGAATGAGAGAGCCTGCTCTTCCCCCCACTCCTGGAACTAGAGTACTCCTTTACCTTTGGGTTTGGCAATATGTGGGCAGAGACAAGCCTCTATTTGTCTCCTGATCAAGCTGGAGAACTTGAGTCTGGAAACCCCCGTCCTGTGGGGAGGGTTGGTGGTTCCCTAGGTAGGAGTTCTGGAATGGAGTTCAGAATCCAATCAAGTGGATTCTGAGAAGAAGAAATGGAGAGAAGGAGAGAGTACACACCGTCGTGGAGTATGGTGCTTTCTGACACCCTCCCCCCACTACCATCTGTTTGTAAGCCTTTTCTTTGTGTGGTAAAAGGCAACCAACAAGCTAGGGAAAATGACAACCTCCATTCCTTTTATACTGAACTGTACAGTATAGTGGTATGAGCAATCCTTCATTCTCATTTGCGTAATTCTATAATGATTCTGTGTGTTGGTAGAGGTGCTTGGTGATGGGGCCTGTTGTGTGGTCTTATTATCACCATAGTTAATATTTACTAATCACTTAATATATGCCAGGCCTTGTTTCAAGCACTTTAATCACTTTAATGCCTTTTTAACCCTCCCGTTAACCCCAGGTATATACCTTTATTTCAGAGATGACGTATGTGAGGCTCAGATGTGTTAAGCACCTTGGCTGTGATTGGATTGAGGCCATTTGGATCTAGAGCCTATGGTTTCAATCACCTTCCCATATACATATCTCTCCAACCACTCTTACTGCCCCCTCCCCCACATGAGAAGCTGCAAGAATTAATTCTTGCAAATTCTAGGTTATCAGGGAAACCTGTGTGATTTTAGGACCATTTGGATGGATGCAGCAATAATGAATAGCTTGGAAGGACACCTGAACTTCATCAGTTTGTCATGATCAGTGCTGTCAATATCACGAGCTCTGTGCTCAGGGGAAAGATGGCAGGGCCTTTGCTCCTGGTGTTACTTTTGTGTTCTCTCCATGACTGTTGCATAGTGAATTGTACTTTGGTTATTTTGGTTACCTAGATATGCTTTTCATTAAATAGACTTGATTTGAAAACAAATTGGGGGAAAAAAAAGGAGATCTTGTTGGTGTTGATAGTCTGATGATGTGACAAATTCCACGGACAGCTGAAATGATCACCAATAAAACACAAAGCCTGAAAAAGATTCTGAGGAGCTTTAATGAAGTCACTGCTTCTATAGAAAAGAAGGCATTGATTTGTTTCTTAAGTTGGTTTGAACCTCCAATTTTTTTTTTTTTAAAGATTTTATTTATTTATTTGAGACAGAAAGATGGGGTAAGAGAGGAGAATGTCAGAGGGAGAAGCAGACTCCCCGTGGAGCCGGGAGCCCAGTGCGGGACTCGATCCTGGAACTCCGAGATCATGACCTGAGCCAAAAGCAGTTGCTTAACTAGCTGAGCCACCCAAGCACCCCGAGCCTCCCATTTCTTATAAAGAAAAGATTCTTGGTGACTTTCTGTCTACCACCTACATATCCCCTTTGTGCCTGGGGTGTGCAGAGCAGTGGGCTTGTGGGGCATAGCCCATCCCTTCAAGAGGATACAAGAAGAAACCAGTGATAAGTTCAGTACAGATACAAGGCAAACAACAGGATGGGATTTAAACTGAGTACCCTGGGGGTCTTTTCAAGGTTCTCCCTTTCCGGGCTGGGCTGAAGTTCCAATATTGAGAGCTAGTCACCACCCTCCTTGAATTTGCAGAGCCACCAGGACAGAAGTCCTGTTGTGTGGTTTGGGGGAGGCTGCTTTTGGAGCCTTTGCCTCGGCTGTTCACAATAGTGTTCAGGTTTGGGCCAGTCCTCCTGATGGGTTAATAGAGAGATGCAAGTGTTTTCTTCCGACTTGACAAATGTTACATACCAAGAATCCTTTCGTTTTTACATAAGTCTCAGGGCTTCTTTACTAATAATACATTAATCAAGCTACTAAGGACTACTGATATTTACTTTTCAAAATGCTTTTAGGTAGGAATTCTTGTTTCCATGGAACATTTGACATTTTGCAAAGCTTCCACTAGACCTACTCACAAAGAGTTGAAATTTCCAGTGTTTGGAAAGGATGCCTTAGTATCAGTGCATTATCAGTGATTTTTTGAGTTGATTGGTCATGGTTTTTGGTTGTTGCTCTTCTAGTATTAATGACTATGTTTAAAGATTTAAGGGTATATGTTTATTATTGCCTTGTAGTTATTACATTGTTACCATTTTGCCTTTTTTCCCCATTTATCTTTTTGTCATTGAGATCATTGCAATGGTAAATGGAAAATTAGTGGGGTAGATGGATCACTGGGTCTTTTTTGCTCTTTCTATAAGAACCATTGACTAGAACATGGGATTAAGGATCTAATATAAAGTTATTTCCACTGATAGAATCCTACATTTCTATCTGCTGGGCTTGCATTTGTGTGCTGAATGGCTAGATATATATGTGCAAGGCCAGCAGGATACATCAGAACCATAGCCTTCCTGCCTGCAAAAAACAAGCAAACAAACAAAAAACAGACCACCAACAACAAGAAACTCCCAAGTGTGGGGGTTAGGGAGGGGAAAAATGAAACAAGATGGGATCAGGAGGGAGACAAACCATAAGAGACTCTTAATCTCAGGAAACAAATTAAGGTTTGCTGGGGGCTGGGGGGGAAGGGATAGGGTGGCTGGGTGATGGACACTGGGGAGGGTACGTGCTATGGTGAGCCTTGTGAAATGTATAAGCCTGATGATTCACAGACCTGTACCCCTGAAGCAAATAATACATTATATGTTAATTAAAAAAAAAGAAGAAGCTCCAAGTACATGCCCTACTGCTATAGAATGGTGCTCTTTCAAATAAGAAGTAGGACCTTGATATAACTTCCCCTTCAAAATCTGGAGTTAGATCCTACTGTTTCCATAGTCAAATCTAGATTGTGTGCTGGAGATGAAACAGTTGAAGCTTTTCACAGTACTAGTTTTAACTTTGCCCAGCAGTAAATCTTGCCACTTCCCGATTAGCTCAGTTTGGCTTGGGTAACTGCACTCCCACTCACACACATCGTGCACCGCCATGTCTGTGCCTCACCTGAGGCTGTCATGTCCATGTGGGAGGACCTACCTCTTCCTCCCCCTCCATGCATGTATCTGTGTGTGCACACACACGTCATACCCCCCTCAGCTACCCTTCAAGACCGAGGGTGGCTCTTTGTGATTCTCTCTTATAGCTTTCACATTGTAGTAAATTTGGGGGTTCAGGAGGCCTGATTTTGTTCTTAGTTCCATCACACAACCGGATCAAGAACCTCACTTCTCTCAAATTTTTTGTGAAACATCAATAATCCCTTTCGTTGGGTGAAGTTTATTAAATATTTGTGGAAATCTTTAGATAAAAGAATCAATTCAATGGAATGAGTTTTGTGTAACGTGACCCATGAGCCAAATCTTTCCTTGCATTTGATTCTGATTTATGTCTGTTTGCCTGTGTGTTTGGAAAGAGAAAGGCATAATGTGGAATGTATCTATATTGTTTGATGCTTTCCCAGAGCTCAGTCACATGTATCATGTGGTATTTATTTACATTTTATTCTACACAGTACAGAAAACAGGGTTCAGTTAGTGACAACTTTCCAACAAGCAACAATTCTGGGAGAGAAACAATGTTAGGAAATGTACAAGGCTACATAGTAGTGCTATAAAGTTTGATTAGTCCATGTGGAACATTCTGTACTTTGCAAAAGGAGCAAGACAGATGTTTGTCTCAATTTCATTTAAAAGGCATTTTCCTCAGATTTATACACTGAACCATATGACCGATATGTTTTTTCATAACTCTTTTCACACCATGTGGTACCCATTACAGATTTAGAAGGCTGAAAACACCAAAGCCAATGTGAGTCAGCGGAGGCAATTTGCAGATAGTAGGTTGTTTGGGGCTTCGCTCGGCTCATCCCAACCATCACATACAAAATGCCCCCCAGAATTCTGGCATTCCTGGTATAAACACTAAGACTTCAGACAGCATCTCCCGGCTGTCCTCTAAGGCCTTACCGGTAGTTAGAACCTCATACTGGTGGGCATCCTTTTATCGACTAGAAAAGGAAAAAAAACCTTTTTAAACAAGAGTTTGAGAGATTTCTTTATTCTGGAAACATTTGTGTGTCTATTATGGACTGGGTGCTGTGCTAAGTACAGGGATATAAAGATACAAAAGAAGAAATCTTTGTCCTTAAAGAGCTCCCTGTATGTTTCTAAGAGTTGAGAGTATAGTGTGGGGAGGGCCATACATAGGTCTGAATGGGGTATCTTGCAGGCCTTGAGGGATTTATGAATAAGGAGACTAAGAAAGGTTCATGGAGGAGGTGACATTTGAATTGAGTCTTAAAGGATAGGCGTTTTACCAGTTTTAAACTTACAGATACAAGCAAAGGATTACCTTGTTTCATTGCAGAGAAAATAAATCAATATATCAAAAAAAAATCGAATGCATTTGGTTGGGACCAAAAAGAATATTTATTGGGTAATTGTAATTTAATTGTCAAATATAAGCTCTCTTTATTACAGTTGTGCGCAAATACTGATAGGACATTGTATTTGGTTTCCCATGTAAGAATTCACTCAAAAAAAAAAAAAAGAATTCACTCAAAATAGGATAACAGAGATGGCATACTAGATTTCGGGACACACTAAAAGTCTTCGAGTAGAATATTCTGCAGTACAGGCAGTCCTCACTACAAGACTGTGATATGTATGGATTTCTGTTACCACGGTTGACTTAAGTTACATGAGTCCCCCAGTTGCATGGTTCAAATTTCAGTTATGACATTCATTGAATATTTGCATAAAGTACAAAATACGTTCTCTCCTCTTTCAGTCTGTAGAGGACTATGTCAATAACAGATGCACTTCATGATAAGTGCCCAATCATGTTGTCTCCTTGTCACTTGGTCATGAAGTGACATTTTACAAAAATGAATCATTGAAAGAGAGAGTTGGCCGACAAAGATAAAAAAATGCAGCAAAAAGCCAAATTCGATAATGCTAGAAGTGAAATGTGAATCCATTGTAAAGGGAGTTCTAGAATAGCTTGCTATGGAATTGTTGACCCTGCTACTAAGACCCTCTAGAAATGGCAGGCAGAGGAACTTAGTGACGAAGAACTTGCAAACATAGAGGAAGAAGCTATTTGAGACAAAAAGGATGATGATGACCTACAGGAAGTGACGCCAGCAAAAAAAATCTTCTCATTAAAGGAACCCTTGAGGGTATTTCACAACACTGAAACCAAAAGCACAAAGGATAAAATGTTGGAATATGACTCAGATTAAGAAAAGAGTGTGACAATTTGCCAAGGCATAGAAAAGACCCTCATTTTGTAGTTGTACTATGGGAGAAAGAAAGCAAGCCCTGTTCAAACTCCTGTTGATAAGTTGTTTCTCATAAGGAAAGACACTATTTTAAGTTTCATTGTTTCTAATTTTTAAGCCACGGTATATTAAATGAAAATTAGTTTTACTGTTCCATTTTTCTATACATTTATAACCAATGAAGTTTTTCAAGTTTTGACAGACATTTTTAAAGGCCGTGGAAGAATTGTATTCAGACCACTCTGCATGGTTTCAGCTCACGTGGCCATTTTTATAGTTCAGTGCTACCACACAAAGCAGGAACTTTCTGTGTTTTGAAAAGACCAAGGATATTACTATGGGCCAGTAAAAGCCCATAGCAAAAGAATATATGAATCCGCTTCTATTGTCAAATTCCTTCTTAAAATGAAGGCTCTGGCTGTTTAAATAGGGTGTTTTGCTTTCATGTTTTATTTTTATTTTTTAAAGTTAATTTTACTCTTTCAGTTTTCCAAGATTCATTGATTATGCACCAAACCCAGTGCTCCTTGCAATACGTGCCCTCCTTAATACCCACCACCAGGCTCATCAAAGCCCCCACCCTTCTCCCCTCCCTTTTCATGTGGACATGAGAGTCCACAGTCTCTCATGCTTCATCTCTCCCTCCGATTTCCCCCAATTCACTTTTCCTTTCCTTCTTCTAACGTCCTCCATGTTTTTCCTTATGCTCCACATGTAAGTGAAATCATATGATAATTGACTCTCTCTGCTTGACTTATTTCACTCAGCATAATCTCTTCCAGTCCTGTCCATGTTGATACAAAAGTTGAGTATTCATCCTTTATGATGGAGGCATAATATTCCTTTGTATATATGGACTATATCTTCTTTTTCCATTCATCTGTTGAAGGGCATCTTGGTTCTTTCCACACTTTGGTGATTGTGGCCATTGCTGCTATGAACATTGGGGTACATGTGGTCCTTCTTTTCACTACATCTGTAGAATACTTTCATTTTGTGGGGGTGGGGGGCTTCCCGAATGCAACACTAATCTGAATGTATATATATTTTGCAGCATGGGCTGTTTCAATCTGTTTGGCCTCCTATAGACTATCCTAGTTGCTATTTAGACCCATTATCAGAGTTCACCTTCATAGAAGGCAGTTGTGTTGTGTCCTTTGAGTAGAAGAAAGTTTGCAGTGAAATTTGCTTTTTAATTTTAGGTCATGTACTGGTGCAGTCACCAGGTTAGTGAAGGCTCGTGAGGGAAATATGGGCTTTTGCCTGTCCAGCATTCATTCCCCAGGAGGCTGGTAATACTCACACTTCCATATTCTTTTTGCCTGGAATTCAGGTATTGAATAGTGTGACTGTTGAAGCTGATTGTTCTCAAGCAGATGTATCCTGCAATGCTGTCCATTAATTCTTTTCCTCAGATCTCCAGAGCTGCCTTAATTCCTAATCTTTCTGAGCTTCATTGCTTAATTTTTCCTTTAATTTTGGAGGCTACCTGTATTCTTCCAATTTCTTTCTTTTCTGCCCAAGTTAGCCAGGATTTGTTTCTTTGATTATTTAAGAAATGTAAACTATTTTGCTGTTAAACTGAAACTGGTCCAAAAGTAAAGACAAAATTAAAAACCTTCAAGTAAAAGAAATCATGAGATGCATTTCCAAATATTAACAAGTCAAAGACTAAGAAATCTCAAAGACATCTGGATCAATTCAATAGATTTCTCCTTTCTCCAGAGGAGTTTTGTTGCAGTAGCCCCAAACTCAAAAAAGGTAACTATATATATATATTTAAAAAATGGCAGCATATCAGAGATTTATCCTTTTGTTCACTCAAGGGTCAAGTGAGAAGGGAAGGGAATATTTTGCCACAGATTTTGTTGACTGATTAAATTATTTTTGGGGACTTACTATGTAGTGGGTACTGTTCTAAGCACTTGAGATAAATCAGTCAACAAAACAGACAGAAATCTCTATCCTCTTTAAGCTCCCATGCAGGGAGGACATAGCTAAAGGGGACTCTTTTTGGCCATTACTATTTTGATCTAGGGACTATTAGGTATAATGTACAGATCAAATAAAATTCTGACTTTTTGTCTCAAATAGAAATCAAGCCCAAACTAATAGCTTTCAGAAGTGCTAAATTATTTTCATATTTCTGGCTCCTCCAGTTATTTTCCTTTTTGTCAGTCATGGCCAGAATTGGAAGACAAGCATGTCTAGGCTGGGTGAATTTAGATCCTCACCACGAGATTCAATAGCGTCTGGTGCCTGGAGCTTGGCATGAGACCCTCCACACTCTTGTTGCTCAATAAGCATAGGATGATGGATATTTTTGATCTGAAGCTGGATTTCTCAATAGAAGATGGGAGTGATCCTGCCCCGGGGGGAGGAAAGCTGCTTTTCCCTCTCTTCCTTCCCCAGCTTCTGGAATGAAAAGAAAATTACTATGGAAATGAATACCCAGAAAATATTCACTGGCTCAATTTCATGATGTTAAAAGCAAAGGAATGGGTCCTTTGGCAATCAATGTGAATTCTAGCATCTCTAACTGCATTTGCCAGTTCCCATTGTTATCTAAAGGAAAATTGAATACAAACAACTTCATTTTTCAGAGTTGCCCATCCAACTCCATTATGAATCTCTAAAGAAATAAACTTGGAAACAACTCCTTGTCCTGCTTATAAGATCATTATTTGAGATCTCTTCAGTAGAAACTGTGACATCTTATGGACAAGGCTTAAGATTGGAAATCCATGAACACTGTGGCCAGTGGCAAGTGGGAGACAGAAGGAAATCAGCAGGTGATTACTCCAATTTGTTCTTCCAGTGGACATGCCAGAGACACTGTGGTTTCCCACATGGCTGTATGATTGGCTGTGTCTCTTCACGAAGCAGTAATCAGCTCAGCACCCATTACCTTATAATGGCTTTCCACCCTTCTGTATCTCACTTCTCTTTCCTTCCACTCTTACTCTTCTAGAATGGCATCTTCCTAAAAGCATTAGCCACTTACATCTTCTTCAGGTACTGTTTCTAGAATACCCAAGTTATGAGAGAAGGTGATGTATCTTTTCTTGAATGGATAGCCCTTTGTCTTCACACTGTTTCCTGAATAATCTGTCTTTCCTCACGTGCACACCTGGCACTGTTTCTGGACTCTATTCTGTTCCATTGATTTATTTGTCTCTCTCTGCACTGTTATCAAGCTTTCAGTTCCTATGGATTTAGGTTCTGATATCTGGTAGGTTCTAAATAATCCTGACATTTACCCTCAGCTTCTTTCCTTCCCTCATGCACTGTCTCACCTCCACCTCAATTTTGGTCTGTGTGTAAGTCCCACTCTCTTTCTCAGCATGAAATCTGTCACTGACTCCTTGGATCTGCTGCCAGCCTTTCATCCAGCCTCATCATTGAATCCAAAATTCATTGTGATTTGAATATTACAATAATAATTAGCATTGGGAAGGACACTGCTAGTAATCCTTGATATCTAGTCTCTTCTTTTTTCCATGGTGAGGGAACCTCTGACCTTTGACTAGACACGGTCTTCAGGATGGTGATCCCATTTCCTAGACTCTCTTATATGTGTGGGAGCCCTTTGCCTCTACATCTTCATTATTCTTTCCTCCATCCTCCTGGCTAGAATGTACCAGCCACCATCTTGGTCCATGAGTTTGAGGCCAGGCACAGAGGAGCAACAATATAATAGGGACTTGAGTCTGATCCTGTAGATAAATAGACCAGCCCCAGACCTCTTATACTGAGACATAAATCAACTTTTTCTTCTTCTTTTTTTTAAGGTTTTTTATTTATTCATTTGAGGGAGAGAGAAAGAGAGCAAGGGAAAGAGCATGAGCAGGGGGGAGGGTCAGAGAGAGAGGAAGAAGTGGACTCTACGCTGAGTGGGGTGCCTGATGTGGGGTTCAATCCCAGGACCCTGGGATCATGACTTGGACCAAAGGCAGATGCTTAACCTACTAAGTCACCCGGGCACCCCGATAAATCAACTTTTATATTTCCTAATACAATCTTATTTAGGATTTTTCTGCTATTCACAGACAAACTGAATCTGAGCTAATATATTGGAGAAATGAGATGAAGAAAGACCAAGTGGCAGTTTTCTAGTTAAATGATTAAAGTATTCCTGGAAGCTCTGTTGGGGGAGACTGGTTGAAAAGTTCTTTTCTATTCTGTGGTTGAAGGACATGCACACTTGGTTACTGAAAAATGGAAAGAGAACACGTTAATAAGGATTAGCTCATTATTATAAAAGCACGACTCTCTTTTCTTTTGCCTCTATATGTTCTTATCTCACAAGTGAGCTCTGTTTTCCACCTGTGGTGCTCGGCTCATGAATGAGTCAGCATATGCTGGTATAAGCCTTCCTCTGGAAGGCTCAGGAAATCTCTGACAGATGTGATGGGCTTTGTCTAGTGGAGGGAAGAGAATCCTGGCTCTAGGGCTAAGGATAGGGAAGCTTATGCCTCTTCTTTGGAGAATATTTTTATGTGGACTCCCCCAAGGGCCTTGATCTCCCCCTCCGTACCTGCAGATTTGGTTACACAGAAGATTCCAGGAAGCCAGAGCTAAATATATTCTTAGTTTCATAATGACCATCAGAGTGAAAGTTTTGGAGTCAGAGGTGAAAGAACGACAAAGCTCCACTGCTGTGGGCTCCTTGGAGAGTTCATTCAAGGAGCAGAGTCACTTAAGTTGTAGCTGGTGTAGAAAAAGTGACAAAGGTCAGGAACATTGGATAGAGTATACCAATTGAAAAGTAAAAAAACGATGTAATGTTCATTTTAGTGGTTCTTTTTCTTACCTTCTAATAAAAGACTGCTGGGGCTAAGAAGGAAGTTATCAAATAAAAATAGGATGGGGTCTGCAATCACTACTTGGAGGGTGGTGGGCAAGAAAAGAGGGAAAGCATTCCTGATGTAGCTTCCACACGATTCCCTCTTCTGGTCGGGCCCCGCACTCCATGACCTTGAGATGAAGCTATTGCTCCTAAAAACACTGTTCAATTGTGGAAACGGAGAGGATTAGTTCATAGATAGATCCTCAAAGTGAGAGACTAACTGGCTAGTGTAGGAGTTCTGGGCCTGTGGGAGTTGAACCCAAGACAGGTACATTTTGAAGGGTGTTTAGGGGCAGGAAATTTGGAGACCAGGTCACTGCCGGGTTAGGGCAGATGAAGGCCAGGACAGTGTCCATCTAATAGGCAGAGAGCCAAGGGCAGGGTGAGTAGTGAGGTGCAAAAAGGTATGATGGGGAAGGTCAAAGGCAATGTAATTTTGTATCAAGGTGGTTTTGCATTTGGTACTTAATTGTGAAAGCATCTTTCCAAACACCCAGGCTTTCATTCGCTAACTTTTTATCTGTCTATTATTTATGTATATATTTATTATTTATTTATTTAAGATTTTATTTATTTATTTGATAGAGATTACAAGTAGGCAGAGAGGCAGGCAGAGAGAGGGGGAAGCAGGCTCGCTACTGAGCAGAGAGCCCGATTCCGGGCTTAATCCCGGGACCCTAGGAGATCCCAGGACCCTAGGATCATGACCTGAGCTGAAAGTAGAGGCTTTAACCCACTGAGCCACCCAGGCAACTCTAGTTAGCACTTTTAAAATGATGAGCTTGGAGACAATGAATATCAGGGATCTCTTTATTTTTTCTCACTTATGGAAATAAGGTATAGAGCTTTAGAAATCAGATGAGAAACAAGGGAGCTGGAAAAGTTTATTTCTGTTTCAGCTTGATCTTAAGCTGTGTTTACTTCTTAGAGACATGTTGAGATCCTTGATCTCAAGGATCAAGATTTGATTGATGCATATACATTCATGGAAATACATTTCTTTGCATGAAAAGAGAGAGAACCCAGAGTAGATCTCTGGGAAGGACCCAGAGAAATGTATTTGCATGAATGCTGGGTGAGCCTCCTGGGAGAAAACTTATCCTAAAGGAAGAAACAGTTAGTTGATTTAGTAAAAGAGATTTAGGCTATTGGCCATCCAGAGGAGAGAAGGAGACTTTTGGGCAATTCATGCTATCACTCCCCCCGCTGCCTGGGTCAGCTTCTCATGGAGTGCTGTCTGAGTCCAGGAGAATGGGATGGAGGGTGAAAATTGAATGTTTCCTGAAACCCTGTAAGATATACTTGCAAAACAGTATTTGTGATGCAGAGTTAACAACAGAGGTATAGGTCCCACTTCTGTGTGGAACACAGTGGCCTTTGGTGGCCCGAGGACCCCAGAGGATGCACTTTAGAAACTTCAGGATGTCAATACCAACCAAAATTGGTCCCAACAGAGCTCAGAGTGAGGGGTTGGTCTTCCAGAGAGGTGGCTACAGCCAAAGAACACACAGAAGAACCCCACAGATGGGGCAGAATAGAAGAGAAGTGGAAGAAAAGTAGGAGAAGCCTCTTGGCAGAAGACATGACTTGTTTGTGAGCAGAACAAGATCACTGGGACCCCTTTGTTCTCCTTGGGAGGGAAGGTATCAAATATATTAGAGTGATGCAGCGGTCCATGGAGCACAGGACACGTGTGTGTGTGCGCGTGTGCGCGTGCGCGTGCACACAAAGAAAGAAGAGAGAGATTTTGTTTTCAGTTCTCCTTTGAGTCTGGTAATCTCTCATACTTTGCCATTCCAACACACTCTCATCAGTTCCAGCTGCTCATCATGACAGTGACTGTCAAGTGTTATCCAGAGGGAAGTGATGGGAGAATTCTTTTTTAGTGAGAGTAGTTGACTCTCCAGTGGAATGTATGTGACCAGAAAATCCTCTCCAATGTTTTTGTTGAATGTCCTACTTCTTGGTGTGTGTGTGTGTGTGTGTGTGTGTGTGTGTGTGTGTTCCTACTTTGGGGACAGCAGGATTGTGAGTGCCCTCTTGACTGGTATATCTTTGTATATAAAGGGGACATGCTACTATGAATAAAACCAGTGCAATTTATTGAGCACTTAAGTAAATACTTTACCTAGATAGATCATTTACTCCTTACAATAGCCCTGTTAGATAGGAACTAATATTGTCTTTATTCTGCAGATGAGGAAACAATGGCCTAAAGAGTTTAAATCATTTGCTCCAAAATGCTCAGCTAGTAAGTAGCAGAGATAGGCATAACTGAACCAAAGATTCTAAAGCCTATGCTCTTAGTCACTGTGTTGTGTTACCTCGTTTTTTAATAGTGATTTTTTTAAAAAATTAAGACTTTTTTCTTATTAAGAAAAATTCTAATAAGTCTATAAAAATACAAAAATATGGGCAAATGAAGGGAGGATAGAATTTTAAAAAAATCCTCATTTATATCCTCATCTCCTCTCTTTCCCTCTTCTGTGTCCGTGTGTGTGTTCCAATGTGTTTTGGTGAAATATTTCATGATTCACTTTGGTTTATAGATGGATTAGCCAAGCACAGTGAGGACATGAGGGATAGAACTAAAGTCACCTTGGAGGTGAGGGAGGGACAGGATCTGCACGCAGGATCTCTTGGTAGTTTAACTCCTAAGGAAATTGGATAGGACAGATAAAATTCCTGCCAGGAAGCTGTGTTTGGGGCTGTTTCTACCACAGTAAAGAGCAGAAGGCAGCGGGAATCTGAATTGCTCATATCTTTTAGAGGTCCCCAGGGGAGGCAGCATTTTTCCAACTTGCTGAAGAGTGTACGAGACCATGACTTAGGGACTTTGAGTCCACGAGCGAGCTGTTTACAGGCTCTGCCGTTCCAAGCAATGCCACTACCCCCAGGCTCCTGCTTGTTGGAGCCCCCTCTGCTGCAACACCATTATGAACTGTTGCTCCGTTCATTTTGCCAGACCTCTTTCTTGCCCCCTTTTGATTAGGGCTCTGAAATGGGCAGAGGGAGCTGGGGTCGCTGGGGTTGGTGGTGCCTCTTCGAAGCACAAAACTCTCCATGCAGTTCTCCAATTTTTGGGAGAGAGTCTGAGAGAAACCGAGCCTAAATGATGAAACACACATGCTTCCCGGTCCCCGCAGAGCCTCGGCAGCAGGAGCTGTCTTCATGGAGTTTGATGCTCCCATTGGAATGTGCGTCCAATGCTGGAACCAAGCACTCTGCTCTTGGCTCACTGTCCTCTGGGAAAGCAGGAACCTTCCTCTCCGCCGAGACCTGAAATGTCAACATGATGGGCAGATTGGGATTAAGCTGGGCTCCTGGCAACTGGTGTTTGCAACAGAACAAAATAACTTTACTAAGTAAAAAGAGATAAGAGGACAACACTGTTGCCATTTTCCAGCTGTCACTGATGGCTTTGGAAAAAAGGTCTCAAAAATTCTTGGGCTCTTACCTCCTCAGTGATTTTTATTGATGTTGGAAGCTGTCTTCCTCGACAGGGATACTTTAGGGTCTCACAGGGCTTAGGTCAGTGAGGAAGTATTTGTGTTGCAGAAGGACTTTCCAGAATATAATCTGTAGACCGCCTGCACCATCTGATGTAGTTCCTCAAAAGGAAGATGCCCGAGCCTCTTACACTTAATGAATCAGGGTGTCAGGGTTTGACCCTTGGAGATCTGCGTTTTAACAAGGGCTAGGTGCTTCTCCTATCTGTTAGATTTGGAAACCATTGGTGTATACTCATAACACTCATAGGTGAGCCCTTGGCAGGTGCCAGGCAGGAAAATGCTTCCCATGTGATCTCAATTGATCTTTGAAAAAGATCATGTGCGGTAGATATTATTTCATAAATGAGGAAAGGGAGGCAAGAAGAGGTTGTGTAACTTATCCTAGATCACACACTTGTAAGTGGTGGAGGAACCATTGGAACCCATGTCTCCTTCTGTCCATCCAGAAAACATTGCACCATTAGCAGAAATATTGAAGAGCATGCAAACAATGTGGGGAGAGCCAAGGTGAGTCCAAATATGGAGACTTTGAAGGGAGAGTGAAAGAAAGAAAGCCTCTGCCTCTGCACAGGTGGGAAAGTGCTCTGCCTTATGAAAAGATTTTAAAAAAATAGAAGGACCGTATCCAGTCCCTTTTTCCTCATTGCACTAAAATCATCTTGTGGCTTCATGTACATGGCTGGCCATGTGCAGAGGAATACTGGATACTTTTTGGTCCTGGGGAGCCCTGAGGAAGAGGGTAAGGAGACTGGAAATTCCACTGGGTAGAGTGGGGGTAACAGAGCCTCAGCTGAGTATGAGTCCGTGCATCTTCCTGTTGCTAGGTATTATTCACTTGGATCTCCACAAACCTGAGGCCCTTGTATCCTGTATTTTTGAGACACTTTATTGTCATGATATAATCGGCCCAGATTCCCAGGTGCTGGGACTTGAGGCATGTCTGACATTCCATTTTTTTCTAGACCCAGGTTGGCACTAACCACACATCCTCAGATTGGGATTATTAACCACCAGGCTGGGGTGAGAATCTGAGCTTGGAGGATCAAGTTTGGGCCGAGGCGTAGGGTCCCCTTGGGATCACTGTTCTTTATATTTTCTCTGGCCTAGTTTATTTGTTGCCATCAACATTGTTTTGGGAAATGCTTAGTTCTTAAATGTTGAGCAAGAAGGAGTGGTGATCAAGAGAGACAGCATGTTTTCTTTTCCCTCTTTCCTTCTCCCTATCTCTTCTTCCCTCCCTCCTATTCCCCCCACCCACCAAAGTTATGATATCAACTGTTATTTCCCTATAGTTTCATGCCATAATTTTGAGTTTTGAAAGGGAGCCAGATGCCGAATTTGTCAGCAATGAGTTTCTTTTTAGGGTTTCATTTCTTTTATCGGATAGAGATTTAAAAACAAATGAAAAGAAATTGTTTTTTCAATATGGTGATATCTCCCTTAGGTCCTACATACTTGGGATGAAACCAAGTACTGAACGCCACAGACGGTGGTGATCACTCCATTATCATTTGTGGGTATACATTGGAGAGCCAGGATACCGGGGTCTATTGGATACCTGAAGCACATCAGCCTTCATTACATCAGAAATTTCACATCACAGAATGCACACACACACACACACACACACACACACACACACACACACACATTTGAATGATCCAGACTCCTTGGAAGAAGGAAGAAACAAAGCAAATTTGGAGATTCCTATTCCTCTTGCCCATGCCCTCTCTGAAAATACACAGGTGAATTCCTCATATCGCTTTGAGGAATCTTGTTCTGGGCATCCTGCTGCGTATTATGTTTCTGCTGAGTAGGACCTCCAGATGTCTCCATGCTAAAAGTCTTGTCCTCTTTCTTGTCCTCTTCATAGAGATGGTTCGCCATCTCAAGTATTTATGAGGATTATTTCGCAATGAGAAGAGATCAGGGTCTACCTTATCTGCTCAGCAGGTAATTGTTGCCCACCTACTGGATATGACATACTTTGGACATTGCCTGTGATCATTTAGAGATTCCATCTGGGGGACCCATGCTCTAGGATGGACTCTGCCATTAGCTTGTGGTGCCAGCTCAAAACGAGCAGGTTCCCTTCTCTGGGGCTCAGTTTCTCCCATTGTTTCCAGTGTCTTTTCCTCCAAAACACTCCCACACAACGTTACAGCTGTAGGTTGTACCACATGCAGGTGCTCCCTCATTCCTCTTTCACCATCTTCTCAGTTACTACATATATTTCTTCCAAATGAACTTCATTTTCATTTTTAAAATTCAACACAATAACCACAGGAGTGGCAGCAAAGAACAATTCGAAATAGTAACAACAGCAAGAAGAAGCTTGGTGGGGTTTAATATAATATAATAACATATATATTTAGGGGTGCCTGTGTGGCTCAGTGGGTTAAAGCCTCTGCCTTCGGCTCAGGTCATGATCTCAGGGTCCTGGGATCGAGCCCTGCATTGGGCCCTCTGCTCAGCAGGGAGCCTGCTTCCCCCCCATCTCTCTGCTTACCTCTGCCTTCTTGTGGTCTCTCTTCTCTCTGTGTCAAATAAATAAATAAAATCTTAAAAAAATAATAACATATATATTTAATACATATATATAATATTTAATAGATCAGCTTATAAATAATTGGCATGATGTTGACACAAAGCTGTTCCATCTATGAATAATGCATGATTATGCATTTATTCCAGCTCCCATTCTCTTTAGTCGTGTATAATTCTGTTCCTTTTAAGTATAGATATTATACACTTCTTTTTTTTTTAAGATTTTATTTATTTATTAGAGAAAGAGAGAGAGCGAGAGAAATCATGAGAAAGGAGGAGTTCAGAGTGAGAAGCAGACTCCCCATGGTGCTGGGAGCCCAATGTGGGACTTGATCTCGGAACTCCGGGATCACGACCTGAGTAGAAGGCAGTTGCTTAACCAACTGAGCCACCCAGGCACCCTACTTTACACTTCTTAATGCGTTTATTCTTAGTTTATGACTATCTTTATGGATTTGCCTAAGTTTTTTCTCGTATCGGGGAGCTATTGTATTTGTTCTCTTTTTTAACTGGATGCTTTCAGGAAATCTTATTGGTTCAAATGGCCACTCAGTTGATCATGAATTTTACAAATGCATGATCACATCTTTTGCTAAAAATGTTACTTTTCTCTTTTTCTTTCCAGTATTAGTATCTTATTTTACAGTACCTTTTTTTTTTGTCAAGTTACATAGAACACAGCTTCTGTAACAATATAGGATAACAGTGGTGGCAGAAGGTAGGATTATTTTATTTCTGACTTCGATGTGAGTGTCTCAACTCTTTGAGCCTTAAGTATAAAGGGGATTATTGGTCATTGATAGAGATGATCATTATCGCTTAAACAAAATATTTTTAAAACAGGTTTATTAATTTGAGAGGGAGAGAGTGAGAGTGTGGGGTGGGTAGGGGCAGAGGGAGTGAGAAGCTCAAGCAGCCTCAGTGATGAATGCGGATCCTGATGCAGGGCTCAGTTGCGTGACCCTGAGCTCAGGGTCCTGAGATCACGACCTGAGCCAAAAGCAAGAGGCAGTCACTTAACCCAGGTATCCCAACAAAATGCTTCTTTCTGACTTCACTATTATTATTTTTAAATGAAGGGATGAAAGCTCTATTTTATCCAATGTCCTTCAGGCATCTGTTGAAAGGGTGATATGATTTACTAAGGAATGACACCAATATGCTTCCTAATATTAAATAATTTGTATATTCTTGGAATATAATTTGGCCTCTAAATTATTCTTTTAATGCTTAGCTGTATCATAGGATAGATGTTATATTTATATCTCTATATAGCATATATGACATTAATTGTGTAGCGTGTCTATGTGTGTGTGTTGGCTTTGTCAGGTTTTGGATATCAGGCTTCTATCAACCCTTAAAATAAATTAGAAAGCTTTCCATCTTTTGTTATTTTCTAAGGTAATCCAAACATAGGAATTATATACCGATTAGGACTGGTGACATTTTTCATGGTATTCTTTTTACCTTTTTTTTCTTTCCACTTTCAATTAGGTTATTAATTGAATATGTCTTGGTGAGTCATTTTTTTCCATTCAAGTGTTCTAGAAAATTTTCCGATCCATAGACACTTTTAAATGTATTAGCATAGAATTGTTTGTAGTACTCCCTTATGAAATTAGTATCTTTCTTACTTACAGTTATATTCCTTTTCTCTTTCCTAAAGTTGATTATTAATGCTTTCTCCTATTTTCTGCTCAGCTTATTTATTTTTATTCTTTCTTGTTCAATGCTTAAGGCATTTATGAAACCAGTTTTTCCTCTAAATACACTTGGGCTGCGCACTCTGCATTTGACATGTTGTTTTGTCAATATCATTATTTTTTTTCCCCTAAAAACTCGAAAACTGCAAATTTGGCTTCCTCTTTGACCCAAGAGTTATTCAGGGAAGTGTTTTATCAGCTCCTTTCTGACACTGGCCCTTCTGTGGTACAATGAAAGGCACAGAGAGTACGCTTCAAGCAGGAGATGTTGCGGGGAGTCTAGACTGCGACAGTGCTGGAATCGGGAGCGGGGGCCGAGTGCTTGATAAGCAGTCTGCGAGTTCCTGGGTGACAGATGCAAAAAAACAGGGCAGAGGATGCCACGAGGAAGTTTGCAGAAGACGGAATTAAAAGCAAACCTCGGGACTGAACAAAGGGCCGGTGCTTGTTCTGGCCTCTGCCGGCGGCGGCTGATGGAGCCAGTCCTTCTCAGGCTGGACCACTTTCTCCGGGCTTAGCAGCCGATGGGCGCTCTGGGGCCCGTGGGGAGCCCCGCAACAATCGCTCGCCCTCACTGAGCTGCAGCAGCCAGCCTGCCCAGCCAAGGTGTGCGTGCCACCTGGGAACAAGAGGCCTCGATGACATCCTCCTTTTTCCCCACCCATAGGGATCCCCTTTCAGGGACTATGTAAAAGACCTCCTCTCTCTAAGTGGCAAAAAGGTGGAAAAGCTGGACAAGGCATTTCTTTCTCTTTTCTTTGTTTTTCAGTCCATGTTACCTTTATTCCTTTCGTTTTTCTCCCCTGGATGTATGGAGATATAATTGGCATTTAACATTATATTAGCTTACGGTCAATGTGATTCGCTGCGTGTATATATTGTGAAATGATGGCTGCATGTTGAGTTAATATCCATTATTTCACGCAGTTACTCTCTCAGCAACTTGCAAATATACAATACGGGTATTGTTAGCTGTAGTCACCATGCTAGAGATTTCATCCCCACAACTTATTCCTCTTATAACCAGGAGTTTGCACCTTTTGACCCCCTTTACTCATTTCCCTTCCCACCCCAACATCATGCCTCTGACAACTACCAGCACGTTCCCGGTTTACAGGAGTTCCTCATATAAGTGGAATCATATAGGATTTGTTTTTCTCTGTCCAACTTATTTCACTTAGCATAAAGCCCTCCAGGTTCATCCGTGTTGTTGCAAATGGCAGGATTTTCTTCTTTTTTAACGGCTGAATACTATTCCTTTGGGTATCTCCACCACAACTTCTTCATCCATTCCTCTGTTGATGGGTAGTTAGGTTATTTCCGTATCTTGGCTGTTACAAATAATACTGCAGTGAACATGGGAGCGCAGATTTGTCTGAGATAGTGATTTGGTTTCCTTCAGATAAATACCCAGAAGTGGAATTGCTGGATCAGATGATAATTCTATTTTTAATTTTTTGAGGAACCTTCATGCTGTTTTCCACTATGGCTGCTCCAGTCTACCTTCCTACCAGCAGCACACAAGGGTACCCTTTTCTCCACATCCTTGCCAACACTTGTTACTTCTTGTCTTTTTGAAGATAGCCAGTCTGACAGGTGGGAGGGGGTATTTCACTGTGGTTTTGATTTGCATTTCCCCAACGATGAGTGATGTTGAACACCCTTTTCATGTACTGGTTGGCCATGTGTATGTCTTCTTGGGAGAAATGTCTGTTCACTGCCTCTGCCCACTTTTTAATGGAATTGTTTGTTTTCTCTTTTCTACTTGGAGAGCACCAGTAGCACCAGTGCCTTTTGCCACAAATGACAGAGCAACTCCCTTTGGCAAAGAGGGACTTCATATTTGGATATTTTTTTCTGTTTTCTTTTCTCTGTTTGGTACAGCTTAAGCACGGCCTGTGTTTGGTTTGACAAGTGAACCTTCACATTGACAAGCAGTGGCTTGGAGGAGGCCTGAAATAAATGGGAGACAGGGTCAGCCTGCGCCTCTTTCTTTGTCACAGGTGTTGGCATTCATTTTTCTCCTCTGTCTTTCATCTGGGGCAGGTTGCGGAGTCCTGGGTGTGGGGGGCATCTACCCACCTTTTTCCTGTTGTTTTCCGTTTGCAGGTTGGATGGCTTCTCGGGGCATTTTGGCTGACACAGTAGCTTTGCTTTACCCCATACAATGGTTTTGGAAGTGAGCTTTCCGGTCGTTTGTCCTTGAACTGACACGTCTGTATTGTAGACTCCTAGCAGGACATCGTATGATGGCAGGCAGCTCTGGCCAGACACAGCCTGGCCTTTAGTAGTAAGGTCACAACCTTTGATCTGAAGCCAGCCTAGGGACAGGATGAATTTGGAAACAAACTCTATGAAGTAGCATGGCTCCCAGGAGAAGCTGGGGAAAATGTATCATTAGGTCCATTCTCTTCCTTTTAAGGGTTTTCTGCAAATATGGTGATGCCTCCTTTCTTCCTTTAGAGAGTTTGTTATTTCTTTTCCCGGTTCACATCCGTCCTCACGAAAGGGTTTGTTAGACTCATCCATCCCGGGCCAGGCTTTCTCTGTTGCAGAAGAGAGTGCCGGTCGTCCCCCGATTCCAATCCTTCAGGCACCGGAGTGCTCGAAGGGTATGTGGGCCTGTGGCAGCCCAGAATAAAAGATGACCCTTGCCAGCCTCTCTTGCAGCTCTTCATGGCCAAGCGACTAAGCTCTGGGCTCTGCTGCCTCTTCCCTGCCCACACCCTGCCGTCCCAGTGAGTGGAATGCAGAGGTGCCGGGGGCCATCTTGGGCCACAGGACTGAGGACAGCAGACCAGGCCTGGCAGGGCAACAAGATGGATGGAGCCTGGATCTCGGGCCCGGTGGGGCTTGCACTTTCAGCCCAACTTATACTCAATCTCTGTGGTTTACGTTCTCTTCTGGGATTTCAGCTCGATCCTCCTGATGCCCAGGAGATGTCAGTTGGTGGGGCCCGAGTAGCAAAACAGCAAGGGTTCTGTCAGAGGAGCTCAGTAAACACAGGTGTCTAAATGCAGGCATCCGGCTTTGCATGGCTGTGCCAGGGGGCTGGTCACATACCTGATCACCCTTGTGCTCAGGAGCCCATTTGACAGTCTGTAGTCACCACCTTTCCATAGGAGTTTGCCACGTCTGAGCTCCCTTCCAGTCCTCATCTAACACAGCACATGGAGACAGGAGAAAGTTCGCCAGGCTTTCTGAGCATTTTAAGCTGTCCTTTAAAATTGTTCTGTATACTGATGTTAGAATAGATAATAAACCTTCTTCTTGAGTGTGAAAATGAAATGTTCTTTGTGTTTCTGTAAAAAGTGGTTGTAATTTTAAGTGCTTCTCTGGCATTTTATACATCAGGTAAAAATGAATATCTAGAGATCACGTTTTAGAAAATCAGTCGTGTGAGGGATACCTGGGTGGTTCGGTCGGTTGAACAACTCAGAAGGAGTCTGACTTTTGGTTTCAGCTCAGGTCATGATCTTGGGGGCATGGGATTGATCCCTGAGTCGGGCTCTGTGCTCAGCAGGGGGTCTGCCTGAGGTTCTCTGTCCCCACTTCCCCTGCTTGTGAGCACCCTCTCTAAAATTAATAAATGAATCTCAAAAAAAAAAAAAAAAAAGAAAGAAAGAAAGAAAAAAGAAAAGAAGTTGTGTGAAATAGTTTAAGGCAAAGGTTGGCAAACTATTCACATAAAGGGCCAGATAGTAAATGTTTTTGGCTTTGTGGGGCCAGTAAAGTCTCTGTGGGAGCTCCTCTGTTGTGCGATCACAGATTGAAAGCACTGCAGACAACAAATTGGTAAACGAATGGCCAGGGCCGTGTGCCAGTGAAACTTTACTCACAAAAACATGCAGCAGACTGAATTGAGCTTGTGGACTGCAGTTTTGTTGATTCCTGATTTAGGGTCTTAGGTTCAATGTTAAGGGAAGTTGTATACGAGAGTATTTAAAGGGTTAACTGCTTTTTGCATTCTGCTTATTTTGAATCAGAAGGATTTGACAGTTGCATCGATAATAATCTTAACAAGTATGTTAGTTATTTCAGTGGGCTCTTTGCTTGAACAGGAATAATATTACTATTAAATTAGAGGAGTTGTCTGCCAATAGGTAAACTCTCCATATTGACCATGTGAGGTAAATGCTCGCAGATTGCAGCAAGGGAAGGGGATGGGCTGGGAGTCTTGGATCCTAGGTGTTGTGGAAATATTTTGGAAGAAAGTAGGTTTTCTCAGGACAAAAGAAACCTGAATTATAGGTTTCTTCCTCACTCCCTCTCTCCCTCCCTCCCTCCCTCCCTCCCTCCCTCCCTCCCTCCCTCCCTTCCTTCCTTCCTTCCTTCTTTCTTTCTTTCTCGTTCGTTCGTTCTGATTTATTTATTTGAGAGAGAAACAGGGGTGGAGGGGCAGAGGAAGAGAAAGAGAATCTCAAGCAGACTTTGCACTGACCACAGAGCCCAATGTGGGGCTCAATCTCACCACCCTGAGATCATGACCTGAGCTGAAGGCAGAGGCTTTAACCCACTGAGTCACCCAGGTGCCCCTATATTTTTAATTTTTAATATCACTTCCAGTAGCTGTGTGGAAGATACCAAGCCTAGGAAAGAGTTCAAAGATGTGTCCATCTTCTGCGCCATCTTCAGGGTCACAGTGTTAGTGACCCTGACACTTAGTTAGTGACCCTTCTGTCATCTTCAGGGTTACAGTGTTAGTAACCTACCCTTTAAAGTGGGAACTCAAGATTATTTGTTGGTCTTTTTCTTCACAAGGGAAGAATCAAAGATGATTGGGCATTCTTGTGCTTTCATTTTTATCTAGGAAATCCTGACAGGAAAGAGGCACACCCATTGAGAATTTAGCAAAACCAGAGAGCCATGCCATAATATTGGGGGGATTTATGTATGCAGTTTCTAAGGTACTTTTGTAGTAAATTATCCTTGTGGTTTTGGAATGAGGAATGAGATGTTTATTTTCCTTTTGGAAATGTGTGCCTATGCTTTGATTTCAGCCCATTGAAATTCAATGTCTTCATTGAATGCTTTCTATGTGCTTGTTCCATATACATTAATAGGGGGAAAAATTGGGAGATAGGTCCTGGCGTTGCCTCACAGAAAAGAGGCTCATGGTTATAGATTTGATGCCTTATTCACATTGTTTGTGTAGAGCAGCATCCTGATATAGGAGAACTGTCATGGTTTTCTCTGCTGTTTTACCCTGGTACTTGGAAAAAAATACGCAACCCTCTGGTCTCTCAATCCACTCAAAATGGCTGGGGTGTTTCTGGGCTTTCCCCTTCTCTCAGAGGGGTCTTGTGGGCACATGATTTTTTTTTTTAATTAATTTTCTCAAGGTCACTTTAGAAAAGCATCACTCTTTGGTACTGAAAGGGACCCAGACTCGCCTCATCAAATTCCTGCTTTAGACCCAGGGAAAACAAAGTATGTGGACCCAAGATAACCCCTTCTGCAAACAGGGTGCCCTTTGAAAGTGAACACAGCAAATACTTGAGGCTCTTTTCTTCCCGCCTTTCCCCTCCTAAGCCATATATGGCAGACTGGCCACAGGGACCAGCCTTGCTGCTTGTAATAAAAGGAATTCTTTGATGTAGGAGGTTGAACTGGGCTCTTTGGGGACTGTGGTGGGAGGGAGACAGGGGAAAGGGGAATTAAAGTTCATGGAGGAAGCTGCAGTCCTGAGGTCAAGCTGAGATGTGACCCTCAGAGCTTGCCAAGTCCATGAGGGAACATAAGTTGCCTTTGGACAGCTTCTCAGCCGCACTTCTGTGGCCCCAAGTCTGTAACCCTGGTGAGACATTCTCTGATGTAAACCGGGAGGATCAGCCCACACAACATGGACCTGCCTGTCCACATAGGCTGCCGTCCGGTGGCATCTTCTAAGTAGGGACTTGGAGATTGGGAACATACACATGAAACTCTTACCCCAGTGCCCTAGCTACCAGGCTCTGCGATTGGCGTCTTTTCCACCAATAAAGAGGAATACCAATTTTTTTCTTTCCACTCCTTCAGAATTCACTGGTGGAAGGGAAAGTACTTTTTTCTACTTAATTTACAAGCTTCCAGCCCCCCTTGAGTCCTGCTAAAATCTCTCAAAATGTGTCCTGTTGATCCCGAAACTCCAAAAATGACCATTGCTTTCTGTGACCCAAAGTCTCATTTATTTAATCCTCTTAAAAGTTAGAATTATTGCCAAGCCGTAGTTTTTGTTTGATTTTATGTTTTGTATTCTCCCAGGGACACGAGCAACATCAATTTTAAAAGGGGTCATGTTTATGGTTATTGTCTCGTCAGTTGGCCTTTCTAGTTCTTAGGCACTGACCTAAGACTGTTGTGTTTGGGTTCCCAACACTACCGAGAATGTTGACATTTCAAGTCCCTTTCAACATTCTCTCTCTCAATCTCTCTCTCTCTCTCTCCCCCCCTCTCCTTTCTCTCTCACATACACAGCCACACACACAGAGACACACACGCACACACTTTCTCTGTATTAAAGAAAAAGGCTTTACTTTAAAAACACATCAAAACAAGGACTTAGTTTTTATTTTGCCTTTGTATCACTAGCATATTTTTAAGACAATTTTTTTTTTTTTTTTGGACTTTAAAATTAGTTTCCAGAGCCTAGACATTTGTGGTGACATGTTGATGGCCAGTCAGAATGCCTAGGAGTCGTTTTGGGTCAACAGTCAATGTGCTCTTCCCATCTGGTTGTTTTCCTGGCTTCTTGACTTTGGACCACAGGTTAAAAAAGTCTTCTGAGTCCTGGTCTCATTTTTTCAGGAAGGTTTCAGGGGAAAAACAAAGACTTTGACATAAGAAAGACTCAGGCTGAAGGCTCAGTCACATTCTATCTGTATGAAAGGTTACTTACTTTCTCTAAATCTCAATTCCCTCATGTGCAAAATATAGATACAACCTGCTTGAGATCCTTCTGAATATTGTGATCATGTTTATAAAATGACTGATATCAGTCTGATAACAGTGCATAAGAGATGTTTGCTCTTCTTCTCTGACTCCCCCTTGTGCCTGTCTCTTGGCTCCCCTCCTTATAGGTATGTGGACTCTGGCCAAGCTTGAGCATTACTCTGTAGTAGCACCTGTGAGGGGAGGGGGGCTGTTGAGTCTGGTCAAAGTAGGTTGCCTGGTTAACCAAGGTAGGGCGGAGGATCCTTCCTCCACATGTTGAAGGCAGGGAAGTCAAAGTCCCCTTTATTGAGTTCTCTTACACACATCATCTTACACACATCTTCTCTTACATAGGCATCTGTTAGCCTTTCATTATATATTCATTCATCTTCAGAATCAACAGCCAGCCTGAGCTGGAGACTCTGCCTTGTGAACTGGCTGGCATGAGTGGTGCTCAGCTGCCGCACACATCACAAGAGTGAAGGACAATGCCTGTCCATGATGATGTGGTGAACACCATAGAATGTATCCAGAAGCTCACCTAGCTGAAGGGCCATCTCTTCTCTTGACTTTCCTCACTTGAAGGATGGGAGAAATGACAAGACATACAGTGTTCTCTAGAAGCCGGAGGCCAGATTATAGGGACTTTACTGATTCCTTCTGAACATGCAGTGTGATCATACTTGAGGTGGTCACGCCTGGTACTGGGTGGGTAAGTACAGTCCTAGGTGGTTTGTGCATAGTGCTGAGTGCATTGTTGATGTTAAAAGGAGTCGTGTTGATGGAGGTAAGGAGAAACTTCTCTCCTGATGCTGACAGCTGCTCCTACCAAAGATTGTTCACATGATGAATACTTTTTCTTTCTGATGTTCCCACTCTTCCAGAGTAAGAGGGTACCAGCTGGTAAGCCATTGGCCCCTGTGCTGAGTGGTATTCTCAGAAGAGCTTACTCAAAGAATCTGGCCCATATTTGCCCAACTTGATGTATTTCTTCTAAGATCTCTGCCATACTTCTTGATCTTTGGACTATAACTCCAAATGGTTGCAGATACCCAAGTCATCTCAGCTTGCCTATTTATTTGGAAGCATAATTAACAGTGCAAAACTCCAAAGACACAGACCTTAAAATAAATAGGGCTACTGAAAAGAAATTAAGTTGGAATCAAGTGGAGACATATTGAAAATGGAAGGATATCACCATGGCACCAGCAGCATATTAGTTAAAGTTACCAGTGCTCAAACTCCTTGCCTTGACATTGATGCATGGCCTAAGAATGTTGATTAAATGAACAGATTTTAAAAAGCATCTTCTAATGTAGATTCTATTAAATACTTCCACTGGGCTTGTGAAAGATCCCCAGAGTGCTGACTCCATCAATCTATTAATGGAATCGTACACACGAAGTGACTTGCTGTCTTTATATAAATGCTTACCCAGGAAGATATTGTACATGGGGGAGATGTTCTGGGACCAGGAAAGTGCAGTCATCTGAGAGAACTCTGGCAGGGAGCACTGTCTGGAGGAGGAGATGCTCCTCGTGAGACCTCTCTGAAGAGCAAGAGGGGAGAGGGACGGTGTGAGAGGGCTGAATAAGACTGAGCAGTGCAGAGCAGACTTCCTGGGCTGGTAGGCAGTACAGGAGGAAGGAGGAGGGCAGGAGAACCCAGGCTGCAATCAGGTGAGTGCCCAGAGAGTGAGCTTCTGAAAGCCATTTTGCCAAGCATCTCCCAAAAGGAAGGATTCATGCCCTGTGGGGGGGACTTATGGGGGATACTTTCGGTTTAAGAGAAGACCCATAGAGGACCTCTTGACTTGCTGCATCTGGTCTATCTATTCCGTGACACCGTGATAGGTCCTGGGCTTACACAATGAGATGATCCCTCCCTTCCCTGAGCCAATGCCATTTCTGAGGGGACAAGATCTACACAGACACACGTACAGTCTTATTTTTTGGGGGATGAACGTCATGGAAAGACAGCTGATGCAGCATAGCGTGCACTATGTGAAGGATGAATCAGACTGCCAAAACCATAGTCTGATTCACTGCTTGACAATCTTTTTCTCTGACAATGAGCTATTTTTCAAATGTAAATGAATTTCAGATTTCTCTGAAATGACCAAAGACCACTTTTTGTTTCCGAAAGGGAAATGTACAGTACAGCCAAGGATCTGGCTTCCCTGTTTTTTTTTTTTTTCCCTGCTCATAAAGGCAAGAGTGGAATAGGGCTTAAGAGGCGCTCTGTGCTCAAGGAGGCCACGTGACGTAGGCAGCAGGTTCCACCCCAGGAACCCCTGAGCAGCCGAAACAGTCATTGGGACATTGTTTGCCCTGCCTGCCCTGGGATGAACTGTTCTCTGAATGTTTTACCCTTTGAACTTTCCCCTTTGTTACCAGAGCCTCTTATGGATGATCTCATTCATTCATTCATTCATTCATTCATTTATTTATTCAGCACATATTTTGACCTCCAACTATGTATCAGTGTGAGGCACTGGGGATCCAAGGATATACAGACCCCAACAGTCCCTGCCTCCAAAGAGCTTAAACTCTAGGGAAGGTCACATTATTAATTTAATAATAATTTCATACATTATTTTTGTCATGTAATATTGCTGCCTAAAAATTACAGTTTGGTCCATTATGAGATAGTTTACAAAATGCCCAGTGACTAATGAGTATAGTCATTTTCCAAAAGCCGTGCACGTCATTACTCCAATATGGTGCTGGTGAGTGCTATATCGGCAAAGGACAGGGTGTGATGAGAGTGTACAGAGGCTCTCTGCCTTTGCCCATGGGGCCTGGGGAAGGCTTTGCTGAGGATGTGAGTTGTAGCATAAGACTTGGAGAATGAATGAAAATTGACTAGGAGAAAAGGAAGCAGAAGATAAAAGAACAGAAAGTGATCTGGGCGGAGGGAACAGGATGAACAAAGTCTGGATTTGTTGACTGTTTCAGGGATGCTCCAGATTGGTCCCCTTATAATTTTCAAAGAAAGAGGGTTCAAAATGCATTCAGTTGCCCACATTATGTACTGTCCACTTCTTCCCACATCCCCACATTTCTGTCTCCCTGCTCTCAAGCCCTCTGCCCATCATGTCCAGCCGTCCGAGAAGCCATGTATTTCATAGACCTCTCCCTTGACCTTGGTCAGCAGGGCTTTGGTAGAAGACATATGTGTCTAGACAAAAGATTGGTTAGTCTTTGTGGAAGTAAGTGTTCCAGGTCTGACTCAACCTGACCGAGAGCCAAGAGAGAGATGATAAGGCTGACGGAAAAGATCTCCTTAATGAATGGCAGTAAAAAACAGCCCAAAGGTGAAGGCATGAAACAGCCTTGGCGTTTCCTGAGGCTGCTGGCTCCAGACACGCTCTTGAAAACATCAAGGACTGGTTGTAGGCAGGTTATTTCATTTCCTCTCCACTACTGGTACTTTAACACTTTCCTGCCTCTTGCACGGGTCTCCATTTCCCACACCTCCCGCTCCCAACAGTCACCCTTTGGTTTTGAGGAGGTAAATACAATCTCTCTTGAGTTGGATTAAGTGTCTAGGTTCTACAGTCCATAGGAATGGAGATTATTCAGTCTGCTGTCCCCCTTTCAATTTTTTTAACCCTTTCAACCTCAGCGTGTTCACTTATAAAATGGTTGGAAAGATGAGCCTCTGATGTCACCCTAAGAACAAAGAGTTTAAACAACAGATTATAAATTATATGGAAAGTTGGATGTTAAAGAGGAAAATTCCTTTATTATTCTCTAGTATCCCCGGGTGACCATCATCCATGGTGGTTGGAGTTACCACCCTGTGTGTACTTAAGGGACCTCACTTCAGGGGACCACCAATACAGTAGTAATCTTGCAAGGCTTTTTTTTTTTCCTCCAGAAATAAGAGATATAAAGTGATGTTTAATTAATAGCCATGAGACATACTTTGCTGTCAATTTTAATGGGAATTTTTCAAAAATAAAGCCACGTCTAGCTGTTTAAAAACACACTCTACTATGAGGGTCTTTTTAAAGTCTATGTCACTAGCAGGTGGCAAAGATAGGTGTTTTGATTTCAAGTCCAATGATGTCTCTTTTTTATTTACTATCTCTGGGCCCAAGAGCCCATGCCCCTGGAATAGCAAACAGCTCAGTCAATGGAGGGTGTCTGCTATGATTCATCATGGCATCCTGGTATGTTTTGGAAGACAGCAGTATTGGAAAAGCAAGATTATTTTTTCCCATTTAGTATCCAGGAGGGCAACTCAGGCCATATAAAGAAGATCCTGGGTTTTCATCTACTGGCTGAGAATTTGATGCATGCCCTGAAGATCCTAAAAGGGCTTTGATCAGACCTTAGTCTGCAGTTCTATTCGGGGTGGGTGGAGGTAGGTTTTTGGGATGAAAGAGGGGAACATAATGTAAAGCATAATGGAGATGTGTGTTTCTGAGCCTGAGACCTAGTGTGATCATCTTGTACCACTAGCCTTCACACTGGGAGCACTGCTGGGTGTTTAAAAGTGGTGAGCAACCGGGACTCGGAGAAACCCACTGCATAAGGTTTAAGGGCTTGAACTGGGCTCCCTTGTTGCAGAGGGAGAGGCAGGCAAGCGGAGCAATAATGGATTCTGGAGTCAAACAGACACAGGCTCAAAACTGGGTGCTACCACTTCTGGGCTTGTGTGATCTGAACTTTAGTTTTCTTTCTTTCTTTTTTTTTTTGTTAAAGGCTTTCTTTTTTTTTTTAAGATTTTATTTATTTATTTGACACACAGAGAGAGATCACAAGTAGACAGAGAGGCAGGCAGAGAGAGAAGGGGAAGCAGGCTCCCTGCTGAGCAGAGAGCCCGATGCAAGGCTCGATCCCAGGACCGTGAGATCATGACCTGAGCCGAAGGCAGAGGCTTTAACCCACTGAGCCACCCAGGCGCCCCAGAACTTTAGTTTTCTTATTGGTCAAATGAAACTAGTAATACCTGTCTCAGAGGATTTCCCTGAGGACTGAAATGTGTGAATAAGGGCCCCTGCAGTACATGTGAGAGGCGGTACTCCAGTGTTGCACAGAGGACTCTTTGTTCTGTGATCATTTGTTTATTTTACTACATAATTATTTACTATTGGTTTATCATCTGCTCCTCCCTTAGAATATAAACTTTAGAAGGTCAGTTACATCATCTTTGGTGCCTATAATTATGCCAGGAACATGGTCGATATGAATAAACATTGGCTTAATAGGGAATATTCCTCAAATAAATGTACTGATGCTAAAGCAGAGAGGTACAAATCCTCAGAAAGCTACAGGAAAATTCAGTGTCTCAATATCTGTGATATGTGAAAACTCTGAGAAGCTCGGGGAAGGACATAGCTGTCTCAGGCAACTACAGGCCATGCTGGGGTGAGGGCAGGAGGGTTAGGTCCCTCTGGAGGGGATGGCATCATCTCCCTTCTGCCCTGAAACACCTGCAGCTCCGGGACACTAGAGATGCTCGTGCAGCTTGGGCAGGGAGTCCGGCTGACCGCAATCGCCCAAAGTAGCTCCTGCGTCCACACCTAGAGGCCCAATCTTTCCTCTGCCTGGATCTCTAGGATCACGGTATCCTGAGCTGGATAAACCTAGGTTCTGATGGTAAAGATGGGGAACTGTGCAAAGCCTCCTCTGCACGAGATCTTTTTGCTCCAAAACAGAGACTGGCTTCCCTGGTTCAGTAGAGAGTGTGAACAGGTCAGCCCTTCGGCGTCTGCTTGCTAATGGGAAAGCCCATCTCTGGCGTGAGCTTCAAAAATGCCTGCTACTCTTCCACAATGCTAGTTGGGGGGACAAGTGTCACAGGAGCAGGACACACAGACAGCATTTCCCAGAAAGCATGTGGCAGATTCGCGGTCTTTGTCAAAGGTGGCGGCACGTGTCAAAACCGTGATGACACACGGGGCAGGCTTTGCTAGTTACTTAAAAATAGCTGAGGGTTTGGTTAACCACAGGAAAGCCGGGTTGGGGGGCAGTCCCTCCGCTCTCACGTTCCCTCCTTAGATGATTCGGGGTGGTCTCTAGCTCAGTGTCAGAAAGCCAGATCTCTGCAGGCCACCTGTTGCCAAGTGACAAGAATCATTTGGCAGGAGTCCTGAACAGTGACCAGAGTGGGCGGGGTGGAGGGGCGGGGCCTGGAGGAGCAGAGGAAGCTGGGCAGCCCTAGGCACATGGCCTTACTTTGGAGCTCTGTTGCTGCTGATCTGAAAGGCATATGGTTGACAGATGTTATTTACAAGCAGGGCTGAACAAACTGAAAGAAGCAAAATTCTATGTAGTAGGGTCAGAAAAAAAAGTCAGTCAAAGAATATCAGCAATTACCATACCCATGACATTTGCACATTTCTTTGTGTTTGGGGTTTACTTCTGAAATTCACTGCTTCTTGTGGGCTGGCTTGTGTAAATAATGAAAGTGAGCACAGGGTCACTTTGACCTCTTTTGCTTCCATTTGAGTAAGTTCCGCAGTATGAGCTGTAACACAGTTATTAGAGAGAAGGTCCCCTACCGACCCCCCGACCCCAAATGGTGGGCTCTCTGAGGGCAAGAGCCAGCTCAGTCCATCTTAAATGTCAGCTTCCCAATACTCCACACACAGTGTCCCGCACACTTCGGTCATTTCAGGTGCTTGGTAATGCTTGCTGAACTGAAGAGCTTTTTTTTTTTTTTTGGTTACGATTTTTACTTTTCTTCTGCCACTGCTGCTATGCATGTAGCATGTTTTTATAGGTGAGTTTTTCTTCCCTTCTCTTATGTGTTGGCATGCCACACAGAATTGGTTGTTGTCCAGGGTGGTCCCAAGCTTGGCAGTAGAAAGTGAGTTCATGAGGGGTGTTACTTGGCCCTAGCTATGGGAGTGATGGGAACGAGAAGGACAGAGACACTAAGGGTCCTGCCCTTAACAATGGGAGTCCTGCTGTCCAGGTCATGGTCCTGAAAGCAGAACCTTTCCCACAGTGGCTGTGGTCAGATGCCAATGGCATCTTTGGCAGGCCCCTCAGCCTGCGGGATTGGAAAGAACAAGCCTGGAACAAGATACCGGAGCTCTAGCTGGGGCTCTGCCCTATGACTGGCCAGGCCCTATTACATCTTTGGGTTTCAATTTCTTTGTCTGTGAAAGTGTGAGATTGATTACTATGACGGGACTCGTTAGCACAATACAGAGTGTACCAGCTCCCCATCCAGGACTCTGCCTCCTCCTTGTGTGTCTGCCCTCCCAGAGCCCTTTTGGCATGGTGACCTCCTGTAACAACTGTGGTGACTTCTAGAATTTTCTAGCAAGTGACCTGATTCTCTTCCTCTTCTCTCTGTTGAGCAAGGTCTAAATTTACGAGTGTGTGATTGGGGGTTGGGAGAGGACATACAGGATGGGAAGAGGGTCTTGTATAGCATGGTGCACCCTTCTTGTGAGAAGAGCTGCCAGAATTCCCAGGGACTGGGAACTTCCCAACAGTTTCCGGAATTCCCAGGACTGCCCACATTCAGCTGTAGAATCTGATGTGTACAGACTCAGCCTGGGGCCTACGGCATCGGCCTCCATCCGACGAATGTGTCAGATGCCAATTTACAGAGATAGCAAGGGAGAGGCTTTGGATTCACATGTCTATCCTTCCTCTTGTTAGGCTTTTAAAAAGAAGTCCAGTGGGATTTACAGTAATACAACCTTACAAATGCAGACTTTCTAGCAATTCTAGATGTGTATGATCGTGTTTTGCAATTTTTCTTTTAATATATCCATCAGAGTCCTCTGCAGCTTGGATTTTCTCAGGGGCTGGTTGGTCCAATGCTCTCCTCCTCCTTATCTGCCTGTCTTCCTTCATCTCTTGGAGGGAAACACAGGTGGGAGTGAAGTTTCAGAGACTGGCAGCTTCAATGCCACACAGAATTGGTGGTTTATGAAATAACTTTTTACAGGGATGAGAGGTGAGAACAGTAACCTAAAAAGGAAAAAAATAGCTTTTTCAGTTCATCAGACATTGACCAAGCACCTAAAATAACCAAAGTGTGCTGGACACTCTAACACACACACACACACACACACACAAAATCTGGAAACGGTATCCTGTATGTAGGTGAGCAGAGGAGAACTGCTGTTTCATTTTGAGGTGTGGTCTGCCTCCACATCTGGAGGTTTTTAATCACTTGTGAAGAATTCTTGTTACGTGCTTGGGAAAGCCATATGTATATTTTTCTTGTGCCTTGTCTTCCCATTTAGACAATAGCCCTATTGAAGAACAATGATCCTGTCTAACATTAATCCCGTTTAACAAAATGTTATTGTTATATATGGCATATATGGTACATATGCCATATGGACCTGGCCAAAAAAGCATTTTTTTGTACTTGGCCAAAGTCCTTGGCCAAAAAAGCATTTTTGATATTTGAACCGATGCACAATAAACCTGCTACTTCTTCATCTCTCAATGAGCCCAAGCAGATGCACGAAACATCACCACAAGACATCTCTGAAATGCTGTGTGAGTTGGATTCCCTGGGAAGCAGATGCCAAAATGGAGTGGGAAGTGCAGGAGGTTTATGGATGGGAGGGAAAAATGCCGATAAAAGATAAATGAGGGAGGAAACAGGATCAGGCAGCAAAAGTGCTCTGAGACTAGCACCAACCCCACACCTGAGGAAGGAAAAGGGGGAGGAGGCAGGACAGAGCAAACCACAATGCTGATCGATCTGACCAAGTCTTGGGAAATCCAGAATGCAGTTCCCGAGAAAGAGACTCTCTAACAGGAGTCCAGTCCTGGGCAGAAAGGAGTGGGCCCAGCATCCCCACCATAGGAGGGCTGCCTGGGAAAAGTTGGCTTCAGCACCAAGGCTGAGAAAGATCCTGAAGGCGCTGACAGGTGAAGGCTGTCCGCTAACTAGAGGTCATGCAGCCTAATGGCTGTTTCTTTCTGGAAGGGAGGTCCAGGCAGTGCGTCTGTGTGGCTGCGCACACTTTGTCCTCATTTCTCCACCTTGCCCCATTCTATGCATCCACACCAGATGTACAGCCGCTGCCATTAACTTTATCTCAAAGATATTTCTCAGGTTGGATCACTTCCCCGTGTCTCCTCCACTGGCCCGAGGTACCGTCCTCTCTCTCCTGGGCTTAGGACCAGTTTCATGAGCATGTGACCAGTGTAGTCACACAAAGCCCCATGCTCCAAAGGACACTCCACTTAGGGTTTAGTGCACTGCGTTAGCTGTTTTGAAATTTGAAATTCTTAATTTTATCTTTGTGGGTTTTTTGTTGTTGTTGTTGTTCTTGTTGGTTTTTGAGGATGTAGGGGTGGGAGAGCAGAGGAAGAGGGAGAGGGAGAATCTTAAAGCAGTCTCCATGCTCAGTGCAGAGCCTGAGGTGGGGCTCAATCTCATGACCCTGACTGAGATCATGACCTGAGCTGAAATTGGAGTCAGACACTTAACGGAGTAAGCCACCCAGGTGTCCCTTAATTTTGTCTCTGAATTTGTATTTTGTAAGTGAAGTCTGATGTGACAGTGGAGTATGTGCCAGGTGCCTGGAACCTTGGTTTCCACACAGTTCTGCCTTCTGCTCCCTCTGTGCATCCTCCGATGCCTCTTGACTACTCACTGCCCTGGTCCCTGGCATTCCAGACCCTACCTAGCCTTCTCACCACCCCTATGGCCACTGCCACCTTCTGTCTCTGATGGGGCCCTGGGAATGCATATGAGAGGGCTGGGATTCAGCATGGGGACACCTCTCTGCCCTGGACTGGAAACACCAGATGCATTTGGCAGGTAACTCAGCAGGGGCGCACCTCTTGCCTACCTCCAGTCCAAGGTGTGGCGGTCACAGTACCTTTGAAGGTCACTCTGCCGTAGATTGGAGAGGCGGGCCCATGGGAAAAGGAGATTATGGGCTCAACTTCCCACTCCTAGCTGAGGCACAACACTTCAGTCTTGCTGATGAGGGCCAGGGGGTGGGGCCTGGCAGGAGCTGGGCTGCCTGTGCCCATTGGAGTCACAGGAAACCCCCCACCCCCCAGGTGCCTGTGATTATGTGCACTTGCCCTGTGAGTATCTCTATGTCCAAGGGAGCCTGACACTAAACAGCAAGTAGTGGGGCCCTGGATCATTCCCCATCCGCCTCCCAGCATACCATGGCTGAGCTACTGCGCACCCTGCTGCTCCCGCCGGCTGCCCTGGCCATGAGCCCCAAGAGGGACTCCAGGGAAGAAGAGCCTCACCTGGACTGCACCCTGTGGGATGCCAACATCAAAGAGGAGGGTGAGCAGGAGGCGCTGAACTTTGTCCTCAGTGAGCACCAGAAGACGAGAGACCATGAGAACCATGGCCGCACACTGCATGGGGAGGGCAGTATGAGCACACCCACAAGCAGATGGTAGCTGGGATGAGCCGTTTCTTGGACGTGGAGATCAGCTGAACCAAATGCACCAGGTCCAAGCGCAACTAGAATAGCTGTCCTTTCCATGGGCAGCCGGACCTGCTAAGGGAAAAGCTTTGGTCCTTCCATATATATGCTGTCCCCTGGCTGGGTGAGACGTTGGTGGAGAAGCCCAGCTGCCAGGCTGCATAGAGGACTCTGTAACAGGCCCCTTCTCATGGTCATCCCCATCCTCTTCCCCTTGTAGGGCTGCTAAGCTGTAGATGGGTGCCCCTGCCCTGGTGAGCCTCTGGTCCACCTGCCAGCCCCAGGAGACAAATAGAGAAGTGTTCTGGGGCATTTCCCAACAGCTTAGTGTTTCTACCTCCTTTCTTCTCATTGCTTTCCAAATGCACCAGATGTAGTACCCAGGTTCTGCTCTGTCTTAATCCATAAACACATCAGCTAATCAATAAACAGTGAGGAAAAACGCAACACCGGGACAGATAGAAAGCAGAAGAAACAGCTTCATGTTTCATACCTAAGCACTTTCATCCCCATAACAAGGGTCCTCACAATTTCATTTTGCATTGGGCCCTACAAATTATGTAGCTTGTCCTTGACCACTTCAATGACTTCCTGGCTGTCTCTTGACATCCGCCTTCGCTTCCTTCTAACCTGTTCACATTATAGCCACACTGGGTGCTCCAAACCAAAATCTGATTAGGTTCCTGCCTCCCTCCAGTTAGGGCTGCTGATGGCTCCCCATTGGTCTCAATGGGTCAAGGTCAAGTCCCTTAAGGCCTGTAGCAGACGCTGACCATGCTCCACCTGTTCACTACACCTGAAGGCAGTTCCTCTGCTTGCAAACAGCTTTCTCTTTCCCAGAAGGCACTCTAAGGTTTCCAGGAGCACCCCTCGAAACAGTGGGAGTTGGGGATCGATGGTCTACCCTTCTTTCCCCTCCATGGGAGAAATCTGGGGTATGTTCTACATGGTTGCTCTGAGGTCCCTGGTTGGACTAAGCTCACAGCAGAAACCCACTCATCAATGCCCTCATATTTGCTTTCCCCTCTTCCCTCAATTTTTCTCCTCTCCCTCAAGGAGCTCTCTAGAATCACCTCCTAATTAAACTACCTGGCCCCACCAGCCCGGTAGCCTCATCCCTCACTGTGCTCCCTCTCACTGTTGACCTTGTCGAGCTCCTTCCCACCTTGGCCTCTATAGGGGGCTGTTCTTTCTTTCTGAAATGCATCCCACCCTCGTCTCCATTGTAGTTTCCCATTCTTAATTAGCTCTTATACACCATTCAGAGGAGCTGGAAAAACATCCCCAGGGCAGCCTTTCCGGGTTTGTAAATTTGTGTGCATTATTATGATAATTTGATCAGTATTTATCTTCAGTAGACAACAAGCTCCTTGAAAGAATGGCCACATGTCTTCTTTTCCATTTTCTTTCCAAAACCATCACAAAGCCAGGCTCATTCCTGTTGTCCACTTCATATTTACTAGAAGCCAAAAGAATTCAAAGATCTTTTAAAATTGTCATAGAGGCTCCTCATAACAATAACTCAAGAATTCTGAATCACTTAAACCTTGGGCAATTTCCTTGAACTCTGTGAGCATCAATTTCCTAATGAGGAAATGGGGGGGGGGGCAGGTAACAGCCCATTGGTTTTAGGGCTTTCTTAAGAAATGAATGAGATACTGCAGGTGAAGTGCTTAGCAGCGTGTCTGACACATACAAAGTCCCAATTAAAATGTTAAGTTTCTTTCTTTCCATTGCTCAGTTTGTGAGAGAACCAAGGGTTGCACGGAAGGATGAGGAGGAGATAGAAAACAAAACCTATGAGAAAGGCAAAAATGATGGGATCAGTATGTCTGGAAAAAAGAAGGATGAGGGATTCTGAAATGCCACACCAAGAATAAAAAGAGATAGTCCAGTGGCACCTGGGTGGCTTAGTTGTTTGGGCACATGACTCTTGGTTTCCACTTGGGTCATGATCTCAGGGTCAGGAGGTGGAGCTCCGAATCAGCGTCCTTCCACATTGGGAAGTCTGCTTGGGATTCTCTTTCTCTGCCCCTCCCTTGCTCATGCACACAGGTACTCTCTCTCTCTCAAATAAATAATCTTTAAAAAAAAAAAAAAGGTAATCCCTAGGACATTATAAGGGGCTCTTCTCCTTCTTCACTTGATACAGGATATGAGAAAATTTTGACAAACATGAGCACAGTAGACACGTTAGTTGTAAAGTAAAATTTCTATCAGGCATGCAAGTTAACTGCTGTCTCCCAACATTTCTTTCTATTCTTAACTATCGTTGTGATGATTTGGTCATGGTTAGTCTACACATTAATGTCTCTGTGTTGCAAGGGGTTTGTGATGTGTCACTAGAAACTGAAATCCTTGTTTCAGGGCGATGTATTAATTTCTATTCAGGCCCAGTCAGCCAAGGCACATCCTGTCTTTGCGTGTTTTCTTTGACATGTGCTCTCCAGATGAGCAATTAACATTTAAACGTGCATTTCATTGCTTTCAGAAGATGAGGAAATGTAAGACAATGGAACATACTTGTGACATGAATTGTCTGACATAATTAAAAGTTGAGATGGGTGAACTTTTGCCTGGGACTTAATTTTTTTTTTTTTTTTTTTTTAAGGGAGGTTAACATGAGGCTTGAGCTCACTACCCTGAGATCAAGACCTGAGCCAAGATCAAGAGTGGGATGCTTAGGGGCACCTGGGTGGCTTAGTCACTTAAGCATCTGCCTTTGGCTCAGGTCATGATCCCAGGGTCCTGGGATCAAGCCCTATGTCAGGCTGCCTGCTCAGTGAGGGGCCTAATTATCCTTCTCCCTCTGCTGTTCCCCCTGCTTGTGTTCTCTCTCTGTGTCAATTTACTACAAACAATTTCTTTCTTTTTTTAAGGATTTTATTTATTTATTTGACAGAGAGGGAGAGAGAGAGATCACAAGTAGGCAGAGAGAGAGGGGGAAGCAGGCTCCCTGCTGAGCAAGGAGCCCGATGCAGGGGCTTGATCCCAGGACCCTGAGATCATGACCTGAGCCGAAGGCAGAGGCTTTAACCCACTGAACCACCCAGGCGCCCCACTACAAACAATTTCTTAAGAAAAAAAAAGAGGTGCTTAACCAACTGAGCCATCCAGGCACCCCCTCCTAGGACTTAATTTCTATAGCCTGTTTCATTTTTGCCTATTTATTTCAGTTTTCTACTTACTTAATATATATTGTATTTAATTTTGCATTTAAGTATTTATTGTTTCTATCCTATTGTATGTGTACTTATTCAGGCATTCAACAGATATTTATTAAGCATCTTCTAGGTGGAAGGAGTAATGTAAGAATTCAGCTGGAGATGTGAAGAACTGGAGATGTTTCCAAATCTAGAAAGGCTCAATCTGACAGGAACTAAGTATCTAGAGCAGAGAGAATTCTTCACATGTTCAAGGGTTATTTAGCACTTGCTATGCTCTGGGTGCCATTCTAGGCACTGGTGACAGTCTTGAATAAACAAGACAAAGTTTTTACTTTTTTGGAGCCTATGGTATATAATTCCAGATTATATGTGGTAAATTTCATAAGTGAGAGAGGAATACCAAAGCACTTGCAGGTTTGGAAAGAAAAGAGTACATCCATCTGGAAAATTTTCAAGGAGGAGATAGACCTTAGAGAAAAAATGGAAATGTGACAGCTAAATAAAAGGCCCTAGGCTTTACAAGGAGACAGAGAGCACAGAGGGGGTGAAATTCTGATTCCCAATTCCAGTGTGTGTGTGTGTGTGTGTGTGTGTGTGTGTGTGCGTGTGTGCGCGCGTGTGTGTGTTTATGTGCGTGTGTGTGTGGAGGGGTTCCCCCCACCCCTCAATTCTCTGCAACACCAGCTGGATGTCATACAATTCCACACAATTCTGACACTATCTACCCAGAGACAGCATTAGATCCTACAGGTTAAGGGTGCCATCCTATAAGCCTGTCTGTACTTCAGATGCCAATGTCAAGTTCATGTTGTTACCTGTACTTCTGACCATCTGGGCATAAATCAGATGTTCCCCTGATCTTCTCCTGGGGTTCAATTAATTTGCTAGAGCAGCTCACAGAACTCAGAAACCTGTTCATTCACTAGATTCCCCATTGAATAGAAAAGATATTAAAAGATAAGAATCAACAGCCAGATACATGGGGCAAAAGAGCTTCTGTCCTTAAGGAGTTTGGAGTTTGCCATGGTGGCAATAAGAAGTGTTCTAGTTCACCAGCCTAGAGGTTCTCTGTACCCACATCCTTTTTTCAATTTTTTTTATTTTTATTTTTATTTTTTTTATTTTTATTTATTTATTTTTTTCAGTGTTAGAAGATTTATTGTTTTGCACCACACCCAGTGCTCCATGCAATACGTGCCCTCCTCAATACCCACCACTAGGCTCGCCCAACCCCCACCCTCCTTTTGGGTTTTAATGGAGGCTTCATTACATAGGCATGAATGATTAAATCATTGGCACTTGGTGATTGATTTAAGCTCCAGTCCCTTTCCTCTCCTGGAGGTCAGGGGGTGGGACTAAAAACAAGTGCCAACCCTCTAATCACATAGTCAGTTCTGACAACCAGCCCCCATCCTTAGGTGTTTTATAAAAGTCACTCCGTTAACGTAACAAAAAATACCTTTATCACTCTCTTCACTGGAAAATTCCGAGGGTTTTAGGAGCTCTGTGCCAGAAATGAGTCAAAGACCCAAAGTATATTTTTTATTATAAATCACAACATCACAGGGTCTTGAGGGTTTGAACCCATGCGTAATGTTTAGGGGATTGCAAGTCATCCATTGAAGAGTTGGCTGCGGAAAAAGAAATGGAGAGAAAGTTGTAGAACTTTCTCCATAGAGCTAAACAGGGCTTCTCAACCTCAGCACTATAGACACGTTGGACTGGATAACTCTTTGTTGTAGGAGGTTGGTCCTGGGCATTGTGGGATGTTCAGCACCATCCCTGGCCTCTATTCATTAGATAACAGAAAGTAGTATAGGGGACAGAAACTTTTCCCTCATCCCTTCTAGGTTCTTTGGCTGGTCTAATAATTAAATTGACAGAAAACAGGTTAAGAGGGAAAAAAAAACCCCCAAATTTAATTACATACATACAGGAGCCTCACAGAGACCTAAGAGGTTCTCAGGAGGCAGTTGAAGTTTATATGCCATCCTGAGCTAAGAAGGAGGAGATAAGGGTCTGGGACTTCAAAATGGGGGAAGACAATTTATAGGAAGATGAACAGAACGAGTATTTGGTGAAGAAATGTTTGCCATGCCACCAGAAGTTTTTCTTATGTTTAAAAAAAAAATTCTGTTTCTGATACATGCTCCCTATGTAAATTCTTTTAGGCAATTAAGGGTGAGGTAAAAAAAAAAAGCTTTTCTTGAGTCTGTTGTGCCTTAATCGTCTTTAATGAAAGTAACCCACATGCCATGGTGGTGCATTCTGGGGAGGCCTGCCCTGAGCCTCATCAGAAGCATGTCCCCGGTAGTGACAAACAAGAAGGTCTCCAGACAGGGTCAAGTGTCCCCTGGAGGACACAGTGGTCCCTATTGAGGACCACCACAATAGAGGAAGACCGGACTGTGGGGACCCTTAACCACCAAAGTAGTGATTTTAATTGGACATAAAGGGCCCATCAGTATCAACTACAGGATTGAGCTGCTTGGTTTGTGTGTCACATGGATGTTTGAAGATCTTGAGAGCATGATAGGGAGGTCACTGAAGGACAGTTGGTAATCAGAGATTAGCCATGGGAGGAAGAGGGAAAAAGAAAGAAGATGGTAGAAATTCTATTATTCACCTACTTATCCTGGTTGTTTACAAGTCTTTTCCAACTATGTTTTTTTTTAATCTTCTGATTGTTGAAGTGCCAATAGCTGAAATTCGCTCTCTGAGAGAAGATACTGCGCAATGTTATCAAAGTAACTGCGATCATTTCTATGTTATAGATGAAATAGATTTTTTAAGGGATATTTCTGCCTTGGGAGGTGAGGGATGGAAAATTGTGCAATTATCTGGGTTGTTTTGAGACTATGGGAAATTGGAAAGCGAGATGTAGTCCCCTGAGGGCTCCCCGGTGGTATTTCCAGACTGGCAAAAGTTGAAAAGATGTGTTTAGAAGAACTTTCCAACTATAAATTCAGCCATCTTTATAGGAAACTTCAGAAGGGCAACTCTGTATCGATCCTGTAGTATGGGGGGTGTGTTCATGTGTGTGTATATGACTGGTGATCCCTTCCTCCTGCCTTATGCTGTTAAGATTTGAGCTTAACTCTGCATGCCCCAGCATGGTTCTGTGTTTCAGAGTGGTCACAAGCAGGAAATATGGAAACCTGGTGGTTTCTAAGCCCAGTACTTTTCCTGATACACTGTAGGATGTTGGGCAAACCATTTAACCTCCCTATGGCCCTGCTTTAGGTCACTGAGGATGAGGAAGCAAGATTCCATAAGATGTTTAACTTTCGAAATAGGTTGTGGTCAAAGTGATCAAGTGTCCTGGTTAATTGGTTCTCCCTTGGTTAATCTCCCATTTCTACATTGTGATAACATTTTGGAATGTGGTGGAGTCAACAGCCACTCAGCCTGTCTGTGGTTTTACTGCAAGACTGATCTTGAGATTGGATATATGGGTCCAGATTATAGCCTTCGATAAGCCCTCTCAAATCCTTCCCAGGCTCTGCCGGTGGGTTGTAAGGTGCAAGATGCCAGGAAAAGAAAAGAGACCATCTGAAGAATCTAGTGGTCAGAGCCAGTTTTAGAAATAATTTTGCCACCTTGTTTAGACAATTGATCTTTGGGCTTAAAAACAACTCGATTTGCCCCGGGTGTTATATGCAACTAGTAAATCATTATATACTATTTTAAGCACTAATGATGTGCTATACAGTGGCTAAATGAACATAATAAAAAAAGTTAATTTAAAAAAATTGAACTCAAGGGTCAAAAACTCTAGTAACATTAAAAAAATCCCTTGATTTGTCTTACACTTTTTTTTTTTAAGTTCAATATACATTAAGTGCTTCCTAAGTGCCAGGAACTGGGCAATGAGCAGAAAAGAGACAGCATGTGAAGTTCCTATTGTCGTGGAGGTCATATTCCAGTGAGAGGAGACAGACCATAAACAAACATATGTTTGTGTATGGGTTTTTTTTTTTTTTTTGGTGATGATAGGTGATGAAGAAATAATTATGATAGAGAAAGGATGTTGGGAAGGTTTTAATCTTTTAGATGGGGTGATCTGAAGAGGCATTTCTGAAAAGATGGTCTTTGGGCCATGACCTGAAGGCAGGAGAAGAAGGACTGTCACAGCCATCTGGGGAAGAGCAGCCTAGGTGGAGGGGAACAAAGATTCTGAGAAGGAAGTCTGGTATGTGTGCGGAGCACAGAAGAAAGAGCCTTTGCTGGAAGCTCAGAACTATGGTTATGAACAGGCTACAGAATTTCCGTGTTGCAAGCAAGGGTGTTTAGCTATTTTGTGTGCCTTTCTGTTTTTTTTCTATCTCTTGCTCAGAAATGTGCAAAAAACCCCCTGTTGCCCTATAGTTCACTGGGAAAAGTTGGGCTGTGTTTCAAGGCAGAACAACCAACTTATAAGGAGAAATGCAGAGAAAACTCTGAATGATAGAGCTTTGTACCTACTGGGATGGGAGTGAACACAGATGGATGGGGTTGGAGAACTGGACGAGAGGAAGAGATCAGAGAGTTGTGGTTACCAACTGTGAATATCAGTGCCAGGACACTGTGAGCCTTGGGAGGGTCCTCTTGTTGGCCCTAGAGAGGAGTCCAGAGAGGATTGGCAATAAGTAACATGTGACTCCAGGTCCATGATGTTTAATTTCCTTTTAGACAGAGACCATGTCTTCCTTTACTGGCACCTCTGATGCCATAGAGCACAGTAAGAGCACAGTCTTCAGCAAATAATCAGTCCACAATCAGTGTTAATTGAATGAATATGTTGTGATTGCATCTCATGGAGCTGGGAGAATATTGGGGACGCTTCAGGTCCTGGCCCTTGCTTATTGAAGTATGAGTTCATTATGAGGCCAATATGAAAAACATCTTTTTAACTTATCTCAGGATAGAGTCAAGAGTCATAAACCAATCATTTTCCATAAACTGGAGAGCAAAGGATATTGTCCTGAAGGAGATTTGTTACCAAAGCTGCAGTGGTCACAGGATTCTAGTTTCATATTAACAATGACTTTTCAATGACCACATCCATAAAACATTTGCGTACTTGCCAAAATTGAGAAACACATTAGTGAACATGGTTTGCTCCTGTATTCATAGAGCCTGTGCGATCTCATTGTCTATGGAATATTCCAGCTGCCATTCTTGGGAGATGAATATCTTGTATTTTACATTTATCTTTTTTGAAGGATCTTAAGTGAAGGACATTCCACAAAATTACTTGGAAAAAGTCTAAGGAAATACTAGTTTTTCTTTATTCTTCCTAATTCTTCTTGTGATCATTATATCACCACCATCACTATTATTACTGCTATTTTGATTTTTTTATTGTTTATAGTGACTTTTGGTTATTTTTCTTCCAGTTATGTTACTGAGTACCCTTTGCCAAAGGGTAAGTTAATGAATTGCTAGTTTTTGTTTCAGAGGAGACTAGTGATTTGAATTTCAGTGATAAAGGGGTGCCTGGGTGGCTCAGTGGGTTAAAGTCTCTGCCTTCAGCTCAGGTCATGATCTCAGGGTCCTGGGATCGAGCCCCACATCGGGCTCTATGCTCAGCAGGGAGCCTACTTCCCCCCTCTCTCTGCCTGCCTCTCTGCCTACTTGTGATCTCTTTCTCTCTGTCAAATAAATATGTAAAATCTTAAAAAAAACCCCACAAAATTCAGTGATAGGAAAGATAGATAATCCTTTACAGTCATACAGAACTGCTACTACGGTCCCACTATTCTGCAAAATAGCATTGAATTGTTTGCTATTATCAGAAATCTCTTCCTTGCTTTGTGATCTTGGGTACGTTATTCAGCATCTCTGAACCTCATTTTCATTATATTAAAATGGGGAAAATGATAGTAATCCTATCAGATATTGTTCTTAAAATTGCTTGAGATGTTTGATATATGTATACTTTCAAGTCTTTTAAGTCTTGTGAGCTGGAGTCATTAGCTATGATTATAAATAGAACTGGAGAAAACTGTAAAAACTGTCAGATACAGTTTACCTACATCAATAAGCACATGGCTTATCTTTATATAAATTCAAAGCGCTCCTAGGTAGATTAAGGTCTTGAGAAATAGGCTTGGTCTCCACATGTTTGGACCAGTGGAGGTTAAGCAGTTTAAACAATTTTTTCCCTTTTATATGCTCCTTGCTTCCGATATCCTGGTTATGCATTTAGACTTCCCTTAGTATTATCTCTCACATTTAGTTTTTAAAAAATCAGTGTAAGTGGGGATGATCTATACAACTGTGATCAGACAATTGTATGGGAGACCTCACTCAACTCTGAGATTCTATGAGCCAGACCCCTTATGTATCATGGGTTGTTATACTGAATGTTAGCAATTGTTGTAGCCATTTTATAGAAGAGCACACTGACATGCAAAGGTGAAGTAACCTCTCAGCACAAGTTCACACATTTTATAAGTGGTATCTACCCTCGGGTTGACTGGATGGTGATATTAATTTCCTGAAATACTGTAGTCTATTGTCCATACCAAAGAAAACTGTAACCCCTCAAAATTCTCAAGCAATAAATCTTATTTTATTTAAAAATGATGGATAGAGTACCAAGTCATAAAATAGAGCAATGTATGTTTTCTAGAATATCTGGGGGGTATGGATTTGGATTTAGACAAATCGAATAATATTATTCAATAATATCAATAATGTCAAGGTTTCTTAGACACTGTTGTCTTTTATTACTTTAGGTATAACTTGACAACCATAAGTCACAAGCTAGATGACTAAGAAGTTTAGCTTAACATTGTCACTTAATTAAATTACAATAAATCTGATCACATTAAGATCCATATGACTTCTGTTGTGTTTGCTTGGTAATCGGCCATACTTCCATGGACATATGGTTACATTTAGCATTAAAATGATGATTTTTAGTGTGGATTTTATAGGACAAATAAAACTTGTTGTCTCCCATTGTTTAGTTTCCTAGTATTAAGAATTGTTCGCATCATGAATAGTTTTTTCTGGTGCTGTGTTCTTTTTCATTGTTACCATCATTACCATGGATTTAATCACACTCAGACCCTAGATCTTACTCTCAAGTAAGGTTCTCTTACTCTTGATTTTGAATGCCCTCTGTGCAGTTCTGGGCTTTTCTCTACCCCAACCTAATACTTTTAGCTTCCTGAACTTCTACCCTTCTGGGGCATCTCCAATATTACGATGCAGGCCTAATTTAAAATCTCTTTCTTTTCAGATTATGTGTCAGTCTGTGGATCTTGTTCAGAAAAATAGAGATACTATACCACGTTGCGGTTAGTCCCAAGAGCTTCTAAAAACTGAGATTGCCTCAGGGGCGAGGAGGTTAGGAGCAAAACAGCCCATGCCTCCTTTTGAGGGAACAAGGTTGTCTGTATTTTACTGGCATTGGGAAGGGGAGAGGGCTGAGTCAGAGTGTGCCCTGGATGCTGACTCTGGGCAGGTGGGGCAGGAAGATGGGAATAGACAAGGTACCTTCTTGCTCCTTTTGGATAAGTGTTCTTCCACCTTCCATTCTATTTCAACACTGGAGCACGATGCAATGGGAAAGTTCCTACAGCGAAAGTTTAGGTTGAAGATGAATTTTAGGTATAGTGGAGTGTGAGAGGTATGAAGACTTCCTTGATTTCCACCAAACTCTCCTGCCAAAGATCTTCCCATTTGTCTTCTATTGCCTGAAATTCCTTTAACATGTGTCTTTAATTGCACAATGAGATTAAAGGCCTGCAGTCGCAAATACAGTAAATGATGAATCCTTTGTTAAATTCAAAGAAGGGGCTAGAAAGGGAAATTTAGAAATACAGAAAAAGTGCCTGACCTTCAGTTTTCCTTGGACAAACCCTATCTATTTTTATCCTGGTGAGAACCTTTGTGAAACAGTTTTTTTTTTTGGGGGGGGGGGTTGTTTTGTTTTGTTTTGTTTTTTTTGCAGAATGATTTTTCATGCTCTGAACCTCTAATCACAAGTCATCATTGTCTACTTTAATGGTGTTTTCCACAAAATGACTTATGTTGTCATCAGTGAATAAGTCTGACACGTTGGACTATACCCAGATTCTTTTTAAAAGTCCCCATTGGAGGATTTGTGTGACCTCTGGTAGGTGACAGTGGTATTCAGTGCAACAGCTAAGTAATTCTAGTATGGGATTTGGGATATCATCTAAAATCTGGGATATCATCTAAAAAATTGAGATAAAAATGAAAGGGATCTTAGTCATCAAGGGAAAAGAGGAGTGTTGTCTCGAATTTTATGAGCTGCATATTTTGGATTGAACTTCACATTTTATTTATTTGAGTGTTCATACATTCAGCAAATATGCAATCCAAAGCAGTCTGTAGTTTCAGTGCAGTTCCTATCAGAATGCCAATGGCATCTTCTAGATGCCTTGAACTAGAACAAATAATCTTAAACTTTTTATGAAACCCCAAAGGCCCCGAATAGCCAAAGCAATCTCAAGAAACAACAAAGGTGAATGTATAATCCTTCTGGATTTTAAACAATACTACAAAGCTGTAGTAATCAAATTAGTTTGGTACTCCCACACAGACAGACACACAGATCAGTGGAACAGAAAAGAGGGCTAGATAAAACCATGCCTATATAGTCAATAATGAATGACGAAGGGGGCAAGAATATACACTGGGGAAAAGAGTCTCTTTAATTAATGGTGCTGGGAAAACTGGACAACCATATGCAAGAGGATGAGACTGCACCTCTTTTTTGTACCATATACAAAAATAAAATCAAAATGAATTGAAGACTTCAGTGGAAGACCTTAAACTATAAAACTCCTAGAAGAAAACATAGGCAGTAAGCTCTTTGACATCAGTCTTAGTGGTATTTTTTTTAATCCATCTCCTCAGGCAAGGACAACAAAAGCAAAAACGAAAACAAAACTGGGACTATATCAGACTAAAAATCTTTTGCAGGTTGAAAGAAACCATCATCAAAATGAAAAGCAACCTATTGAATGGGTGAACTATTTGCAAGTGATGTATCTGATAAGGGGCTGATATTCAAGATATTTTAAAAATTCCTACAATTTAATATAAAAAATAAATAATTTGACTAAGAAGCAGAGGACCTAAATAGACATTTTTTTCCAAAGAAGACATATAGATAGCCTACAAGCATGTAAGAAGATGCTCAACACCACTCCTCATCAGGGAAACACAAATCAGTACTACAATGAGATGCCATCTCACACCGGTCAGAATGGCTGTCTTCAAAAAGACAAGAAATAATAAGTGTGGGTGAGGATATGGAGAAAAGGGAGCCCTTGTGCACTGTTGGTAGGAATATAAAATGGTATGACCACTGTGGAAAACATTATGGAGGGTCCTCAAAAAAATGAAAAGTAGAACTATCATTTGATCCAGGAATTCCACTTCTAGGTATTTATTAGAAGGAAATGAAAACCCTAATTTTAAAAGACATGCACATCTCTCTCTATCACAGCCCATTATTCACAATAGCCAAGATATGGAAGCAACCTAACTGTCTGTTGAGAGATGAACAGATAAGGCAGAAGTGGTATATAGATAATGAAATCTTGCCATCTGTGGCAACTTGGATGGATCTAGGGGGGATTATGCTAAGTGAAAAGTCAGACACAGAAAGACAAATACCATGTGATTTCACTTAAATGTAGAATCTAAAAAAGCAAATGAATAAACAAAACAGAAACACTCTCAGGTACAGAGAACAGACTTATGGTTGGTAGAGGGTAGAGAGATGGACAAAATAAGTGAAGGAAATTAAGAAGTTATAAAATAAATAAGACATGGAGATGAAAAGTATAGCGTAGGGAATATAGTCAATAACACTGTAATAACTTTGTATGTTGACACATGGCAACTAGACTTTTTGTGATGAACGTCTCCTAACGTAGCTAAATATTGTCACTGTGTTATGCACTGGAGACTGATACAGTATTGTATGTCAGTCACACCTTAATAAAACAAAAATACTCAGCACCTGTTGTATCCTAGAAGCTGTACTCAGTGCTGGATTTAGAGTGGTGAGCAAGAAAGATGGAGTTCCTCTTTGCAGAGAGCGTAGTCTGGTGGCTAGAAATGAAGCTAAAAGTCTCCATGATATAAACCTTCTCATTCTATAGATTGGAAAATGGAAGCACCAAGAGGTGAAGGAAATTGCCCTTGATCACAGGTATGGCAGAGCAAGAACTGTAACTTTACTCTTGCAACTGTCAGCCCCATTCTCTGGTTAAACTAACCAAGTGAGTTAGCACAGGCCCCCAGGCATTGTGGCAGTGATCCGCTGGATGGTTCCCAGTGGCTTGAAGGGGGCCCTGCCCTTCCTTAAGTCTCATGAATGCCCCAAAGTGACTTAAATGTTTGGGGTGAATTTTGTTCACAACATTAAACATGTTGGGGTGTGATGAAGAAGCAGAGCCATAAATCATTATTCACTTTGGGAGAAAGTTGTCTTCTCTCCCTCCTACCCCACCCTCCTCCCAGCCCCTCAGTGCATTTCTGGGCCTGCCTGTGCAGAGGAGTTTGGCCGACTACAGGATTGTTATTAAAATGATAGTTAAAGAGGTAAGAGGAAGGGAGCCTGTCCCAATACCATTCAAAAGAGTCAGCACTTTCACTGGATAATGAATTCTTTATACCTTGGGTTATTGCTCAACTGAAGGGAACCTGCAATGCAGTTGTGTCTGCATTGGATTTAAGGACCGACTTCTTGCTCATAAAACTATACCTTAGAGCAGGAAGGTAGGTGATGGTCTTGAATCATCCAATACAATCATATTGTGTCTGCTGCTGTTCTTTGCAATGCTTTTGCACACAATTTTAAACTTCCTTTTTAGATTGCCTTTTAGAGAGATCCATATTCCTGGGATTTTCCTGGGAAATAGGAGTTTAAAGAGTTTATTGGGAGCTTTTGGATTTGCTTAATATAGCCCTGGAAATGCATTTTAGAGTGGAGGGGTGGGGGTTTTTCCTGAAGGCCCACCCAAAGTCACCAAAAAGAAGGGCCCGTCCTAGAGTCTCCCAGCACATTTCACGCGGGGCCTTTCCCTGTGCATGCATCCCATTCCTTTGGGCGAGTCTGGGGTTCCTGTCATTCCTGGCACTGTCATTCTCCTTTTCTCTCCCACTCAAGGAAGCATACTCATGTGAGTTTCCCAAACTCATCTGAGTTCTGCCCTCTTTCTTTCAGGGATTAAATCTATTATTATTATTCATGGAACTCCTCTTATGTAGAACCAAACTTGAGAAACAGCGACAAATAGACATGAAGATGGCTGAACGTGATGGTGTTGCAGGACTAGTCTCGCCACAGTCCGGTTCATCAAAGAACTCGTAATTCCTAAGATTGTGCACTTTATTGTCAGTCCACCCTAGAGTTGGCACTGAGCTCACCAGTGAACGGAGGTGTCGGGTCTATCCCCTTTAGTTCTATGGATGCAGAAACAATGGTGGGCCCACTGGCCTGAGTGCAGTGTCCACTTCTGCCCCAGTGCCCTGTACCCGGGGTGGAGATGCCTCACATCAGCAAGGCTTCCTCACGTCTATGCCTTTGCCTCTGCCTCATTTCCCATCAGCAAGAAGGGGAAAAGCAGGCAAAAAGATAGTCACTCAATTAGTCATGCTGGGAAACTTATCTGTTTCAGGAATTGGTTCCTCTCCAGCAGGGTGGCAGATAAGTGGTCCAGCTTGCAGACTGAAGCATTTCCCAGTACTATCACTAATACTCAACGTGTGCTATTTCCAGCTTGTCATTTGTCCACTGGCTTGCGAAACTCCCATACAAGAGAGCAAAAGCATTTCGGCTCCCTTAGGCCATTTCCTCTCGACATTCTTTGCTGATTACCTCTGAAGCAGTGGTGATCACTTCTTTGCATGGTCAACACATCAGCTGATGGTGCTTTGTCTCACCAGAAACTGGCTAGTCCCGGCTGGTCCCAGCAATATGCCTGAGGGTGAAGTTCGGGGATACACAGGGTCTTGGCCTGGCTCCCAGCTCAGCTTAACAAAGTGCATTTGGGAGGAATGAGGATCAGGAGGTGTTATAATGGGGTGAACTGGTGGAATTATAAATATTTAAGTCCATCCCCCATCCTCTGGCAGGAATGAATCTAAGCCAATCCAGACTGGTAAGAAGGAGAGATATTATTGAAGGTCAGTTGAAAAGGAAATTCTAGGGGCGCTTGTGTGGCTCAGTAGTTTGGGCATCTGATTCTTGATTTCAGCTCAGGTCTTGATCTTAGGGTTGAGAGTTCAAGCCCTGCATTTCGTTTTTTCCAAAAAAAAAAAGAGAAAGAGAGAGAGAGATTCTATAGTCACCTTCCTCCTATATTGGTAGCTACATATTTTGATGTTTCCTGGTGATGAAAAACTAAGGTCTGCCTTTCTTTAAGGTCACTAAATTAATCCTATATATATCAATGATGTAGTATATATATCCTATATATACATAATAGAATATATATCATTACCTACTATTAGTCTCATATATAATATAGGTATTATATATATGATGTATATATCCCTTAATATGATATATATGACTATTACCAATAGGCACTGTGATGTGTGTCTTTCTGTGTGTTGGGGGAGTATGAGAATGTGTAAGTACATATCATACATATGATAAGAACGATATGAGTCTGGTCCATGAGCAAGTGTTATTATGGAAAGTGTTAGGAAGGAGGTACATCTTCATCAGGGCATTAACATACTACTACTACACTACCACTCCTACTTTTTTAACATTTATTGAACACTTACCAAATTCCCGGTATGGTTCTAAATATCTCTACGTCCTCTCCTGAGTGCTTTTTTACATGTTTACTCATCACATCAACACTATAAGACTGACAGAGGAGGAAACAGGCATGAAGAGTGTAAGAAACTTGCCCAAAGGGGCATCTGGGTGGCTCAATCGTTAAATGTCTGCCTTCGACTCAGGTCATGATCCCAGAGTCCTGGGATCAAGCCCCACATTGGGTTCCCTGTTCAGCAGAAAGCCTGTTTCTCCCTCTCCCATTCCCCCTGCTTGTGTTCCTGCTCTCACTGTCTCTCTGTCAAGTAAATGAATAGAATCTAAAAAAAAAAAAAAAAAAGTATAGAAAAGGAAAAGAAACTTGCCCAAAGTCACACAGCTCATGAGTGGTGGAGCTGAATTTAAATCAAAGGCAGATGGCAAAGCTCCTGCTCCTGGGTGCCAAGCATGCTGCCTCTGATAGAAGGATTTCAATACATGCAGAGAAGGGCAGAGGCGTTCCTGATAGGGGATCCGGGTCAGCAAAGGAGTGGAGCCAGTAGGTTTAAATGGAAAAGGCCTGGTGGGTGCTTGGTGCAATGCCTGAAGAGAGGAAGTACTTCATAACTGTTGGTTGAATTATTGACTGAATGCTTAGAGAAAACGTCAGAGAGGTAGGCTGTTATCAGATTGTGTAGGGTTTTGAAATACAGTCTAAGTGGTTTAAACTTAGTACAGTGGATACTATCATCTCTAGAATGCTTGAATTTCGGGAGAGGACAGCTTACTAGTTCATAAACGTGTCATTCTAACTTGTATTTTCTCTTCTTCAGTGTTTTATATAGAATTTCTAGGAAAAAAAAGTTGAAACCGTGCTAATGAAATTTATTACAAAATCATGCCAAGTTTTGTTGAGTCTTCACTGCAAAAGTTAGACACTAGTAACACCTGACAGGTTGGTCTTTGCTTGTTATGCTCTTATTCCCTTCTAAAAACATGCGAATGGGGGAGTCGTTGGGGAGCCCAATTATTTATGATGTGAGCCCACTCTCCCTGGCCAGAGATGACTGGGCTTCTGGGGGCACTGTGACATGAAAATGTACTCTCCTTGGAAATACCAAGAGTACAAAGTATTTGGCAGGATGGATAGGAACTGAAAGGTCATGCTGGAGAGCAGAGCCAAGGAAGACACACCAAACTGCATATTACTAACAGGATGAAGCAGGGAGAAGAAGTAAGCAGAAAGCATGAGGTAGAGAGAAATTAACTTTATGTATGTCTTGAGCCCAAGTCTTTGTGATTTCAAATTCAGTTCTGGATACTTTCCGAGACTCTCCAAAAAACTAAAAAATCCTGCCACTCCTTGTGAGTATTCCTTGTTCTTGACTTTTCAGCTGCATTTTATGTAGTTGCTCCTTCACTCCTTTTTGAAACTCTTTCCATCGAAGTGCCCTACTCATCTCTTCCTCCTTTTACCACTGCCATCTCTTCTTAAGCTCTTCTTCCTCTATGCCCAAGGCTTGTCTGTGTCATTTTTATCTATCTTCAGGCTTTACACTTGTATCACTTTGCAGATGGTACCCCAAAACAAGTAACACAATCTGGTATCGGTCCCGAGTTCTCAAGAAGCTCATATTTTCAACTATTTGCCCAATACCTCCAATGGTTAATACTTACCTAATTAGAGAAGGCTCCATGCAGTCCCATGGTCATGGTCATCTTGCTTGGAGTGTCTGGTTTTCCCCCAGCGACTTTGGAATTGGTCTGATTCCCTACCTAGAACAAGATACAGCTTACAAGTGCTTTTGCAGAATTGTTTATGTCAAGGTCCCTGGATTTCTGTGACACTCTTAGCTCAGTGGAGAATGAGGGATACCCAGGTGTGGCTTTTTTTTTTTCCTCTGCCAGATCATTTAGTTAGTGAAACTCTCTTCAATATCTGTTATATACTAGGCCAGTGCTGCTGTTAAAGATAAATAAGTCACAGATCTTAGACTCAAGGAATTATGACTACACTACTAAACCGCTTTTAAATTCCACTCAGGATAGCATTTTATAGTTTTTAGCATGAGTTACAGACTAGTGGGTTTAGGTACCTATTAATACTCTTCACATGGTAAGATCAACTTTATGGAGAGGTTAAACAGGGAACCCTGTTTAAGAGAGATAGAGGGTGTGTATCACTGATGAAAGACACCTTCCCCAAAAGTGTCTCCTTTCAGCCCTCAAGTTCCCACAATATTTGTCACTTTCTGTTTCAGGCAATAAAGATATTTAACTCTACAGATTTTTTTTTGAGTGGCAAATTCATTAAGCATATAAAAATGACTGTTCATACCACTGTGGCAGTTTAATTTCACTGTGCAGATCTAGCACTTTCCTTTTTGAGTCTGGAGAAGTTTCCTTCTTTTTTCTTCCTATTGTATGGTTCTACATCCCTTAGGCTCCTACGTTCTTTTTGTAGTTTTGTTTAATTTTGTTTAACTTTTGAGGAATGGAGGGACAGAGGGAGAGTGAAATCCTCAAGCAGACTGCCTCCCCAGCACGGAGCCCAACATGGGACTTGATCTCATGATCCTGAGATTATGACCTGAGCCAAAATCAAGAGTTGTGTGCTTTAACTGGCTGAGCCATGCAGGCATCCCTAGGATGGCATGCTTTCTGCTATGTAAGGGAACAAATGCTAGAGGTAGTGGGTGGAAGCTTCCTGAATTCTCAGTGGAAGGGGAGAGAGTGTGGACTCTGTTGCAGAGACGTGCGAACTGTGGTAATCTGCTAACAGTGAGGTAAGTGCCGAGTAAGGAGCTGAGAACAGGTGATGGTTGGCAACGACATCAGGGGCCCAACAATGGCTGGAGAAAATAGAATTTGTGGTCCAGTCATTTCTGGTACAAACAAGGAAACAGTTAGATGTGTGTGTGCGTGTGTGTGTGTGTGTGAGAGAGAGAGAGAGTGAGAGAGAGAGAGAGAGTGAGAGAGGAGAGATAGCTAATAGAAAAGGTATAAGATGTCTGGTCACTGCTCATACCTTTCTCCTAGCCCCAAAGAATGACTCTAATGATGCAAATTTCAACCTAGAAAAGAGGGGAGCCTGTTGACTTGCCCTGCTGGGTGGGAGGTGATGATTTTAGAATGCTTGCAACAGTGCAGCTCCCTCAAAATCCTCCTTGAAGCCCTCTGAGTATTCTCTTGGTTGAAAATGATGAGGATCACATTGGACCATCTCAAATGTCTTGGGCGTAGCCCCCGCTAGCCCTCGAAGACATTGCCTGAGGCCAGTACATTGGAGTGCTACCAGGCCAACTCCATGGTGCACCCTAGACTCTTTTGCTTACATGACTTCCCTTTGATCCTCTCGATTAGCACTTGAAGTCTCACAACTCTGATTTATGGATGAAGAAACAGGCTCAGAGTGATTCAGTAACCTGCTCAAGATCTAAAATTGGGGAGTTTGGATATAATGCATTTCTATTATACAATATCTTGATTCTTTCTTGACCTATGATTTCACTTAAGAGAATGAGTTTCTGATAAGACTCTCTATTGTGTCCTTGTGAGAAAAGGTCACAGGGCCGCAAGGTCTTAAAGCTTATCTCTCTAATATGACCTAGAACAGAGGCCTCGTTTCCACACGGCCCCAGGCCTCTTTGCATGCTAGCTCGCTGCAGCTGGTTCTGTGATGCAATGTCCATCTTCCCACTCTCCTCATAACTCGGTGATATCAGCAGCAGGGCAGTGGAACATCTGCCCTTCAAAGGCCGCTAGGGAAGCTGCTGTCTCCTCTATGGCAGCATAAATGGCAGGGGAGAAAGATAGGAGCTGCCCCAACCTGGAGAATCATGATATTGAGAAACAAAGGAAGAATTTCATTGTATTTGTTGGTTTGGTTACTCTTTGGTTCCCAGCTAACTTTTTACTCCACATAAAGAACTTGTCTGTTTTGGGCATCTGGGTTGCTCAGATAGTTTAGCATCTGCCTTTGGCTCAGGTCATGATCACAGGGACTCATTTTAGATTTGGTCTCTTTCCTGCATGGAGTTGGCCTGCGGGTCTTGGGATTGAGCCCCACATCAGGCTCCCTGATCTGCGGGAAGCCTGCTTCTCCCTCTCCCAGTCCCATTGCTTGTACTTGCTTTCTCTCTGTCAAATAAATAAAATTAAACAAAAAGAAAAAAGAAGTTGTCTTTTTCTACAGAGCTTCCATATATGTCAAGTTTCTGAATTGCACATTTAGCTGATACACGGAAGATCATCAGCTTAGATGAAACAGCAAAAATCAAGCTGTTTAAATTTCCATCGCTGCTGTTTATTCTAGTGTGACAGATTTCACTTCCCTTTGGGCTGTACGTCTGGAAAACATTTCTGAATATACAATAAGAGTAGTACCAACAACAATGATAAAATCCCTCTAATCCATCCTTCCACGTCTGCATCCACGGTTAGTTCTTATATCCAAACCCCAAGGCTCTCCCTCCACAGACACTGCCCTTGAGCCTCTGTTCTTCAGCCCTGCAGCCTCCTCCTGGGTGTTGCCATGGTATTTTATATCGGGACAAGTGATCTATTGATAATCCATCTCCTCAGTGCATTCTAAGCTTTGGGTCAGTTAGGGGCTTACTGCAAATAGAGTTTCACTCACGTGGTCTAACTGAAGAAATCTTAGTGAGGAGACTACACAGAATAATTGAAAGCAGGTTTAAAGAAATTTGAGGTACTCAGGCACTAGCAAACCTGAGAAGCCATTGGCATATCTGGCCTGAGAGGAGCAAGGGAGGATAGTGTTCCTGAAATTCAGAGCTGGCTGGAGCCATAGAAAGGAACTACTAGTGCGAAGAAAAGCGATCAGAGCCATCCTTCAGAGAGGAATTAAGGAGGGAGCGCGAGGAGAAATACCCCAGCCTTTCTCTTGTCCTTTCTAACTTCCTACAAGGGTGGAATAATGGGCAACCAGGAGCAAGGGTGCCTAGCCATGCTGTGGGAGTTGTACTCCTGGAATACAGAGTAGAGCAGAAAAGAGACAGGGAGTATGAGGGAGTAGCAAATGGAGAAAAACCAGCATAGTATCTAATTACTCTTTGGATTCCCGATGCGTTGTAGTGTCCAGCACTGAGTAGAAAGTTAACAGGTTAAAAAACATTTTTTTAAGATTATATTTATTTATTTGAGAGAGAGGGAGAGAGGAACAGAGAAAGAGCGACAAGCAGATGCCACACCAAGTGCGGAGCCTGACATGGGGCTCGATCCCATGGCCCTGAGATCAAGACCTGAGCTGAAATCAAAAGTCAGATGCTTAACCAACTGAGCCACCCAGGTGCCCCAATGGGAGTTTTTTTTAAATGGAACAGAACTGGAATAGATCTCAAAGTTCACTAGATTCAGATCCTTGGTTTTATTGCTGAGGATACTGCAATTGAGAGATGTGGAGGTGACTTACAACCGTGTTAACAGCTAGTGGCTAAATGAGGGTCCTGGGGAAAGCATCTGGGCTCCGTGGCTAGTGCTCCCCCCAACCACGGGGGGATAGACAATATCTATGGGTGATATTGATTAGGTGTACAGTATCTATGGCCGTCCATGGGTAAGCACAGCTGATCCTATTCTCTCCGCTCCTTCTTTGGCTCCTCATTATATTCGTCTCAGTCTTTTCAGTTCTTGTCTCCTTCACCTTACTTCCACCCCTGGAACAGCTTTCCTTTCCTTCCTCTTCTCAACCACACATTATGAGCACCCATTACCCACCAGATAACGTACTCAGTCCAAAACTTCCAAACCAGTCTCTGTGCCTTTTCTATAGTCACTCCTTAGTGCTGGCTCTTCCCTATCCTTGGAATGTAATTCATGTCTGTGACCCCCGTGGCCAGCTCCTGTCCAACAGTCACAGCTCAGCTCTCCTGCCACCTCTTCTGAGAGGCAGCCCGACTCCCTCTTTCTGGCACTTACCTCATTGTACTGCTATCATCTGTGGACATATTGTGCTCCCTTACTTGCAGATGAGCACTCATATTCCAGCATGTTTCCCATCACACAATAGGTCTTAATAAATGCTTGGTCAGCAACTGAATGAAGAGTGTTAAGGACAGGATCTGCATTTGGGGCTGCGCCCTTCCCTCTCCATCCTGCCACTGTCACTTCCCAGCCACTCTCAGAAGATCAACACATTTTATTCCTAGACGTATTGCTACTATTTGTGGAGCACCTATGACTTGCCGACAGCTAATTTAGTTCCCACTTCACAGGTGAGGAAACTGAGTCACAGAATAAAGAATTGCCGAAGGTCACATGGCCGGCATATTTGTGCTGAAATTTAACCTGAAGACTGCCTGACTCTAAGTGTATGAATGAGTCTGTGTTGTCTTATCTGTCTTATGCTTATAAAAACACATTCACTACTTATGGAATTGAAAAATGTTTAATTAAAATGCTACAGGAAGAACATCTTCAACATTTTCTTCCTCGCACTCATCTCTTCTGCTGTGAGTATAATCATAAGCCCTTCACTTTGTTTTTTCATGACTTTTAGATGGTCACCATGCTTCTACCAGGTTCTTTGTGCTACGCTGACTTTCAAAGACTAAGGTAAAATCATGATTTATATTTTCTGAAATTACCTTTGGTAGTTTATATACGTATAGCAAACAGATTTTTTCACTCTGTGACATGGGAAAGAGATTGAAATCTCCATCTTTGTGAGAAGACCAAATTGAGCTTAGTATGATTAAGCAATTCAGTCAAGTTGTCACAATGAATGGTGGCATAATTTTGATCACAACTGGGAAAAAAATGGGAAGCACAATTTGTTTCTTGACCTATTTATCTCAGTATCAGACCTTTCCAACTCTTAAACATTGAATTACAATCTAATGAAGCTGTGGTCCATCCTAAGACAAACTGCAATTTTTTTAATTTGACAGAGAGAGATCACAAGTAGGGAGAGACAGACAGAGAGAGAGGGGGAAGCAGGCTTCCCGCTGAGCAGAGAGCCCGATGCGGGGCTCGATTCCAGGACTCTGAGATCATGACCTGAGCCCAGGGCAGAGACTTTAACCCACTGAGCCACCCAGGTGCCCCAACGAACTGTATTTTTTTTTTTAAAGATTTTATTTATTTGACAGAGAGAAACACAGTGAGAGAGGGAACACAAGCAGAGGGAATGGTGGCGGGAGAAGCAGGCTTCCTGCTGAGCAGGGAACCCCACGTGGGCTCGAACCCAGGACCCTGGGATCATGACTTGAGCCGAAGGCAGACGCTTAACGACTGAGCCACCCAGGTGCCCCAAACTGCATTTTTTAAGTGTGTTTTTAAGATCGAAAAAACTCTAAAACTAAAAAGTGTTGAGTCACAGTGGTAGAATGACCGATAATCCCATTAGTAATCTGGGCAGCAACCAGCTGTTTATACTGAGAATGAAATGAACAGTCTCATCTAAGGATAAGACCTCAGCTTCCCCTCTGCTCTGATTTCTTAGCATCCAGTGGGGGGGTTGATGCCAGTTTCCATCCTGGATTGTCAGTTTTTCTTTATTCAAGAGCTCTGACATGACCACCAAAGTAAAGCCCGGGCTATCCAAGGCCTAGCAAAGAGACTTGGACTGACATCTTGGAGGGGACGTGAAGCATGGCTCCACAGAAGGAAACAGCAGTACAAAGTTTAGCTTAAATTGTTTGATCCTGAGAGTGAATCATATTTGATGTGGACGACAAGACCAGAGATAAGGAATTTGATAAGAACTTGCTTTGGTAGAGCCTATAACTGTAGTGGGTTCTAGAATTCCAGTAAAGGCAAAAAACTCTTCACATCTTCACACATGTGGATCCAACAGAGAGGAAGGGAGAGAGAGAGAGGCAGACAGAGACAGAGAAAGTGTAGGCAGAGCTGTTTTGATCAGTATCTTTCTGGTCTCTAACCCTGAGGTGCTGATCACCGCTGATGCATCTGACAGCTGACCCTGTCAGGCATGCGGTCAACAGGTTCTTAACAAGGACAATGCATCCGTGAATACTGATAGAGGGGGCTCCTGGCCACCTTCCTGGAGTGGCAGACACTCAGGCGTGGATGCTACCCGGCGGGGACAAGGGAGTCTGAGCTCTGTGTGGTGAGGGGGCCGAGCGGGGGGGAGGTATATGCAAGTGTTGGGAAGCCACGTGTGTTTGTGGTCCATGCATGTTTATGTATGTGTATGCAAGGGTATGTGGGCATGTGGATCTTTTTCTTTTCCCCCTTAACCTATTTTTTCCCCTTAATATAATGGTTTCCTCCATGTGAATTCTGGCTCTGGGATTGTCCCAAGCACTGATCTTATTTTTTCATACTTAATCTGCACTTTAGATCATTGAGTAACAAACTTAACAAAGATTAGGGCATTGGTGCTTCTCATCTACCCAGCTTGGTTACTGTCAAGACTCCTTTAGATGCTTGTCCTTCATTTATTTGCATTTTCCCTGTCATTGTATTCATTGTTTCAGCATCTGGCGACTAACTGCAAGATTGGCAAAAATTTTTATTATCTGTACTAAGAAGAAAGTAGTAACTTTGCTCTTCATTGCTATTTTCACATTTCAGTGCTGTTTCTTCATGGTTGCATGGCAGCGATCTTATCTGTACATTCTGTGCGGATCCATGGAAGAGAAGAGGTCCTTGGGCTGGAAACCTATTTGTAACACTGCCCATCGCTTTAGATTCCTGGGATAGAAATAGAATTCTTGGCTCCCATTAAAAATAAGTCAAAACTCTCAGAGTGCTGTTTTGTTTTGTTTTCAGTTTAGTAGGAGTTTAGAGGTAGATTTTAACTAAGATAGTCTCGTACTCAACAAGTGAAACATGCTTTGGCAATGATACAGATCCTCAGATGAACAACAGATTTCAATACTTGAAATCATAAACTAAACCTTGCTTTTTTTGTGTATAAAAATATCTTAAATTTTCTCTTTCTTAAACATTAACTTAGATGGCTACTGATTTCTAGGTTGAGAACTGCCAGGCACAAATATGAAACAGTCTCAAATTTAAGGAAGGAAATCCATCTCCCCAACAAGAATACCATTTAAATGTTTTTAGCCTGATATATAATATTACACACGGGACAAAAAAGAGTAATTCATATTTCCAGTGTTATGTTCGTTAACTTTGTAACACAAACATTGAAAACAACGTATAACAAAAATATCACGTTTTAGTTTGAAATACCACTTTCTTGCCTTCTTAAATAGTTCATATTTCCATTATGAACTAAACTGAGATATAAAATGCGAGGCTTTTTTGTAGGTCTTATTCAACTGTCAGATTCCAGCGCAACAAATACTGATTGAATGGCGAATTTTGTGCAAGGCAAGGAATTCACTCACCTCTTAGGATGTGATGTCCTGCGCTGAGGGCCTGAGTTTTGTGCTTATAACCCAGCCTCCTGCCACTGTCCCGAGAGCTGTCTTGCAGTGGAGTCGCTATGACCCAGGATGGCAGTGTAGGGAGGGAGCGTCTGCTCGGGTGCAGCGGTTCATCCTGTGACCCGGGGGTGATCATTTGACACACAGGGACACACTTTCAGTTTGGAAGGAAACCTGGTTCAGGATTATGCCTAGATTACGAGAAAACAAGTTCTTTCAAGGAATGGGTAACTACATTCCTTCATTTGTCCAAGAAACATTGAATGAAGGAATGAATGTAGAAGGCACTTAGGAATAGGGAAATGGACAAGATGGTCATTTTCTCCTGCTCTGATGGAGCTGACCCTCTAGTAGGGAAAACAGACTTTAACAAAGACCTAAACATTAAATCGTTACATTCCAATTATAATTACTTTGCAGGTGGAACAATAGGGTGCTGTGAGAAAATAAAACAAGGACACCTAATTTGGTGATAGTCAAAAAAAGTGGCATTTAGGTGGAACTACGGTGGACAATAAGAAATTAGCCCAGTTAACATGGCGGGCTCTGGGTGGGAGGAAGGTTGTGATTCAGCTGAGGCCATTGCATGTGACAAGGTCCCAAGACAGGCAGGTGTGGTCAGGGGAATAAAGGACAAAGTAGAGCTT
>CM053609.1:51182233-51207662 GCA_028646535.1 Procyon lotor
GTTGAGAAATCTATATACCAGAAGTCCAAAAGATATTCTCCTGAACTTTCTTCTGTTTTAAACTTTTGCCTTTCACATTTAAGTACTTCATACATCTCAAATTTTAAAAATCAATGCTCTAAAACAAATACTTGTTTTCACTTATTTTCCTTATGGATAAACAATTGTCTTGTACCATTTACTATTTAATCCATCCTTTCTCTCCTAAACTGCCATGCCAGCCTTCTTTTCATATCTATGTTGGAAAAACATATGGGTCTGTTTCTGAACAGAAACACATGGGTTTCTATAGACCCATGAAACAGACGGGTCTATTTTATCTATATGTGAATTTAAAAAAAAACAACTATGAGCCACTGCTTCATTGTTTAATAATTCTAGTTTGTAATCAGTCACAATACATGAGCAGGCAAGTCTCCTACCTGGTTTTTTCTTCAAGAGCATCTTGGCTGTTTTTGGTGCTATGCACTTCAGTGACTTAGCAATTAGCCTATCAGTTCTCATGAAAGGCTTCCTAGAATTTAATTAGAAATGCACTGACTCTTCACATCAACTTAAGGATCTATATCATTGTTAAATATGTGACCCTTACAACTAATGAAGATTGTATGTCTCTCTGTTTAGGGTTTCTTTAACATCTTCCAATAAAGTTTGATAATTTTCTACATAAAGTCCTTATAACATTTTTGTTGGATTTATTGTCTGGATCCCTTACATTTTATTGTTATTATAAATGTTATCTATACTTTCTAGTGGCAGTTTATAAATGTTGGTATCTGTATGTAGGAATGAAATTGATTTCTGTATGTTAATCTTATGTCTGGCAACCTACTTAAATTCTTTGATTAATTTTAACTATTTCACAGATTATTTTGAATTTTCTGTGTAAACAACTATATTATTTATAAACAATTGTTTTTTTCTAATCCTTATACCGTGTGTGTGTGTGTGTGTGTGTGTGTGTGTGTGTGTGTGTGAAGGAGTGTGTGTATTTGCCTAATTACTTAGTAGAACACCAAGCTGTATAGAATTGGTGGTAATGATCATCCTTGCCTTGTTCCTGATTTTAAAAGTACTGATGTTTCAAAAATTTCATCATTGAGAGGCACCTGGGTGGCTCAGTGGGTTAAAGCCTTTGCCTTCGGCTCAGGTCATGATCTCGGGGTCCTGGGATGGAGCCCAGCATAGAGCCCTGCATGGGGCTTTCGGCTCAGCAGGGAGCCTGCTTCCCTCTCTCTGCCTGCCTCTCTGCCTACTTGTGATCTCTCTCTCTGTCAAATAAATAAATAAAATCTTAAAAACAAAACAAAACAAAACATTTCATCATTGAGTAAGCTATTTGTGGTGGGATTTTTGTCCTATTTTATTACCTTTCCTTTTGTGCTACTTTTTGATGGGCTAAAGAAGTTCCCTTCTTTTCATCATTAGCCAAGATATTTAGCTTAAACAGTTGTTGAATTTTAACAATTGTAATCTCTGTCTGTGTTAAAGTAATTTTTAGTTTTTTCCCCTCTGTAGTCCATTAATATGGTGAATTATAGTAAAAGATTTTCTAACATTCAACTTTGCATTCCTCAAATACACTCCACTGGGTCATGATTCATTTTCTCTTCTTTCACAGAGCATTTGTTTTTTTTCCTAAGGTTTTAGTTTAGGATATATTCACATTTATTTTAGTGGCTAATACCAGCATGTAATTTTTCTTCCTTTTGCTGTCTTGTCTTGTGCTGGTATCAAGATTTGACTCACGTCACAAAATATTTTGGGAGAGTAGCCCCTCTTTTCCTACTCTGTGAAAATGTTTTTATAGATAAGAATTACATGTTTTTTCCTGTTTGCTAGAATTCTCTAAAATACTGTAGATCCAATGCTTTCTTTTTGTAAAGATTTTGTTTTTGCACCTTCTACTGAAATATAACATACATGCAGGGAAACATAGAGCTGATGAATGATCGCAAATGGAACACACCCTTTAGCATCCAGATCGAGAGACAAAATACTGCCAGCACCACGGGAGCCCCTGACGTGTCTGTTCCCACCATTCCTCCCACAGCAAGATTTCACAGGTCGGAAGTTCTCAGATTTCTAACACCATGTGCTACTGGTTTTAACTGTTTTTGAATTTCAAAAAATGGAATTCTGTAGTATGTATAAGTGAAGATGTTTTGAGGACTCATGAATTTCTTTAGTGGTTATGGCGTTTCTTATTTCTCCTTTATTTTCTTTTTATAATGTATATTCTAAAAATGTGTTCCTCTCACTTTTCAAGTATGTGGGTGTACACTTAGAGTATTTTTTATTTTTTATTTATTTTTTATTTTTATTTTTTTAAAGATTTTATTTATTTGACAGCGAGAAACACAGCGAGAGAGGGAACACAAGCAGAGGGAATGGTAGCGGGAGAAGCAGGCTTCCTGCAGAGCAAGGAGCCCGATGCGGGGCTCGATCCCAGGACTCTGGGATCATGACCTGAGCCGAAGGCAGACGCTCAACGACTGAGTCACCCAGGTGCCCCATTTTTTATTTTTTTTAAGATTTATTTATGTGAGGGAAAGAATGGGGAAGGGGTAAAGGGAGAAAATCTTCAAGCAGACTCTCTGCTGAGCATGGACCTCCCCCATTCCCCCATTGGGCTCTATCTTATGACTCGTGAGATCATAACCTGAGCTGAAACCAAGAGTCGGACACTTAACTAATGGAACCACCCAGGCACCCTAGTATTTTTTATTTTTATTAATCACTGTGGTATCAATAGTTAGGTTTCCTTTTTATTTTATATCTGCATTATATCTTACTAGATCAATTTTGTTAAAGGCTTGTCAATCTTACTCTTTTTGAAAAGCAACTTTTGATTCTGTTTCTTCTGTATAGTTTCTATTATGTCACTTTCTGTTTTATCATATCTTCTGTCTGCTTTCTTCAGGTTTATCCTACTGTAATTTTTATAACAAGTTTTATTCTTACCTCATTAATTTTTAACCTATCTTCTATATATGTTTTTAAAGTTTATTTTAAGACAATGATGCCCTGTGAATATCATTGTAGTTGCATCTGATGTTTTAGTAAGTAGTATTTAATAAGTATTGTTTAAGGACATGAGTTAATTTGGAGATTTCAAAATGAATCAGATATAAATTTGGCCCACAAGGAGATGAAACCTAACAACAATATATCATAGGAAGTATAAAAATACCCAAAGTACTAGGCAAAATAAAAGGAATTCAGATTTTCATAGATTTGTAGGGACATCTATCCCAGTATAGAAGTAGAAAAATCTGGATAAAATATAAATTTTTCTCACCATCATGGCTAATGGAACATAAATAAAGGGAAGATGTAGCCCAGAAATGACATAGGGGGATGAAGAACTAGAAGAACAAGGCAGTTCTGGAGCTGATGTTTTCTCTAAGGGCATTTGCAAATTTGAGTCCTCTACAGGTTCTATTCAGGAGAAACAGATGAGGAGAATATTAGGGAACTAGAAGACAGATATGAAAGATAACCCAGAAGGCAAATACACACAAACAAAAAGATGGAAAATAGGAGAGTTTGAGATACTTATTAGAATGGTCAACATACACATAATGAGTTACAGAAAGAGAAAGAAATGTAAGACCAAAGATATAATAACTAATATAATAACTAAGATATAGTATAGATATAATAACTAATGACTTTATTCTACTGTTATTTTTATAACTTAAGTTTTATTCTTATCTCATTAATCTTTAGCCTGTCTTATTTTCATATATATGTTTTTAAGGATTATTTTTAAAATGAAGGCCTCTAGGTATTTTAGTTGCATTCAAAGTGTTTTATTTTTTAATATTTTATTTAAAAATTATTCTATTATATTTTAATATTTTTTATGTTTTATTTATTATTTAGGCAATATTTTTATTATAATTTAGTTCTGTGCTGAACACACAGCCAATTAGGCTCCTTGAACCTGGGGATTCAGTTCTTCCATCTTTATAAATATTTATAATATGACAAGGCTTTCAAAGAAGACAGAGAAAAGAGAGAGAGGGACACAGTGACAGAGGGTTTACTACCAAGGGAAGACAATGAGTTTCTAGCTGACTTCTCAACAGTAAAGGAAATTAAGTGACAATGGAAATGTAATCAAAATACTGAGAAAAATCACTGATGATCTTGGAATGTTATCTAGTAAAGATGTTTTTAAACACAAGCAAAATAAAGACATTTTCCAATGAACAAAAGCTGAGTTCCCTACCAATAGCAACTTACAAAAGGAACTTCTAAAAGGCATACCTAAGAAAGAAGGAAGGGATCTGAGAAAGGTCCGAGGTACAAGAAGGAAAGACTAAATAAAGAAAATGGTAGATTTGTGGGTAACTCTAAGCAAGCATTAACAGTATAAAATAGTCACTGTGAAGTCTAATTTGTAGAGTTAAAAACAATCCAGACAGAATTAAATTCTAGACACCAAATCACATAAATTAAGAAGGCTATAACTGGATTTAATATGTTCTAAGGCAGAGCTTCTCAATCTTTAATATGGACTTAGTCACTGGGGGATCTTGGTAAAATCCAGCTCTTAAATCAATGGGTCAGGGCAGAAATTTTCCATTTTTTTCCAAGTTCCCCGATGTGTTAGTTTTGTTGGTTGTTGAATCAAACTTTGATTAGTAAGATTTTGAGATGCTTATTCAAGAGTAGGGTAAAGAGATTGATTAAGTTCATAATTGCTAACGTATATGCATGTTAAAATAAATAAACCCTAAAAAATTAGATACTATATAACTTCCAAACTTGTAAAACACAGACACACAGACACACAGACACACACACACACACACACACACAAAGAATTTTTGCAGAAAAAAAAATCCAAAAAGTGACAAAAAAGAAAAAGAAAGGCAGAAAGGGAAGGAGGGAAGAAAGGAAGAAGGGAAAAAGAAATGAAGAGAGGGAATAAAGAAAGAGAAAGGAAAATCTTATGAAATTCAAGCAGAGGTTTTCAGGACAATAGAACAATCCAGCTATATTTTATTTTTTTTTAATTTACTTTTTAATAAGAGACACACCTAAGACAAAAAAATTAAAAAGTTGAAAATAAAAAGAGGGAAACTCTATCCCAGGCAACTATTAAGCCCCCCAAAGAGTGGATATTAATAACAAATAACATGGGCTTTAAGACAAGAACATTTTGAAATGCAAAGATGAGGGGCATCTGGGTGGCTCATTTGGTTAAGTCTCTGACTCTTGATTTGGGCTCAGGTCATGATCCAGGGTCATAGGTTGGAGCACTGCAGGGGACTCTGAGCTCAATGTGGAGCCTGCTTAAGACTTTCTCTCCCTCTCTCTCTGCCCCTTCCCTTAATGCTTGCATGCATACATGAGTGCTCTCTCTCTCTCTGAAAAAAAATAAATCTTCAAAAAAATTTAAAAATGCAAAGATGATCCCTACATAATTCCCTTGAAAGCATTAGAATTCTAACATAGCCACCTCAGAACATAGCTTTAGACTATATAAAGGAAAAACTGTCAAAAATATAAGGGATATATTTATGGGTCTGTCATTCTAGTAGGAGACTTAACCACCCCCCTTTCTTCAGTAATCAATAAAGCAGACAAAACAGAAAGTGTGGTAGTCATTAGTGCTGCTCACCAAAATTCTGGTTCTCCACCTTCACAATACTATAGGAATACATTGTCCTGAGTCCTTGAAATTAGGTGTGGCTTTTTTGGTCATTTGGATTGTTTTGGCCAATGCAGTGTGTTCAGAAGTTAGTGTGTGTTGATTTCCAGGCCAGCATGAGACACTGCAGAAGTTCTTTGTCATGCTGTGGCTTCATGGAAGCACAGAGTTGGATCTGCTGTCAGCCTGATCCCTCAGTAGAAATGATGTAAACATGAAGCCAGAAGTAAATTTTAATCGTGAGGCGCTTTGTTACAACCTAACCCATCCTCACTATTATAGTAAGGATAGAAAAGAATTAAATAGTACAATTAAAGAGATAAATCTACCTATTTAGAACATGTGGCCTCCGGCAGTTAGAAAATAGATATGCCTTTCAAGTAGACATGAAACAGTTATGAAGCTCAAATACATGCTAGATCCCAAAGCAAATCTCAAAAAATGCCAAAAGGCAATGTTATACAGACCATGTGTTCTCACTACAATACAGTCAAGTCAAAAGTAAAAACAAAAGTTAACTCTCTTTTGAAAAAAAAAAGAAGTTTAAATAATTCAGATGTCAAAAAACAAAATAAGGGGCGCCTGGGTGGCTCAGTGGGTTAAAGCCTCTGCCTTCGGCTCGGGTCATGATCTCAGGGTCCTGGGATCGAGCCCCACATCGGGCTCTCTGCTCAGCAGGGAGCCTGCTTCCCCCCCTCTCTCTGCCTGCCTCTCTGCCTACTTGTGATCTTTCTCTCTCTGTCAAATAAATAAAATATTTTAAAAAATCCATACAATAAAATATATGGGGATAAAAGATTACAATAGTTAATGGAGCCTTCTCATAGCACCCAAGACCTGCTGGTACCAAAAGAGGTAATACCATGAATTTAACCAGGAAGAATTCAAGCACACAGTTAGTTCAAGAGGAACAAGTTCCTATTCAAGTCCCAACTGTTCTTTCATCTCCTCTTGGACAACTTCATAGGTTGCAGAAAGTTCGGTACACAAAATATTTGCTCTAGATGCTGACAGGATTGTGCAAAAATTTGTTTTCCACGAATTCTTTCACATTTTAATTTTTAAAGGACTATTAAAATTGTTTTTGAGTTCCAGACCACAAACCCTAAAGTGCACATAAATAATACAATTAAGGAAGACACTGAAAGATAAATGGCAAACAATCTTAGAAAAGTATCCTCCCTCAGCTATACTGCCTCATCTCATCACATATTTGCTCTAGGTCGTATAAATTCCAGTGGAACACGGGCTTTCCAATTTTTCCATATTTAATCAATTAAAAAATGAAATCCCAACTACATAATATTCCAAATATGGAAATTTATTACAGTCAAGAAAGGACAAGATATTAGCAATATCATCTAAACGTTGACCAAGCCACTCCAAGATTCGATGTACCAATCTTCTCGTTTCATTGACTTAACAGCTCAGGATAGGCCTACCCCAAAATAAGGGTTTACTTTCAATCTCCAAAGACTGCTGCACTTTGAGTTCATTTCCATTTACGGCAGAGCAATAAAATGTTCAAGCCTACAGTTACAGCAAGAAAAAATTTCCTAATATTGGGAAGGATTTTCTCCCAATTTACAGATCCGCTTGTGACCTAAATGAAGACAGGGTGAGATATTCAGAAGGACTGAAAAGGCGTCAGAATAATATTGGTGAGTCTAATGATAATACTTATGTTTATGCTATTTCTTTCTGGCTAATTAGAACAACGAAAAGTCCTTATATTAGGACCACTTACAAAGTTTAGTTCAGTACTCCATTAACGAAATCACATGTATCTTCTCTTATTCGATTTCTGCAACATTTGGTAATTTGGCCAAGATCAGCTCATTAAAGATATTCATTTCTCCCTTGGTTTCAATGATAGTTAACTTCTCTGGCTCTCTTCCTATCTTTCTGTCTGTCTCTCTCTTTTCCCTCACCTCTCTTCCACACCCTACCCTCAGTCCTTAAATGTTGGCATAAGATAAGGCTTTATAGTTTTCCGTGAATCATCTCGTTGGATCTTATACTTGAACTAATTCCAAGTCTTTCCCACTTTGTATTTCTTTTATTTCTTTAGGCCCATGTTTCTAATTGCCTCCTTAATGCTTCCATCAGGCCATCCCACAGATAACTTCAATTCACTGTGCAAAAGACAAATCATAATTTTGCCATTTCACACCTATTTGCCCAAATCAGAAATCTTAGCTTTTTTAATGTTTCACTTTTCTTCACCACTGGCAAATAATTACCAAGGAAATCTAATTAAATATTCAAAATTCCTTTGCTTTGCACATGGTGCTTGAAATCCTCTTGAAATTCCAGTAAGAATTCAAGTCATTTTTCAAGAGCTAACTGCAAAAGTGACACTTCTGTAAGTCTCTCTCAATATCCCTCGATGAATTGAATAATTTCTTATTTTGAATTTTCCTAGTTTTCTTTTAAATATCCTTCTTAATTGGTAAAATATGATTGCCACACTTTAGATATATATGGACGTGTCCGTCACTTCCCATACAATTTAGAGTGTGACCCATTTCTTGTCTTTGTATCTCTCACTAAACTCCCACTAAACTTAATAATGGATACTTCCTAGGAGAAAAAGGGGTGTGCACGGATATTCTACCTATCCCAAACCCAGCTAGCAAAACCTATCTCTATTGAAAAAACAGAAGACAACCCCACTAAAGAGCTATCAGCTTACTATGAAAGTATTAAAATGAGAATTGCTTTAAATGGCACTGGAGGAGATGATGCTAAGCAAAATAAATCAAGTAGAGAAAGTCCATTATCATATGGTTTCACTTATTTGTGGAACATAAGGAATAGCATGCAGGACATTAGGAGTAGGAAGGGAAAAATGAAGGGAGAGATGAACCATGAGAAACTATGGACGATGGGAAACCAACTGAGGGTTTCAGAGGGGTGGGGGTTGGGGGCACGGGTTAGCCCAGTGTTGGATATTAAGAAGTGAACATATTGCATGGAGCACTGGGTGTCATTTGCTTGTACTGTATGGTGGCTAACATAACATAATAAAAAAGAAGATAAAATCTTTTCATTTACTGTGGGCTCTAAAGTCAATAGAAGAGACTCTTAATAGAAGAGACTCTTAAATAGTAATGAAGCAAAGCAGGCAGACACTAAACCAAGCATATTCTCTTCCGCCACCTCTCTCTTTCTATCTGGCAAATGCAAGAAAGACTCAATATCAATTTAAGTTCAATGTAATGTATGTTTAGCATTTACTATATACAAGGCATTAAGGGCAAAAAAGAGGAATGAGACCCTTTCCAAAGGAGTTATTTTTCTTTTGATTTACCAAAAAATTTTTCCTCTTTAACTCAGAATGACTTGTCTCTAACTAAGGACATTTTAACATGATATTATTGGTTACTTGCAAGATAATTCTCTTTTCATTGATAATGTCATCGGTTACTTACAGTATAGTGGCATTTTCACAGGCTTGGAAGTGCCCTGGTACTGGGGATATATGGATAAGTATAGAAATCATGTGGGTGATCCTGATAACCTTAGGATAGTTTCAAGATAACACAGGGTGATAGTTATTTCTCTAGAAGTGTCTCAATTATTAAATTTAATTGACTTGAGCCCTTTTTAAGCAATTTGTCCATAATTTACAAACTTGTTTCAATAATTCCTAACGTATGAGCACAGTAATCATTCATATGATTCTAAAATGCTTGCAAAATCAGAGATAAAAATAATCCTTTTAAATAGACTGTTTTAGATTTGTTCTTCACTTTCAGGATCTAATAACATAGTAGACTTCCATCGCCTCTGTGACCCACAATGTACATGCTGTACTGTGTCCCTCCAACAGGAAGAAAAAAAACCTACTCTTTGACACATGCTATTTAACAATAATTGCTGGGGCTATTCATGTCTGAGTCTTAGAGCTGGAATTTCCTGCATTATGGATATTTCATGTTGGAAATATTGGCTGGTTTGGCAGAATGAAAAGTAGATGGCTTTGGCTCTGTGGGAAATAACACTCGCAGTGGGTTCACTGTGATATCCTGGAGGCTTAACTTCTAAGTTTGGTAAGTTGGACTGAATTCTGGAGGATGAATGTCTTCGGTAGACACTAGTAGGTGTGCTAGGAGGTTTTAAATTGGCTGTATGTCACTTAATATTTTTTTTGGCAGAAATGGGGAAAGAAAGAAGCTGAGCATCTAAACCATAAATATGACCCCGGTGATCATATTATTAGTTATCCAAGAAGGGAGAGTTATGTCACATGTCATGTCTATGAATAAGCAACTAATTCATTAAATGCTTGTGATGTGATGGGGCTATGCTAGAGGACGAGGACACAGAGTCTGTAAGTCCTAGTCCTGTGCTCATGGACATGCACAGGATACTCTAATGAATTCAGTCTCAGCAAATCCTTTAATAACCATCATTGAAATTGCTTGTGAAGGGGGGTTGCACTCCAAGTTAGAAGACAATTTCACTTCTGAACTTACAGAATTGTGTGGCAACCTATCTTCTCATCAGATATTTCAATCTAGGATTGACCTCATAATTTATCACCTAAACTGGGGTATCACCTAAACTTTCCTTGAGAGTGGAAGGAAGGGGTATATATAATTATAATTGCATAGCACGTATAAACCTGGAGAGAACCTAGTTGATGTATGGGCACCCTATCTAAAACCAGAGACGTTCCCTGAATCAATAATGTATATTACCCAATTTGGAGCCCTCACCAGGGAGACACTCTATCCATTTTCCTCAATGAATTGCTAGCAGAAGTGGTGTTAGAAAGTTTGAAAGAGGGGCACCTGGGTGGCTCAGTGGGTTAAAGCCTCTGCCTTTGGCTCAGGTCCTGATCTCAGGGTCCTAAGATGGAGCCCTGCATCGGGTGCTCTGCTCAGCAGGGAGCCTGCTTCCCCCTCTCTCTCTGCCTGCCTCTCTGCCTACTTGTGTCAAATAAATAAAATCTTTAAAAAAAAAAAAAGGCTGAAAGACATGTTATTTATTCACTTTCCAGATATTTCAAGTTAATCATTGCCTGGTAATCAGGAAAGATCAGACATCACAGAAGTGAGTCATATTAGCTGAGGTCCCAACAGAGTTATCTTCTTTAAGTTATGCTTTACAATTCTGAGGGTGCATTAAATGTCTATACAAGAAAGAACATTGCAGCCGTGTGACCTTGCGTCTGTGTTTGTGATTTAAAATGTTGAAGATTTTTCTTATTGTGTTATTTAATGGCATGTAACGGTTCATGTGATTTCTCCTAGAATGTTTGCTCTCTTTCTAAGAACTAAGGAGCATCTTTCCATCAGATAAAGATTCATACAGACTTCTCATCTTTCCTTTATGCCTGGGTCCCTATGTTTGGCCAAGGAATCCATCCCTGAGGTGAAGCATTCATATTCTACTAATTTTCATGTTTGGCTATCTCTCTTTTCTTGATGTGGCACTGACTTGTAAACTGGTTAATTTTCCAAAGTTTTATCTTGTAATATTTAATATTTTCCAATTACCAAATAAAGTTTAAACCCTTTGGTCTGATGCTAATGGCCTGTATGTCTGACCCCAAACTCCTGGCCATTCTCACTTGCTAATACCAGCCCTCTGTATTTTTTCTCTGTTTGAACTACTTGCTCTTCCCAGCACATGCCCCATATTTTTTGCCTCTGTGCCTATTTATGTTTATGCTATTCTCACTACTTGAGGAGTTGAAGAAAGTGCATTAGTATCTGCAGTGCGGAGTAGAGTAGGGAGTTTATGGGGAGGAGAATGAAGAGAGTGTTCACCAGAACATTTGAAACCCATTGACAGAGAAAATGTGAAACAGCCTGAGCCCTTCTTCATCCTGCACACTCTGGCCTGGTGCCAGTGTCCTCTTCATATGGGAAGAGTTGTCCTGGAAAACTCACCTCTTGAAGGAGCAAAGATTCATTCTTACTTATTTTTTCTGGGGTGTGGGAGAACGTGAGTGGCATGGAGATAAACAAATCACGTGTTGGACACAGGCCTGCTAACTCCATCTGCTTCTCTTTGAGTAGTTGTTCCAACCTTGTAGGCCTTTGCCACTCCACCCGCCCCCCGCCCCTGACCTCCCAACCCAAGGTCAAAACTCAGGGCGTATGCCCCAAGGAATAAGATCCCAGGAATTTACCTCATGTTTATAATCCTACAATTTCTTGGGTAGAGAGGAAAGAATGGGAAACCCTGGGAGTTATTCCTCTATGTGATTGTGTATTCAGAGTCTAGATGTTTTTGTGAAGTCATGAAAGAAAAATGTAAAAAGAAGATATGATGTATGGGGTAATAATCACAAACCCTAATTTTTTCCGTGGCCCCTTCTTTGTTTATTTCCTTCTTTTTTTTTTTTCTTGTTCATTTTATAGGATGGGCTCTTAGCTCTAGCTCAAGCACATTGCTGAAGAATGGTGAAAAGGGATTGTGGTTAGCTAGGTTATACGGAAAGACAACAAAGAAATTGAATACCCACCTTGGCAGTGGCCCAGATGCCTTCCAGTGGATCCTGCTTAGGTATAAGCACAAAAGACCCATGCACAAGGGCTTGAAAATGTGGTTAGGCCTATTTACTTTTCAACACAAGAGGAAATTGGAAACAGAAGTCTGGCTTGCAATTGAGAGGCAATTTTAAGTTAATTAATCAAGTGAGGGAATCCAATGGCCAGGAAATGGTGACAACAGAGTCAGTTTTGCACTTTGGGCCTTCAGGCAGGTCCTCAGATGATCCTAGTAATATGACTGCTGTGTGGCCGGTGGTTGGGGGTTGGTGGGGGAGCTGTTTGTAACCTCAGAATACCTGGTTGCGGAAAGAACACAAACTTCCTACCTGTTTTTGTGCAGTGCTGTCACTGGTGGTTGGAAAATAATTTGCAAAGTTAGCTGCAGAGTGACAGCAGCAGCAGGATGGAAATGCAGCTTTTTAAAAAAAATTAACATATAATGTATTATCTGTTTCAGGGACACAGGTCTGTGATTCATCAGTCTTACACAATTCACAGCACTCACCATAGCACATACCCTCCCCAAAGTCCATCACCCAGCCACCCCATCCCTCCCACCCCTCTCCACTCCAGCAAACTTCAGTTTCTTTCCTAAGATTGAGAGTCTCATATGCTTTGTCTCCCTCTCTGGTTTCGTCTTGTTTCATTTTTTCCCTCCCTTCCCCTATGATCCTCTGTCTTATTTCTCAAATTCCCCAGATCGGTGGGATCATATGGTAAATGTCCCTCTCTGATCAATTTATTTCACTTAGCATGATACCCTCTACTTCTATCCACGTTGTTGCAAATGGCAAGATTTTGGGTTTTTGATGGCTGCATAGTATTCCATTGTGTGTGTGTGTGTGTGTGTGTGTACACACACACATACACACACACACACACACACACACACATATATATATACCACATCTTCTTACATTCATCTGTTGATGGACATCTAGGCTCTTTCCATAGTTTGGCTATTGTGGACATTGATAATGCAGGTGTTTTCATGGTGATGACAGCAGCTTGTTAGGGAAAGGTTGTAAAGACTGGATATGTGATATAAGATGACAGTATACTACTATATGGGGAGACGAATCCTAAAATCATCTTTCCATTAGTCGGTGAATTAACTAAAGGCAGAAGTTATGTCTTGCTCAATTTGGGGCCAACAAACTGCCTAGCCCACTGGGCATCAACAAATGAATGAAAGACTCTTCTAACTCAACTCCTTGTCCTTCGCTGTGGCCTGATTGTCTGTGTCCGCACCCAATTCATACGTTGAAATTATGACTCCCAAAGTGATGTGCAGGTGGGGATTTGGGGAGTGATTAAGTTATGAGGTTGGAATCTTCAATTGGTGGGATTGGCACCTTTATAAGAGACCCCACAACCTAGCTTGTTTCTTCCATCATGTGAGGACACTGCAAAAAAACACTGCCATTAATAGAAGGCAGGCTGTCCCCAGACGGTGAATCTGCCAGAACCTTGATCAGCCCCCAGAACTGTGAGAAAGAAGTTTCTGTTGTTCATAAGCCATCCAGTCTATACTATTTCATTATAGCAGCTCTAATGGACTAAGACACCCTTGAACTATCTTTCTGTCGATATGTGCCTAATAATATTCTTAAATATTAATATATTCAAGTTCTGTGTGAGAGAATATTCTACAAGCAACTCAGTAACTTATATTCCCAACTATTTTATTCTCAAAGTATTTTTTGCATTCTAACTTGGATCCTATTTGCTATTGTATCAACCTTTATTTTGTTCTCTCCTTCATGAAGCATATCACCTTCTTCCATATAAAATCCTTTCCTTAAAAAGTGAATGGCCTTGTTGAGCCACTATAGTCTCCAAGCAGTGAGAAGACAAGATCACCATACATAAAACAGTCGCAAAACCACTCAAGACAGAGGATGTAAATTAATGACACGTATGCAGTGTGTTATAATAGAGAAGCAATAATGAAAGTTATTTGCATGGCTATGTAGACCTTTCCTTGGGCCAGTGTGTTATTCCTACTTTTTTTTGTTGCTGTTCTATTTCTAAATATATATATTTTTTCTTGTAACTTTTAATTTGAAGATTCTTAAATTTAAGAGGAAGGGAGTCTTTTTTATCTTTCCTTTAAACTGATTCACATTTGCTTTTGCTTTCTCTCTCTGCCCACCCAATGCTCTCTCTCGCCCTTTTTCTTTTTTCATTATTACTCCCTCAAGAAGACATGTTAGACATTTTTTTTTCCTAATCACGTACCCCCATGAAGATTTAAAACCACAGATAAACGGTATATCTGTTTATACCATTGTACTGTCTAAGAATTTTCTGCCCCCAAGAACCAATGCTTATGCTCTAATTTTCTGTACCATTTTAGAATAAGTCAGAGACATTGTGTACTTTCCCCATGAATATTTCAGTATTTATTTCCTGAGAACAAGGACAGTCTTCCACATAAGCAAAATATAAATTAAAAAAATCTGGAAACTTAACACATGCACACAATATTAGAATCAAAAATCTATAATCCATATTCAAATTTTGTCAGTTGTCTCAATTATATCTTTTGGAGCTAATTTTTCCAACCTATCCAGGATTCAATCCAGGATTCCACATGGCATTTATAGTTATGTCTCTTTAGTCACTCTTACCCTGGAATATTTCCTCAGTCATTCTTGACCTTGACTTTTTAAGAGTACTCAAGCTCTTTTGGAGAATGCTCCTCAATTTGGGTTTTCTGATGTTTTGTCCAGATTAGACTCAAGTTTTACTTTGTTGACCAGAATGCTTGCAAGTGATATGTCTTCACAGGACAATACATCAGGAGAAACATGATGTCAGTGTGACTCCGTCCTGAGATGTTAACTTGGATCATGTGCTTTAGATGGTGCCTTGCCAGTAACTGTAAAGTTACTCCTTTTCCTTTGAAATGAATAGGTAACTTGTGGGGAAAATGTGTTGATATTGTGTAAATGTCCTCTTTCTCATAAAACTTTCTCCTGGGGCGCCTGGGTAGCTCAGTGGGTTAAAGCCTCTGCCTTCGGCTCAGGTCATGATCTCAGGGTCCTGGGATAGAGCCCCACATCGGGCTCTCTGCTCAGCGGGAAGCCTGCTTCCCCCCCCCCCTCCCTGCTTATGATCTCTCTCTCTCTCTGTCAAATAAATAAATAACATCTTTAAAAAAACAAAACAAAACAAAACAAAAAAACAACTTTCTCCTGTTTAGCTTGAGCATCCACTAATGCTTTTTATTTGTTTCTTTTTTTAATTAAGATTTTATTTATTTATTTGACAGAGAGAAAGAAATCACAAGTAGGCAGAGAGGCAGGCAGAGGGAGAGGGGGAAGTAGGCTCCCTGCTGAGCAGAGAGCCCGATGTGGGTCTTGATCCCAGGACCTTGAGATCATGACCTGAGCCTAATGTAGAGGCTTAACCCACTGAACTACCCAGGCGCCCCTATTTGTTTCTTTTTAATAGTCTCATCCCTTCCATAGTTCTTACTTGGAAGTCTATGATCAGGAAGAGCTTTCTCTTTACCCCCATTTAATTAATTAATTAATTAAAGTATGGACCTATAGATTCTAATTTTATTCATTGTGTCATAATCTATCATTCTCATTTATTTTAGTGTTCAAATTGTGCCAAGTTTGGCCTGTGGGATCTCCTTTAAGCTGGGCCTCTGATTCTCTGTGTCCTCTGATTCTCAATTTTGAATAGGAGCCATTCGTTTCAGTATCTGAGATAACTTTTCAACACATATCCCCTTTGGTTGAATTCCAGCATGGTGGGAGATCAGACAAAGGAGGCATTGGTTCTATCATCAGTAGATGGGACTCTATCATTGGCAGGTGTCTGAACTTGAACTGTTGAGCCTCAGTTTGCTTGTTTGTAAAATGCAGCTAATAATAGTGTCCTGACTATTAAACTGATTTGTTGTAGGGTAACAAATGAAATACTGCATAAGAAATGCTAGACAAGCCATAAAGCTTCAATCCTATATAAGATCATTATTATCATTATGATGCTTTTATAATGATAATGATAATGAAATAAACCTTATGTTAGCAACAGAATACTTTGGATGATACCATGGGCAATGGCCCAGAAACAGGAACGCTTTTGATAAATAGCGAGGATCTGGATATTATAATAAAGCCTTTCAGACCAGCTCCATCTTCCAGAGTACTTCATATGCATTATTTTCATTCCTTTGATGAAATCCCAAATCACGAGGCATGGAATTGTCTTTGTAGAGGGTTATTCTTTCAGTGGTTCCCTGCCTGTCACTTACACATTGGCACCGCCTGATGTGCGATTTATTAGAAAGGCATTCTTGCACATAGGCTAGATTAGTCTCATTTATCCTGTAATGTCTGGAAGATCTGAGAGACTGCAATGCAAATTGGGCTACTCAGAGAAGACTTCCCCTGAGAGGAGAAATTTTTTGTTGGTTCTTTGTTCTTAGTGTGGCCTTTACTCTGTAGTCTCAGAAAATCTCTGGAATTTTTGCAGTTCTGGGGAAAAGGCGTTTCTTCTTATAGCTTAAGCTTTTTCTTAAAGAGTCTTGGGCTAACTTACTATCCAATGAATAAAACTGTCATTTACATAAGTGAAAGCATTTACACAACGATCCCCTGATCGGGGATCGAAAGGCATCCAAAATCTTCCCCTATTGGGGTGAGGGGGAGGGTCCTAGTAGGACTGAGAATTTGTTTCATGTCATTTGAGTTGAACTTTATGTTCTGGACAAACCTGAAGATCCAAGGGGAAAAGGCCTTGCTACGGGCCAGGCTTGTTGGCTGTCAGGTCAGTGTCCTGCTGGATGTCTAAGTTCTGGACTCAAGTTGGAGAGGTCTGAGCCCTATTTGCATCAGGCCATCATTTTCACGATTTGCCTAAACCCAGGAATTACTTGTGCAAATACTTTTATTGTATATATTAAAGAAGTATAAAGTAGAAAAAAAACCCAAACAACATTCCTAGCCTGGAAAAGATTCCTGTTCTCTGACCTGCCCACCCTTCACCAATGCCCTGTGCTAGTTTCCCTGTTAGAGGGGCCATGGTAATCAGGCCAGGACTGTGGTGGTGTTTCTCAGTCTTAATAATCACATCGAAGGAACATCCACTGTTGATCTAAGGCCTGCGAGAAGTACCAAGACATGTCAGACACAGTCCTGTCCTTCAAGGAGCTTTTCATCACTCCTCCTCCTTAGCCTCCCTTGATTAAGCCTGACCTGGATAGTTTTAGTCTAGGACCTTTTGAATCTATGGAATAAGTCTCCGACGTTGGGAAATTTTCTGCTCCATCTTGAGGATGCTTTAAGAAAATATTTCTTTTTCTTTTTCCCCAAATATGTTTATTTTATTTTTTTAGTGTTAGAGGATTAATTGTTCATGCACCACACCCAATGCTCCATGCAATATGCGCCCTCCTCAATACCCACCACCAGGCTCACCTAGCCCCACCCCCTCCCCTCCAAAACCCTCAATTTGTTGCTCAGAGTCCACAGTCCATTCTTCATGCACTTACTGTTACTCAGGATTGGGAAAGTTTGAGAAGTGTCTCTGGCAAATTGGAGAAAGGAAGTCTTGACCCTCTTGAGTTAGTTTCTCTCTCTGTGACACTTCAAAGTATAAAGTAAATTCAAAAAACAATGGCTATAACATTTTACGTCTCCGTCTCCTCCCACTATGACTGGAGTGGGTTCCCCCACCCTTGGAATTTGGGTTGGATTGTGTTTTGCAGGATGAGAAAATAGCAACTTGATGCAAAGCTCTTGTTAAGAGCTTGCACGCTGAACCTTATTCTCTTGCTGGTTTTGGACCCCTGTACCACCACCGTGTAAGCCAGCTGAGGCTGGCCTGCTGAACGGGAGAGATGAGTGGCAGAGTAGCCCCATTGCCCCAGCCAGCTGCACCCCAGAAACACATACCCAGCTGGCTGGCAGCTAATGAAGAATTGGAGCTGAGGCTAGCAGAAGAACTCTCAGTTGACCCCAGCCTGAATTGCCAGCTCTTACGAACAGTGTGCTAAAAATAATGATTGTTGTTTTAAGCCTCTCATTTTTTTTAATTTTTAATTTTGACTCAAAAGCTGCAGATATAATAAAGTCTGGTGCACCCTTCACTCAGCTTTCCCTAATGGCCGCATTGTATGTAGCTACAGTACAATATCAAAAGCAGGAAATCGACATAGGTATGTGACTGCTAACTAGCCTAAATTTACACTGTTTTTACCATGTTTTTAAAAAATCTGCATTCATTTATGTGTGTGTGCATGTGCATATGTAGCTCTTTGAAGCTTTATCGCAGGTAGATTTGTGTAATCTTCACCATGTCCGTAGAAGGAGTTCTTGCTCCCTCTTTGTATTTGCACCACTCACCCCCACTCCTGTCTGTGTCCCTTGGCAACCACTAATCTGTTTTCTATTTCTATAGTTTTGTCATTTCAAGAATGTTATGCAAATCAGTCATTCAGTAGGTATCCCTTTGAGGTCCATCCAAGTTGTGAATCAGGAGTTCCTTCCTTTTTATTGTTAAGTAGTATTCCATTGTTTGTGTGTACTAAGTTTGTTCTAGAAACTAGCTCTTTGATAGATATATGGTTTGTAAATATTTCCCTCAGTCTTTAGCTTATATTCTTATCTTCTTAAGAGAATCTTTTATAGTACAAATGATTTAATTTTGATGACGTCCCATTTATGTATTGTGTTTTTGATATTATATGTAGGAACTCTTTACCTAGTCCTAGCTTCCAAAGATTTTATTGTTTTCCTCAAAAAGACTTATAGTTTTGTGTTTTTCATTTAAATCTATGATCCATTTTGAATTAATTTTTGTGTAAGTTTCATTTTTAGCTTACATGGGTCCCAATACTTTGTTGGAACAATATCCAGCCTTCATTGACCTGCTTTTGCACCACTGTAGAAAAGTTAACCATTGGTAATAATTGGAAAGAAAATCAACCAAATTTCTTAGTTCTCTATATTCCATTGATCTACACTTCTTTTAATTTGCCAGTAGCACACAGCTATTATTAAGCTATATAACTATTAAGTGTTACACACTATAGCTATACAGTTTTTAAATCAGGTACAATGATTTCTTCTACTTAATTTTTTTTTTTTCAGAATTGGTTGAACCATTCTCAAATGTTTATTTTCCTTCCCATATAAATTTTAGAATAAGTTTTTCTATGCCTACAAAAAAGCTGGCTGGGATTTTGATAGGAAGTGCATTAAACCTATAAAATAATTTTGGGAGAATTGATCTTTTTACTACAATTAGTCTTCCAATCCATGATCACAGTGTGTCTTTCCATTTATTTAGATCTTTGATTTCTTTCATCAGAATTTTATAAGTTTCAGCTTATAGAGCTTGTACATGTTTTATTAAATAAGTTACTCACTGTAATGACAGTTTTCATGACAAAATTGATAACTACTATCAAAAGCAGGAAATTGATATAGGTACAGTGTGATCATGACAAGATTACATGCCAAATGTGACTCAGCTCTATGGGCTTATACTCCAGTGTTACAGCCAGTAAATTGGAGGGAAAAGTGAAAACACCTGTAAATCACACAGGGTGTGGTGATGGAAAGGGAGAAGAGGTGGGTCTTACCCCTGTTGAAAGCATAAACTTTGAATCACAAGGCTTACCTAAACGTTCCAGAAAGAAGTTAGGATTTTATTTCTTTTTTTTTTTTAAGATTTTATTTATTTATTTGACAGGGAGAGAGAGATCACAAGTAGACAGAGAGGGAGAGGGGGAAGTAGGCTCCCCACTGAGCAGAGAGCCTGATGTGGGGCTCGATCCCAGGACCCTGAGATCATGACCTGAGCCAAAGACAGAGGCTTTAATCCACTGAGCCACTCAGGTGCCCCGGTAGGATTTTATTTCTAAGACCAAAATTAATCTAGAATTTTCCAACTAAAATTTAGATTTTTCCCTGTGATAAAATCTGTATATTAACATTTGCATTTAGATTTCTCCTCAAGTTGCTAAAATGAGCACATACATAATCTTGGCTCTTAACAGAGTACAATGATAAAAACTTGTGTTTATATACTCTGAGTGTGGGTGGAGCTGCCTTCATGTTTGTGACTCTAGCTGTAACAAGAAACACTTGATTAGGACTCAGTTACTCCTATAATGACAGGTTAGCACTTATAATAAATTATAGTTTTCCTCATCATGTTGATCGATCTGCTCTCTCACCTATGTTATTTACCGTTTCTCGTTTTTAAAAAGAAAGAAAAACAAAAATTTACATTTATTTTTAATTTTGATAAACACAGTCACATTAAAATAGGAAAGGATAAGATCCAATGATTTGGAATGAACAGAAACTGTGGGAACAGAGGCTAAAGACAATTGGCTTATAAGATAGATACTACATACAAAAAGTGGAGGCTGAGCTTCAAAGACCATTTGATGAAGGCTTTTCTTGTCACACAAAAGGCAGAATATCTCAGCAAGGCTTCCCAGAAAAAGTTGAGATGAGTGTTTACAGCTCATGTGAGTCAGCGGACCTGAACAAATTCTACTAATTACTGTTCGATCCTGCTTGCCTGTGATTTTGGGATGGAGAATAGACATCTGGGTGAGAACCAGGCCTTGCTGAGTCTAACAATAGCCCTCAATGGGGCACTACCAGTCGTGGCTGGAGATGAGGTAAATACTTCTTGGCTTGGTGATGCACATCTGGAATGCCAGGGTAAGTTAACTAACCCTAAAACCACTGGACAGGCAGGGGAGTCTCCCAGAAGAATCTCCAAAGCAAGATAAGGTTCCAAACAAAAATTACAAGATACACAAGGAAAATTTCTGTCATGAGGATAGTTAGACCTAACAGTCTATATAGACTCTAAACATGAGGAAATAGAGTTCTGTATAATCAATAGATTTCACACATAAGGAAGTAAAGTAATGGTGTGATATAAAAATATGTTAAAATAAGTACTTTGGAATCGTCAAATAAGTCAAAGAGGGAATGAGAACAAAGGAGCATTAATCAAGAACAGTAAGGTGTTAAAAAGATTATTCTGGAAACCTTGAAAATAGAAATTGTACTCATTGAAATCAACACTATCGCTGATAAGGATAGCTATAAACTAGGTATCTGGCCAAGACTGAGATGAGGCAAGGAAGGAAGTGTCGAGGGTGAAGCAGTACCCCTTTCCAGGCACAATTTAAGGAGGTGAGGCTCTCACTGTCAGATGCAGACCTTGAACTTGCACAAACCTGAGAGTGAGCGCCTCCTTAAATGGTGTGTCTTAGGCACTATGCTTGCCTCACCCTTGTCCCAGATCTGGTAGACGATCCTGAAGGGCAAGTTAAGAGTTAGGGAAAAAACATCAAGTGGAAAAAAGACAGTCTCTTCAATAAGTGGTGCTGGGAAAACAGGATAGCTGTCTATAGAAGAATGAAACTTGACCATTCTCTTACACCATACACAAGGATAAACTCGAAATGGATAAAAGACATCAATGTGAGGCAGGAATCTATCAAAATCCTAGAGGAGAACATAGGCAGTAACCTCTTCAACATTGGCCACAGCAACTTATTTCAAGACATTTCTCCAAAGGCAAAGGAAAAAAAAGTGAAAATGAACTTTTAGGACCTCATCAGGATAAAAAGCTTCTGCATAGCAAAGGAAACAGTCAACAAAACAAACAGGCAATCTACAGAATGGGAAAAGATATTCACAAATGACACTAATGACAAAGGGCTGATATCTAAGATCTATAAAGAACTCTTCAAACTCAACGCTCAAAAAACAGATAATCATATCAAAAAACAGGCAGGAGACATGAACAGACACTTCTCCAAAGAAGACATACAAATGTCTAACAGACTCATGAAAAAATGTTCATCATCATTAGCCATTAGGGAAATTCAAATCAAAACCACACTGAGATACCATCTTACACAGTTAGAATGGCCAAAATTAACAAGACAAGAAACAACAAGTGTTGGAGAGGATGTTGAGAAAGGGGAACCCTCTTCCACTGTTGGTGGGAATGCAAGTTGGTGCAGCCACTTTGGAAAACAGTGTAGAGATTCCTCAAGAAATTAAAAATAGAGCTACCCTTTGACCTTGCAATTGCACTACTGGGTATTTACCCCAAAGATATAGATGTAGTGAAAAGAAGGGCCATATGTCCCCCAATGTTCATAGCAGCAATGGCCACAATCGCCAAACTGTGGAAAGAGCCAAGATGCCCTTCAACAGATGAATGGATAAAGAAGATATGGTCCATATATACAATGGAATATTATGCCTTCATCAGAAAGGATGAATAACCAACGTTTTTATTAACATGGACGGGACTGGAGGAGATTACGCTGAGTGAAATAAGTCAAGCAGAGAGAGTCAGTTATCATATGGTTTCACTTACTTGTGGAGCATAAGGAATAACATGGAGGACATTAGGGGAAGGAAAGGAAAAGTGAATTGGAGGAAATAGGAAGGGGAGATGAAGCATGAGAGACTGTGGACTCTGAGAAACAAACTGGGGTTTTGGAGGTGGGGGATTAGTAAGCCTGGTGGTGGGTATTAAGGAGGGCACATACTGCATGGAGCACTGGGTGTGGTGCATAAACAATGAATCTAGGAACACTGAAAAAATAAAATTTAAAAAAAAAAAAAAGAAGATACAACTGAAGGAATGGCCTGGAAGGCAGGTAAAGAAACTTACAGTATGAAAAGTTGAGAGAGTGGAGGAAAGCACACCCTTCCCCCACCCAAATATTTTAAGAATTCCAGAAAGAGAGAAGAAGGAAAGGAAAGAAGAAATATTAATTTAGATAACTTGGAAGTTTTTCAAAATTGAAGACAGACATCTTTCAGTTGAAATAATATAAGTGAGATTTTAAACCATTTCTTATTCATTGCTGAAGATGTGAAGGGCCCAAATTTCAGCTTGTCCCCCAAGCCAGGCCAGTTTCATGGGGTTGAGAAAAGTGTATTGGATCTCAGGGCATTGGCACGTTAGAGAGGACTGTGGATGACATGGAGGGATGATGTCCTCCCTTTTATGCATGACGCATAAACATTCCACAGGTGGTTTCCAGCGTACATTTGCTTCTGAGCAGCAGTGGCTTGACAGGCCCTAGACTGTCTCACCACTCACTAAGGGACGGGAAAGCTTTACGTTTGCAACCAGCAGTTTGGAGTTAAACTGGATGTCTGTTTGGGAACCACTCCAACTATAGATCTTCCTTCCTCACTGCTGTGGAGGAAATGTTTGCAGCCCCCTGTGCCTCTGTCGTCATCTACCTCCTCTGAAAAGGGAGATGCATTTTGCTTGTTAGACTGCAATGCTTTCTGCAGAAATTGCTTGGTAGGAAGAGTATGGCTTTAGTCCTTCAAGCTGTTTGCTTTTCTTCACTCCTTATCACAACTAAATACGCAGTTAAAGCAGGAAGCGTGACCATTTTGGCCCAGGCAATGCACAATTAAAGAAAGAAATGGGTCATCACTTATTTCTGGGCTCACATTAGCCCTCATGGCAATTTACGTCTATTAATGAGTGCAAAGTTTACTTCCCCTTTTTAACAGGTTCTTTACCACATGGGTGGTAGGATAAACAGAGGCTCGATTCGTGAAGAAACTTGAGGCAAGAAGAAATCCTCAACATATAAGAGAGGGAGAATTTTGAATAAATAATTTGAATTAGCCTTGCAAGGCTCTTTGTTTATTTCAAGGTAATTAAAATGTTCTGGGTTTGGAGGAGAAATGATGCTTTGGGAATTACTCATTTGATGTTTTTAAATTAGAGTTTGGCGTCTCTTTCCAGGAGTGAGTAATTTCTTTTGAGGTGTCTGTGTGCAGATAACACAACAATCAAAATAACCCAGATCCTTCAGTCGAAATGTGCCTGAGAAGAACTGAAAAAGGTCATATTGTAAATTGGGGCTCAGCAGATACTAAATCAGAAATTTTACATGGAAAACATAGAGTTGAGATCAGGACACTGAAAGATTGGATATACGGGTGTGTGCATGTGTGTATGGGTTTACATGAGAGAAAGACAAAGAGATACAGAGAGACAGACTAAAAAGCAGAGACAAAGTAATGGGGAGACCAAAAGACTGAGAGCCAGATAAAAACATAACTCTTGAGCATTCAATTATATATTAGGAAACTGAACTAGGTGAGAGAAAATTTGCCTAGCCATCTGAAAGCACAAACATAAAGAGCAGTCACCATGTAAGAGGTATAGCATAGGATGTAAAACATTTACTAAGGCAGGGCCCCTTTCTAAGCAGGAGGAACAGAGAAGTGTGTTTGGCTGTAGTTGTGTAATATGCTAGCTCAGGACAGAAGGGGAACACACTGTAGGTCAAGTGAGATCAGCTGACGTTCTAGGTAGATCCCAAGATTTTGCCGTTGTGGTCCAGGGTGCTGGTTGCACAGGGCTTCACTGAATATCATCTCGATGCAGTGTGGTGTGGTCCGAGCAGCCTCCAAATAGAGAGAAGCATCTATCTAAATGTTGGGCTTCCTCGCTCGTGCCATCTCGAATAGAAAATAGATGGTATGCCAACTGAGGAATACATTCGTTTTGGACTCATTTAATATGGTAATCATATTTAAATTAGGATTGAGCTTCTTTTGCATTCTACAAATTGCTTTCATCTCTACAATCTGGTGGGTGCATCTTTAAGACAGGTCTGTGTCAGGAAGATGTTATTGGTTCACACGCAAAGAAGCTGAAGCACAGAGATGTTGAAATACTTGCCCAAGGTTATCTTGCTGGGACATGGCCAAGCAGGGCTTGGATTCAAGTTTCCATAATCCAATAAACTTGGATTATTTTTTCATCACTTTCTGTATCTAATTGCCTGTTATGTTAAATACTATTTAGGCTTCTGCATTTGGTTTAATTTCCTATTACAACTGTGTTAACAAAAGAATGCTCGAGTCCAAGCTAATAGAAAGTCCCATATCTAAATTCTCTACTTGAAGTAGAGAATATATTTTTGTTGTTGTTGTTGTTGTTTTGGTCATGACTTTTATAGAGGCCCAAGAAGTTTGGTGACCTTATGTGTTAAAAATCATTGCTGTATTAATCATTTTGACATAATAGATCTTAGGAAGGCTTTTTTTTTTTATTATTATTTATTTATTTATTTATTTTTTAATATATTTTATTTTTTTTTAATTAATTTTTATTAACATATAATGTATTATTTGCCCCGGGGTACATGTCTGTGAATCATCAGGCTTACACATTTCACAGCACTTAACAGCACATACCCTCC
>CM053609.1:51208162-51228622 GCA_028646535.1 Procyon lotor
TGGTTGATTTTCTGCTCCTAGAATTGCTGTTCTTATTCTCTTCTCTCTGCTGTTGTGTTTGCCAGCTTTTAGAGTGGTTTTCAGCCTCTTTCTGGATCCCAGTGCTCTCCGTGCCTCCTACACCTCCGCCATCTTGTCTTGGTCCTTAGGAAGGCTTTTCTGAGCTCCATTTAAGATAGTTTCTTACTAGTGTTGAGTGATCTGGTTTGACTTTTTGTCAGACTCCTTCTAACCAGGAGCAGCATGACCAGTTCCCGAGCCAAACAGAGTGGGAAGGCGAGGCTGGGCTTGTCTCTGGCTTGTTTCTGTTGTTGGAGGAAAATGGCTCTGAAGATAATGGGAGCAGAGCACACCACATGATCCCACCTCAAGAAGCCTAGTTTGGGAATTAGAGCCCCATTCCATTGAAACGTTCAGTTTCATAACCAGAACTTTTCCATTTGAGACTCAGACACAGACTTAGAAACAGATTTTGCGGGTCAGGGGAAATTTAAGGGATACAGTACCTTTCAGCTTGGGCCTTCATGACATGTCTTAAAGATGGAAATAGCAGATGAAAAGCTGAATAGGTGATTAAAGATAATGTTGGCCTCTTGTTTGGCTTTACAAATTAAATTTCCCATTTGTTTATCCCACGGGTTGCTGTTACATACTGATGGATATTGATGATAAAGGAGATAAGGGTTTTACTCCTCCATTCAGTTGCATATTCTTGGCTCAGTGGCTCTCAATGAAACAATCAGGACTATTTGGATTTCCTGTGGATGAAGCTTTGGCAGAACCAACACTAACCCTGGCATTCATGTCCCCCAAAACCGTGGTGCTTGCCACTGGATACTTTTTAGAAGATGAAGTTTCAGAAGGTGGGCACATCCCATATATCTAAGGAATCTGCATCTGTATTCTTAAGAGGGCCATGTGAATGTTAAGGCACCTTGGACCTATGTTGCCGGAAAGCTGAATCAGGAGGCCTAAGTTCATGCTTTTCAATTCGGTATAAGTTGTGTGTTTGGCTCTCTGGGAGGTGACTTGACATTTTATTATCATATAGGTGCTTAGGATGATATTATGGCCTCCACTGCACAGAGGACTGGAGGCTCAGAGATGTGCCCTTGGTGACCGCTTACAGGAGGCAGGATTCCTTCAGACACGAAGCCCTCATATGCTCTGTTACAACCCTGTGGGCACGTAACTCAGGGAACTTCATGTGGTCTGACGCCAAACGAACTCTAGGTCACTAGAGAACCTTCACTTCTTCAACATTATTTTCCTAGAAGACTGGAGAAGCAGCATTCCTAGAATGCAAACATCATGGCATTTCTTTTCTAAAAAGCAGGCTTCTGATGCAAGGCCCAGAAGAGAGGTCTATAGGTCTTCACCTTTCTTCTCTGGGAGGAATTTAAATCATTACAAAGTCTGATCTAAAATGGTCCCCAAGGAGTGCTTCTAGGGGAAAAGTGGAATTGGTAGGTTATCTGACTGATTTATCCATGTGGAAAACTGAATTGGGAGGCATTTTACAGAGCTGTTCCGGGATGTGGAAAAACTCAATCTGTGATTTCGATGCCCAAAAGAGAAAAAAGAGTCAATTCAGGGGGAAAAATATCTAAGAAACAAAAAAGCAATCATGACTAATGCTGTTTGGCTCCACAGTGTGTGCGCGGTCGGTCATGATCACGATGAGGCTCTATGGAGAAGATGGCGGGAAGATGCACACAGTGATGGAGATCTGGAGGCAATATCACCACTTCTGTCCTCAAAATCCCTGGACTGTGCGTGCACGTTCTGGGTCACATTTCACTCCCGAAGAGCTAACCCTTCAGTCTCTAGATAGCTCAGGTGAACTAGCCTTATTTTTTTTTTAATGCTTACATTAATGCTTGCAATCCTTATAAAAGGACCTATAATTTGCAAGCTATATTCTGAAACCAGAAAAATGCCTTTGGTATAATTTCTCTACATCTTCAGTTTTAGAAAACTAACCAAGGAGATCTTACTGGAAGACTTTTTGTTTTGTCATAAAAGAATATTAGACCTTTAGCTGTCGGCATAGATAGAAATTCCACTCTTTAGATCCACTTTTTGAGATGAAGATTTGAATCGTGAAGCAATGAGTCTTGAGTTACCAAACAGGTTGTCTCTCTGTCGGCAGGTCACTTCCTCCCTCCAAATCTCAGATTCCTCATCTGAGGGAACGAAGGAGTGGAACCAAAAAAATCTTTACAGCTCCTTCTGGTACCACAATTTTTGTGAATTGGGAGGCCTGGTGCCCTGACCACACTACTGATGGAGTCTCTCGGGCCCCCCAGGAATCTCAGCTTAGGTCCGGCGATGGGCCTGCCTCTGTGGGAGAATGTTCCAGGCCTGGCCATTCCCAGCCAGATGCAGACAGGGATTCCTTAGCAGGCCCCTAAGGGCAAGGGGACCCAAGAAGCTGGGCTGGGCTTATACCACAGATATGAGTAGTGTTGTAGGAGGGAAGCTTATGGCCCAAGAGGGCAACTTCCAGCAGCACTTTTCTGGGGAAACAGTCTCTGTTATTAACAGGCAAACAGGCTAATAGCATTCTTCCATGTTCACACTTGGCCGTCCATCTGGACAAGTGAGCAGTCTGACTTACAGAGAATGTGTTTACCGAAAACAGCCATGAAAAGAGACTCTTGGAGCCAGAGTTAAACATAAAATGGGAAAAGGCAAAGCTTTTTATTATTCCATTGTCAAGTCAGGATCCGTCTGCTGCTGTTGCTGGGAATGCATCTGCCTACCAAACGCTAACAGCCCGCCTCCCACCCGCAGCGAGAAACGGCAGCGCGGTTGGTGGGTGTCTGCACTCTGGTGCTGTGCCGAGCCCATTAGCGAGCTCCATAGCTAATTTTAGGACTGCTTGTAGAGGGGCGGGCTGGCTCCCTCTGGCACTGAGACCTGAGACTGGGAACTCAGCAGCCCTTCTTGGTGGGGGGGCATTGCCTTGTCCCTGTTGCTTGAGGGCTAGCGATCTGGTTTGCAGGGTCATCCACCAGTGATGGGAGAATACAGGTGGGAGCCTGAGACACGATGGGGGGCACACTCCTGACAGACCCACTGTGCTAGGACTAGCTGGCCTCCTTGAGGCCTCTGTTTAATATTCCACTGTCTTCCCCATCCATCCACATTTCCCTCCTCCTCCTCTCTATGCTTCACCAAAAACGTACGTAGGCTAGAATCAAAGCTTTAGGAAGATACTACGATGTCTTTCATGGTCTCCTCTGAATCCTTAGTCCCCATGTGCTGTTTAGCATGTTGGTAGATGGTCGATGAAGGTCCATAGAATTAGTGGATGTGTGAAATGTGTTTCCTCTACTGGAGTCTGAATTCTTTTACAGCGTGTGACCTCTGCTTCCAAGGCCAGGGCAGGGGGAATCTGGCTGGGCTGAGGATAATCATTTTTTAAATTTGTAACACTAAAAAAAAATTGTAAAATTTGCCATAGAAAGTTTTTTTTTTTGCACCCTTAAAATTTATTTATTTATTTAAATTGAGATAAATTTGACATATAATGTTGTCTTTTTAGGTGTACAACTTAATGATATACATATGTGTTATGAAATTATCCTGACAATAAATCTTATGAATATCCACCATTATACAGTTATGAAATTTTTACATATGTGATGAGAAATTCTAAGATCTACTCTCTTAGCTACTTTCAAATATATAAACCAATATTGTTAACTATAGTCATCACACTGTACATTACATCCCAGGACTTTTGTATCTTGTAATTGGGAGGTTCTGCCTCTTGACCATCTTCACCTGTTTTGCCCACTGCCTACTCCATGCAGCTGGCAACTGCCAATCTGTTCTCTCTCTGAATTTGGTTTTTGTTAGATTTCACATGTAAGGGAGATCAAATACTTGTATTTGTCTTTCTCTCTCCATGTTAACTGTATTTAAGCATATAATTCAGTGGCATTAAATACATTTGCATTGTTGTGCAGTCATCACCAGATGTGGAATTTTTGCAGCCAGAGCCGGGTGTGGGAGATGCCAGGAGGAAAGGACAATAAGGGTGTAAGGTCAGAGACAGCTTTGGGGATTAAGAAAGAAATGAAAAATGCAAAAGATCAGGTCTGCAGAGGTAGGTGGCACATAAGAAAATCCAGATCTCTATGAAAGGGGCTTGAAGTGAGCTCAGAGAGCACGTGGGTTCCAGTGAGAACCAGAGGGGCAGACGTGGTAGCGGGGAGCTCTCTGTGGCTGAGCTCATGGGTGGAGGTGTCGGGCTGCTGAAGGCATCAGGACACAGGCAGCCATGTCTTTCTAGTCTCTCCGTGCTTAAGAATCTCCCACAGCGTTCGGCACACGAGAAGGCATGTAATGAAAATGTTAAACTACATTGAACTTGTGGTTTATGGTAAGGAGGTGGCCTATTCAGGTTGGGCTGGACATTCACACGTGGCCATTGCCCCTTGGACCGTATGCAAAGGACGTTTAGAGCACTTGGTTGCCTCTACCCTCTGCTTTCACTCACCTCATAAGCTTTGACTGTATTATCCCTAAAGGGCTGTTTCAGCCTTTTATTTTTCCGAGAGTAACAATGCAGAGGAAATTGAAAGGTCATTGAAGACAAGAAACCAGGTTTGCCAAATGCCCAATTTCTACCCACGGAGCAGGTCAGCTGGAGGAAGCAGGAAGCACATGAATGCTCTCGTCCTTTCCCTAACCTCTGGCAAAGCTGCCAGTCCGTGAACCTCCTTGCCCTCTCCCCCGCAGCCATCCTGCTGGACTTGGGTGTTGCAGGAGCCCTGCAGGAGCCTCTTTGTAGCCTCTGACAGCTTTTGCTTTGCCATGTGACTTCATTCATATCAGCAATGCCTTGGGCTCGCTTGCCAAAACCTGAGCCCGGAAAGAGAATGTCCTTTCAAGGACCCTGGGAGCACAGAGGGGCCGATGAACACTCCTTGGGGGAGGGAGGGTGGGGAGTGGCGATCTTCTTCCCCTACTTCCTGTCTTTGTTTGGAAAAGCTGCCACAGCCAGGTACAGATTCAGGGCCCTCTGAATGAGAAGGAAGGGGGGCCATTTCAGGCAGTAGACCCTGGAGAGAAGCATGTAAAGAGGGGAATTGGTATGGGTGTCAGAAGGAAATGAGTCTGGGGAATGCAAAAGAACAGGTGTCAAGACAGGGAAAAATAGGATGAAATGCATGAATTTGGGCCAAATGATAAGGGACCATCAGGGCAAAGCAGAGCTGTAAGGTTCGAGGCAACCAGTAATGGTTGTAGCACTGAGTTTTTGAGAATCTATTCAACAAATTTTCTTGGATGCTGTAATACTTCAGATTCTAAAGTAGGCTCTGGGGGTACAGTGGTAGGTGAGCATGTCCCGAAAGAGCCTACAGTCTAGAGAGGAAGCAGGTCAGCAGTTGGCCATTATAATGTAGTAGCTACATTCAATGACAGGTTAAAAATTTATATAAAAATATAGATTAGACGGAGTAAACCCAGAGTCATGGAGGCCTGATATAGATCTCCTGCAAGAAATGAATATGTAAGTTTTGAGTATCTTTTTTTAAAAAAAGATTTTATTTGTTTGACAGAGAGAAGGATTGCAAGTACGCAGAGAGGCAGGCAGAGAGAGGGGGAAGCAGGCTCCCCGCTGAGCAGAGAGCCCAGGGGCTCCATTCCAGGACCCTGAGATCATGACCTGAGTTGAAGGCAGAGGCTTTAACACACTGAGCCACCCAGGGGCCCCTAAGTTATGAATATCTTGGGTGCATAGTGGGAATAGGAAGGAATGGATGGAGAGAAAATGTATGTCTAAGGAGCTAGTAGCCACAACACAGGTTGGCACTAGTTTGCATTCAATATAATATTTGAACAAATGCGTGAACTTTGTCATTCTGTATCTTTAAGAAGATGCCAGAAAAGCTGGCTGTCTGGTTTTGAACTTGGGTGACAGAATGGAAATATCAGTGATGGAACAAAGGAGTTGGAGAAAAGGGAAGGAGAGAGGGTGATACAGGAAGGGAAAGGAAGATGTTGCGATTGGCTTAAGATGTGTTGAGTTTAAAGTGACAGTGGTGTGGAAAGAACCAAGATGCCCTTCAACAGATGAATGGGTAAAGAAGATATGGTACATATATATGATGGAATATTATGCCTCCATTAGAAAGGACGAATATCCAACTTTTGTATCAACATGGATGGGACTGGAAGAGATTATGCAGAGTGAAATAAGTCAAGTGGAGAGAGCCAATTACCTTATGGTCTCACGTGCTGAGTGTAAAGAAAAACATGGAGGGCATTGTGAGAAGGAAGGGAGGGGTGAATGGGGGGAAACCAAAGGGGGAGATGAACCACGTGAGACTGTGGACTATGAGCAACAAACTGACAGTTTTGGAGGGGAGGGGGGTGGGGGTTGGCCGAGCCTGGTGGTGGGTATTGAGGAGGGCACGTATTGCATTGAGCACTGGGTGTGGTACAAAACATTAAATCTTGTAACACTGAAAAAAAATAAATAAATAAAATTAAAAAAAAAATAAAGTGACAGTGGAACATCCCATAGCAAACATCTAGTTTGTATTCAGAATAAAGCAAGCACAGAAACAAACAAGCCTTGGAAAGAAGTACTGAAGAATGCATGTCAGAACAGGCTTGGAGATACTCGCTTGGAGTAATTAGTCGAGGAATAATAATGGAGTACCTCAGATTGAGTTCTCCGGCAAAGCAAAATAAAACCATAAAAAGGAGCAGAGAGTTAAGGATCATGACTTAGAAATTACTCACACTTTTCTCCTAATGACTGAGGTCTGGGCTCAGTCTTGAGTTTGACTTCTAGGTCCCATGTGTCTGGGGAGTTCTTCCAAGTTCAGCCTCTCCCCTCTGTCTTTTACGGTTTGCCTACTTGATCCTGGGGCTGCTGCTGTCAACATAGGCTTATATGTGAGCAGCTGAACCTCAGCCTGTGTCTTCTAGCCTCTTCTTTCCAGCAGCTGGACCCGGTCCCATGGTCGCTTAGCTCTAGTTAGGATCCAGATTTAATTAGGTTGAAATGCTCTCTCCACAGATGGTCTCAGACCTTACCTTTCCTGGAGACTTGTATATCACCACTACTTAGAGATTTCTGCTACTTTTCTTTGCACATCAGACCAGGTGGCCTGGGCCTAGAAGCTGGGACCCAGAGATCTGATTTGTCTGCCTTGGGACACTCTGTCCCTTGCCCCATTGATGTTAACATCCCCAACTCTGACCTGTCCTGCATTTATCTCCTGCCTCTTTTCCCATTAGCCCCCAATTAAAATGCTGGCATCCCTCTATGGCTGGGACAAAATGGGGAATGCATAATTCTTGCCATGATCTTCCTCTGGTCTTCGAGAGAACTGAGTCTTAATTAGGATTTGGGAAGTCTGTCTGGATTAGTCTACCTCTGTTTTCTATAGTCATCTCAGCAAATTTTAAGGAGAAACCCCCTTCTATGGTGTCTCCGCATATCCTGGAACTAGTGCAAAGAAGCCTTGACAAAATTTTGTCCATCCCTTTCGATTGCTTGTGACGGTTGGAAAATTCATGAATGCCTGTTGAAAATGAACTGGAAGCTTAACTATTCTAATTTAGAATCTAATCTGGAAGCTCAACCTTTCTAAAAGAATTAGCGTTCCAGGATGGAAACAAAGGGAATCATCATGGAAACTAAGAACTGTTAAAATTTACATTTTCAGGAAAAGAAAGTGTGATATATTTTTTTATTAGTTGTTAAATTTTCCAAATGTTCCAGTCATTAACAGTCTGTAAAGTAACCTGAAACTGTAATAGGAAGCTTCACTTGCCATCTTTATTTTCAGAGAGTTATTCTTTGAGAAATATATGTTTCTGAACCAAAATTCAAAACAAATAGAAGAATGTATAGTAAAATGTGATTTCACATTCTACTCCTCAGCTTCCCAATTTCCTGCCCCAGGCCAACCATCTTCTATAATTATATAGTATAATTTATTTATTATATTTATTATTTATAGTATATATAATTAGTTTATAATTAATAGTTAATATAAATAATAATATATAAAATTGAAATAAATAGTATATATATTATTATTCATATATACTTATAGAATCACCCCTTACTTATATAGTTCTTCCAGAGATAGTCTTAGTGTGTAAGCACATACGTGTACACAAACATACTTGTGCATATTTTTTTTTTTTAAGATTTTATTTATTTATTTGACAGGGAGAGAGAGAGATCACAAGTAGGCAGAGAGGCAGGCAGAGAGAGAGGGGGAAGCAGGCTCCCGGCCGAGCAGAGAAGCTGATGCGGGGCTCGATCCCAGGACCCTAAGGTCATGACCTGAGCCGAAGGCAGAGGCTTTAACCCACTGAGCCACCCAGGCGCCCCACACTTGTGCATGTTAAACTCTTTTTCCTTCAAATCGAATACTATGCAACATTGTGTATTGCCTTTCACTTACCAGTATATTAGAGGCTATTCCCCATAAGTTCTGAGTGCTGCATTATTATTTTTAAAAAGCTACAGAGCATTCTGTTGTTTGAACATATATAATTTATTTAGCCAATTATTAATAAATGAAAATGTACTTATTAATTTGTCAAAGATCATTTGTGTTTTTTCCAATCCTGGCTATTAAAATAATGTTGCAATTAATATTTTTGTGCTCATTAAGATGGCCAAGAAAAAAATGAAAACGGTGTAAGGACATGTGATCGTAAGAGAAATTACCAGAAGCTTTTGTCTGGGGTTAGTGGTGAGGGCGTTTTAGATTTCCATGGATATTGCTAAATCGTTCTCCGTGTTTGCTAAATTGCTTCCCCTTCGTTCCTACTCCTTCGTTTGGACTGATGTATGAAAATAAAAATGTTCCTTTGCATTGTGGCCAATTTTATCACACAAAGAAGCTTAGCTACAAAGTTTCTTCCTGCAGTCAATTTAGTAGAATAAACATTGGCATTGTCAAATAAACTGAGTCTTTCCATTTAAGAGATGTCGGACATTTGACCTAAGGCTAGAATTAGCCTCAGGCATAAATAAATGAAATAAATCATTCTATATATGATGATTTGAAAGGCTCTGGAGGCCTATTGGGTAATTTTTTTTCTTACAGTTTTCTATGGACTGAATGTTTGCATTTCTCACTCCCCCCCGAAATGCATATGTTAAAATCCCAATCCCCATCGCCATGGTGTTTGGAGATGAGACCTTTGGGAGTTCTCTGAAATAGGCAGGGTTGTATGTTTCTCTTCTTTTGTCCAGATCGAACACCTGGAGGCTTGGATGTTAGTAGATGTATTCAAGATCCCCAAGTCTAGGATCCAGGGATTCTTTCTTTCATACCAGTGCTCCACATCCCTTCCGTTACTCCCTTTTGTTCCGAGAGTCAGACTTGCTTCCGGCATGTGAAAGTAAATACTCTTCCTAAAGTTTTTCTTCTTCCTTTCTTTGACACTGCAGGTTCCAATATATTTTAGGGTTTACTTTTCTCCTAATGCATAAACTATCCGAAAAAGGTAAAAGGAAAAATTTCATGAGTTGAATCAAAAAGTTGTCCATCATTGTAGACAATGTCCAACATTGTAGACAAATGTTGCTCTTTTTTCTAAACAAGGAATATAGTAAATCATTTTAGGAAGAAATGTTTTTCAGAGAAAAATAAAACTCGCTCTTTTATCTGTAGTACGTGTCTGACTTGGAATACGTGCTTGCTGGGAATGAAATATGCTGGGTAGTCTTTCCTTGCGCAGTTTTTCTCAGATCACCAACAGTCTTTACAAAACAATGAGTACTTAGTAAATAATATTGTCTGACTTTAGATTATTCTTTGGTCAATTATTCTCTATTCATGTGCCTAATCGTTCTCTCTTCTTGGCCTCCTACCTATAATTGGCTTTTGACACTGGTGTGTTACTAAAAATCTGTCATTCAGTTGAACATGACGGTTAGGAAAACATTATATTGAATGAGAAAAAAAAAACAACAACCCCCGAACACCATTTCCCACACAAAAAAGGGATTGTTATAAGTTTTGTTGGCTACCAGAGATAGAAATGGTATCATCTTTTATGGCTATCTTGTTTTTCTTTCTTTTTTCCTTTTTCAGAATAGACTCAGATTTTACCATTTTTTTTAGTGACATCTTGATATTCTGTATGTACCACATGATGTGGGAAGAATGAGCATTATTCCGCATTTATGTTTAAATAGTAAGTTCTGGGTTTCTGCAAATAAAGTCATTCTGCAAAATGACCTTATACTGACTTTAGTATAAGGTCAGAGCCTATAAGAGCCTATAGCCTATAAGAGCCTATAAAAGACCAGATCGCAAAGTAGGGACACTAGAATTCTTCCTAAAAAGAGTATTTTTTTTTGTAATAGGGAGAAAGTATGATGGACATTGACAACAAATGTTCTGGAGGCATTTTATAGCATTGTAGAATTTCCACAGTGTTGCACTTGAATTGCTGACCCATTTGACTCAAGAGTCAGGGATTCTTCATTTCAAGATGAGAGAAGTTAGGAGGGCTGCATCTAAGAAGCTCTCTAGGCATCTGTTGAGTTGTCACGATCATCTAAACATCCACTTTGCTGGGTCATTATTTTATTTGAGTTCAGTGAAGTCTTGTTACTGAAAAAAGTGAAAATGAAAATCCTGAAATTCAGGAAAAGACTTCACCGAAACCCCCGAGGGAAAGGGGGAAAGCTGTACCATACAGGCTGATTCGGAAAAGAGTGTCAGCGTCAGAGACTTGACGCTTCACATTGTGACCTTTGACAATAGACTTGACCATACTTCCTCAAGAAAGAATTCAAAGTCATCTTTGGTCACCAGCGTCCTCCCCTCTGGCGTATCCTTTATTCCTTTGACAATAAAACTGCAGATTTCATATGCTTACACCTTCCTGGGGGTTGGGGGGATGCAGTCTGGCTCTTCTCCAATTATTTGGTGAATATCGTGTGTGAGAGCAGAGGTTGGCAAACTTTTCCTGTGAAAGACCAGATTATAAATATCTCAGGCTTGCGGGGGCCATATGGTTTCTGTTGTAGCTATTCTACCCTGAAAGCAGAAGACACTCAACTCTAAAAGAGAATACACATAAACAGATGTGTGTAGTTGTGTCCAATACACATTTTCTTCAGCACTCAGAGGGTGAGCTGGATATGGTGCAAGGGCTATAGTTTGCCACTCTTGTTTTAGAGGATAAGTAACTTTACCATCATTATTTTATTTTTTTATTTTAATTTTATTTTTTAGAGAGAGAGATAGGGTGGGGAAGGAAAGAGGGAGAAGGAGAGAGAATCTTAAGTAGGCTCATCACCAATAAGGTGCTCGATCTCATGACTCTGATAGCACGACCTGAGCCGAAATCAAGAGCTGGATGCTCTAATGGATGGAGCCACCCAGGCTCCCCATCCAGTCATTTACTATTTTATTGATAAATTCGGCAAGTATTTATGGGTCACTTATCACCATTAACCATATTCTAAACTTTACTTTGTTTTAATAGAAGAGAAGCAGCCGAACATCTTTACCAAACCAATTAACAATAGCAACAATATACGAAAAATTAATTTGCACTAGAAACTGAGCATTAGCCAGCATTTATTTTGAAATGGGTTCTTTGTCTCTAAGCATAAAGTAATTCTACATATAGTCAGAATACCACTAGTCTAGATGGAAGGTCTACTTGAATTTAGTAGAGCAGGATTAAATACAGTGGGTGTATCTCACATAACTCAAGGGTATGTATACTGGTCGAAGACAGTGATAGGTATGGTGATGTCATATAACAGTATTTGTAATAAAATATAGTGTTATATTTTAAATCTGTTCACACGTTAATATTAAGGATAAAATATACTCACACATAAATAATGTGTATGCAGGGCTTACAATGCAAAGCTTAGTACACATCTTACTAAGTTAAAATTTTGAGGGTGTTCTGAGTCCTTGAAGATGATATTATCTCAGCCAACTTACCCTCTTGTAGTTTAGTGTGTTTTCCTGTCGCAAGGAAGGGGTATATGGGAAAAGGAAAGAGAGGAACATCCATTTCAGGCTAAAAGGGAGAGTGTTGGATCATAATCTTCCTGGAATAGAAAAGGCAGAACACTTGTCAACCTTTTCTGTGAGTCCAGCAAAACTTGATATCAAAACTTGGCAAAGATAGGGGCGCCTGGGTGGCTCAGTCGTTAAGCGTCTGCCTTCGGCTCGGGTCATGATCTCAGGGTCCTGGGATCGAGCCCCGCATCGGGCTCCCTGCTCGGCAGGAAGCCTGCTTCTCCTGCTACCATCCCATCCCCTCTGCTTGTGTTCCCTCTCTCGCTGTGTTTCTCACTGTTAAATAAATAAACTCTTTAAAAAAAAAAAAAAACTTGGCAAAGATAGAATAAGAAGAAAATGAATGAATGAATGTCAGTTTGCACGTGACCCTTGCAGGCAGTTTTCCAAATAACACAGCACAGGTGTGGAGACTGAGTTCACGCTGGGCCGTGGGGGGCAGCAGGGGGAATCTGAGGCAAAAGAAGAAAAAGCAAAAAAGAAAAAGTCATCTCAAAAGAGATGACCTTAATCAATTACTTCTCTTGTAATATACGTTTTTGTGGCTCTGGTAGCTTGCTTTGTGGGGAACACCCTGGTTGAGGAAAACTAACCCTTTTGTGGGGGGTGTTTAAGATTTATTTATTTATTATTTGAGAGAGAGTGTGTGTGTGCAGGGGGAGTACGGACAGAAAGAGAGAGAGAGAGAGAGAGAGAATCTCAAGCAGACTCCTTGTTGAGCATGGAGCCCCACGTGGGGCTTGATCTCAGGACCCTGAGATCATGACCTGAACTGAAATGAAGAGTTGCTTGCTTAACTCACTGAGCCTCTCAGGTGCCCCACTCTTGGAGTTTTGTAGTCTTTGGTGCCCAACATGTGCCCTGTCATTCCACAGTTGGTATTTTTGAGTGAATGAGGGATATGGCCTATCCACCTCAGCAAATTTTTTTTTCTTAAGTAAGATTTTATTTATTTATTTTTTATTAACATATAATGTATTATTTGCCCCAGGGTACATTTCTGTGAATAATCAGGCTTACGCATTTCATAGTACTTACCATAGCACATACCCTCCCCAATGTCCATAACCCAGCCACTCTATACCTACCCCCCTAACCCTCAGCAACCCTGTTTGTTTAGTGAGTTTAAGAGTCTCTTATGGTTTGTCTCCCTCTCTATCCTATCTCATTTCATTTCCCCCCCATGACACCCCCACCCTGCCTCTCAAATTCCTCATATCAGAGAGATCATATGATAATTGTCTTTCTCTGATTGACTTATTTCACTTAGCATAATACCCTCCAGCTCAATCCATGTCATTGCAAATGGCAAGAGAACGTTGTTTCTCTTGATGGCTGCATAGTATTCCATTGTATATATACACCACATCTTCTTTATCCATTCATCTGTTGATGGACATCTAGGTTCTCTCCATAGTTTGGCTATTGTAGACACTGCTGCTACTATAAACATTCAGGTGCACACGCCCCTTCGGATCACGACATTTGTATCTTTAGGGTAAATACCCAGTAGTGCGATTGCTGGGTCGTAGGGTAGCTCTATTTTCAACTTTTTGAGGAACCTCCATACTGTTTTCATACAGCCATACAGAGTGGCTGTACCAGCTTGCATTCCCACCAGCAGTGTAGGGAAGTTCTTCTTTCTCCACATCCTTGCCAACATCTGTCTTGTTAATTTGTAGCCATTCTGACTGGTGTGCACCTCAGCAAAATTTTAAGGGCATTTGTATTTTCTAGATTCTCTATCTTCTTCTCTTTTCCTATCTTGGATTTGGTGACATCAGCTTCCTGGTGACAGTGCCCTCAGGTGCCCCTGACCGTTGCCGGGCTTAGTCAAGTCTACCCTGGCCTATTCTGTGTTGTTGACTGTTCTCCCTCCCTCCCCTCCCTAACTCCCCTCCCCTCTCCATTCCTTTTCCCTCCTCTCCCCTTCCAAAGCTTTTGTGCAACTGTTGTCCCCTAGGGAAACTAATCAGTCAGTGACTGTTTCCAGGACACTGATACATCAGTTGTTGCTGATGTAGTAATGTATTCAAACAAGCCTTCCCCTAGGCAACATGTATCGATGCAATAATGATGAAATAATGAGTAAATATGAAGGCTGAAATTCTGGACACTACATGTTCCTTGAGGTACCATCAGTGTGCCTAGCTTCATGCCTGGCGTATGTGTTTTAAAAAATTGTTGAAGAATTCATGATTAAATATATGAATGAATAAATAAATTTCAGGGCAGGCAAGCCTTTGAGCATGTTGTGTCCTCCCAGGAAACCAGCAGAAAGTCTGCCCTGAAGGTAGTGAGTAGAAAGGTTAATTTCAGCTCAGAGACAACCAGCACCGCCCTGGCCCCCACCCCCACCCCCACCCCAAGGCCAAGGGCCCTGAAAGCTCCTGCTAGCAAGGTAGATCCTAGAAGCCAGAGCACAGAATGTTCATTCCAGACTGCTCCCTGGACATACACACCCTTCTGACTTTTGGAAATGCCAACTTGCTTTTGGGGCCGAACTTTACTTAATTTATGGAGATTTGCTGGGTCGGGTTTCAAATATTTCCTGGGATTTTGAAGTCCAACATTTGTTCTTTGGATTTAAAGATGAAATAATGAAGATATAATCCAGGCACAACTCTGCTTCTGGGAGAAGATAGATGTACGGGGATCCCTAAGTAAGTGCTGGAGGCAGTGGGGGTTGGCACGCGGACTCCTGGCAAAGCTAGCTTGGACCCAGGGTGTGGGGTGTGGATGAGCAGCAGGAAGACCTGGGGAGGGTCTTAGCAGCCACAGACCCCCAGCTTTCACGGGAGGGGCCCAAAGCCCCCGAGGACCTCTGCTGTGCATTCTCTGTGGCAAATTCAGGAAAGGGATTAAGTAAGAGTTTCTTCCTCTTCTCCCTGCTCTTCAATTTAGACATCAGCATGGTAAAACGATCATTTGAAATGAAAACCCTTTAATGAATGTTAAACTTTCTGTGTTTTGCCACAAATTATTTTAACATTCCTTGGAGCCTCTACCCCCCTCCTTAGTTTAAGAACTTTCACATTCTGATGTCAAAACAACTCCAAGAAGTAGGAACAGTTTGCCCCAAGAGCCCGACTCTGGGAAGCTAACCTGTTTTGCAGTCAGACTCCTGTGGTTGGGGTGTTTAGGGTTAGTTTGAACACTCCGTGTCTTGCATCAGCTCAGGGTTACTTTTCCATTTCAGAACATATCTCTGGCTTCATGGAGATTTAGAGTTACCCAGCTTTGGTATCAGTTTGTTCTGCCTCCACGAGGTATTTGTCCTATCTTAGTTCTTTGGGATCCTGGGGATTTTTCTCGGCTCATGTGAGCCTTGGTTCCTCAGTCTGTACAGTGTAGACCATATTGTTAGCTTCCTGATGAGGTTGTTTTGAGGATTACGTTAAACAAATACATTTAATGCCCTCAGCACAATGCCTGGCATGCACAGGTCAGTCAGTAAAGTTAGCCTCCTGGGGCCACTGAGCTGAATGCAATACTAAACAGAAAATCACAGTTCCTTCGCGAAGAACAATATTGTGTGAGGCTTTAATGTGTGCTGTCAAAGCCAATGTCACGCCGTAGTATACTTAGCTGCATAAATGTGTGACCCTCTCCTCCATGAGACTGTACTCCTTGGCAGGATGGCGTCATAGTAAGCTCTGGGGGCCTGGCACCCATCATGGAGCCAACCACGTGTTCACATTTGATAACGGTTACCGGGTACTAGCCAAAGTGCTGGGGTCAGGAAGGCCTGGGCTTTACTCTGAGGCTGTTGACTCCTTAGCTGGTTCAAAGTCTCTGAGTGTTGATGCTCTCAAGTGTACAATGGAGATGATAATACGTCCCTGGCTGAGTCCTTCTGAACAGCGAGGAGGTGGGCAGAGGACAGCCGGGCACTTGGCTGTCTAGGTGTGCGCTAAATGTGTGGTAGTTTATAACAATTAAGTCTAGTAGTTTATAACAATTATATAACAATTATAAACTAACAAACTATAAAAGTAGTTTATAACAATTAAGGAGGAAGTTGAGAGCATGTCTTTTTTTAATCACTATGTGCTTTTCTCTCTGCTGCATTTTATTTTCATTGACGTGAGAAACTTGTCAGAGCCTTGCCTTATGGGAGTCCTTTCTTCCTGGGATGAGATATGAGAGCTCCTTAGACAACACTGCATACATAGGAACTTCGGGGGCCTTGGTGTCAACCAGTGGGATGTCTGCCACCAGCCTCCTACTCCAGGCACAGCCGGTTTCCAGGCCGTGGTCAGCATGAGAAGGTTAATCTGATAATGTCACTCCACTGCTTTAAATCACTTACTGACATGCCATTATTCTTGGGATAGATAGAGTTTCAAGGCTCCACATTGGTCCCTATATACCTTCCTTCTTCTTCAATCCCTCTTTTCTTCTCTCTCCTCTAGCCACATCTGTCTTCTTCCCATTCTCCTCACCACAGGACTTTTGCATATGCTATCGCTCTGTTCCGAACACTCTCATATTCCCTCATTGACTTGCTTCCTTCGAGAAGCCTTCCCCGATGAATCTGAAGTGATGGAGTTCTACTATTGTATGCTCTCACTGCACTGAACACCTATCTTTGTAATGTTATTTACAGACACAGTTTTATATTTGGTAATTTTTTACCCAACTGGGATCTTCATTGTTTTGTATGAACATTTGATTACTGTCTGTCTTAGTCCATTTGGGCTGCTATAACAAAACATCACAGACTGGGTTGCTTATAAACAGCTGACATTTAGTGCTCACAGTTCTGGACTAGAAGTCCAAGATCAGCGTGCTGGCATGGTCGGGGTTCTAGTTAGGGCCTTCTTCATGGTCAGACACTTCCTGCTGTGTCCTCACATGATATAAGGTTCTAGGGAGTCTGTGAGGTCTCCTTCGCAGGAGCACTAATCCCATCCATGAGGGTCCCACTTTCATGACCTGACCACCTCCCAAAGACCCTACCTCCTAACACCAGAAACTTTGGGGGTTAGGGCTCCAGTGTATGAATTTTGGGATGATACAAACATTCAGACCACAGTACCATCCATCTTCTGCATTCTGTGAGATCCATGAAGTCAAATTCCCCCTTTGATTTTGTACATTACTCTATCAAAGACTATTCATATTTAGCAGGATTACACTGGTATGACCCCACCAGTTATTAAACTGCTGAAATAATTCCATGCCAGTAGGCAAATAACTGGCCCATGAAGCCTCTGAGTGCTCTGCTCACCCCCTACCCCACCCCAGGTACTCTCACATGGAAAGCCTTGGTTGTCCCCACAATTTAGCAACAAATGGAGTGATTTAGTGACAACAGTGCTCACAAAACCCTAGTCTAGCACTCTGGCTGGAGCCCACACCATGCCCCTGTCTCCCTCATTCCTGACTGGAATTTCACTCTCCATTATTGCCAGTAGCAGCAGAGAAGCTACATGGTAAATGCTTGATAAACATGATCGAGTGAAATGTGTGATTCCTGCAAGGAGACATGGGAGTGGCTGCAGAGGTGGGGGTTTAGCTCGCCCTGCAGCTGTGGCAAGGGCTGCAGCTCTGTCCCTTTGTCTAAAGGATTCCGGGAGCTCCTCAGCAGACGTGTGTCTTCTGATGATGTGTACCAGCCCTATAATGTCTAGGTTTGGAGGCTTCAGATTCAAACCAAGAAATGCTGCAACTGGAGGAGTTAGGGGGAGAGAGGATGGGGGGGGGGAAGAGAGAGAGCCAAGGACAAGTTCAGATTTTCTCCTCCTTTGAACCTCTGAATATTTACTCCATGATGGGTGACAAGAATAAGGAAAAATGCCTCCTCCAGATAGCAATGCCTTAGGCCACCCCATTTATTTCCCCTATAGAAAATAATTAAATGTTGAGACAGTGTAACACATGTCTTTGTTTCTTGGGTCAGGAAACAGGCAAACACAGGGCCACAGCTGCCCAGGGGATCTGGAAGAGAGGGCAAAGTGAAGTGCAGCATTGGGCCTCTAATGGAAAAGTGTGCTAATTATGAAGGTGAAGACAGAGGGCAGGGAAAGAATTTAGGTTGCACCTCAAAGGAATCTCTGTTTCACAATTCTACAGGGGGTAAAGTCCCTTCAGCTGAGCCCTGCTGGCCTGCTGAGGCTGTTAGGAATCCTACAGTGATAGGCTTGCAGTAAGGGCACAGACCCCCTCATCCCCCACCTTCCCCATCCCGCTCTCAGGGCTTTGCCTCTGGGGGACTAACATGGGGACAAGTGGAGTGATCAGAAGACACAGGGAGGTAGAAGCAGCAGCATTGGGGAGTCAAACAACGGCATCCATGCAAGAGAGTAAGTCTCAGGTTAAAACTTACTTGGATTTTAATTATCTATTATTGTGTGTGTGTATAAAACAGTGAATGACATACAATTCTTGCTCACAGGACTTTGATTTAAAAGGGAAGAAAAATGTCTAGAGATAATCATATGGAGTATGGAAGAGTCAAAGGCTCGAGGAGTTCAGACACAAGAGACACTACTTTCTGTAGGGGCAGATGAAGCTTCATCCGAAGGTACCATTTCGGATCTGAAGGGTGTGAGGGGCTTGGGCATGTTATGATGAAGGAGAGACTGTTCTGAGTGTTTAGGGGAGGAGTCCCCTAGGTGATCAGAGCCAGGTGATAGTTCGCTGGGTGGGCTTAGGGTGGGAGGGGAGAGAAACGTAGGGCAAGGAGAGACAGTTCTGCTGGCTGGGGCCACAGTGATTGAAGGACTGGAAAGATGGCGGTCAGCTAGAGAACTGCCTACACACAGGCTTTGGAAGAGGACTAGTCTTGGGAGGCATCCTGGGGGAAAGAGGCTGTGAAAGGGGAATCTGAAGTCTAGGTAGAAGTCTGTAAGGATGACAGACCCATTATTGTAAATATGAGATGGGAAAGAAAGAAAAAAATAGGTGAAGAGGTTACATTGAGTTTGGGTGTAGTTTTTGTTGAACTTAAGAAGCCAGCAGGGTAGAGGATGAAGACATCAGATGGACAGTCGGAGTGGAAGACAAGCTAAGGGTGAAGGTCAGGGCCAACATTCACATTTGAGGGTGAAATCTCTGAGGACGAAAAGAATGATAGATTGATGATAGTTGGCCCAAGGACAGCCTCTAGAGAGCAACTGGGCCTGGAGTGCATTCTAGCAGCAATCCCAAGGAAATAGGTGTGGGGATCCAGAAAGTCCCTGGGCACCCCTGCACTTGGGCTTTGCATGTAACAAGCAGGTGAGGGGAATTGGGAGAAGTAGGTCTAGAAGCAGAGAAAGTTGACTTTTGGAATCCAGGCAGTACTAGTCCCTGCTTGCTGAGGAATTTCCTGCTTTTAGCATGGTAGTTCCTGAGTCTCAGGAAACCCCATCAGTCTCAGGCAAATGGGACAGTCACTCACTCTCTTTAGGTCAAGTCTCACTAATTAGACCCCTGCCTTAAAATTCCAGCATTAGGGGTGCCTGGGTGGCTCAGTCGTTAAGCGTCTGCCTTCGGCTCAGGTCATGATCCCAGTGTCCTGGGATCAAGCCCCGCATCGGGCTCCCTGCTCTGTGGGAAGCCTGCTTCTCCCGCTACCATTCCCTCTGCTTGTGTTCCCTCTCTCGCTGTGTTTCTCTCTGTCAAATAAATAAAATCTTTAAAAAAAAAAAAAAAAATTCCAGCATTAATAACCTTTCTCCCTTTCTTACCAAAGGCTCAAACCTTTTCTGCCGAGGCAAATGTGCATGAGAAAAGCAGCCTTGTCCACGGGCCACTCGGCAGCCCTGCCATGTGTCAGAAAGACGAGGTTTTGCTTGGATGAGGCTGATCACGTTTGCCCCCTAAGGGCGTGTTCATACCCAAGAGTAGCAAAATGGGCTCCACCTTTGGTGAAAAATGGACAAACCATTCATGTTTGGTTGTGTGCATTTATGAGCTTGACGAGAATGGGCTCTTCGCTATCCGGTGTTCTTTGTTGCGCGTGTCACTTGCTAGGACCATGGGCTTTGGTAATCAGTGAGTGACAGAAGAGACATAAGAAGAGCACCAAGAAATGCCAAGTTTGATATGTTATTCAGGGCTTCAACTCAAAGGAAAACTAGGTCCAAGCAGATATGCTTACCCAAGTGCCCCCCTAACTTAATGGAAATAAACCACCAACTGTCCTTGTTCTTCCATGGGTGGTGGTTCTTAGGAAAACTCTTATCAAAATTACCTCCCCAGAAAACACTAGATGCTTTTGATATGTTCAGCCCCAAACCACGCTGTGTGGGAGAGCCAAAAAAGATAAAAATAAAATAATGCAGATTTCTTGTTTGAAGTCATGAGATAGAGAAAAATAGGCCTGAGACCAATGGATGTGGATGGGTGAAGTCCTCGAGGGCTTCATGGAGGAGGGGGAGCTTTTGCTAGCCTTCTAGAGTAGAGGAAGCGGTGTCCTGGT
>CM053609.1:51229122-51245285 GCA_028646535.1 Procyon lotor
AGATAATATACATTCAAGTGTTTAGTCTAAGCTATCCTTCTCCATATTCAGTGTCTGGAGGAGTTTCTTCTTTTCCCTATTGTAGTCTGATTGACCAGCATTAATTGGTGCTTCACGCTGAGCAGAGATCTCGTGAGGCATGAGTTGGAGATCTCAGATTGACTTTGGTTTTCCAGTGTTCTGACTTATTGAGATACAGTTAATGACTACTTTTGTTAAACCAATACGTGAAGGTCCCCAATTGTGGATCCCGTTAGTAGTCCTTCCAAAACAATTATGAAAGGAACTGAAAATCAAATAAAAGAGGTATTAGATTCATTCCATTTAGGGGGAAAAAAACCAATGTAAGTTCTGTCCTTGTTGCATTGTAGAACGAAAATGTAATCATATCTGAAATTCCACAGTACTGTTGGGCCTGGCACCTAAAAACACCCACCAAGGAGGATAGTAAGTATCAAAAAATTAGACAATTGGTGAATTATAGGTAGATTACTGCACAGTGTTTTTAGTGATATTTGGGGAAATTGGTTGGAATTTTTGGAAGGGTTGAGAACACAATGAGCAGCTTTATCCTGCTTTAAAATAATGAAACGTAGGGTCCTACTATATAAAATTCACTAGCAGGTTTTCAGGGATAGATTAGATTTGGATTAACTTTGTTAGCCACACAAGTCTGTTATTAATTTTGAATTTTCATAATGATATAGTCAACTTAGTTATGTCAGAAGAGGGGAGGAAAAGAATGCAAATCTTCAAATGTTTTCCTTATTTAGCTTGTCTTTTGAAGTATATTTTAAGAAGATCTGTAGTTGGGTAACAGTGAAGAGGAGGAAGATAGGGAAACGGAGTGATTTCTGATAATCATTCTCAAAATAACAATAGATTGGGGTGCCTGGGTGGCTCAGTGGGTTAAGGCCCCTGCCTTCGCGAAGCTCAGGTCATGATCTCAGGGTCCTGGGATGGAGCACTGCATCCGGCTCTCTTCTCAGTGGGGAGCCTGTTTCCCCCTCTCTCTCTGCCTGCCTCTCTATTTGTGATCTCTCTTTCTCTGTCAAATAAATAAATAAAATCTTTAAAAAAATAACAATTGATTTTTAAGGATATTAGTGGAGAATATATACAGTGGACCCATTCAACCACTCAAAAATTCAACTTCATTTTAATATTAACTGTTTCTAGTGACACACACTGGCTTGGAAAGTATGTTCCTACATCCTCTATTTGAGAATCTCATGGAGTTTATAAGACTAATAGTCTCTATGCTTATTTTATGTTATTCTTTCCTGTGTACATTTCCCAGTCTCAACTTGTGGAAAGGCCTTATGGTAAGATGATAGCAGTAAATATATTCAGTGCTTCCCACATGACTAATAAGTTAATACTGTATTTTGAGTAGCTAGAATTTTGAATTTTGCCAAGGGCTTTTCTTCCTTTCTCAGTTTTGTTTGGCTTCAAAACAGACTTGTTTGACTTTAGAGATGGTTCTTTTGACATACATGTTAAATCCGGAGTATAAACTTCTCAGCTTCTCAATGAATGAGAAGTTTTTCTTGAATGTGTAAGGTCAGATTTTGTTTATCTGCATTTCATTATTTTTGGACTATTTTACATGCCACCTTAGCCTCCGTTCTTTTCCAACCAATAGACATTGCCCAGAGGAAGTGTTCTGGAGAAAAGTTTGGTATTTCCTCAAGCAAATATCATAAAAAGCCCTCCAAGGCAAGTTTGTGGATAGGAAGACTGGTTATGAAAAATCAAGTTTTAAAAGATTAGATAATTGCTTGGATTAGATAATTGCGTGCATGAATAACTGAATCAATTTCCATCTAGGACAAAAGTGGCCTTTGCTTTCGAGAAATGGGTACCTCTAGGGCTGTGCTGATTACTAGCCTGGTGTTCTGTTTATTATGCCATGTGGCTAATGATTCTTTGTTTCCACTTGCAAACAAAAGTCATATTCAGAATTGTGGGTGAGATTGTCATAACAGTGCATTATATTTATAATTCCCTTTTGTTTTTTCTTTTCTTTTTTTTTTTTTTTTAAGATTTTATTTATTTATTTATTTGACAGAGAGAGAGAGAGAGATCACAAGTAGGCAGAGAGGCAGGCAGAGAAAGAGAGGAGGAAGCAGGCTCCCCGCTGAGCAGAGAGCCCGACTCGATCCCAGGACCCTGAGATCATGACCTGAGCCAAAGGCAGAGGCTTTAACCCACTGAGCCACCCAGGCGCCCCCCCCACCTTCGTTTTTTCAAAGAAATTTCACATTTATCACTCCTTTTGAGCCAGGTTGGTGAAATGGAAAAAGCACTGGATTAAGAACCAGAGGATCTACCAAAACCAGCTGGCCTGTCTCTCCCTGAAGAGTCTTGAAGGGTCAGTGAGACAATGTGAGTGACAGTCCTTACAGTTTGGTCGAGCTAAGAACTTTTTTTACAGGTCCCCTGAGCTCTCAGAGCCTTGCTATCTTCTTTAATGAAATGAAGGACTTAGGTAGCCACCAACAGTCTCTACCTTTCTTACCTTCATATTGGTTTTTTTTTGTTAAACTTTGGGAGGTAAGTAGAGTAAGAATGTGTGTTATTGTGATTTAAAATAAGAGATCCATAGGTGGCCTTCCTCCAGGTTCCTGGGACAGAGCTCCTGAACCCGCAGTTTTCCTGGGAGGAGAGTGATAAAGGTGTCTGTTGTTATGTTAACGAAGTGACTTCCTCTGGATGGGTGCCAGTTGCCCGGGAAACCAACCACGTGTTTAGAAGGTTGGATCTTTCCTTCCCACCCCTACCCGACTTCTAGCAAGGGGCGAGGGGCTAGAGATTGAGTTCAGTCACCAGTGGCTAAGGATTGAACCAGTCATGCCTGTGTAATGAAACCTCCATAAAACCCCAAAAGGACAGGGTTCCCAGAGCTTCTGGGTTGTTAAATACGTGGAGATGCAGGGAGAGCCGTGCGCGAGAGAGCTTGGCAGCTCTTCCTTCCTCTCTACCTTGCCCTATGCAGCTCTTCCATCTGGCTCTTCCTGAGTTATATACCTTTTTAAATAAACCTGTAATCTAGTAAGCAAATTGTTTCTTTGGGTTCTGTGGGCCACTGTAGCAAATTATTGAAACCTAAGAGGGATGGTTGGAGCCTCTGATCTGCAGCCTTTGGGTCAGAAGCACAAGGTAACAACTTGGACTAGCGACCGGCCTCCGAAGTGCAGGAGGAGGAGCAGTCTTGTGGGACTGAGCCCTTCACCTGTGGAATCTGATGCTACTTCCGAGTAGATAGTGTCAGAATTGAGTTGAATTGTAGGACACTCCGCTGCTGTCCCAAGAATTGCTTGGTGGTTAGAAATTGGTGGTTAGAAATTTTCTAACACCAATTGCTTGGTGTTAGAAAAAAGTGCACACACCAGAATTGGGTGCGGAATCCCAAGATGTTAAGAAAGAAAAATAAATTTCCTGGGGCACTTTGGTGATGCAGTCTGTTGGCCGTCTGCCTCTTGGTTTTCAGATCACAAGTTTGTGATCTCAGGGTCATGGGATCAAGCCACCACTGAGGCTCTGTGCTCAGCTGAAGTCTGCTTAAGATTCTCTCTCCGTTTCCCCTCTGCCACCCCCTCCCCCCATTTGCTCTCTGTTTGTCTCTCAAATAAAAAAAAAAAAATTCTTTTTAACTAAAGAGGAACTGAAGCAAGGAGGTAAAATGAGTGGCCTGATTACTGAGGGTGATTGCTGAGCTATCACACGATTGCCCTACCTAGCTGTGTTTTCCTCTATGCCTTTGAAGCTGATGGGGAAGCTGATGAACTCTGGCTCCTCGATGTGGGCAAACTCTCACTAAACGCAAGTGATTTTAGAATAGAGAACAATAAGATCAGACCCAGGTGCATCCCAGAGGAAATCTGATTTCAAAGAAAATTTACTGAAGCTGCTTTTTTTTTTTTAAGATGTTCTTTGTTTTTGTTTTTGTTTTTTTTTAAAGATTTTATTCATTTATTTGACAGAGAGATCACAAGTAGGCAGAAAGGCAGGCAGAGAGAGAGGGGGAAGCAGGCTCCCTGCTGAGCAGAGAGCCAGATGCAGGGCTCGATCCCAGGACCCTGAGATTATGACCTGAGCCGAAGGCAGAGGCTTTAACCCACTAAGCCACCCAGGCACCCCAAGATTTTCTTTATTTATGTGATAGAGAGAGACAGAGAAAGGGGGAACACAAGGAGGGGGAGTGAGAGAGGGAGAGGGAGAGGCAGGCTTCCTGCAGAGCAAGGAGTCCAATTCGGGACTTGATCCCAGGACCCTGGGATCATGACCTGAACGGAAGTAGACACTTAATGACTGAGCCACCCAGGCACCCCCTGAAGATGCTTTTTTGGGTAAAATAGAAACGTTGGGGGCTCTGAGTTGCTTGCATCTGTGAAGAGCTGCCTGACCTAAATTGTCTTTCTAGGATTTGTCAGTTGATCAAGAAATGAGTGTATGAGAAATTTCAGCTTGGTATTCAAAATCAACCCTACTTCCTTTAAACCAATTTTTTTTTGATCATTTTGAGCCATGAACTGCTTTGAGAATTTTATTATGGGTAATACAATCATTGTACAAAAATGCAATATGAACCATCACAGAGAATTCTTGCACATGATTTCAGTGGGTAAGAAAAAATTCCCTGAATGCCATGCATAGGCCATGAATTGTTTCTGAAACTTCAGCACACATAAGAATAATACTGGGACTCCATTCCCAGAAATTCTGATTCATTAGATATTACGGAGTTGGCCCTAAGATTCTGAATTTTAACAAGCACCCAAGAAAATTCTGTTCAATGAGCTGGACTAAATCCTGAGAAACATTGTGATGGGGGTTCCTGGCTGTCAGTTAAGAGACACTGTCTCAGGTTGCCTTAGAGCTCCAGTGTTGCTGGGGCAAGTGTGTGACTCAGCCAGTTAAGCGTTGGCCTTTTGATTTCAGCTCATGTCATGATCCCAGGGTTGTGAGCTCAAGCCCTGTGCTGAGCTCCATGCTGGGCATGGAGCCTGCTTAAGATTCTCTCCCTCTCCCAATGCCCACTCCTTAGCACCCCTCCCTCCCACTCAAAAGGAAAAAAAAAAAAAAAAGATCTCCAGTGTTCCTGAATACATCCCCCAAATGAATATCATCTTTTTCAATTTCAACCTAAAAAGAAATCCAAGTCCTCTATCAAATGAATGAGCCAAACTGGAACAAAAACCAAACACGAAGTGAATGAGATCTTGTACAGATGGAGCCGGTTTCCTGGCTTTCTAGCCTGGCATCACCCATCGAGTGTTCAATTTCCAAGTTACAGGGTGACAGGAAGCCTGGCTTTATACAAGTAAGGGTGCTCCTCAGCTGCATTGGATGGTGCAAGAACTGTCAATCTAAGAATGGGTTAGTCTCAGTGCTGCCATACGTGGATGGCTCCCTCTGAAGCCACATGATCAAGAGTGATTGTAAACTAGAGTCAAGATCAGAGCCAGAGAAGTGGAGCTGAGCAGCAGATCTGGGGCAAGGCAATACTGTCAACAGAAGGTCAATCAAGGTCTCCTAGGTATGGCCCTCAGAAACAGTTTGGGTAACAGAATTTGGGTTGGATGGAGGCACATAGTTCAAGGAGGGAGGCTGTGAGCAAAATAAAGTCATTGGTCCCATCAGATGCTGGCCTGTTACACACCCTAGACTTGACTGGATGCAAGATCTATATAGACCATCACCAATGACCACTTACTATGTAGAGGTCCAGAAACAAACCCTCATGGAGGGTAAAATATCTCCCTTCATCTTACTTCTGATGACTCCTTAATAATGAATTAACAGAGAAATCCTGAATCACTCGTTCTATGCTGTCTCATTAGTGATCTTCTTTCTGAGGGTGTTATCTAGTTCAGGTGCTGGAAAACTTTTTCTCTGCAGCACGGGATAGCAAATACTTTAGGCTTTGTGAACCACAATACCATCTCTGTAATTTAGTCCTCATTTTTTTCCTTTTTATAATCCATAAATAATGTGAAAACTATTCTTAGCTCTCTGGCGGGAAAGAAGCAGAAAAAAAAAAGGCAAGGAATGGATTTAGCCCCTAGGCTGTAGTTTGCTGAACTTCCACTTGAGTATCCCAACAATAGCAGTAAGATTGTCTTGTTTTTACATGACATTTCATATTTTCTAATGGCACATAAAGTTCAGTGGGAAAAATAATAGTTACTTATTTCCCACTGAGAATATATTCCTTCCCTGATGTGCTGATAGAAGAGCCCAAAGCCATGTATGAGAAGTAGTGTTTTCTAAACTCGAGTCCTTCTGTAGCCAGCTAATATTGAAATCTGTAAGGATAAGATTTGAATTTAACTTGGTGTCATTTGATATAAAAATTCAGAAGTGACAATGGTCCGTCTATCCGGTTGGGCTCTATTTTTTAAATTGGCTAGTGTAATTTTTGCTTTTATTTTAAAAATACAAGCACATTCTGAATTATTTGGATGATTATTTTATTACCTGAGTACTATCACAATATTTCTTTAAGTCCAAGGAGACATTTGAACGTAAGATCCTTTTTGTTCTCAGTAGTATTATCTTAACTGATGTGACATCATGAGATAGGAACAGAAGTATATTTAATAAAGGCCAAGTGATTTCACAGTTTCGAGGGAACTTTTAAATAGAGGAAAATGATTGGCTATTGAATCATCACATAACCCATGGTACGTTTAGTCCCAAACTAGAGCGATCCTATAATGTAGGTGTTGATTATGCATTCTAGATAGAGCAGAAGAGGTTCAGTTTCAGTGAAAGAGTTGCGTTTTGGTTACGTTCAATTAATGTTGTTACTTTGAATTTTGGTGATGCTGTATTTGTAAATTTGTGTATAATTTGTGCTGTTAAGAATATGTGTATGTGTGTGCGTGCGTGTGCATGCACGTGTGCATGTGGAACTCAATTCAGATCAACCCCAGAGGTGTAGGAGATTGTCATAGTGGTCAGTGTGAAAATTGATCTGGGCACAAGGCCGTTACAGTCAGGATGGTTGGAGCAGGTCCATGCTGGTCTGTGCAGGACCATTTTGCAGAGTAGAGAAAGATACCCATTTGCTGTGGGCAAATGCAGAGGCACCTGGCCTGGCCAGCAGGGACTGACTGGATGTTGGCCTCATCAGTTTCCTCAGCTGGACACTCTTGCTCAGGGGGATGTTCTTGTCCTGAGTAAGAAGCAATGAATTTGAGAGAGAATGTGGGAATATAATCTTTGGGACCAGGCAGCCAGTTAAATCTAGAAGCCAAGGACTGCACCCTAACTTCTGGCTTTGTGGACTGTTGTTTTTAAAATAATATCTGATTTATTGAATCCTTTGCAACAACTGCAATAATTAGCATTAACTTTTTTTTTATAAAGATTTTATTTATTTATTTGACAGAGAGAGAGATCACAAGTAGGCAGAGAGGCAGGCAGAGAGAGAGGGGGAAGCAGGCTCCCTGCTGAGCAGAGAGCCCGATGTGGGGCTCGATCCCAGGACCCTGAGACCATGACCTGAGCTGAAGGCAGAGGCTTTAACCCACTGAGCCACCCAGGCACCCCTAGCATTAACTTTTGAGAAGTTTCGATGCAGAAAAAAAAAACCCGTGGAAAGACTATTTAAAGAGGGAATCATGGCAGCAATAGGAATGGACAAGACACCCACTACAAAGTAGAAACCTGAGACTTAGTCACTTCCTCTTTCCTGTGTGTTTATTTGAGAATGTCATAGGCATGAATCCATGGTGCCCTCTACTGCCTCACCACGCATCTGGGCCAACATGGAACAGTGTGATCTCTTGTCACCTGTACATTCTAATGCCAGCTTCCGCCTAGATGCTCTTGGAGCTGTGGTTTTAGGAAACAGAAGCACCCCTGAGTGGAAATACAGGGAGAGGCTTTGGTGGGTGCGGAGGAATAGGGGAGGGAGACCAAGCAGAACCTTGGCCTGGTCATCCCTCTCTTCATTTCTTAATAGGTAGAGAGAAATATTTATTTTGGGGGCAACTGGGTGGCTCTGTTGGTTAAGCATCTACCTTCTGCTCCAGGTCATGATCTCGGAGTCCTGGGATAGAGCCTTGGGTCAGGCTCCACGCTCAGTAGCAAGTCTGTTTCTCCCTCTGCTCCTCCCCCTGCTCATGTTCCCTCTCTCTCTTAAATAAATAAAAAAATCTTAAAAAAAAAAAGAAATATTTATTTTGTGCTGGAAGCTTACTAGGTGGTGTCATTCTAGGATGACAGGAATATAAGAGAAATGAAAACAATATTCTTCCTCGGATGAGCGCCTATGCAAACGTGGGCAGATAGAACACACCTGTAGCCCAGCAAGAACGTTTAAGGAAGCAAACACAGGCAAATTAGTTTCTTCCGCTGATAATTGGTCTAGATAACCTTTTCACAGTGTCTTCTCACTATGAGAATATATCATTTTGTCTGTAGGAGGGGCCTCAAGGCAAGATGAAATCTGAGTGCAAGCATGGGTTTGTGAGTGCCTGTGTGCATGTGTGTGTGCGCACATGCACATGTGTGTGAGTGAGTGTATTCTGTTACATTAGGGGGTGGTGAATATTAACTTGCAGAAGCCTTAGAGGAAGATAAATTAGGTCCATATTTTTGAGTATGGAGAAGGGAGATCAAGAAATGCTTAGTGGAAAGGGGAGCAAATTCAGAGGCAAGAATGAACAGTGAAATTCAAACCTTGCAAAAAGAGAGGTTAACACCATTTCCCAGCTGGTGACATATTAGTACTCTCTTACAAAATGTTTTCATACCAAAAGTCCAATCACCAAGAGCGTGGAGGTGCATTGCCCCTTTGGTGGAACTTCTTCTTAACATTGAGCCAGGCCTTGGGTGGCTCAGTCGTTGGGCGTCTGCCTTCAGCTCAGGTCATGAACCCAGCATCCTGGGATCGAGCCCCGCATTGGGCTCCCTGCTCAGCAGGAAGCCTGCTACTCCCGCTATCATTCCCTCTGCTTGTGTTCCCTCTCTCGCTGTGTTTCCCTCTGTCAAATAAATAAAATCTTAAAAAAACCCCAAAAAACATTGAGCCACACTTTTGCTTGCTTGAGGCCTGATTACTGTAATACATGGTCTAATTCTTTTCATCATGAGTTTATAGACTTGGGCAAAGCTGAGCAGCTGTGGTGTCTTTTTGTTCTCTTGTGATGCTGAGCACTTCAGCTATTAAACTCTGAAGCTCAAAAACAAATGGCAATAGCTCCTAACGGATGTCCTGGAGCTCTCAATTAAGTCCGTGATTTGTTTGGTTGCATTATAAAGAGATTTAAGGACAGTTTACTTGGTATCCATTCCTTGTACTTGCTGATATTAAGTGCAACCCTTGGACAAGGTGTAAATTGTTGGAGACATCCTTGGAGACAGTTCAGTGATGAAATTCCAGGTCTTTAACAGGCTTTGGTGGGATGAGCTTGGTAATAGTTATATGTGTGATTTGTGGCAATCAAAGTGCTGAAAGGGCCGATGACTGCATCATAATGGACACACTTTTTACAGAGTAATATATCTGTCCCTTTGCGGTGTTCCTATATATTTAAATGAAGCACACCGATCATCATGGCAATGGCAAGGGTGACTGTCAGGGATCTCGTTGCTGCTCTGCTTCAGCTAGTGGGGACACAGAGCAGTATTGTATGAGCAAGTCTGCGGGCCAGGGAATCAGGTTGCCTGTTGGCATCTTGGTTCGACCACTTGCTGAGCGACATTGGACAAGTGATTTAACTGTTCTCTGAACCTTGATTTCTTAATTATAAAATGGGGGTCCTACTAATGTATACCTATTATGATGGGAATTAATGGAGATAGCACATGTAAATCACACTGAAGTGTTAGACATAAAGTGAGTGGAATATTGGTTTCTTAATTGTTGTTGGACCTGTTACTCTCTTACACTTTATTTGTCTGGAATTTAAAAATGGAGGTAAGGCTTCCTGGGAATGTTTTAAGACTTGTAGAGCTGAGTTCTTCCTGGAAGACAGAGTAGAAGGACCATATATCAAAAGAATTAATATGTTTGGATTAGAAACCTAGTACCTAAACCAATTACCGCCCCCCTCCTATTTCTGCTGCCTAACACACATTCCATGTGAGTCCAAGCTTCATCGTCCCTCCTCCAAGAACATCTAGTTTAGGAGCCCTCAGACTGATCTGCCTTTACCTTCTTGCCAAGGCTACCACTCCAATTCCAAATTCGGTTCCCCAATTTTTAGTCTGTAAATTTAACATAAATCCTTTTGCTAAGAGAGAATCTTTGAGATGTTTTTTGTTGTTGGTTCCAGGCTGGAGCAGTAACATGCATCTAAGTCCTCCTAACTGAATGAAGGTCAACTCTATGATACTTATCCATGTGGGTTGGCCTGTCTAGAATGAGAATTATTCTGGATAATTTAGACCATATGGACACATCCCACTTTAACCTTTGGAGCTCAACTTACATCGACCTATGAGCAGAGTCTCATTGTCTCCTCAGGACAGTCAACTCTGCCTGCACCTGAGCTGATTTCGACCCATTGCTCATTCTAAATGGTTGAGGAACTTAACTTTATTCTGTAAGGGATGCTGGGCATCCCTCCTCCTTAGCCCTGGAACACTGAAATATTAAGATGCCAGAAAAATGAGAAGGAAGCAGCAAAAAGGATTGAGAAGAATCAACCAACTGAAGGAAGACAATAACCCAGGAGACCATGGTTTCCAGGAGGTCAAATAAAGAAAGTATTTCAAGAATGAGGAGCGGTCCAATGAGCTCAAATGCTGTTAGTAAATGAAGTAGATGAAAACTGAAAATTGATCATTGGATTTGGCAACATTAATTAGGTTAGTTTAGTGCATGAATTTCATCCTCCCTAATTCTTGTAACATTTCTGCAAGGCTAACTCTTTTGTATTTTTGGCAAACAACCTAATATTCAGGATACATAACCTATCCAGATTCATACATTTAGGAAGTGGTAGAATTAAGACTTGAACCCAGGTTTTCTGACCCTAACTCCCATTTTCTCTAATATCAGCTGTTTACATTGTTGATTGACTTTTTTTTTTTTTTTAAGATTTTGTTTATTTATTTGACAGAGAGACACAGTGAGAGAGGGAACACAAGCAGGGGCAGTGGGAGAGGGAGAAGCAGGCTTCTGGCTGAACGGGGAGCCCAATATGGGGCTCAATTCCAGGGCCCTGGGATCCTGACCTGAGCTGAAGGCAGATAGATGCTTAACCAACTAAGCTACCCAGCTACCCCTGTTGATTGACTTTATTATTATTTTTTTAAAGATTATTTATTTGACAGGGAGAGAGAGATCACAAGTAGACACAGAGGCAGGCAGAGAGAGAGGGGGAAGCAGATTTCCCACTGAGCAGAGAGCCCGACGCGGGGCCCAATCCCAGGACCCTGAGATTATGACCTGAGCCAAAGGCAGAGGCTCCAGCCCACTGAGCCACCCAGGCACCCCTGTTGATTAAGTTTAAATCATAGATTTCCTTTTTCCAAGGAAGTCACATTTTAAGACTCATCACACATTGTGGATGTAATATTTTGTTCTGCTCTAATGAATCTTAAGTATTAAGAATTTGGTAGAATAGTGTTTTTAAGAAACCCCTATTTTATCTGGGAAATAAAGCTAGACCTGAACACAACTACCTTTTACACTCAGCCCTCTGAACATCCTGAATGTTTTGTGGAAAGTAGAATGAGAAGAGGAAAATGTAAAGAGAGAGAGAGAGAGGATTCCTCTGTCCTCAAATGAGCCCTTTTCCTGAATGCAGCTTACTAGCCTCCCCCGAAGAGACTTCTGAGAAGGTCAGTGTGTAATGGTCATAGTCATTCAGTGTTCTAAGCAACATGACAGGAAGCTAGTAATTCTGGGACTAACAAGTTCAAAGAGTCTTGAAGAAACAAGACCTGGGTATAGAGTCCAATTATATTGCTTCCATTTTGCTGTAAGCATGCACATGTTTGCAAACTATATCAAGGTTATCTCAACTCTGTCTACTCTCTCTTTAGCTTAAGATTATCCTAAGCAATTTTATTTATTTGTTTGTTTGTTTAAGATTTTATTTGACAGAGACACAGCAAGAGAGGGAACATAAGCAGGGGGAAGAAGAGAGGGAGAAGCAGGCCTCCTGCGAGCAGGGAGCCCGATGTGGGGCTCGATCCCAGGACCCCGGGATCATGACCTGAGCTGAAGGCAGACGCTTAACAACTGAGCCACCCAGGTGCCCCTCCTAAGTGTTTTTAAAGACTAATGTACCTGCAAAGGGTTAAATAGTTTTAAGCATTTGTGCACAGCATTAAGTACTAGAATTCAGGCCCTGGCATCAAGGGCTTCTTTTGCAGTTCAATGATTAATACCATAAAAAAGGAACATTCAAATAAGGATATGCCAGTGGCTTTGGAACAATGTGAATAGGACTTCTGTGATAAGGAACCAATGAAATTTTTTTTTGTCTGTTCTTAGGTCCAAATGGTTGAGTAGACTGAGAAATGCTATAGATACTAATTTCTTGAGGCAAGAGAAGAACATGAAGGAGATCTATTTAACCAGTTTAGTGGTTTTCGTCACTCTTATCCAACATAGGGATTTCTAATTCTTTGTTTTTCTTACTGAAAAAAAAAATAACAGTTTTGTTAAAGATATGGTAATGCTGCAAAAATGACAGAAACAACAACCTGCATATGATTGGAATATGCACGGAAGTGCCTTGCTTCTCACAGATGTCAGATTCACAGTAACCCACCAAATAATTTCGGATCAGGTGTGTTCTGCATGTATTTCTTTTGCTTTTCCACAAGCTACAAAAGATAGTCCTCATGAGATCAAGACCTGAAAAAAGTCATACTAAAAATTTGGCACCATAGGCATCAACAGTAATATTTAAGATATTCAAGACTGGAAAGAATCTCTTAAAATTTAACTTCATCTTGAAATATAAAGTACGGAATTCTAGAATTGCAAAATGCTAACAAACAGAACTTATTAAAAAGCCAACGTTAATTAAAACAACCCAAGTCATGGGCCAGTTCTAAGTTTTACAGGGCTGTTTTGGCTAGTTTAAAAGCTGAGACTTATGCTAAGTCCACATGTCTGATCCATCCAGAGCCCTAGGAGTGTCCAAGATAGCCACAAAAATGCTGACGAGAGTCCATAGCCTTGAATTCAGAGCCTCCATGACTGTGCCTATTGTTTGTGAATGTGGTTGGAAACTAGAGCTCAAGCCTCAGAGGCATGAAACTTGCCTGATAAAGAAAGTAGCTTCCCTAACGGCAGTGCTCTGAACAGATTCTGGTGGGTTGAAAGGCTCCAGGATATAAAGTTGAAGGACGGATGTTAGGTGGTTCATCTGTTAGTGCTTGACATGTTGGTCTAGGGTGGGTGGGAGAGGACATAAAGGCCCCAGCTCAAGCAGAACCCGTCATCCACCATCCTGCCATTAAGTCGTTGCACAGCATCTTGGCTCGCTCTGAATCTCTCGGTGGTTCTGTTTTCTTACTGGTAAAAGGTGGGGAGAGTGATTGTCGCTGCCTCTCCCAGGATTAATGAGGTGGTATTCACAAAGAGCATTGTATTCGCAGAAAGGAATGCTCTGTGGCAAGACATTATAGGCCAATAACATTAAGCATGTTTAAAACATGTGCCTGCTGTTGCCAAATGGATGCTACGGCTGAACGGTCTTGTGTCTCAAATACCAACCAATGCGTATGGAACTGCTTACGGGTAACAGATGACAGGCTGAATACGGGAGATCGTTGATGATTATACGGAAGGTAGTTCATGCTTCAAAAATGCTTTATCCTTGCTATCTCATCCTCAATACACTGAAGACATCCTTGAGAAATCCCATTTAGGTAATCACTGGCCATTGATGGCGGAAATTAGAAAAGGACTGGGTCCCCGAGTCTGTTTCCCGGGAGACAACACGGAAGAAGCAATTCCAGCCACAATGCCCGGGCGCTCCTGCTGTGTGTTAACTCGTTAACTCGGCTCCCTAAGCTTGCCTCTGTAATTGTGAGAAGTGCCACACCGAAGCCCGGGATGGCTGCCCCTGGCCTTACTCTTCACCGTTGCCTGAAGTCTTTCACACAAGGACCACTCTAAACCTCCAGGAGCCACAGGTACATAGCAAGGCTCTGTAAGCAGAGTGGCACCTGTGAACATCACACTTTGCTTGCGCAAGTCATTCAGATACATTTCCATTTCTCAGGCAGAAGCCAGCTTCTTCCTGAAGGGTATCTTTTCCTCCACTTGGAGGTTCTGGGATTCTTTGCATTGATCAGCTTGCTGAAATCAGATAACTTTATTGCCCTCATTAAACTTCTCTAGTGGATTCTCATTGGATTTAAGGGAAAAAAAAAAAATCCCATCTTTTTACCACCATCATTGGGGCCCTACCAGAGCTGGCCTCTAACCTCTTCTTGGACCAGCTTCCCCTTATTTACCATGCTGGGCTTTAGGCTCATTCCCACCCCAAGCCTCTGCCCTTGCTGCTCCTTTCTGGCTGAAGTGCTCTGCTCCTGATTCTATGCTGGAAGCTTCCTTTCTCAGCTCAAATGACACTTTCTCAGTGAGACCTTCCCTCACCATCTGATCTAACATCCTGCCCTCCCGCTCCCCACTTTTTATCATATCGCCACATTATATCGTTTTTCAAAGCACTTACAAATACTGCAATTACCTTACTCACTTGTCTTGATTATTGTTTCCTCCTCGTGGAAGTAGACTGCTTGACTGTCTTCATTGACTCGTCTCATAGCCCTTATGCCTGGAAGAGCATTTGGAACATAATAGCTTCTTAGTAAATATGACTTGAGCAGATGGATTAGTAGGCAGCATTTGAGATTTGGGTTTCCAAATTCTTCGTGGGGCTTTTACTACTGGCTACTGTGACTAATGGTCCCCGGGATGTGCTTGCTCTGAGGAAGTCTTTCTCATCTGATGTATAGTTAAGAGAGCCTGGGATCATTCCACTTATCATGGACAAGAGAGGACTTCTAGAGAGACAGCTGTTGTTGGAATAATTAAACCTGAGGAGACTTCTTACTTTTAGTTTTCTAAATAGATAGAGGGTGTCACAAAAGACCAGACCTCAAATCTCAATTCTCACCCTCACTAGCAGAAGGTTGGAAAGGAACTCAACCTTTCTGACTTTGTGTTCTCATGTATTGCCTGCCTGATTTCTAATCTAAAGGATGCTATGAGGACCAAGTGAGATAATGTGGCTGAAGTGCTCTGAGATCTTTTTTTTTTTTTTTAAAAGATTTTATTTATTTATTTGACAGAGAGAGAGAGATCACAAGCAGGCAGAGAGAGAGGGGGAAACAGGCTCCCACCTGAGCAGAGAGCCCGATGTGGAGCTTGATGGTCAGGTCAGACCATGGCCTGAGCCGAAGGCAGAGGCTTTACCCCACTGAGCCACCCAGGTGCTCCACACTCTGAGATCTTTAAAGTGCTATTTGGATGTGAGATAAGAGTCTTTATACACAACCATCTTCAGTGATCTATCTGTTGACCCCTGTCTTCCTCACCAGGTGATCATTATTTACTTCTTTTTGTATCTGCGGTGCCCATGTACATTCAATACATTATCGGATGAATGAATCAGTGAATACTATTATTATTCCTATCTTTCTCTTAGTCAATTCCTGTCTCCTTATTGGGAGCCTTAATGACTTTGTATTTATTTTTCACTTTCTCTTTTTTGTAAGCTATTGGCCATTAAATGGAACAGTTTCAGAGGAACATCTCTCATTTAAGGTAATTTCAGTGTGACTTTCCTTTTTTTTTTTTTTTAAGATATTTATTTATTTATTTATTTATTTATTTATTTATTTATTTATTTGACACACATTGAGAGAGAGAGAGACAGCGAGAGAGGGAACAACAAAAGCAGGGAGGAGTGGGGAGCCCGATGTGGGACTTGAGCCTGGGATCATGACCTGAGCCCAAGGCAGACACTTAATGACTGAGGCACCCAGGCACCTCTCAGTGTAAGTTTCTGCTGCTGTTGTCAGTGTGTATGGCCTGGACATGGGTTTTGGCATCCCAGAGTACCATAAGGGAGAGAGAGTATCTGTCCAATAAACAAGGTGAAAGGCACAGATCGTATTGGCCATGACCTTCCAGGGTATATACTTAGAATATTTGAGACTTTTATTAATCA
>CM053609.1:51245385-51259389 GCA_028646535.1 Procyon lotor
AAAAAAAAAAAAAAAAAAAAGCTACTACTGGCCGTTTAGCCAGAAAGCAAATATTTTCACTTTGAATTGCTTTCTGGACATTTTCCCAACAGTTTGATTTGAAGCTGTGAAACACATTACTCCCCTTCCCTCCTCCCATTCCCCCCTCCAACCTTTGAGGTCTATCAAAACCAGTGCTTCAAAAAATAAAAACAGTATTCTTTGATTGTTTCTTTACCATATGAAAGGAACAGAGAGGCTGAAATAAATTCTTGTTTGGACCCGAAATGCTGCACGCAGTCAAGGAAAGTCTGCCAGCCAACTAGGTATTCCAGAATATCTTGCCTTAGGCCAGCCTGCCCAGGGACTGGCATGGGAATATGTCTGGGCTTTGGTATTTTCTGTGTAGCTTAAAATGCTATCTTTGGGCACATTTATTGGGCTGCATAAGAAATATTGTACAATCAGCATAGTGATGAAGTTACGTATGTCTTAAACATGTTCTCCAGTCATAGAATATTCCTTTTGCAGACCTTTGGATCCCTTAGGTTGTTTTTAAATTACTTTTAATTTTCTATTTTTCCATCTGGATGCACTTTCAACTCACCATTTATTTTACTAAAATTTTCCAGCTTGTTTGGATCTTTATCCATTGCAAACCTTACCTCCAAACCTATGCCCTTTACACAATAACATGCACACAAACACACACCCCAAAACAAATTTTAAAAACCTTAAATTTAAGAGTGTAATTTCATTTCCAGCTATAATTTACTATCAGTAGCCTGGATATCCTTTATTTTAGTCATTTCCAGCCTTGCATGGTTCAACTCAAGGCACTCAGATCCCGACTGACTCATAGTCTAGGTATTTAGTAGATTTGTAACTTTCCTTTTTATTTTGGTGACATTGCTTAGGTATGCTCTGCCATTCTTGACATAGCTGATAATGGGAAGCCTTCAAAAGACATTTTTCTTACTTTTTAATAAGAGCAAGTGATAGCAGTTGAATAAAAAAAGAAAGAAAAAGAATTTCAAAAAGAATCATTGTGAACAAAACAACAACGAATTGCAAATTTTGCAAATAGGTTGGGTATTAATATTTCAGATTCCTCAAAAGTAGGTGAACTGTTTTCTTCTCATTTTTTCCATAGTGTCCTTTAAGTAGAGGATGAAGGATGCTTTATAGAGGTGAATAAAATTCACTGCCCTATTGTTATGGAGGGCTGACTCAAACTTTCAAATTAATTTTAATTTATTTAATTTATTTATTTTAATTTATTTAGCATTTAATTTATTTTATTTTAATTTTATTTATTTATTTATTTATTTATTTATTTATCTATTTATTTATTTTTTTAATTAAATAAACCAAACAATCTTTAATCAAACATATCAAGTCAAACCTCTAGGCAACATCCCAATATCCTTTCAAAGTATCTTCTGGGGTGGACACAACATTCTTATTTGTTCTACTGGTAAACTAAATTCTTAGAGACAAGTAATTATAGCAATGATTCCTCTGAAGTTTTAAAAGTGTTGTTTGAACCCCAGGGAAAGATCCAACTGGACCAAACCTGCTTTATCCCCTGGATACATAATACCCACTGGCAAATTAAAGGCTTTGAAAAGTCTTATAGTAAGGAATCCTGTTTAATTTGATATTTCCGGGGTGCCTGGGTGGCTCAGTCGTTAAGCGTCTGCCTTCGGCTCAGGTCATGATCCCAGCGTCCTGGGATCGAGCCCCGCATCAGGCTCCCTGCTCTGCGGGAAGCCTGCTTCTCCTGCTACCACTCCCTCTGCTTGTGTTCCCTCTCTTGCTGTGTTTCTCTCTGTCAAATAAATAAAATCTTTAAAAAAAAAATTTGATATTTCCCACACTTATCAGACAATTAAATTCTCTTCTCATAGAATAAGAATTAACTCTTATAGAAAATGTCCACAGAATACAGTTAAAGAAAGGCTCTGATCATTATAAAACAGAGGGTATGTTTATGGGGGCACTGTCTTTGCCATGTGACCAGCAAGAGAGAACCAGGAGAAGTAACCAAGTTCAATGGCTACCAGCTGGATCGTAGGGATGAAAGCACAAGATATGCTCTTGAGTGGAGAGCCTCTGCCCACGGTGGGAATAAGACTGAGGGAGAGAAGGGTTGCTAAGATGTCCCATGTGACCTTGAGCAGGCATGCAGAAAGGTTCATCTTTCTGGTATGCCAAGCTTTCCAACTTGGTTGGATATGTGAATCATGTAGTTGTTTTACGTTGCCTTGAAGATAATTGACTGAGTTTCTGTTTTTCAACGTATGTAGAGAAAAACAACATTCCTGAGTCATTAATTCAATAATTACTCAGCATATCCTTGGGGAGTGTTTATAATCATATTTAAAAAACAGGTTCAAATTATTTGTCATTGTTTTCGATTTAAACCACATCAGTTAGATTTCCTACAAATTACACACATGTGTGTGCGTGCACACATACACACACACATCACTCACACCCACGTGTCTGTTTCTCATTCTGTGGTGACATGTAATGAAAGGTTATTGTGAACCTGGTCTACATAAGACAGCTGCCCTGCAGATGTTCCAGAACTATATTAAAAGCTCTACACATTCATGTTGGTTTCTAGGAGTCTGAAGCTCTCACTCCAACCCAAGTACTTCAACTTCTCATTCCTCTTCCATTTACTTTCAAACTGAATGATTAAGGGACAATATGAAAAACACATGTAAAATGCCCACTGAGTTTTCTTTCCTTTTTTTTTCCCTTTCTTTTTCATACATAAAAACAATGAGGGAAAGCCAACGTAGAGGTACTGGGGCCAACCAGTGGTTTACTTTGAAGCTTACCAGGGACACTAGGGAAATTTGCCAGGACGTGGATTGTGTTTGAAGAGTCAGATCAAAGAAAGAAATACAGAGTGTCAGAGCCTGGCATCTTCTGGATTTGGATGTCCAAAGTGCAATGTCCAAAGCAATTTTCATTCCTTGTCCATGTTGCTTTTTGTGTCACTCTTCTCTTCCAAAAAATCCTTGAGGCAAAAAGGCATATGTTCGGTGTGGACAAAGATATAAACTATCATCACATTTTAAAAATGAAATTGTCAAGTAGCCTTGGATTTAGATTTCATTTGGGGATTCACTGATCCCCGGGGAGGTTTAAATTCTTGGTTAGTGAAGTATTTCATGTCCTTTATCCTTTCTAAGGATGGTCTCTAAGTTCATTTAACTTCTAATTATTTTCTTCCTCAATTTTCCAGGGTCCCCAAAGGAATAATTTTCTATAACTTTACCCTTCTTGGAAGCAGTGAAGAAAAGATAAGAAGGACTCTCTGGTGAGAATGGGCATGAGATATAGACTGATATACAGTGACCCAGACTTTGCACCTACTAAGACATTACACTTTTCAGGAGTGTAAGGGGAGCTATGGCAAGCCTGTGATCTTCTGAAGTTCCAAGTGGAGGCATGGGGTACTCCTGATAGCAATATTTCATGGAGAATGGAATTGATGTTTGTACTCCAAGCTCCAAACCTAGCAAGTCGTTTGAGTGTGATAAGAGAGAGAAAAATGTCTGTGCTTGATCATCAATGATCTTCTGCCCTTCTCACAGACCCCAACCCTGCAAAGGAGCAAAGCCCCTTCATTTTGCCTTCCATTGCTGTATCTTCTCTGCTACTGCTCTTCAAAGATTCTGGGAATCTTCTGAGTCTGGTAAAAAAAAAAAAGGTGGATGCTACATATGTTTCTGATTTTGATTCTCATAATAGCACTCCCTAAGATTTCCAAAAGGCCAACACCTTGAAGAAGCATGTTAAGTAGCATAGTGTTTGGTTTTTGAATGGTTTTAAATGGTGCATGAAACTTCGGTTGGTCCTGGGTATGCATATTGCATTGAATTAGAAATCAATGCAGTGATCCTTTTCTGTTTTATTTTCTGCAAGAAGATTTAGTAATAGACAACTCTGTCTGTGAAGCTGGAGTGACTTTCCAAAAGGGAACATAGAGCCAAGGCTTTCTTTCTCCTTAAGCACCAGGGCAAAGCTTGGCCTCACACATATAAGTTATGACAAGTCCATTTCTGGCTGTGTAGTTGGATCCCAGAATATTATTTCCTCTTGTATTTCATGATTCTGTCACTCCAGGGTTGGAGTCACTCACTCTATTACCATCTTAGATTTCAGTTTCCATAATGGGACCATCTGAATTCAGCATTAATTTTCTTTTCCCTGGGAAGAAAACACCAAATCGCTTATTTAACCCCTTGAGTCATCAATTCATCAATAGGCTAGGCTCACTACTTTAGTGTTCAACAAATAGTTTTACCATTGACCACAGAGTTGGATAGAATAATCCCTTTCTGTAGAGAGCACAGGGGATGATCCAAGTCAGGGCATATGGGGAATGATTTCTCTTTCCATCTGCATTTTGCATAGGATCATGTAACCACCAGACCAGGAGGCCCTCTCATTCACCCTGTCAGCTCTAAATAGAGCAGACTTCACCAAAAAAATGTGCAGCTAAATCTGAACAAAGAAATGGTTTATGCTCTTCTCTTCACATCCTTGGGTCTTAGGCATTAAAATACTTCTCTTTTCCTCCTAAGATCCTTTGCTTTAAAACTTTTAACAGCTCAAAGTATGTCAGCATAGTCTTCTTATATGTTTGTTTGCTTTTGTTGTTGTTGTTGTTTAAGAATGAAATGAACAAAAACCTTTCTTCCCACCCAGCTTGAACTTTTTTTTTTTGTTAAGCTTGTGTTACCCTTTTCACTGGGGTTCATTTAAATTTATCTTCAAAGGTTTGGAACAAAATGAACTAACATATATATGTTAAAGGTCATGATGTATATACACAAATCTGTCTGACTATTTTGACTAAATATATGAAACTACTTAGTAAATGGAATGAAAATTTAGGACTCTCATACCAACCAGTTATTTGGGGATGTATATCCTATTAAATGATTTGGGTGAAACTTGTACTTTTCTGTTAGGTATTTGTGTCCCTTAGATAAATGAACAAACTCTAAGACTAAGAGGGAAATTCAACTGAAAATAATTACAGTGTTTTTTTTTCCCCCTATGATTGAGAACCCTGGAATTCTGAGAATTTTTTATTATATTCAGTTCTTCTCATTTGTGTGTGTGCATTCGTTTCTGTATGCCTAACCTGTAGGTCTGATGGATATTCTATTCATTAATACTCCACTTGTTGTTAATTGATTCCTTTGAGACTCCTCATTTTGTGACAATGCTGTCTCCATTGGTGGTGGCTGACATTATGGGAAGAATAAATTGTGCATAAAGTCTTTAGATTGTACCTCCATGCATTTTCTTGTGCCAAAGTATGGAAGAGTGATAGAAACCACAGCAAGAAGGGAAGCTCTGTAGAAAGTTTTGCCTGCTGCAAAAACTGTGGTACTCTGTGGGAGAGTATCACACAGGTGGCCTTTCTGACCAAGGGTTTTAACTGATTCTTCATTTGTCATTGTAGAAAACTTTAGAATGAGCTCTTAGAATTTCCTCTCAGAAATCCCAGAACAACAGCATCTTTGTTACTTGCTGTTCCCGTGGAAGGTTCTAGAAGATAGGAGAGGAGACCATGCTGATTCAGAAAGGAAAAGAGGCCAGTCTTTATATCAGCACCTCAGGGATCATTCTGTTGTCTGTCCGCTGTAATCTCAGGAGGCTGAGGCAACCGTGTGTTTAATAATATCCAGGACGTTGGAACTTAACAGTAGTCAGAGCCAGGTCTGGAATCAATGTGCATCCATCCTTTCCTGGGTTATAAGATTCTTGGGAGAAGGATTTGTGCTTCATCACTCCTGAATCTTGCAGGATGCTTAATAGTGAAATAATGGCCCTACTTCTAACTTCAGCAGCTAATAATTACTGAATTTTCACTATGAACCAACCAATATACTAAGTACTTCATAAGCAGGACCTTATTTAATCTTGATTGTGATTCTACAGTGTTATTATGAGTATTCTCACCTTAATGACAAGAGAATTTACTCTTAAAGTTTATATAACTTGCCCAAGGTCACACAACTGGTATAGAGGGTTAAATAGTGGTTCCCAAAAGATGTGTCCAAGTCCTTAATCCCCAGTACTTGGGAATGTGACTTTATTTAGAAATAGGGTCTTTGCAGATGTCGTTAAAGTAAGGATTTTGAAATGAGATTATCCTGGATTTAGGGCGGGCCCTAAATCCAATGATAGGTCTCCTTATGGAAGAAAGGAGAGGAAGATTTGTGACACATACAGAGATGGCCATATGAAGATGGAGGTAGAGACTGGAGTGACATAGATACAGAACAAGTGACATCAAAGATTTGCTGGCCACCACCTTTCTAGAAGAAAGGTATGGAATGGAGTTCCCCTCAGCCTCCAGAGGCAACCAACCCTACCAACACCTTGATTTCTGGCCTCCTGAGCTGTGAGAAAATAATTTATGTTGCTTTAGGTCACACAGTTTGTGGTCATATGTTATCACAACCTTCAGAAATGATACAGCTAGTAAATGATGGGAACAGCATCGAAAACCAAACAACAAAGTCTATGTTTTGAGCCCTATTTCTTATACATCCACTGTATTGACTAGGCCAATGCTGTGTGTCTAATAAACTTTTACTAAATGTTGCTGGGTTTAAACTGATTTGAAAGAAGCAGAGGGTTGAATTTGGTTCTTCTCATTTCTTTGGAAAAATGTCAGTGAAAGAAAATACTTGTGGAGTAAGAACAGCTGTATTTTTTGATGGTAGCCATTTGGAACACTGTGAGCATGTTCCTGTAAGACTTTCCTTTTGATTACGTAAATAGCAAACAATTATAATCTCAGAGATTGAGTATTTTAGATTCACTGATCAGACATTTGCTAAAAACCTCCTATAGTGATAAAGGCAGTTCCAAGACAGAAAACTCCCCAAAACATCTTCCAAGAGCATACCCTCAGTTGTTTTCTTATTTTTATTTCAGTGGAGATGGTTATGTTATTTTATGTTATTTTATTTTATAAGATTTTATTTACTTGAGAGAGAGAGCAAGAGAGAGAAAAAGCACAAGCAGGGGGAGCAGCAGAGGGAGAGGGAGAAGCAGGCTACCCGCTGAACAGGGAGCCTGACACAGGGCTTGATTCCGGAACCCCAGAATCATGACCTGAGCCAAAGGCAGATGCTTACTCCACTGAGCCACCCAGCTACACTGATTATATTAGTTTAGAAGCATCTCCATTTTAACTAGGCTTGCAATTTAATCTGCTGAAGTATAAAGCAGTGGAACAAGTTAATAGTGAAGAGCGCATGGGGAGGAAGGAAGGAGGGCAGGATTTCAGATATCACCCACAAGATGGCAAGTGCAAGAGGAGAAGGAATTACCAGGAAATGGCTGATGGAAAAATACATTTTGCTCGTGGTACAGGTTGAATAAAACAATGGACTCAAACCCTTCTGCCATAAATGATTTCTCTCAAAGAGAAGATTTTTGAAGGACTTAGACCAGTGGTATGGATTGCTCTCCTTCTCAATTTACATTAGATTTTGGTTTGGGTAAGAAGCTTTCTTTTCCTATGCCCTTTGTCAGCACCATCTAGAAAGGTCACCTCATAAGTCTCTGAATCCTGAGAATGCTGGCGATACCTCGCCCCAGTGAAGATTCAAATCTCATTCTCCTGAAACCAACAGCTTTTTCAGTGTAGCACTGAAATGGCAGAACATTTGTATGGCTTTTTCCCCCAAAACATTTGTGTCCTTTTTGTAAAATTTATTCTTTATTGAAACTCCATAAGCTTGGCTTATTATCCCTATTTTTCAGATGAGGAATTGAGGTCTGGGGATGTTAAGTGGCCTGCCCCAGACCACATGGCTCTCAAAGAATCCTGGGATCTCTGGGGATATTTCCTGATCTGTCTCTAAGTGGAGGAGTGGTTGGGAGTTGCGGGCCTTTGCTTCACCAACGCGTAGGCCATTCCAGGCCAGTGTAAGTCTGGTGCCATTACGGAGAATGAACTGTAGAAATGCTTTAAGAGTTGGATGCTACAGTAGACTAAAAGCACAGGAGAGGAAAATGGATTAAATATCCATTTCATTCCAGGAGAGTTATATATGTCTAATTATAGAAAATGCCCTGGGGCCGCCAAGGTTTCCTTTTTTTTTTTTCTCCTCACCTCCTTGGGGGAAGATAAACTAGAGAATTTTTAAAAAATACTGTTGACATTGTTAAATTCTAAACCTCCCTCTGCTCCTACCAGTAGCTTTCCAATAGCTAAATAGAAGCAATTTAGGCATAGTACATAAGACAAAGTAAATCCACTAATACCCAGTTGTCTGTTTTCCCAGGTGTTAAAAGTGCATATTTCCAGCAACTAAATTAAAACCAAAGATTGCCAGCAACTATTTCTAACCAATTGCATCTTGGTGATTGAATTTAAGAAAGATGTAGTTAAACTGTCAGAATATTTTTTAGTCTTGAAAAGAAATACCTTTTCAGAGACATAGATAAAATACTTCATTTCCATTGTAATCTTCTTACTCTTTGTCTTTACTATTTTAGTAACATTTTCTTCAATTAAAAAAAAGTCATTTTAAATCTACATAAAATTCTTTGGCTTTTATAAACGCATAAAAACTTGGGAAAGAAAACAAAAATTTCTTGTGACCCTACGATTTGATGATGATAACTGGTAGCCTTTTGAGATACAGCCCTCTAGTTAGTCGTGTGTTTGTGTGTGCATGTATGTGTGATTTTACAAAATCAAAACTGTATTATTTTAAAATATGCTTTTACACTTAGCTATATATTATAAGCATTTTTTCCATATCGCTATTATTCTGTGGCATCATTTTAAGTGGCTTTATAATATTTGCTTTAATGTTATTGTATTTTTGGAAGTATAAATAGCATGCTACTAACATCCATAGCATACATCTTGGGAAATGTGTCTGGTTTTCTTAGAGGCGTTTATGATTGAAAGACTATGCACACATTTAAGGCTTCGGATATATTTTGTCATTTTATCCTCCTAGGAAGTAGAAAATATTTACACAGTGGATTAAAGTCCCCATTTCCTTGTACACTAATTGGCACACTTTGTTTCAATAATTGCTAATGTGATAGGCAAAATAGAGTATTTTGTTAAATTTAAATCTATTACTAAAAAGGGTCAGAATTCATCTGTTATCAGTCATATTTTTCTTTTCTGAATTATCTATTATATTATTTATCACTTTTTTGGAACATATTTTTAGGTCTTTATTTTTGGTGTTTTTATTGCTGATTTCTAAGTACTGTATAATTAAGGAAAATCTTTTTTCCAGCCATGAATTTCTTTTACATTACTATTTGTGTGTGAGTGAATTTTCCATTTTCAACTTATAAATGATGTTTTGATTTTAATTAAGTTTTTAATTTTGTTGGTGGCACTTTTGACATTATGAAATTTGCTTTTTACATAGTTCTATCTATCAGTCTTTTATTTTATTGGTTCTATCTTTAAAATGTTTACTTACTCATAAATTCTATGCCCCAAGATTAGAAAAACGCTGATAATTTTTTCTACCAGATTTCTTAAATGATGTTATTGTTCAGATTTAGTTCCTGAGTACATCAGGAATTTAATTTGGTATCTTTTATGAGGGAAGAGTTAATGCCTTCCTTTATATTTAATGTAACACGCAAATAATTCATTATTCTTCTGATTTGACTTGAGACCCTTTCATATTCCATGTTTTATATGCATTTGTGTTTGTTTTTAAACTTCATATTTTGTTCTATTTATCCGTTTATTCTTAGACTTCTACCACATTGTTTTATTTGTTTTCTAATACGGTTTAATAACCAGAATGAATTCTCTCTGCTTGTTATTATTTCCGTCTTTATTAGTTAAAACCTTTTTCTTGGATCCTTTGACCAGTTCACTCTCCCAGGTATATTTTATATTAAAAAAAAAGCCCCATTGCTATTTTGATTAAAATTGCAAATGAATTTAATGTGTTAATCTCAGGTTATCTGACAACTTTCTAGTATTTAGTCTTAACTCTGTCTCTTTGTGAAGTGACCTTATCCGCTACGGACACTTTCTGAGTTTGCACCAGATATTTCTGATTAACTCTGCACAGGGGATAGATGTCACGTGTTCTATATGTACCCCACAATTTTGCCTTAGAGGTTCCCTAGACACTGGCATACCTAAGCAGTGGTGCGGCCACTTCGCAAAGGGTAAGTATCTAACGTGGGCTTACATCATATGCACGCGCGCACGTAGGAACGCGCGCAAGTAGGCACGCACGCACGCACGCACCCACGCACCCACGCACCCGCCAGCCCACGAGCCTATGCAGCTTCACTTTCAAGCAGCAGACTTGAAGTTGATTGAGCAAGGAGGGGGAAGAGGAAGAAGAGGAGTTTGGTTAAGGACGGGAGAGAAAAGGTGATGTTTTTTTAAACCCTTTTTTTAGTTGGTGGAGAGATAAATTACCATAGAGTAGGAGGTAAATTTCCCAGAACCAAGAATAATATTATTTAGATCGTAAAGACTACTAGAGATGACAAAGATTGTTGCGGAACCGAGCTGGTGTCCCGCAGGTAAGCAGCGTTCCGCTCTCAGAGATGAGAGTGGGGAATGAGCCCAGCCTGACCACTACCGGTCCTCCCGGGACTCCTTCCTTGGCTCCTTTCCTCTCTCTCCTTGCCTTTTCTCAACTCTGTGCTTCGGTGTGTCCTTAGGAGGGCAATGAAGGTGGCTGAATGTAACTAATGATTTTGACTGTAAATAATCTACTTGTTAACCTTACTCCTCTAATTAATCATGGGTCCATCCAGTAAGATAAAAGTTGAAAGGGCGCTTGGGAATGGGAGTTGCATTAAGACACTTAGACACTGAAATTAAGTATTTCACTGATCTGTGTTAGTCTTTACTTTTCTCTCTCTTTTACACACACACGCACACTACTGTGGGTTCCCCCTGGCTATTTTATGCACTAATTTTTGGGACAATGGTTTTTATCTTCAACCATTATTTAGAAAATAAATATTAATTTCTTCTGCTATTTAGTGGAAAACTGTAAATACATTTTTAAAGAAGATTTATTCATTTTATTTTGGAGGGGAGGGGCAGAGGAAGAGGGAGAATATCAAGCAGATTCCCCACTGAGCATAGACCCCAACATGGGGCTTGATCTTAAAAGCGTGAGATCATGATCTGAGCCTAAATCCAAGAGTCCGAACCCTAACCACTGAGCCACCCAGGCATCCTCGAAGCTGTAAATACATTCTTAAGTAATTTTAAGATTTCTCCCCTCAATTTATCCCTCTCACCATCTAAAACCTCAGGTTTTTGTGGCCAACTCATTTCCTTCTTCCCTGACACTGACTTGCCCTCTGACAGGGATATTGATTCCCATCTATGTGTTTTCTACCCTAAGTCCTTCACTCATTCATATGCCTAAATGAAAGGTGCAACTGTTAATCACTGGCCTTTTAAGGGGGAAAGGACCTTTGTCCTTCTGATAATAGCAAAGACTTTAACAACAAAAAACTCCCAGAACTGTAACAAAGAGAAACATGTTCTTCGTGTATTCTCTGGGACTTCAGGAAAAGAGCATAGTTTAGAGGATAACAGATTTCTCCCTGCTGGAGAAGCTGTGGAAAGCAGTACTGCATTTTCAGTTCTAGTAGTGTTCTGGCAGATTCTTAAGGAGGAGAAAATGGGAGGGAGACAACAGGAAGGAAAATGAGTCAAATCATTCTGTGAACCTTACAGTTGGCATCTCCTGCACCCCAATCACTTTTGTTGTGGTACAACTCTCCTCGGAATCCCAGGATACTTAACCCTTTTCTAGGGACTCTTGAATCTGGACACAGCAGACTCAGCATTACCTGGTTATATGCCTTGTCTGCTTCACAAAACAGCCTGTGCTGGCAGGTAAAAATGATCCCATGTCTCTTGTGACTTTTCCATAGGTCCTTGTCCAGGGCCACCTGTTAAAGGTATTTGAGTAATTCTAAACAGTGCCTGATATTCTGAATGGGCTCAAGAATGGACTCATTCCTTGCTTTTCCCTCTTCGATTAGCCTAGAAAATTAGAGAGGGTACGCAGGATGGGGAAATAGAGGCCTGTTTTTTTTTTTTTTTAACCTGGAAATAATCTTAAAATTGCCTCACCATTGCCCAATTAGCCATCTGATCACTTTTACTTTGAGGATAGGGTCATTGAAAGTTAAGAATTGAATTAAAACTGTGAAGATTGTTTCTGTTTCTAAAACAATTATTAAGAAAAATAATGTATTTTTCACTATGGAGGATGCATGAACTTGTGCATCTCAGATTTTGCGTTCTGGTCTGATACTATCTTCCAGACTTACCTTTTGCCCTTAGGTTGATAATTATAAGGTCAGTGAGCACACAGATAAGGATAATATGTCATCAACCTATTTCATGTGAAATTTTGTTCTAATCTTCCCTTTTAGGAATGCAAACAAATTATTTGAGAAAAATTCTGGGAAAGCAAGAATCCCGGGGATGTGAGTGAGGAGGAGGTGGTGGTCTTTGCCCCTTTTTCCACTCTAGGTTTTGCATAGCCCTACATTTTTGGTGTTTGTGATATGACACAGCACTCAAGTATTGTCTGTGGTATATTTATCTTCTGGGTGCTGTTTCTTGTGATTCGCTTGGAGTGTGATTTTTGAAAAGGTGATTTTGGGGCAATAGTCTGTTCCATACTTGTAAGAAGAGTTCATTATGGGAAATGGATGGGGAGAAAGCTTTCCTCTATCATAGCCAGAGGACTAGAATAAAGCACACATCTCTAAATTGCTGGCATTTGGGTTAGAGTCTTGCCTTTGGCGCTCTGCAGTGTGTCTAACAGAATCGGTTTGATTTCCTGAGCAATGGGCAACTCTCATAGTTGGGGCTTTGTATTTTTGATCTTTGCAGTATCTCCATTACAGCATGAAAACCAAGTGAGGTCAGAAGACATGAAAAATGTTTCCCTGGAAAATTCTGGATGTGAAATCAAAAGAGAGGTGTTAGATGAGAGTTATGGTATTTTTTTTGTCTTCTTCAGCAAAACATAACTTAGAATCAGAGCCAAACTAATTTGGTTCACATGAAGTTTTACTTCTGTCTGTCCTGTTTTATCAGAAGCATTTGTGAATTTCTGCTGGAGAAAAGGAAACATAGGTATGGAATTAACTAACTCTAAGAAAAGGAAGGCTAGGTAGGAGCAAAATAGAAGGACAAATAATATGTTGCAGAGTGTAGGGAGGGAGAAACAATTCATTCTAATTGTGGGGAGTTAGGAGGATCTCCAGAGAGGAGGTGGTATTTGGGTGAGACTTAAAACATTTCAGTACATTGAGAATTGGAGGAAGGGGGACTTTTCAAACTGAGGCAACAGCTGTAACAGCTGGTGTAGACATGAGCACAGAAGCATGTACAGACTTCCTGCTGTAGAATGCTCTTTCCCCCAAAGACATGAACTACCAGTCGAATAACTCCATGTGTTATATTAGATCTTGCCTAGCAGCAGATTATGCTCATGTACATCAAGTCAGCTTTGTAAGTGCAAAGTCAGGCACTCTGTCAGGATGATACTTTGGAGTCCTCAGACATCTCAAGATGTGGGCATTGACTGAAAAGGAATAGAGCCTTGGAGGGGAAAAAAAGATTTGATCCGTCTTTATGCTGTCACATAAATGGATTTTTCAGATTACTTGGAATCTTAGTAGATTCTTTTTTCTTTTATTCTCAGTATAATTCACAAGGCATGAAAATAAAAAACCACAATTTCTTAGAATTTATTCCATATGGAAAGAAACACCCTTTTGTGATTAATAGTAACCATGACTTATCACAGCTCTGACTTTTCAACACTGGGGATACAACCTTCTGTGCTTGTTAATATTTTACTTCAAGCAGGTTAAACATAGACCTAGATCAGACAGAGTTGCTCTGGAGTATGGGTGGGTTTTAACAGCATCTCTTACTTTGTGGTTCTGTAATAGAAAAACCAGGACATATTTTAC
>CM053609.1:51259889-51281176 GCA_028646535.1 Procyon lotor
CTGTCACAGAAGAGCCCACACACCCCAAAAAGTGAGGGCGGCCCCCAGCTCTTCCTCTGAGAACTACACTCAGCATCTCAGTACCACGCCACCAAATCCCTGAGCTGTGTCTGTGAGCATTTGTGCTTTATCTCCATTTATTTTGTGCTTCCATTAATTAGCAAGATGTATCCTAAAGTATCAGAGAAACCTCAGAGATTATTTTTTCAGTCTGGGAATGTCACAGAATGTTTCCACATAAATTAATGGCAATTGCGGGGCGCCTGGGTGGCTCAGTGGGTTAAAGCCTCTGCCTTCGGCTCAGGTCATGATCTCAGGGTCCTGGGATCGAGCCCCACATCATGCTCTCTGCTCAGCGGGGAGCCTGCTTCCCCCCCTCGCTCTCTGCCTGCCTCTCTGCCTATTTTTGATCTCTGTCAAATAAATAAATAAAATCTTTAAAAAAATAAAAATAAAAAATTAATGGCAATTGCTTCTTTACCTGATGCTGTTTTGGCTTATAAAGGTTTCACAGGAACATTCTGCTTCTGGATAGCAGAGGAAATCTATATTAATTTTAACCACAATATACAGATTAAAAAAAAAAGCTTCACTGAACATTTGTGTCTAGAACAGAACAAACATAATGTTTGCAAACATACTGATTGCAAACATAATGTTAACTAAATGATGGCAATGAACAACACTCCAAAGAAACAGGGATCGAAATGTTGCACCAGTCTTACTTGGAAGTATGATCCTTCGTATACTGGGTTTCGTTCTGTAGCTATAATTGATGCTTAAGAGCTAAAATGACAGTGTGATATCTGAAGAGATGTTCCAGTCAATAAAACTATTAAGATCCAATGAATATTTTTATCTAAATTGTAAAAAGTAAATTCAAAAACCAAAGGAATCATTTTTTTCAAAAAAGAGTATTAAATTCAAAAGCCAGCAGAAACTAATGTGCTTTGTTGGCTTCTTATAAAATAATACTTCAAGTTGCTAAGTCTAAGTCCTACTTATATGTGCTGAAATATTGAGAGACTGTATCAAAGATTTTTTTTGGAAATGCTGTAAGAATCTCATCAAACAGCTCAAGTGCCATTTTCCAAATGCCGTTTTCAAACACCAAAGCTTAATATTATGTGGCATCAACTATAAAAGCCAGTAAGACAATTTTCATTGCAACTGGACAGGTGTATAAATACTATTAAAATGGCAATTCCTTGAATCTATGGGCAATTTGAACAGGACGGTGATACAAAGGAAGAACTGGTTTTTAAGTTTCCTTTCAAAAACAACCAGTGCTACACTACATAGAACAATGCAGGATTAAGCAACAAATGTGACATGGACTTGAAATTTCAGGACTATGTACTGATGGCACAGCTAGAATAACAGGAAAGCACTCTGGAATAGCTGCACCACAACGTAAATGAAGGGAATGCTTCCTTCGTCAAGAGTCTTACTGCAAAACAAAACTGAAATGTTGGCTGAACTACAAAGTGCACTTAGTATACACCATAAATTACATAAAAGTTAATGTACCAGATCTGAAATCCCTCCTCATTTGTAATAATGTGGAAGCTGATTATAAACAACTACTAAGATATGATTGTCACTGAGGTGAAAAGTTCCATCAGGAATATCTGAACTACTGAATGAACCTATTGTGTTTCTGCAAGATAAGTACCAGTTTCAACATTTCAAAGATATAAATCCGACAGTCTGTCATGCTAATTTGTTTGATACTTATATTTTTAAAGATCTTAATACTTCCCTTCAAATAAAGGACGTGACATGTTTTCAATGGCAGGTAAGATCAAAGAGCAAAAAGAAAAGTTTAGAAGCTTAGAGAAACAGTTTCTACAGGGTGTCAATAGTCTCGCAACTTAATAATAATTAATAATAAGGCAGGTGATGATTTTGAAATTACATATCCACAAAGTTATTGACATACATCTTAAAAACTCTGTAGGAGAATTTACGTTCCATTCTAAGAATATTCACACACAGGAAATCCATGGACCCAGAATCCATTTCTTTTATTGAAAGTTAAATTAATTATAACCTTAACTTTATAGGATAAATTGTCCAAATTTGCTACTAATGAAGGATTAAAATCAACTTTGGAAATACTGTATTATATGATTCGTACTGGAGAAAAGTAAAAAATGAGTATCCTGAGGTTGCTGCAGTTACTTTAAAACTTATGTCAAGAAGTTACTTTAAAATTTGTTCATGTCAAGAAACAAATATTTTGAGGCCCCAGGTTAGCTCAGTTGGTTAAGCTTCTGCCTTCAGCTCAGGTCATGATCCCAGGGTCCTGGGATCAAGTGCCACACTGGGATCCCTGCTCAGTGGGGAGCCTGCTTCTCTCTCTCCCTCTGCCTGCCACTCTGCCTACTTGTGATCTCTCACTCACTCTCTCAAAAATAAATAAATAAAATCTTAAAAAAAAAAAAAGGAAAGAAACAAATATGTTCATGTCCTATTCATGTCAAAATATCTCTGTGAGACTAGATTCTCTACTTTTCATGTTGCTGAAACAAAACACAGGAACATATTCCCCATGAGTAATGTCACTGCCAACTCAACTATACTAGCTAAATTAACAAGCAAGAAATACACTTACTTATTGCATTAAAAATCTTAAATATTAATATACATGGTTTTGTTAAAACTGTGCAGATAGGGGCACCTGGATGGCTCAGTTGGTTAATCATCTGACTCATGATCTCAGGGTCCTGGGACTAAGCCCGCATCAGGCTCCACAGTCAGTGGGGAATCTACTTAAAGATTCTCTCCTTCTCCCTCTATCCCTCTTCTCCACTCACATTTCCTCTCTCTAATAAATGAATAAATCTCTAAAAAAAAAAAAAAGTGTGCATATAAACATTGAATATGGGAAACTGTTATTCCATTCATAACTTTTCATTAGTTTCTAATTGCAAAGCAACAGGAAGCTAAGAATGTAACACTGGTTCTCTATAGTTATAACTTATGTACACATATTAAGTGGATAATACAAGCTTTGTAATTATTTTCCCATGTTATGTTTATTCTGAACATGTTTATTAAAGTAATTTTGATGTCTGTAGAATCTAACAATAAATTTTGGGTTGTATTTTACTTCATTCATTCGCTTTATTTTTCTAGGAATTCATATATATCATATTTCACACAAGTACAGGTCTATGATGTACTGGAAAGTAAAAAACAAATGAACCAATCCTTTTCCACAGATGGTCTGAGATGCACTCATAAATTACTTCTCTGCCTCCAGTTTGAAGCATTTCTAAGCTGTCCCAAAATCAGCAATCTACTTTTCCTTAACCATTCACTCCTACCCAAACCTACACTGACTTCTCTGCTTAAGGCATACCACCCATAATATCAAGATGAAATAAATGCAGTCTGTATTTGTGACTCATCAAGGTCAAAACTTCAAATGTTCACAGAGGCTGGATTAGTGAAGAAATGGACACAGTGGACCAAGGGTGGTAGAGACCAAGTAAAGAACACAGGGTTGCACCACAGCCTATGCTCAATGTTTCCAAGCAGTAGCACGGACCCAAGGTTGCCAGCTCCTCAGAGTTTTTTTCAAATAAGCCAGAAATTCCAATTTTTATATAAAAATACACTCATTTAAAAATGTTAAAAACTAATCCAGATTTTTATAAACCACAAGACCCACTTTAAAAAAAAAATGCATCTGCGAGCCAGATTTGGCCTACAGGCTTCCAACTGGAAACTGTTGGGCCTCCAAACGCTCCTGATAGAGAAGGTAAGACGAGCAAATGAAAAGGGTTTCTTTCAAGTTCAGCTTGATGATAAATTCTGGCAATTTCCTATCAGCCTTTTCCCATCTATGGAAACCAGCTGCTGGTGTGATCCAAGGTTTACAGAAACACTCTGCCTGCCTCAGTCTGGCCTGAGGCACCACCACACTAGGTCTCAGATACCACAGTGAGCATGAAACAGACCCCATATGGAAAATCCATGCAGGAAAACATTCAACAAGAGATCCTGTGACTCTGGGTCTACTTGGCTGGAAAAGGATATAAAAATAAGACAAAGCATTAGAGAGGAGAGAGCACCTGAGGAGGACCTCCTTGAAGGGAACTCAGAGTGAGTCTCCTAAACCCCTAGGTGGGCAGGGAGGAGAGGAAGTGCTATCCTCCCCCAAGTCCTAGCTAGGAGAGGGATGTTCCATGGGACAACTCAGAGAACCTGTTACTTGTTCCTCAGACCGTGAGATGTGGAAGACTAGTGCCTGGTTCACGCGTGACACAGCTAAGCTACCTGGTATGCCTGCCATGTTGGGATTGGCATCGCCTCCCAGTTTGGCAGGCTAAGGGATGCATGAATTAGTGTTTCGGCCAGACACATATAGGCTCTGTACCCATAATTCACTCTCAGAAATAAGGGAAGACCAATGTACATTTGCTGTCTAGAGGTGCAGTGTGACCGTACCAGCTGATATTTATAAAAGACTTTACAGAGCCGTATAAGCACTGAATGGCATTGTTCGTCCCCAGGGCTTTCATGGACAAGATAAAAGACAGGCGTCCCTCTCTGACTCTGAGGGCCTTTCCCAGCCCCTTCTCCTTTGTCCTCCCCATCTATAAGCTATAAGGTATCTGCCTTGAGATCCTGAGATGGCCTTTCCCGTTAAACCTCATCATTATTCATACTCTATGGAAAGAATTCACTTTAGGTCTGAATCCTCTACAAGCTGTGGGAGTGTCCAAATTCAGCACAATGTAGCCATGATCTCACTATCTAGAGGTGGTTTCATTCAAAGAAACGCTTCATTCACTGGAGGGGTGGGAAGGTCTGGGGTGTAGGAGGTGTGATTTGCAGTCATTGCGGAGCTGATACTATCTGAAACAAATGAACTGTTTCTGTGCTGGACTCTGTCTTTTCCTTTCCCACCCAGTAGCTCCAAATTTTGGATACACAACATTTCAAAAGCCCAACACAACTCAAACAATAGAGATCTCAATTTAAAAACTGTGACTCTGGTTTGAGAGCGCTAAGCCAGCATCTAAACCTCCCTGACTTTTCACAGCACTTACTGTTTGGGTCACAGGTTTGGCACTTGGTTATATTCAATTTAACGTATAATTACATCCCTGCTCTTTCGTGTTTTTCTTTCATCGCGTTTCAGTGTTCTGTTTTCTTCTTCTCAGTAATACAGGAAGTCCCTAGAAGCAGAGACTACTTTTCACCCTTCATCAGAGATCCACATACTCAGCACAGTGTTAGGCCCGGAGCACATATGCAATAAACGCCCACTGGGGGTTGAAGAGAGTGGAAAGACCCACCAGATTCACCTTCCAATTTACAATGCGACTGATGAGGGAAAAAAGCAAAACCAAATGAGCATTCAGCTTACCCCTGCCTTTTTCATTGCTGGAAAGTGATAAGCTTCTTCACTGGACTTCTGATGGAAAAGATGTGTTATTGCTGGGGCTTTAGGGTAGGCACGTACTGTGGGAATGCCTTTTAATGAGAAGCAAGGGTCTGGGTGGCTAGTGGCCATGACTCATTGTCAAGTCTATGTAGGAGCCTGGGTGGCTAGACTCTCACATGAAAAGCATTTCCACTCCATCTTTTTCCTTCCTACACTCAACCTTCCTGGGCCACTCTGTTGCCATAAGCATTTGTACTACCGTCTGGTCTGAGGCTTGCTACTAAGTGTGTCCTCCATCATCAGCATCGCCATCTTGTCAGAACTTAATAAAAATGCAGAATATTGGGCTATATCACATACTTCAGGGATCAGGTCCTTTTAAACAAGATTCCCCAGCAAGTCATATGCAAGCCCTGCTCTATTAAGGGCCAGATAGGGCATCATCCTTGAGGAGACAGTGTGGCTTTCTGGGCTAAAGCTGCAGAATAATCCAGGGGAGCCATTCTGAACCCCAAATTATGCTTTCCTCTTCAGGAGGAGGAGGAGATCAACAAAGCAGCAACAACACAAATTTTCTCCAGCCCACACACAGGCACAGAACTCAAAAAGAAGTAAAGCCAAGCCAAATGGGGAGTAAGAAGCTATTAGCAAGACTTGTAACAAAGAGTAAAAACAGCTCCCCACTGTCCTGCTCTGTCATTCTGCCTCTTGTCATTTATGCTCCAGAGAATATAGCCTTTGGTACAGTGCAGGGCCAACACACTGGCATGGGCTGACCATGAGTCCAAGGACATAGTCTAGTGAAAGTTCAAAACCTTGCCAGACCTGAAGGCACACCACATCAAAGTCCTGAGACCAATGTGCAGAAGTTAAATGAATACAATGGTTTTAGTTTCTTGGTGTAAAACTCAGAACCTCAGGTTTGGTCCAAGCGACTGTAGTCTACCACTGCACAGAGTGTTTTCCCTCCCCTCCCTCTAGGCATGTTCTGTAGTTTCAAGGCCCAACTCAAGTCCTATTCCCTCCCCAGCACCACCCTGATCACTCCAAACCACCCTGGGGACATGCTCCAACACAGTGCTGTTTTAACACTTTTTTGTTAAAAAAAAATGGACACATTTTTTCCACGTAAGACTGCAAGTTCCTGGAATGGGGAAAACTTGTCTCTTACATTCTATTCTGTACCTACTCTACTCCCCTGGATACTGCAGACATTTATAAATCATGAGATATATGAATAAATGTCCTCAAACACTTAATTTGAACTGGAATAACAATCTAGCAAACACTCTTCCAGAAATGAACCAGGGATAGCCCATTAGCCTAAGAATCTTCTCACTTCCTAAAAACCCAACACTCTCCATATCTATATCATCCCAAGTTCGCTGTGCCCTGGGTGGACTATCTCTTCTCCAGAGGTACCTCTGGGAGTGTCCAAGGGGTACCCAAATTTCAGAACCACGTGTTGTCTAGGCAACTGGGCTAGGAGACAACCCTCACTCTGACAATGTCCAATGATGTTCAACCCAGAGGTCTAAGTCAAGCCATTCCTCCATTTTCTTATGACACTTGGATAACAATGAGCTAATATTTCACAATGGAAATTATAGGATGAACTAGGAGAAAATGATAGTAATAATAATAATTCTAGGCTTAGATTATTCTATGAAGCAAATTGTATTTCTGACCTCTGCTAGGAAAACTAGCTATACATCATAATCCCCTTGGTTATTATGCCATTGACTAGAAGGGAACAAATTGAAACAATGACTGAAGGCACCCACTGACCCTTCCTCCTAGAAATATTACTGCCCAAAGAATAATGCATTATGTTATCAGGGCATCTTTTTTAAAAAAAAACTGTATCAGTAGATTTTCCTCCTGTACCTATGCTATCTCCCTAAAATGGACAAAATTAGCAGTATATAGACCAGACTATAAAATGAAATCATTGAATACATTAAATACATAGTCAACTAAAAATCACAGGCAGGGATTATGACTCTACACACAATGACTGGCATGAAGGCCAATCTCTTTCCCAGGACCACCAAATTCACAATTCCAGGGAATACTGTTCACCCTGTAGTCTCAGCAATGGGGCCCCCTAGGCATCTGCAGTGCACAATCTTTGTATTCTATGCAGTGGCCCTTCTGAACCTTCTATGTCAAATTGTCATTTACTCTTTCTCATGAGTATAGAAACATACCTGACAAACTTGTAAAATATGGGAAAACTTGGAAAAGTCTTGAGTCTTGAAATATGTTTTTGCTTTAAATATCCCTGAATATGTTATCTTCAAGGATTACAGGCCCAACAGGTATCCTCAGGAGTTATTAAATTCTAGTCTTAATAATAAAAGTTTTACTCATCCAGAAATCACTCTGAGTCTTTCTTTAAAAAAACAAGCAATCTCCCTTCCCCTCAAAAATAAAAAAAAAAAATTCTAAAAAGGAACTGCTACAATTCTAGTGAATGATGCAATCTTGCCTCTCACCTCTCTCCTAACCAGGAAATTTCCCGATCACTAGCCCTCTAATACACCATCACTATTAAAAACAGAGGAGAGTGTGAGCAGACTGGTGCAGCAGAAGTGTGCTAGGCCCATAACCCAAAGGTGGATGGATAGAAAAGAGAAGAAGGCTCCATCAAGCACAAAGTTTCAGGCTTTCCACAATCATCCATGGTCTTGTACCATTAGCCAACACCTTGCTAAGCACCAGGGGACTCAGTGCTGAAAACATTCCTCTAGGTCCTTGAAAATTATACTCACTCCTCCACTTAGCTTCTCAATAAAAGGAAAAGACTCAAAAGTTGGTTTGTGCTAGTTTGGGATCCAAGAGTATGTGGCAGATGTTTGCTGGGCTTTTTTCAACAACTTTCTACCCACAGCCAAAAGGAAGCTTCATCTGTCTTTGAGTTAGAGAAACAAACCACAGAGGGTGAAATAGAGACTATCATGTCATCCCGAAAAGCAAGAATAGGAAATCTAAATTATCAAAATTATCACTACTTACAAAAAAAAGTAGTGAAAGATTCACCACTTTCCTTTTTCCCTTTGAAAAGAAGTCAATGGCCATTCAGTGTTTAAATGAGAACAAAGACTCCAGGAGAAAAAGGTGAAGGTAAATATTTGTACAAATGTGTCACTGTATTTTACACAATGGGCCAGCAGTCTTTGAAATCGGACATGCTTCATATCTACAGGTTTGGGGGTTTTTTTCTTATTTGCTCTCATGAGGCAAGTCTCTGAGGCTGTCAGCCACCAAAGTGGCTACTGAATAAAGGACACTGAGGGGCATTTTGCCAACATGACCTCAGAAGTATTGACATTGCAATAAAATTGTGAAATGATTAAGTTTCTGCTTTGCTATAATTTCTGCAAACGAATATGACAATGTGTCCCTAAAGGATGCGGTAAATGTTGGTTTAAGATAAAAAAGTAAAGACAAATATTAGCGTAGTACATAAACGTACAGGAGACCCCTCTTATCCCAGGGGTATACATTCCAAGACCCCCAGTGGAAGCCTGAAACTACAAATAGTACTGAACCCTATAATTTACTATCTTTTGTCTACACATTTATATCCTCGATAAAGTGAAATTTATAAATCAGGCACACTAAGAGATTAGCAACAATAACAAAATAGAATAATTATAACAATATACTGTTAATAAAAGTTACATGAGTGTGCTCTCCGTCTCATATACCCTATTTTACTTACCCTTTCTCTTCTTGTGAAGATGTGAGATGACAAGACAGCTACGTGATGAGAGCAGGTGAGGTGGATGACGTAGGTGCCATGACGCAGCATCAGGCTACTACTGCCTGCCCATGATTTGATGATTCGTCAGGAGGATCCTCTGCTTTGGGGACCGCAGTTGGCCAGAGGTTACTGAAACTGCTAAAGCGAAACCACAGATCGCAGAAGTCAGGATAAGGCAGCACTATAATACTTTCACTGAGCTTTGTTTCTTAACACAAGCCACCTGGATCCCGTCACTAGAGTCTGATTTCACTGGTCTCAAGTGCAGCCTGGGCACCACGTGTTTTAAAAACTCCTCCGGTGAGTCTAAGGAGCAGCTATGACTGAGAAACTGCATTTGAGAATTTCCAGAATATTTTGTATTCTGTTTGGAGCAACCATTAAAAGTGGTCTGATGAGCTCATGCTAGCTGGGCCTGCTAAGATATAGGGAAGAAGGGATAGAAAGATAAATAGTAGAAAAAGAAATGTCACCGGGCCCCAAACCGAAATCTGGCGGAGACAAAACACACAAATAACAAAAGGTGAAGCTTGATGAGTACAGTTCTCGAGCCCTGAAAAAAATGTTACAGGAGACCCAGCAGAAGTTTAATGAAAAGCAAAAAGGTCTTTAGAGGACTCAACTTCTGCTCAATGTGCGGGAGGAAATATTTGGGAGTGGCTGGCACCCCGGCCCCCTCCCCACAGGCCCTTGGGCCCAGGTCCTCTCCTCAGATGCCCAGGGCAGGGATTTACACACAGGCCTAGAGGCCCATGGCAGCAGCCCTGTTTGCTAGAGCCTGGAGGAAGGTGAGCGGGGTGATGTAAGGAAGAAGCCTTCCACTAAACAGCCCAAGCTTCCTGATGCCCGGGAGGCATGCCTTCTCTTTTCTAACTCCTCAGGGCGAGAAACTTTAGGTTTCCCACAAACTACTTTCTTCATACAAGTTGTGAAGGCTATGCTCCAAATACCTGGCAATGGGTTGAAAAGTGATCAGTCCTTAGTGTTATCTGCCTTTCCTCGCTTATTGAGGGAAACAGCTCTGCTCCTAAATAAGGGAATCTAAGGTCCTGCAAATGGTGTGAGAGGCTGGAGCAGAGGTAAACTTTCTTATGAAGAGGAAGAACTTTCTTATGTCCTTAATATCACACAGAAATGAGGGAGCAAGAGACAGAACCCTCACCGTTTAACAAGAATGAGTTGGTAGGATGTCAGTTGTCACTACATGAAGTATCAAGGGAAAGTGTTGATACTGATAGCCTTCTAGGATCTATAATCAATCTCACAACAAGGAAAATTTGAAGAGTTTCTAGGCTAGAAAAGATGTTAATAAATATGTATTTTTTTCTGTAATTATATATCTTGCTGTGAATTCTTTATCAATGGTATTTAATTTCCCTTATCACAGTAATTATGTATATCATTAAACACATTGTGTTTAATGTAAGTATGTAGTATGTAATGTGAGTAATTGAGTAATTTGGTTAAAAATAACTACTCAGGGGCATTGAATTGCTATAGCTCCTTGAACCAACACCCTAGTGGTTTACAAATTGCGGGGAATCTGTTCAGGGTAGCTGCCTCCTGCTGGGCATTTGTCTTCTGCCTCTCCTTTTCTTTGTCAAAATATTTCAGTCAGGGCAAGACTTCTGACTATGATAAAATAAAGAAGTCATCAAAAAGTCTCCCCAAGGAACAACTATAACATGGGATGAAATTGTCAAAAACAGCCATTTCAGGGCGTTGGAAACGGAGCGAAGGCAAACAACGATTGAGAAGTACTTATAAAAAATTAACAAATTTTGGGTACAAAGAATGGAACTCTGCGGCCTTCTTGCCTGGGGCTGCTCCCACCATCCCTCCAGCCCTGGCAGCTTCACTGTTCTACCAGAGCAGAGCAGGGCTGTCTGGAAAACCAGCAGCTTTCCTGCTGGAAAGGCTCACTTGTGCCCAGTGGGACTGTCTATAAAAGTGGCAAGACGGGTGCGAAGTAAGTGGAGAACCCCTCAGTTCTTTTAGCCTGAGGATGCAGCCATAGTTGGGGTGACTAGCAGACTAACCAGATGTTTAAAGGGCAGATCCTAGGAATGAGAGCGTGATAGAGGGCCTGGATAAGAGCCCCAGCTGGGCGGGATGCTGCATACACACACGGGGGTACCCAAGAGGGCCCACACAAAGCAAAACACAGGGCAGACTTAAAAACGGCCTGACTTTAGCCAGCATCTGGCTCAGTGGGTTAAAGCCTCTGCCTTCGGCTCAGGTCATGGTCTCAGGGTCCTGGGATCGAGTTCAGCAGGGAGCCAGCCTGCTTCCCCCTCTCTCTCTGCCTGCCTCTCTGCCTACTTGTGATCTCTCTCTGTCAAATAAATAAATAAAATCTTTAAAAAAAAAAAAAAAAACAGTCTGACTTTAGACATGCTCCTAATGGACACACAGATCCATCAGCAGAGGGTGGAAGCTCTGACAGCTCGAGGTGTTTAAGCACAACCTCTGACTAATCATTGGCTCACCACTCTACAATACCTAGGAAGCCAGGCTAACAAAATCAAAGTAAGAATAAAAATGAAAAGAAGAGAAAAACTGCCCGACATCATGGAGGAGACAGATTCTGCTGATTAACTCCAGGCAAGTTACTAAAACGACAAAGCACAAAAACAAACAAAAGCAACAACTTTCAGGGGGAAAAACTATCAGAATCTAGAGTTTTACTATATTTTCTAAAATTACTGATTTTTAAAAAAAATTTTTTTTTAATATTTATTTATTTGACAGAGAGATCATAAGTAGGCAGAGAATCAGGCGGGGGGAGGGGCGGGGGGGAAGGGGGAGGGGCGGGGGGGCGGGGAGAGAACCCGATGCGGGGCTTGATCCCAGGACCCTGAGATCATGACCTGAGCCGAAGGCAGAGGCTTTAACCCACTGAGCCACCCAGGCACCCCTAAAATTACTGATTTTAAACAAAATAGTATGAGACAGACAAAAAAAAAAAAAATAAGATGGTATAACCTATATTCAGGAAATACATCAATTAATAGAAATTGTCTGAATGGGCCCTAGTGGGATTTAGCACATGAAGAAATTATCCAAAATAAAGCAAAGAAAAAATGAAACTAAACAGAGTACTGCTGACCTATGGGACAGTATCAAGCAGTCAAACATATATATAAGGAGTGTCTCCAAAGAAGAAAACTGGAGCAGGAAAAAAATACTTGAGGGAAAAATGGCCATATATTATAGGCACATAGTAACAAATTCTGAAAAACAAAGAGAAAGAAAATATCCTTAAAACAGAACAGTATATCAAGATGCAATAAGAAAAATGATGGCTGACTTTTCAAAGAAAATAATGCAATTCTGCTTCCAAAAAAGAGTCTAGCAACCTAGAATTACATATATCAAGTAGTAACAGCCTTCCGAAAAAAATAAAGATATTTTCATATAAATTAAAGCCAAGAGAATCCACTACCATTAGAGCTATACCTGTGAGAAATGATAAACCAAGTTCTTCAGGCCAAAGTGGAATGATAGTTTGAAAATGGGTAATTTGGTTCTACAGAAAGGTTTGCAAAGTGCCTGAAATGGTAAATGAGTGGGCAAATATATAATACTGGATTTTTCTAATTTCTTTGAAAGACATTTGTTTAAAGTTAAAAACACTGTCTTGGGGGGCGGGGGGTGGCGCGCCTGGATGGTTCGGTCATTAAGCATCTGCCTTCTGCTCAGGTTATGATCCCAGGGTCCTGGGATGGAGCACCAGGTTGGGCGAGCTGTTCAGCGAGGAGTCTATTTCTTCCACTCCCTCTCCCTCTGCCCTTGCTCATGCTTTTCCTCCCTCTCAAATATATAAATAGAATCTTCAAAAAAATAAAATAAATAATAAAAATAAAAACATTGTCTTTTGGGATCTGTAACATATATTGTAGCAAATTAGATGACAGCAAATGAAAAAAGGACAGGGAAGGCAAATGGAATTATACTGGTATAACCATCTTACATTATACATAGAGAGGTATTGTATTAATTCAAGATATAGTATAGTCAGTTAGGTATGTACATTGTAGTCCCTAGAGCAACTACTGCAGAATAAAGCAAAAAGGATAAAGATAAAAGGCCAAGAGAAGACACAAAATGTAATAGTAAATATACATATATTTAACAAAGTATATGTATCTTAAAAATTCCTACAATTGAGTAATTAAAAAAAAAAAAGGACCCAATAAACATGGGTAAAGACTTGAACAGACATTTCACAAAAAAAGGTATAAAAATGCTCAACATCATTAGTCATCAAGGAAATGCAAAGTAAAACCACAATGAGATATGCTACACACCCACTAGAATGTTTAAAATTAGAAAGCCTAAAATGCCAAATATTACTTATAATCCTGAATTCCTCTCCTTGGTGTTCACCCAAAAGAAATGAAAACACATGTCCACAAAGTACACTGTACAAGAAGGTTCATTGCACCTTTATTCGTAAAAGCCCAAAACTAAAAACAACATGATATCCATCAACAGGAAGATAGATAAACAAATTGTAGTATATTTATACAACAGAATGAACAACAACAACAAAGGAACAAACTACTAATACCTGCAAGAATGGAGATAAATCTTGAAGACAATGTGTTTATGGAATCAGGGGAAGTCAGACACAAAAGAATCCTTACTGCATGATTCCATTTATGTGAATTTCAAGAACAAGCAAATAGGCAAAGCTAATTTGGGGGATAAATCAGAACAGAGGATGACTTTTAGGGGGTTGGGGATTGGGAAGGAGCATAAGAGAATTCTCTAGAGTGATAGAAATGTTCTATGTCTTAACTCAGTATATAAATTTGTCAAGATTTAAGATTTATACCTTTCACTAAAATTATTCTTATCTGATGTAACCACATACACCTCAATAAAAATATCAAAGATTTTTAAAGGATATTATTCCTTTCGTGCTCTATTTCATTGATGGTGATTTCCCCTCAAAGCTACTAAAGAAGGAATGAACAGAAATGATACCACAGTTCTTCTCAGCAACCAGCCTTGGATATGCTTTTCAGCTCTAAGCTGCGGTCATCCCCGAATTCTGAAATAAAGGGACTTTCCAACCAGAAAAGAATGACTACATTTATGATCAATCTACCAAAAGCTTACATGTTAGCAGGTGTCTGCTTGAACATAAAGAACAAAGTAAGACTCCATATTCTGCTAATCTGCCTGCCTAGCTGATTACACAATTTTAGCATAAGACATAGGACTTGGACGCCATCAATCTGAAACCCCCAAACTTCAAATCAAAAGACTACTCTTACTAAGAAAGAAGAATCAAGTTTGTGGGTAAGACCCATGGAGCTTGAAAGAGAAAGTTTTGCCCACCATTCGCTTCCCAAACTTAACTAAAAAATGTTGTAAACCTCTTACATCTAGTCAGGTATGGGAATGGGAGGATAGATGCATGGGCGCTTCGTTGTAAATGGATTTGAAAACTGCAAGTATTCAGACAATTAAGAAATCAATCAATTACCCAGAATTAACTCGAAGCACTGTTAAAGAACTGAGCCAACCTTTGGTTGCTGATTCGCTAAGGACTCAGGAACCAGGACAGAAGCAACAGCAAGAAGGTAGTCACATTTGTGGTGAAATAGTCATCATTCCTACAGTTTTTAGAGCAAATTCAAGGATACCGACAAAAACAAGTGCAGGAAATCTGAGTGCATGAGGAGCACATCCACTTACTTACATCCTTCTGTCGCTAAAACCAGTCTCTAATCCAGCATGTTTCTCAGCAATCATCTTTTAAAAAATAATGCTAGAGAGTTTTGGTGTACTGGACAAAAAACATGTCACTTTTAAAATGAAAGAATTATTAATGATTGGAATGGGGAAAATCAAGCACAATTAAGAATATGGTCTAAAAATCTGATATATCTAAGTTCAAATTCTAACTCTGTCCTCTAACTATGTGACCCTATGCAAATTACTCAGCCAGTTTTGATTTCCTGATTTGAGAAATGGAATGGCAATAATTTCATTAGGACACAAACATTACCTTTGCTGATATATATATATATATTGCTGAAACAACTTTCTAGGTCCAAGATGGAGCTGCTCCTGCCTAGGGTGCCACATGAGCAAACCAAAACTTAGGGAACTCTGTGTCCCTATAAATGCTCTGCTTGGCCAGAAATGCAGAATGTCTGGCCAGCCAATCCCCAAACACGAAGCCATTTCTGGGGCCTTCTCAACCAATCAGATATTCTCTACTTGTCTCTTCTTTGTTCTTTATTCTTTATACTAGAAAAGCTTCCTGCCTTTCACCCCGTTACGCAGATCTCTGAAAGGACATACATGTGCTTCATGAAGTGTTAAAATTTATTTGTATGACCTAAATTGTCTTCTTTAACCTTTTTTTAACCATTTCTCATGAAAAGGAATGAAATCCAAGGCTGACTAACGGCCTACAGGAGAAAGTGCACAGGTGAGGCACCCACTGAACCCTTGGACTTCACTGTTCCTCTTGTCCTTACCAAGGACCATGGATAAGGCACCTGAGGATTTGAGCTCCACTCAAATGGAGCTCTCTGATCCATACAGATTTTATTTAAAATAATAATAATACATACACTCACACCTATATATAAAGAGAGAATATGTGTGTTCCCAGAAAAGTCCTAGAATCCCTACAAGTACCAGGGTTTGTTAAATTTCCCAGACCAGTTCTGGGATTGCATAAAGGTCCTGGGATAATCATACTGGGAGTCCACAATGGGTGGTAGCCATCAGGGGACTCACAAAACCTCATGTAAGTCCACAATATAAACCACTGGAGGACTTGGGGGAATAATTTAAGACATGAAATTCAGACTCTTTTGCCCAACAAAATCAAAATCCAAGTAGGTACAAGTCAGACTGTTAAAAGCCATCAGGGCATCTGCCGCTATAAAGAAATCTTATGAAAGAAATAATATCAATCTACTGCCAATGGGCATCTCAGAAGCCGAAGACATAAAACCGGTGGGCACAGGTTATATACTTGAAAGCTGCTAGAGCATTCTTGCCACCTAATTCTAAGATTCCCATGCTAGGATAAGTTGGTCACAGAATGGGTTAGATTGACACTAGGTCACCTGCCAACCTCCAGAAAATTTCCATGGAACAAGGTATACTCTAAAACACCACAAAATCCCAAACTCAGCAGCACATTCCTCTTAGTTGATTCTGAGCAACCCCAGGCTTAGCTAAAGAAATGGGATCTTCAAGTTTCAAAGCCCTGAGCACTCCACCTTCCAGCACACCTGTTTATTTTATGTCTAAGAACTGTGGCCCCAGAAGCTTTAGTTATCTTAAAAAAAAAAAAAAAAGGCAAAATCTTACTGATACAACCTAGAATTTACAATGACCATTAAGAGAAGCATTCCAATCAGACAAAGCATCCATCTAAGAAGTACATTTGAAAGCAAGGGTTTTTAAATCAAACAAACAGAATGGGATACCTATTTTAATTGGAAAGCAGAAGACTCCTAAGGGCTTAAAGATTCCAAAATAGCTTCCTTGGAAATTCATCACAAAATGCTAATGAAAAATTAAAGACACAAAGGGTACCCAAAACAAACAATTCTGTAAGACTGACAATGACTCCAAGTACTGCCCCCTATCTTCTTTTTCTTGAGTACTCATTCTACTAACCCTCTATCTGAATTGCCTTTACACTCTAAAGAGACCACAAGAGTGTAAACAAAAATCCACCAAATTAGGGGCTTACAACTGCAACAGCTCCAAGCACAGAAATCTAAAAGGCCTGGGCTTCCCTTCTTGCACCCTCCTAAGGATCAATCATTAAGACACCTACCTAGTATAATGTGCTCAAGAAGATGCATATTTTTATCAAACCTCTTGGTCAAGAAGAATGGTCAAGAAGATGATCACAAGTGGGGACTGCTGAAATAACTTCCTAGGCCCAGGATGGAGCCGCTCCTGCCTGGAGTGCCACATTAGCAAACCAAACTTAGCAAACCAAAACTTAGATAACTGTCCTGTCCTGTAAATGTTCTATCCAGATAGTCAATCTCCAAATCCCAAGCCAACTCTGAGCGTTCTCAGCTCAAAGTTGCCTATGTCACCCCAGCCAATGAGATATTTGCTATTTGTCTCTTCCTTGTTCTTTTTTTTTACCCCATAAAAGCTTCCTGCTTTTCCACACTATTTTGCTGTTCTCCAAAAGGAGACTGTCCACTTCATGAAGAGTCGAAGTATGTTTGTATCACTTGCATTGTCTTCTCTAATCATTTTTTAACATATAAAGTGCTCAGCATAGCTACTGAAGGATAATAATTTTTCAGTAAATGCTATTGTTATAGTGTCCAGTTCTCAGAAACAAAAAAAAAAAGTAATCTAGGGATATTTTATCAACATTCAATTTTTATCCCAAAGAATGTTCTCAAATGATTGTGCTTTTGATATCATATACATATATAGTTAAGATATATATAGTTATCATGCTTAGCTGAGAAAATGATTCTTAAGCTATATAACAACAATCTGAACAATCAGAAATCTGTTGATTGAAGGTGCCCCATGAAGGAACTGGTAACGACCAGGAGGAAGTGACACATACAGCTGCTGTACCTGATGGCTCAGTCTGCATTTCCCCTTCATGGGTGGATGGGACATGAAGATAGTTGTGGCCTTTTTCCTAGCAAGGGAAGTTCTAAGAATTCTTTATAAAAAGAGGTTTTGTTTTTAGTCCCTGGAATATGAGAGTATGACTGTGGCAGATATCCAGGGGCATTTTACTCCAGCAAGTCCTGACATATTTCAACTGTTTCAAAAGAATCTGTGGTAGGTTGGTTTCCCCAAGGAAGGGACTCTGAGCCTGTGAAACTGCATCCAAGAGCTGACTTTGAGGACTGCTTTTAGGAGTAGACCAAGACAGAGTCTATGATTCATGCACAGCAGAAGCCCTCACTAATTCTACGGGTAGCTCTGGGGCAGGGATAGCCCTCCAGAATCTTCCTGCCTTGGAGCACCTGGACCAGCCACTGGATGTGGGCTGGACCCTGGGGAGGGTGCACGGCCTTGGAAAGGCAACACTGGTGGCCAGGGGCAACTCCTGGAGAAGAATCAACACTCCCGGCCTCTGGAGTAATGAGTACCTCAGCACTGAATGAAGCCCTACTGCCTCCACTCCACAGCCTCAGACACCATGAATCTACCTGTCCCTGAGACTGACCAATGACCACATGGCCACAGCTGATGACTCACATAAATACCAAATTAAACTGAAGCATCTTTGGTTGCTGTTGTTGCTGCTACTTTTAGCTTATCTTTGACTCTCTGGAAGATTGAATTTCCACTCCTGAAACTGAAATTAAGTCCATCTTTCTACCTAGATCCTTGGTGCTGTGTAGAATGGGCCAGCGGGCAATCTCACTTCTGAGGAAGAATACATTTCCGTACCCATAGAGGTCCCCACACTGCTACTTCTGGCTTGATACGGTCTGGTTTAGGAGAAGACTTCCTAAAGTGGAGAAACTATGATCTCAGAATTTGGATTTTAAATTAAAGCTCTGTTTGTTGATACAGCTGAGAGCAATCTCTGTGTATGTGTGTAGGGAGGGGTGAGCTGAATTCACTGCCACCACGGACAAAATCCACTGGTTTCTGCTCCTGAACTGAAATTTAACGAATACATCTCTACATATTACTGAAGCCACATGCTGATGTGTGGTCTGTGGAATGAAGCCTATGAAGGTGGTTAACTAGACCCAGAGGCAGAGAGAGAGGAGAACAGCCTGTCCATCTCTGGTATGTAAGGGTGGTGCCCAAACAGGCAGGCAGATGGTTGTTCCATCCCAGAAAACAGCTGCTTTGGAATTTCTGTGGTTAGATATTTGCGAGAGAGCTGATAAAGTGGGGAAGACATAAAGGATAAAGTGAAGGAGAAAAGAAAGAAGAGAACTGCTGAGAAAGAGAGAAAGAGTAAAGGAAAGAATATTTCCCCCTTTCTTTGGTCAATAACTAGATAAATTTTAACTCAAATAAAGAGGGGGGTAGCATAGAATGATTACTCCCCCATCACCATACCCTCTGCCCCATTTCAAGCTGAGTTTGACGATGTGATGATGGTGATGATGATGATGGTGGTGGTGATAGAAGCTGAAGATGAAGAGAAGGAAGAACAGGAGGTAAAAGAGAAGAAGAAGGAGAAGATTCAAAACCAAAACCATAACTGAAACAGGAAACAGAGGATGTTTGCCTCATGAGTCCATGAGCTTGCCTTAATATCTTGCCTACTGGAAAAGTTCTTTTGAAAATTTGCAAATCTCTGCTCAAAAAGCTTTGAAGAAATGAAGACTCAAGTTAAAGTATCTGGTTTGGTAGAAAAAGGATGGCACCTTCAGTAAGAATATCTTTTTTTTTATTAACATATAATGTATTATTTGCCCCAGGGTATATGTCTGTGAATCGTCAGGCTTACACATTTCACAGCACTTACCACAGCACATACCCTCCTCAGTAAGAATATCTGTTTCAAGTCCCATCTTGGCCACTTATTAGCTGCTTAGTTGTGGCTCCACGATTAATCAATCTCCCCACGCCTTATACATGAAATGGAGCACAGAGACTTGACATAAAAATCAATCAATAAATATAAATAACAATGTTTTGGACTCTGTGTGGTGCTACACACATTTAATACCAGATGTTTTTAGAGATAATGCATTTTTGTGGTTAATTCTCTGAATCGGTATGAATCCAGATGCTTTTTTCTTTTTATTCACTTTGTTGAATACTACTCGAAGAAGCATTTTAAATTTCTTTCATTTCTTAGACAATGAGATAATACTTCCTCTCTTATGTACTAAGCAGTGGTGGACATTCATTCATGCAAACTGAAAGATAGGCTGGTAGCCTTAAATTTTATATCAAGCAGCCATTTACTGAATTCAAGTTGTCCTTACATCTTATGTCAATAAAACTAAATCAAAAAGTATCTGTTCGGGGCACGTGGATGGCTCAGTGGGTTAAAGCTTCTGCCTTCGGCTCAGGTCATGAGCCCGGGGTCCTGGGATTGAGCCCCACATCCCTGCCAAGCAGAGAGCCTGCTTCCCCCTCTCTCTTTGCCTGCCTCACTGCCTACTTTGATCTCTTTCTCTCTGTCAAATAAATAAATAAAATATTTTAAAAAAAAAAAGGGTATCTGTTCATTTAAAAAGTATAACCATCTTAATGTTCCTAATGATGATTCTATGGCAATGTAAGATACCACTGCCATCAGCCTCAACTGCTTTTGAGTCACCAAAGATATGACAAACATAACTGGATTATTTCAACTCTTTCAGAACTGGTCATCAGTAGAAATGGGACCTTCAGTTAATGTACAGATCCCTTCCCTTACTACATGAGATAGCTAGGATTTTCATGTAGCCACTGTCCTCTAGAGAAAAATAGAACCCAAAGAGCTCTAGAAAAATAGAACCCACATTTTCACTTGCCTTTTGCTGAACTTTTCAAGAGAAGCTTTTGGGCATCACTTAGGGCAGATAACTGTCACTTCTTTGCATTCACGTGTGTGAGCACACATTTTCCATAATCCTCCACCTTCCTTCTCTGTTTCAGCATTCAATACTTCTTAAAGACCCAGAATTTAATACTTACATGTGACATAGTTTGGTTAATCAAAAAACTTCTCAAACTTCTCAATCCTCCTTCTCTTCCACCTGATTCATTTGCTATTCATAGAAGGCCTTTAAGAAAGATATTGTGCAAATGGTGTTGGGAAAACTGGACAGCCACATGCAGAAGAATGAAACTGGACCATTTCCTTACACCGCACACAAAAATAGACTCAAAATGGATCAAAGACCTCAATGTTAGACAGGACTCCACCAAAATCCTGGAGAACACAGGCAGCAACCTCTTTGACTTCAGCCGCAGCAACTTCTTCCTAGAAACATCTCCAAAGGCAAGGGAAGCAAGGGCAAAAATGAACTATTGGGACTTCATCAAGATCAAAAGCTTTTGCACAGCAAAGGAAACGGTCAACAAAACCAAAAGACAACTGACAGAATGGGAGAAGATATTCACAAATGATATATCAGATAAAGGGCTAGTATCAAAATCTAGAAAGAACTTCTCAAACTC
>CM053609.1:51281676-51294076 GCA_028646535.1 Procyon lotor
ATGAAGTCCCAATAGTTCATTTTTGCCCTTGCTTCCCTTGCCTTTGGTGATGTTTCTAGGAGGAAGTTGCTGTGGCTGAGGTCAAAGAGGTTACTGCCTGTGTTCTCAAGGATTTTGATGGATTCCTGTCTCACATTGAGGTCTTTGATCCATTTTGAATCTGTTTTTGTGTGCGGTGTAAGGAAATGGTCCAGTTTCATTCTTCTGCATGTGGCTGTCCAATTTTCCCAACACCATTTGTTGAAGAGACTTTTTTCCATTGAATATTCTTTCCTGCTTTGTCGAAGATTAGTTGACCATAGAGTTGGGGGTCTATTTCTGGGCTCTCTATTCTGTTCCATTGATCTGTGTGTTTGTTTTTGTGCCAGTACCACACTGTCTTGATGATTACAGCTTTGTAATAGAGCTTGAAGTCTGGAATTGTGATGCCGCCAACTTTTTTTATTTTCTTTTTCAACATTCCTCTGGCTATTTGCGGTCTTTTCTGGTTCCATATAGTACATTTTAAATGAATTCTCTGTGATTGCCAGAGTAAAATTTAATCAGGAGTATGCAGTGTTGAATTGATGATTTGATTTTTCTAAGCAGTATTAATTGCCTGCACATACAGACAATAAAAACAACAACAAAAATACCTGTCAAGAAATTGGTATCTTGAAGCATCTTGTAAATATTAATGAGCATGTTTCCTATTTGTTTCTAGTGTTGGTCAAAAAACTTAAACTCAGTAACTTCATTTCACCCTATGGAAGGGCCTGCAGTTCTTTTAAAGTATTCAGAACCACTGGAATGAGGCATGTTAAGTAATTCAAATGAGAAATTTCTAGTTTCCACCTTTATATATCTCCTGGGTTTTTCTTTGTTCACCCAGTCATCTGCAAAAACCATCAAATGCTCAAATTCATAGTCTGTGATTTGGTGACCCTGAGCCTCTTGGTGGCCTGGAATGAACATGGAATACTCTTATTTAGTACTTGGAGCCCAGTAAGACATTAGTCTTCCTGCCATGAAATCCTCTGATGCCAGTGAAGAGGGAAATCAAACAGAAATCAGACAATTCTGGCCCACTGCCTTCCAATACAGTGAGTGAGTCACTGACCGAAATGGGGCTGGATGCTGGATATCTTGCTCCTAAATCCTTTTTTCCCAGTTATTTAAGTTTGTTACTTCTTGGAGCCATGAACTTGAAGAATACTTTACTGAGGTGATGAAGATTTTAGATTCTAAAATGTCCCTCTCCATCTCCTGTCAGCAAGTGTGAGCCTTGATTGGGTGAGAGTCAATTTTCTGATGCTTGTACACTCTTGTATAACTCATGTTCCACCCAAGAGACGGAGGTTTTTTGTCCAAGAATCCATGCCAATCCATTGAAAATCCTTGGGTTGCATGTTTCCTTGTTTATAACTTTTCCATATAGTTGGTTCTGCTCCAACTCATTTGAAAGGGACATCTGTTGGATGATTTGATATAATATCTATGTTTGCTAAAAGTCTACTCTGACAGGTCAGTGTAAGAGAACCCGAGATGGGGTGGGGGAACTCAGTCACGTGCTGTGTGGCTTTTAAGTGCAGGAACAGATTTGAAATGATGATCCAAGACAGTGACTACGAGAGCAGGCTAGGCCATTAGCCACAGGGCTTTGCACATTCTTTGCGGCTCAGTCCTCTAGGGTGTCCTGTCACTGTGCTTGCCAGTAATGAATTTCACTTCTCTGTGGGAGCTTTCAGGTCTTCCTGACACACTGTGAAGCCACATGTGTCACATTCACCTCAGACATCATTCTGCTCTTCAACTTGAAGAACAGTCTTAGCAAATCAGTGAGCTTTGCCGTGGCATCAGGCCTCCTTCTCAAACCCACATCTCTTCAGTAATAACTATGATTCTGAATAGTTGACTCATGAATATTTCTTGCTAAGGAACAATGGCAGTAGTCTGAGGAAATGAAATCCACACAAGTAATTACCAAACTTTATTCCATCTGTGTTTGAATACTCTTTAACTTCAAATGTTTTTACCAGACTGGTTACACATAGAAAAATCAGTTGATATGATTATCCTTTTCTTTTTTTCTTCCACTTCTCTAGCATGATGCTAACTGTAAGGAAGGAGGTGGCAAGAGAAAACTAAAATCAACTATCCCAATCCATTTCTCTCTCACCTGGCAATCCTGTTTTAAAGGCAGTCACTGCTGCTCAGAAAGGTCAAACCAAAGTCAGTCAGGGGTGGGGTTGGAAATCTCTGTGGTACTATGATACATGATAAGTTTATGTAAATAGTCAAGTTGGCACTGAATCTTTTTTAAAATGGTCTTATGCTCTTGGCATAACTGTAAGAGTGAGTCCCCAGGAAAGCCTGCCTCAAAATACCACATTGCTGAAGAGTATGATAGTACATTGAATAGTTTCATTCTCCAGTATTATGAAACAATGTAAAAATCCAGGCACCCTCCCAAGTCTAGAGGGACCCAGAAGTATGCTTCTCTATAGGAAGAGTGACACTGGAACCCTCCTGAGCTCTCTGAGGTCCCTAAGTATACCCCCCCCTTACCCCCACAATTCTCCACGTGATGTCCTATAAATGATTAGATTTTGGTCTATAGAAGAGTTTCTGCATATAAAAAAAAACGGATTTTGGAGTAAGAGTTGCCACCAGAAAGATTTCCATTTATCAAGCACCTGATAGGAAGCAGACTCTCTGTGAAGAATGTTATAGATATTCTTTTATGTACTTCTCATTGTGTCTCAGGACACAATGTGTCCTCATATGTGTCTCGGGACACATTTAGGTCTTGTTCCCGTTTTCCACGTGAGGAAAATGAAGCATCAGGAGATTAAGTAGCTAATTTAAGACAACCCATTTATCAAGTGGCAGAACCTGAGTTGAGTTCAGGTCAGAGTGAAGCTCCTTGAGGTCAGAATTTTTTCTCTGTTTGCTCCTGAGGTATTCCTAAGTACCTGGCAGCGTGCCTGGCAAATTGTAGATGCTAAGCATACATTGTCAGGTGATTGTGCTAATGAAGATTCCAGCACATGTACTGGTAACTGTGACTTTACACTGTCTTGTCTCTGTCTCTTCACTCTAGTCCTTTGTCTGTCTCTGTCTTCCACACTTCACGGGGGGAAAGGGAACCCAGGCTGCTTCAGCCTGCTGTGCTGAGGTACATCCCTGTATGCATACATCCTGCTGAAGGAAGGCGACGGTTTTAAGGAAGTCGTCTCCCTGGGTCTGATTCCCTCCCTCTTTTCATCTCACCCTCCTTCCCATAAGGATACTCTGAGGCCCTGCGAGTTGGGCTGAGCACTGGAGATTCACTGTGAACAAAGCTGACATGGTTCCTGTCCTCAGGCAATTTTACTGGTTAAATTATGTATGTGAGCAGTATTTTGACAGAAAAGTAGAGGGTCTTATAGGAGCATACAAAAAGGGGACCCAGCCTATTCTTTGGGGTCACTGAAGACTTGCTGGCACATTTGAACTTTAAGATGAGACCTAAGGAATGCTGGCTAGGGTCTGAAAAAAAAGGGAACCATCATGCACTGTTGTGGGGATGCAAACTGGTGCAGCTGCTGTGGAAAACAGTATGGAGATTCCTCCAGAAATTAGAACCTAGAACTGCCATGTAATCCAGCAATCTCTTTTCTGGGCATATATCCAGAGGGAACAAAAATCATTATCTGTTTTTCCATGTCCATTGCAGCATTATTCACAGTAGCCAAGGTATGGAAACAATCTAGTTATCTGTCAAGGTACAAATAGATAAATGTGATATATACCTGTGAGAGATCAATTGATTGATCGATTGATAGATTATGTGTGCACACATACACACACAGGAGTACTATTCATCCTTAAGAAGGAAATCCTGCCATTTTCAACAACACAGATGGATCTGGAAGGCTTTATGCTAAGTGAATAAGCCAGAAAGAGAAAGCTGAATACTTCATGATATCACTTATATGTGGAATCTGTATCTCTCTCTATATATCTGTATCTATATCTATACCTGTCTTTTTATATAAAGAAAGTTGAACTCAAAAACCAGAATAGAATGGTGGTTGCCAGAAGCTGAGGGTAGGGGAGAGGGGGAGAGGTTGATAAAAGGGTATAAACTTTCAGTTATAAGAGGAATAAGGTCTGAGGATCTACTGTATAATATCTTGACTACAGTTGATAAGACTGTATTTTATAATGAAATTTGGTAAGAAAGTAGCACTCGAATGTTCTCACCAAAAAAAAAAAAAAAAGTAAATCTGTGAGGTGATAGATGTGTTTAACTTGATTATGGGAATCCTTTCATAATGTGTATGAATACCAAGTCATCATGTTGTACACATTAAATATATTACGATTTTATTAGTGAGTTATATCTCAGTAAAGCTGGGGAAAAAAAGAAAGACTAGGAGTTCTTAAAGTATAGCCTGGGATCACTGGAGGTCCCTTCCTAAGACACTGTTAGTGGGTTCGGAAGTCAAATGTATTTTCGTAATAATACTTAGAAGTAATTAGCTGTTTTCATTCTCATTCTTTTATAAGTGTACAGTGGAGTTTTCCAGAGGCCACATAATGTATGATGTTATAACATATTGGATATAGAATTAGATACGAGGATCCATCTGTTTCTATTAAGCCAGACATTAAAGAGATTTGCAAAAGTGTAAAACAGTGCCATTCTTTTTATTAATATATTCTCGGTTTGTGAGAATGCAGTTATTTTTCATAAAATACTTATGTTAAAGTGTAATCAGTTTACTGTGTTATTTTTAGATGAATTCAATATTTAAAAGTTTCCTGGTTTTAATTTGTAACATACAAATATCCATAGATAGAATCCACATTTTTAAAAAATGCCCTTTGGAATCCTTAATAACTCTTAAGAGTATAGAGGAGTCCAAAAAGTTTGAAAATTGCTGAGCTAAGTAAAGAGAAGGATGGAATGTTTCATGCTAAAGCAGCAGCACATGAAAAAGCTGTGATTTAGGCCACAAGGAAATTGAAGAAGTCCAGTGTGGTTGGAGCATAGATAGTGAGGAAAGGCTGTAAAATGAAGGTTAGCGGGTAAGCAGTGCCAGTTTTGGGAGCAAGAACTTCATCTCAGTTGAGTGGGAGGTCACTGAAGGGTTTTAAGTAGGCCAGAGCTGCTCACATGTATGTTGAAGGAAAGAAAGATGGAAAAGAAGAAAAGGGAGGAGGGAAGGAAGGAGGGAGAGAGGAAAGGAGGAAAGGAAGAACAGTGAAGAGGTTTTTGGCAAAAACTTGGTAAGCCCTGAGTTGGGGGCAGTAGAATTGGATAGAAGAGGATGTATTTACAGGATATAGAAGACAAGGAATCTAGAGAACTTGGTGTTTGGATATTAATATGGAGAGAAATTACTGAATAAGAAGGAATGAGTTCACTTAGGGCTTTTCAGTCATACAGTTTTATCTTGTTATCTTATTATTTATTTTTATTGAGTGGTAACTGATGTATTCGTTTCAGGGTACAATATAGTGATTTGACATTTGTATACACTGTGAAATACACTACAGTGTCTAGTTACTATCTGTCACCGTGCAAAATTAATGCAGTGTTACTGTATTCCCCATGCTGTACATTATATCCACATGCCTTATTTATTTTACACCTAAAAGGTTGTAGTTCTTAATCCCCTTCGGCCATTTTGTGCCACCCAACTCCCACATAACTCCTCTTCCCCTCTGGAAACCACCAGTCTGTTCTCTGTATCTAGGAGTTTGGGTTTCATTTTGTTTTGTTTTTTAGATTCCACATGCAGTATTTGTCTTTCTGTCTGACTGATTTCACTTAGTGGTCATCCTCAGTGTCCACCTCTATTGTCACAACTGGTAAAATTTCATTCTTTCTCATGGCTGAACAGTATTCCATTGTGTCAGACACATCACATCTTCTCTATCCATTTTTTCCTTGGTGGACGCTGTTTCCATATCTTGTTTCCATATCTTGGCTATTATAAATAATGCTGCAATGAACATAAGAATGCATATATCTTTTTGAATTAGTGTTTTCATTTTCTTCATTAGTAGAATTGCTACACAGCTTGATTTTTAAATCTTGTTGCTATCCTATTAGTTCTGTGACCATGGGCAAGTTTTTTAACCTCCATATAACCATAATTTTCTCATCAGGAAAAAAAAGTAGGGATAAGAGCCACGTCTCGTGTGGTAGTCAAAATGATTAAAAAAAAAAGCAAAGTAACTGGAATATCATAATTATTTAATAATTATTAGTTTCCTTTATTGTCTCTTTCAACTCATTTTCTTCCTAGCCATTTTTAAATGGTGCAGGTAGCTGGCACAGCTCCTCAGGTAACATGAAATTCTTGGGAAGGGAGGGTCTATACAATTTGCAAAATGTTCCTCCTGTGATTCCTGTATGCCACTGGGGGTGGCCACTTTCCTCAAGTTCATGTAAGCATGTGTCTCCCTCTCTCTCTCTCTCTCTCTCTCTCTCTCCCTCTCTCTCTCTCTCTCTCTCTCTCCTCCTCTCTCTTGAGTACTACTCCATCACTTACATTTAGTTCTTCTTATCCTATTTGCTCTCTTTTAACTTGAAGTTTTGTCTTTTCCTCGGTTCCACATTCTGATCCTGCTACTAGTATTTGAGTCCCTTTTGTCTGTGTTCTCTAAGTTTTAAGCTGATTTCTTCCCATGCCTTGTCATGTCCCTAACTTTGCAGAATTCTCATCCCTGGCACCTACCATCTATAGACAAAATAATTTAGAAGGGGAGTTAGGGCAATCTTTTAAGTGATTATAAATGAAACCTGGTAGTCCTTAGGGAAAATCCCATGACTGGGGCCTGAGCTACCTTCTGTCATTGTTTCTCTTAATCTTTTGAAAAGCTGTTCTCAGATGCCTTGACATGAGAATTTAGGGTGGTTTTTCACTGAAGGGTGGGTGGAAAAAGAGATAGTGAGCTCCAGGGTCATAGGACCATGAGAATGCTTTGCATTTTGTCAAGTGGCCCTTATGACAGAGAAACAGAGCCCAGGAGGTGAGCAGAGGAGAGCATGAGTCTGGCAGTCTGCCCTGAGACAATGAGCTTTGTCTGCACGCAGATTCCCAGTGCACAGACGGTCCCCATTTGAATAGAGCCCATTGTTTACCACTTGGGTGGAAAACAGAGGAAGTAGGCCAATGAGTCAGGTACCCACTCGTTCTAAGAGGAATTTTTCTAATGATTTCAGAGAAATATAAGCAAAGCCAGGAATTCAAGGGAAGATGAAGGGGACAAGGACAAATAAGAACTCCTTGATGCTGATGATGCTCCTCAGTCTTTGCTGAGAGCCTGTCGTCTCTGGGCTGTGGGTTCCAACCCTGAACATCAATCCAAAAGGAAAGCGAGCCTGGTGGTGGGTATTGAGGAGGGCACGTATCGCATGGAGCACTGGGTGTGGTGCATGAACAATACATCTTGAACACTGAAAAAATAAACATTTTTGGGGAAAAAAAATTAAAAAAAAAAAAAGGAAAGCTAATTCCCATACTGGGGAGGGATTCTGACTAAGATGTAATTTGAGTAACTTGCAGTTACTTCTCTCCGTCTCCATTTAAAGGACATTTGCTTGAAATGCTTTCCTCTTCACAGCACCTGAGGAACTGAGAGAGAGGATCTCACACCGTGTATAATTTTCTTTAAGTATAGTAACTGATGAGCAAATGGCATAAACTTAGAATCTTATCTTGGTCCTGCTCTGTGACTTGATTTCCTGACCTACAGATGCTCACACTGACATTCCATTTTCCAGTGGCTCAGTGTTTGGTGTAGGAATGGTCTTTCCATTGTGTCATCTCAGTTGGGAAAAATGCGTGGTAGTGATATAAATGCCACTGAAAAGAAGGAAATGACTTTGTGTCTGTGGCAAAGACTCAACTATGTTTTGCTGAAAGCTTCAGATTGCAATTCAAACTTGATTCATTTTCTTTTTTTATTTTCAGTAACTTTTTTTTTTTCAAATTTGGTTACAAAGGAATTAAGTTCAGAAATTGCAGAAAGATCCTAAGGAAGAAAATAAAAACAACCTCTAATCCGACCCTCAGAGACAACCTAGTATGCTGCTACATCTTTTAGCATTCTTTAATTAATGGAATAGTTTGTGCTCTTCAGTAACCTGCCTTCATCTGTAATTTGTAGTATAATTTTTATATCACCATGCATTATATTTTTCCTCAACATAATTTCAAAGACAGCAAAACATTTTTAAGTAGCACTCTATTTTTGAACATTAAGATTAGTTTCAATTTTCACTATTAAAATATTTCTTACTCAAGTTTTGTAATGAACATTCACTCATTTGTTATTCAACAAATATTCCTTGTGCACTTAGCATGTTCAAATAATGAAATTAGACATTGTTTTTAGGGGACAAAAAGGTAAGATACAAATAGTCTTTTCCTTTATGGGACTGACTAAAAAGGGCTGTCTCTTTAATGACACTAACTGCTTAAGAAGGGCCTCTTTCCTTCTATGAGTTTCATGTCCCATTGTATTCTCTGTAAATCTGGTTCATGAAATCAATTCCTGGGGCTGATTTTGGTCCATCTTCTTTAAGAAAGTATTGTGTGAGAGCCCAGTAAAATTATATAGGTTGATTTGTTACAGATTTTGTTAACTCATAAGCTAAATATATGTTGGGAAACATTCAAAATAGTATTACAGTGATTATAGTTGGTGTGCTTTTGTAACAATAAATACAAAGCACACAGAGAAATAACTGAAATTTAATTCTATTATAGTTCATCAGCTTAATCGTATTTAGCTCAGAAACTCTAGGTTGCACAATATAACTGAAATTGTGGTTCGACAGCAGGATAGCTGAGTTTCCAACTCTCAGGTAGTGGTCACAGCCTTACTTTCTTGGGGTAATGGAATATTTTAATAGAATTATTGGCATCTCATTCTGCCACTGAAATCAAGACTGCCTTTACTATTACTTGCCCAGTGGGGATGGCTGCTTTGCTTACTTGTGTAGCACACGCTTCTTCTGAAGTCAAGAGCATGGGCATGATTTGAATCAGTGATTCTCTAACTGCTTTAGGACTGCAAGTTGTGTTTCTTGATTCTTGGCATCCCCTGTAGAAAATCATACCCTTGTCATAGACAAAAAGATGAAAAAAAAACTGGAGATATATTTGATTAAAAGCAGCACAGTCATGGTTGTAAAGGCAAAATTTTAAGATGACTGCATGACCCCTGCCCATTGGTGTTACTCCCATGATTATGTTAAACTGTATGGTAAGTGGGAGATTGTTGGGTGGGCTATGCTAATTATACAAACCCTTTAAAAGGAGAGTTTTCTCTGGCTGGGAGTGGAAGAGGAAGTCAGATTTGAAGCATGATAAGGACTCAGCTCACCATTGAATAATAAGGAAATGAATTCTGTCAACAACCAGTGAGCTGGGAAGAGAACATGGAGATCTAAATGAGAACTGTAGTTGGTTGACACCTTGAGTGTGAGACTTAGAACAGAAGAACCAGCTAAGCCTACTTAGAATTCTGACCTACAGAACTGTCAGATAATAAATGGCTGTTGCTGCAAGCTGCTCTCAGGTTGTGGTAATTTGTTCTTTAGCAATAAAAAACTGTTGGTTAAATAGCTAAAGGTTATTGTTGTAACCATAATACAATGGTTATAACAACTCAGATTTTATGCCTTATTGCTAGTAAGATGGTCATTTATCCGCTGTCAACCAAGGCATAACGTTTAAAAAAATGTAAATGAAGCAAGGGTAAAGTTTATGAAACTCTTAACGAAATCCCCAAATAATAAAACAACATGGTATATCATCAAAAGAATGAAGTTCATAATATATGCATTTTTAATATTACTAAAGCTTTTTATAATTTCTAACAAATATATAATAGTTCAACAAATGACATAATAGAAATATATTTAGGCTGGTGTTAGGTACAGAGGAGGGTCACCTATACTACGTGGGCGATATGGGAAGTTCTTCCTATTGGAAGTGGTGATTGTTAAGGGAATGAGGCGCATAGGAGGTAACTTACCTTATGTTTACAGACTCAAGGAAAATCATTTTTTTCTAATACTATGAGTGAAAAAAATTGGGGAAATAGAAGACAATTGTGTTGAGCTAAGAGGTGTGGAAAAGGAGATGGACAAAAAAACAGGATTTCATTTCCTTTCCTACTCCCAAGTCTTAGGACGATCATCTTAGAGAAGGATGTTCTTGTCAAGGCCTTTCCTCAAAAAACTCCCCTGGGAATGAAAGGAGTTTCAATTACAGTGGCCAAGGATGGCATTTTATTACTAAAGTCTTTCAGGCTTTAGATGTAAGTTAAGTTTAGTGGATGACACCCCTACTGCCTAAACCACAGACATCTGAAACAACCTTAGATAAGGCCTGAATGAAAATAATTAAATTGGGGGCGCCTGGGTGGCTCAGTGGGTTAAGCCTCTGCCTTCAGCTCAGGTCATGATCTCAGGGTCCTGGGATCGAGCCCCGCATCGGGCTCTCTGCTCGCAGGGAGCCTGCTTCCCCCTCTCTCTCTGCCTGCCTCTCTGCCTACTTGTGATCTCTCCCTGTCAAATAAATAAATAAAATATTAAAAAAAAAAAAAGAAAGAAAATAATTAAATTGCCCAGAATTCACAACCTAGAAAGGGCTAACCAAATCATTATTACTTTCTTTTCTTGAATTTTTAAAATCAGAGTTACAGCCATTCCTGTCCATGTTATTAAACCAATATAGTGACAAGTGAAAAGTTGTTCAGAATAAGATCTTTTTGTAGAAGGAACATTGTATGAAAGATAGATATTGAATCTTTCTTCTTCAAATGTCTTTGTGCCCTACAAAACATGGAAGGCTGTGGAGCTCTTAGTGTCCTTTTGGGTCTTCTGTGCTTGCAGTGAGCACACCTGTTGGAACATATGGAGTTGAAGGTGATTGCAGGGAAAGCCAATGTGCCTTTTGGAGGATGCTGCCTCTGTTAACTTGTGAATGATTCCTAGGAGTTAAAGGTGTGACAGGATTTAGATTAATGCCAAGCAAAAGCCCCTTTGGGTCCATATGAGCGTCAAGAGAGACAAAGAATGGGGGCACCTGGGTGGCTCAGTGGGTTAAAGCCTCTGCCTTCAGCTCAGGTCGTGATCTCAGGGTCCTGGGATCGAGCCCCGCATCAGGCTCTCCGCTCAGCGGGGAGCCTGCCTCTCTCTCTCTCTCTGCCTACTTGTATCTCTCTCTCTCTCTCTCTCTCTGTCAAATAAGTAAATAAATAAATCTTTAAAAAAAAAAAAAAGAGAGACAAAGAATGCAAAAATATAACTGAGCAACATATCATTCATTCTTATTATGCTATCACTCCACAGGTGATTACGAAAGAAATCTTTTCACTCTCCGTTGGCCCTGTCCGTCAGGAATCATATTAATGACTCGTGCCATCCAAATGTTTGCCTTTGTCTTATGTTATTATTGATGATGTTGTAGAAATCAGGATGTTTTTCTCCACTCTGAGATGTCCTGTTGAGCAGGTTTTAGTATGATCAAGGAAATATCTCACAGTTCTGGCTGCTTTGGCACTCCTCCAGTACATGCTGAATTAAATCATGTATTTAGTAGGGTGATGTCTTACCTAAGAGAGCTGAGACAAATAGAGACATTTCTACATCCGCCATTCAGAAACAAAAGCTACAGGGAAGAGATTCTAGGATAAAATGTAATTTATTTTGGGCTTTAGAAGGAGAAAAACCTGGGCTTACTCACTGTGTGATCTTGAGCAAGTTTTTCACCTCCTCTGAGTTATATAATTGCCACAAAGTTTGCTTGGGATAATGCATGACAGAGTATTGGCTCAATGTCATTTCTTTTCCCTTTCTTCTTACCATCTAGTTTCAGGAAAATTTGCTGTATGTTTTAAGAGCTCAAAAGAATTACAAATGCCTGTGTCCTATGGAGCAGGAAACTTTGCATCATTATTTTACCCTTAGCTCAGAGTTTATCTTGCCCCTCTTTTTCAGGGCTAGTGATCACAGGAACACCAACCAGTAAAGGGGGTACTTCAAAGCCTGAGGTAATGAGATGGATAGCTGGAGAAGCAAGTTGGAATGAGACTTCAAATTATTCACCTTGGGCATTTATATACCTTCTGAAACTGATCTGACCAATATAAACTGTTGTTTTAATCTTTTTTGGAGATTTTTCACTTGAAAGTTTTTATATGAACATTTGGAAAGCTTTTTTGTAGGCAAAGGTGATAGGTATGATACTCCCTCTGTCTCTGTCCACAAAATGGCATTCAAATAAATAAAGCTGCACTTTCAAATAGTATTCCATCTAACTGCCTACACCAAGTGGAAAGGATATAAGATTTTGGAATTCAAGTTACAGATCAAGTAGACACATAAATTCATTTTCAAGAAGAAAAA
>CM053609.1:51294176-51364085 GCA_028646535.1 Procyon lotor
CTTGCAGGCCCCATTGATGACCGTGGAATGTGATAGTGATCTCTCCTTTAGTTTGTTCTGACCAGCACAGACATTTTTCAGAGGGAGAGCAGGGCCCTTTCCAAGTCTGATCTCAACTGTGGCTGTGTCCAGATTGTGTCATAGGCTGTGTCCACATTGTGGTTTTAGGCACTTGCATTTACCAACTTGGTTTTGGCTGGAGAGCGAAGAGTTCCTATCGTGAATATACCCGTTGCCTCGTGATCCCAAGATGAAAGAAAGCAGATATGCAGAATCTACTCCATCCTCACCCAACTTATTTCTCTGTATCTGGCTCTACTCTGGAAAAGGAAAAATTTAATTTTAGCTCTTTAGTTCTTTCAGGCAGATTATTTCTTTGTAAACTCATAGGTGTTAATGGAGCTTTAGGAGACTGTGTTCATCATTACTTAATATCATTCAGGGGATTTTCTGGGGCCAAAACTCTTATCAATTTTTGTGGTATAGCTGTATATTTAGCATTTAGGAAGCCAATAGTTTTCCTAAAAGAGCTCACACATGTTAAGAGCGTTAGGTGTACTTTTGCTTTAAAAAAACTTGTGATAACTTTTAAGCCACCTATCATGGTAACAATGGCAAGAACAGCAGCATAATAATAAATGCTAACTCTTCATGAATCCTTATATGTTTCAGGTACTGTGGTAGCTCTTCACATGAATTATGGAATTCAGTCCTCACAAAGGCCTACTGAATTAGGTCATTTATTTACTCTGTTTTTCACATGAGGAAGCTTCGAGAGATTTAATGACCTGTTCAAGGTCACTAGATTTTGAACCAGGCAGTCTCCTTTCAGTTTAATGCCTATCTAAGAGTGAATGTAGCTCAACATCATTAATTGTTAGGGAAATGTAAATCAAAGCCACAAGGAAGTACTACTTTATATCCATTAGGATAGCTTATAACAAAAAACCAGAAAATAACAAGCGTTGATGAGGATGTAGAGAAATTGGAACCCCATAAGCATTGCTGGTGGGAATATGAAAATTGTATAGCTGCTAAGGAAAATCATATGGCACTTCCTTAAAAAGTTAAACGATTACCATTCGATCTAGCAGTTTCACTTCTGAGTATAAACAGATGGTTCCTGACTTATGATAGTTTGACTTATGATTTTTTTTGAGTTGATGGTAATATGGGAATGATAGTAAGCATTTGGTAGAAACTGTATTTTAGATTTGGAATTTGGATCTTTTCCCTGGGGCTAGTGATATGTGCTGTTATATTCTCTCATGATCCTGGATAGGGACAGTGAGTTGTAGCTCTCATTCAGCCACAATTATGAGAATAAACAACTGGTAACACTTCAGCCATTTTGCACCCATTCAACCATTCTGGTTTTCAGAGTGTTCAATAAGTTACATGAGATTTTCAACCCTTTGCTAAGAAATAGGCTTTGTGTTGTATGATTTTTGCCCAACTCTCGCCTAATGCATTTTCAGCACATTTAAGGTAGGCTAGTCTAAGCTATAATGGTTGGTAGATTAGGTGTATTAAATGCATTTTTGACCCAAGATACTTTGCAGTGGCTTATCAGGATAAGCCACCATAAGGTGAGGAAGAATTGAAAGCAGAATTTTCTGCTTTTTAATCTTTTCTGCACTCAAAAGAATTGAAAGCAGAGACTCAAATAGATATTTATCCACCCATATTTATAGCAGCTTATTCATAATTGCCAATTGGTAGAAACAATACAATATCAATACAGGAACTGATAAACAAATACAAACAATATATGTAAGAAACATAAATGAACTTGTAAAAAAAATCTTATAGACATACAATGGAATATTATTCAGCTTTAAAAAGAAATGAAATTCTGGCACATGCTACACCATGATTAAACCTTGAGGGCATCATTATGCTAAGTAAAATAAATCAGACACAAAGGGATAAATACTGTGTGATTCCACTTATATGAGGGTTCTTGAACATTCAAATTCATAGAGACAGAAAATAGCATGGTTTCCAGGCACTGAGGGCAGAGGGAAATGCGGCACTAGTGTTTAATGGATACAGATGTTCAGTTTCAGAAGATGAGTTGTGTTGAACACCTGGGGGGCTCAGTTGGTTAAGCTCCTGCCTTTGGCTCAGGTAATGATCCCAGGGCCCTGGGATGGAGCCCCACGTCAGGCTCTGCTTGGCGGAGAGCCTGCTTCTCCCTCTCCCACTCCCCCTACTTGTGTTCCCTCTCTCGCTGTATCTTTCTCTGTCGAGTAAAAAAATAAAATCTTAAAAAAAAAAAGAAAATGAGGAGTTGTGGAGATGAATGGTGGTGATGGTTGCACAGCAATTGAATGTCCTTAATACTGCCCAACTGAACACTTAAAAGTGGTTAAAATGGTAAATTTTATGTGGTGTATATTTTACCACAATAAAATATAATTACTAGGGTGCCTGGGTGGCTCGGTTGGTTAAGCGACTGCCTCTGGCTTAGGTCATGATCCTGGAGTCCCGAGATCGAGACCCACATCGGGCTCCCAGCTCCACGGGGAGTCTGCTTCTCCCTCTGACCTTCTCCCCTCTCATGCTCTCTCACTCTCTCTCTCTCAAATAAATAAATAAAATCTTTAAAAAAAATAATTACTAGAAAACAACAAAATTTAAAAAAAATTTAAGAAATGAATAATGAATAATGACCAGAGTGTTTTCAAATGATGGATTCAACTGTGTTTTAACTTAAATCAGTGAAACCTGTTATAAGTGATGAGTAACAATTACCTTATGGGCGGTAGTCTTTCTCTCTTTTCAATAGAACTATCATCTGACCTCTCTTATCAATGATTTGGTCATTCGGGGTCTTCTAGGAGACAGAGAAGGCAAGGTCCCCCCATTTATGCCTTCAGTATTAGTTTTGCTTCCTTATCCCTTCCCTTCAGTTAAACCATTTATTCTCCACACCTCCATGGGGGAATGTATTATAAGGTTTTAACTTCTCTGGTCTGAAAATTTTATTTGTTCTCTTCTTGCTCTGCTAACCCCCCAGTGAATTAGCAGCAGCCTATGTGACAAAGATGACACTTAGTTCAGTTTTTGTTGGCCCACTGTTTAGTTGCTGCCATTTCATCTTCCTTCCACTCCCTTAAGAAGAGTCTCTAGCCCTGGGGTCTGCCAGTCGGCATATGGTTAAGGACGACCAAAATGGACCACACAACACGGGTTTTAGCCTCAGCCTTCTACTTTATTTATTTATTTATTTATTTTAAAGATTTATTTATTCATTTGACAGAGCAAGCATAAGCCTGGGGAGCAGAGGGAGAGGGAGAAGCAGGGAGCCTGATGCAGGACTTGAACCCACTACCCTGGGATCATGACCTGAACTAAAGGCTGACACTTAACTGACTAAGCCACCTGGGTGCTCTTTCTTTTTTTTTTAATGTGGTGAGTCCTTGCCTATAAAATACCTAATTAAAGATAATGCTTAATGTGGGGAAAGAGCTTCTGCCAAGGTTCTCAAATGGGCCATGGCTTTTTTTGGTTTTGGTCTTGGTTTTTTAGTTTTTTTGGTGGGTCTCCTACTAGATCCTAGAGAACTGTCTCCTAAACTATCAATGAAACCTGGGGCACTGAACCATTTTATGTGTCCTGCCTCTACTTGGTACAGTTTTTAAAAAGCCGTAACAAGTATGGGGATATTTTCAGTTTGTTTTTAGATATGTATTTATTTATTTTGAGAGGAAGAGATTGAATTTGGAAACTTTTAACCTCCATAACTAGGTAATGTTCTGTGTTTATTTATATATAAAAATTATTCAGTTCTTTGGGAAAATATAAATAGTTTCAGTGTTACTTTGCACTATGTCCATTGCTACAATCTGCATTTGTGTGAACTTGCTTTACTGATAAAACATTTGGAAGAATCATGCCATAGGCTTTTTCACCTCATTGGAACTCATCATTGTTAGTGAATTTATTAACCATGAAAAATTGATGACTAAGAGCATGTGTGACTTTTTAAGGAATGCAGACTGATTGAAGAAGTGAATTAACTATACATATATGCCAAATAAGCAGTGAGCCACATAAAACCTGTACAATGTTAATAAGGATTAGTACTTGGTAAAAAATTAGAATGTGTTTTTTTAAAAAAGGCAGACATGGGCCACTGTGTAAGGTAGGAACTTACCTTGTGATGACTGTACCATCTAAACATTTGTTGGCCGAGGCATGAATCTGCATTGATTAAGACATCTTTGACCACTCCAATAGCATGTTTAGGGTTGTGCCTCTTTCCCTCACAAATTTAGTGGGGTAAACTACCTGTATGCTACCTGCACTTATAAGAGGTGAGTTGTTTCTGCTCTCAGCCTGGACATTGCAACCTCTCCCATGTGACTGATTAAGGAATAATCTGCCTCTGTCACTTTGCTCTTTTCTTTGTACTCTGTCCAAAATTCTACCCCCATTTCGACCCTCTATCCCCATTTCGACCCTCTATCCCCATTTCGACCCTCTATCCTTTGCTTTGCCTTTCTCACCCAGGCAGATCTTCTTCAAGTTCAGTGGTAGAAGAAGAATGGAAGAACCAGTTATTCAGTGTATTCCCAGGAGATCCCTGAAAGACACCTCCCCCCCCTAGAGAATTTGGGGATAGAAGCAACTGTATGTACAAGGCTTAGGTCTATGTGGTTTAGTTCAAAAAGCGTGGATTTCTTATAGGTTCCATCACCTTAAGTGTGTACCTTGTCTTCTCTAGGACTTCTGTTTTTAATCTACACGATGGGAAGATTAAGTCTTTTCAGCACCTTGTGTTAGGAAAACTGAATAACTACATGCAGAAAATGAAATTGGCTCCCTATGTCCCTAACTCACAAAAATTGAAATGGATTAAAGACTTAAACATCTGATATCAGGGTACTCCTTTTACCACTTCCAGTTTGGCACTGCCTGATTTGAGTAGATTTTTGTTTAAATAAACTCTTAAAATTTTTAAATTTTGGTATCTTTTAAAAGTTCTAGTGTCAGAATAGGGTACTGAAGGAGACCCCCTGATGGCTTCCAGAAGTGATGAGCTTTAAATCTAAAACATAGAAGTCTTTTGAATCCATCTTAGGTGAAGATCTCCTCCATTATATGAAGAATAAAACTGAGGATAATGTGCCTGGATTGCTTGATATCATTCAGGTGGCAAACCAGTTCTTTGAGAAATTAAAAACAACTGTACTTGTCTTATAAATCAGGTCTTTGTAAGAACAGAAATGCAGTTCTAGAAATGGTTCTGAGCCCGCTTATCCTTTTCAGCAATCCAAAACCTTGTTAGAAACTGTGCTAGTGTTTGGTTAAGTGTCTTAGTGTGTGTCTTTGGGGTCTTGAGGGGGCAGGGATGACATCCTCTGTGCTAGGAATCTGCTGTTTTCACAGCCCAAGGTGGAGGCCTAGTTGAGTAAAGGGCTTAAAGGAGCCTCACTGAAGTTGGGGCAGGGAGATATAGTCTTTGCCACCTTTTCCACTGGGTCCTGTCAGTGTTTCAGGATCATCACTGCCGAAGCATCAGGCACCAAGACATCAGGGATCTGCGTTCCTCTTACTGCCACTCTGAATATTTGCTCTCCCTGACAACATGACCTTTCAGCCCCAGCAGTTCTTTGTTGCTCCTTGCCACGCTCAGCACACAGGAATGTTCCGTGAATCCCGGTGGCCATTGACTCATCCCCCTACAGACAACTGGAAGTCAGTTCTGGAATACTGCCATCCAGCGGGCTCGAGGCCTGCACACCTGCCCCCAGCAGGGGATCTTTTAGTTTAGGAGCAAAACTCCTCTGTCCCATCTATTTTTTTCAAGTGTGTATGCTTTTTCCATCAAACTCTCTCCTCAGTGAGCTTAGGCTTTTGAAGATATAATTCAGGAAGTTTTTCATGCCACTGTTATTTCTGCTCAGTTATATATCTCCCTGAGGCATTGAAACACAGAGCTCTTGAATTGACTAAGGGCAAGGAAAAAATTCAGAGAGAGAAAAACAAAATGAATATCTTAGAATATTTTCCAGCCACACATACTGGTTGGCCTTGAAGAGATGAACCTAGGTTCAGCAGTTCACCCCTGGACATGATAGAGTATTTCTATCAGCTCTGTGGCTTCCATAATGTACTTGGGTGAGTGAAGAGGAAACACACTGGGTGGATTGGGAGATCGATATTCTTGTTTTTCTTTTGCCCAATGTCACCTGACTGCAGTTCCTTATCTGCGAAATGAGTAAGTTGGATCGTTATCTCTTCCAGCAATCATATTTTTAACTTACAATAGTAAGTACTCTTCATGGCAGTAAATGTTCTATTAGTAAATAAATAACCATATCAATTAGCACCTACACAGTGCTGCTGGCTGATTTTCATATATTATCTAGAAGTGTTTTACTTGATATTCAGTACCATCTCATACAGTCATTTCAGTTGATTCAGAAAAAAATCCATCATGTCAGTTACTAATGTGAAAGATGACCCTTTTCTCATGGAATTTCTGACTTTTATCATATAGTACAGATACTCTCTTCTGACATGACCTTGCCTCTGGAAAGAGAAATGGACATATGCCCTCAGAGCTTCTCTCCCTTGTCTCCTGGATCCACTTTTCAGGATGACCATAATTTTCCTCCTTTTGGAAATATGATTTTTTTTAAAGAAAGAGCCACAATGTCTGTTAATATAATGACCCACTTTTCTTTTTACCAAGCAGCCTGGCTAGTGGCTGAAAAATGATAATCAATGGGGTTTCCATTTTGTTTTGTTTTGTTTTTTTAATATTTATTTATTTATTTAGAGGGGGTTTCCATTTTTAATGGAAAAGTACTGATGCTCATCTATCTTATAAGTAAAAAGACGGAGGCCCAAAATGGTGCTTTGAAATGCCTCTTGGAATAGGTCTATGTAAACCTGTTGTCAGCCCTCTCCACATATTTCCTTCACGATGGTTTCTCTTCTCTCCTGTGGTATATAATGTGACAGTCTAAGGGATCTTCTGTTGCACTCAAGATTTTATCCTTTTTACATTTTTTTCCCCTTTCTCTCACTTGGCACTTGGTAGTACTGCTTTGCCACAGCTGTTTATAATGTAGAAGATGAATGTCATTCACGGGTGTATTCCTGATTTCTCCCTCCTGAGTTGCATATGAATATTAGCATCTAGTGGAATTCGTTATAAGCAAAAGGATGTCAGAGTCCCATCCTGACTTCTTTCTTTTCATCTTCTTCTGTGGCTCCCTCAGTATGTGCAGTCTGTGTTTTGTGGAGTGTCTTACTCAGGGCCAGACGTTCTTGGCTGGACTTCAGGAGACATCCTGATTCTGTTTACAGGTGAGAAAGGCCCCGAGTCTAGTGCCCTGGAGAGAATGGGGGGCATAGAGTTAATCATCATAGGATGTGTCAGACAAAAGCAAACAAGAAACTAGTTGGCTTCCTCTGGAGTTTGATGTCACAATCAGACGTGTTGTTTCCTGATTTTGGCAGACACTGAAGCCGGGACAACTCTATATTATGTTTATTTCCATCTACTGAATTACAATTGCTTCCTGCAAAACACAATGACTACTGAAGAGGTGGAATGTGTTCTTGGCCACATGTTGTCTCTAATCTCTGCGTAGGTCTAAAATGGGATACCTGATTTTTCTTGAATGTGTTTCTGTCTCCAGAACTACCTCTCTCTAAGAGTTTCGTTAAGGCTCTCGTTGAATCTAAGGCCTGTTTCTCAGGTTCTGAGTGTGCACATGTCATGGTTTTGTAGGCAGAGGAAGCTAGTGAGGGTCAAAACACTTTTTTTTTTTTTTAAATGAACACACAGAAGTTAGGATTCAAGAATCACAGTTTCTTTAAAACATAAATATGGTGTGAGATGTGTTCTATGTTACTTTATATCAGTATTCGCTTTTCTTAAATTTAATAGCAGTCCATTTCCCTGAAGGTTACATTGAAATATAATTCTAAAAAATAAGCATTAAACTCCGATTTCATGATTTATCCACTTTTAATAATATCCATTAGCTCCAATAATGAAAGACCAAGAGTTTAGCTCATTTGCATGCCCTTTTCCTCCCCACAGCCTCTTACCAGTTGTACACTTTTGAAAGTATTGTTATTAATTGTGTCAATAATTTAACATTTTATTAAACTTTTTTTTAAAGATTTTATTTATTTGACAGAGAGAAACACAGTGAGAGAGGGAACACAAGCAGAAGGAATGGTAGTGGGAGAAGCAGGCTTCCTGCCATGCAGGGAGCCTGATGTGGGGCTCGATCCCAGGACCCTGGGATTGTGACCTGAGCCGAAGGCAGACGCTTAACAACTGAGCCACCCAGGCACCCCTAAAGTTGAATGAATGGTCTTGTGTTTGGTCACTCCTGTATAATGTGTGTGCTTAGTGAATTTGCTGGATGAGAGGAGCTGTGACTGGGCATGTGGTGGGGGTCCTAGAGCTTTCCACGTAGTGAGTACCCTGTCAGGAAAGCTAAAGCTGAAGTGGATGTAGGCGAGGTACCCTGGCAGGACAGCTGAACTGAAATGGGTACCTTGGCAGGATGACAGAACCAGAAGTGGTTGTAAACAGGGATGTTCCAGGACACTCGGCGCAGAGGGTACCTGAAGGGGCAGCTAGTTTGAGCTGGGCGGTCCTGGGGTACTCCACACAGGAGGCACCCTGGCAGGATAGCCGAAGTTAAAATAGGCATGGGCCAGTGTGGTCTCTGGGCTTTCTGCACAAAACGTGCCCTGGCAGGACCACTGAAGCTGAAGGGGATTGTAAGCCAGGTTGTCCCAGGTCTCTCCACATGTTGTCCTCAAGTGCTCAGTGCAGGGGTTGCCTGGGCCAGGCCACTGGACTTGAGGCCAGTGCAGGCCTGAGTGTTCCGGGGTACTCTGTGCAGGAGGCACCCTGGCAGGGTGGCTGGATCTGAAGCAGATTTCTTGTAAGAGGTTCTGGAGCCCTTTGCCCCGGGGGTGCTCTAGCAAGCTGTGTGAAGCCAGTGGACTGGAGTGTTCTGGGGTGCTTTGCACCCCTATCACCTTGGCTCGATGGCTGGGGCTGTAGTGAGTGCTAACCAGGGGTGTGTGCCACCTTGTGATGGCTGCCTTGGTGGGAGGGCTGGGGCTGTGGGCTCAAGGCGCAGGGCTCATGGAAACAGCAGTCTTGTTAGGGTGCCTAAACTGGGACAGTTCTGTGTTTTCAAGGGGGGGTGGTGGTGTTAACTGTTTCCATCAGCCTCTACCACGCACAGAGCGTCTCAGCAGCTCTTCTGCTGTTTGTCAGAGTTCTCAGGCTGACTCTTTTATATGCTAGTTGCTCTTTTAACCCATAACTTTTTAAAGAAAAAAAAAAAAAGAAAGAAAGGAAAAAGAACAAAAAACCCAAAAGAGAACAAAAAACATCCCTCTCAACACCCCAAACAAAACAATAGACCTATGTTTGTTTTTTTTCTGTGCCCCAGTGGGGGCTGGTGTGGACTTGAGAACCGGGGTCACTGAAGCAGCAAGCCAGTTAGGGGGACTGGACCCTGTTCCTGTCTGTCCTTTTCATGTGGAGGGGGAGTATAAACCAGATCATTCTTGAGCCCCTCTCACCCGGAGAGCATTTTTGCAGCTCCTTCACCATTTGGCAGCATTCTAGTGCTGCTGTCTCTCTCTCTCTCTCTCGCTTTTAATTTTTAAAAATTTTTATTTATTTGTCAGAGAGAGAGCACACAAGCAGGCAGAGTGGCAGGCAGAGGGAAAAGCAGTCTCCATGCCAAGCAAGGAGCCTGATATGGGACTCCATCCCAGGACCCCAGAACCATGACCTGAGCTGAAGGCAGCCAACTTAGCCACCTAGGCGTCCCTCTCTCTCTCTCTCTCTTTTTTAAACTTTATTTTTTCAGTGTTCCAAGATTCATTGTTCATGCACGACCCCCAGTGCTCCATGCAATACGTGCCCTCCTCAATACCCACCCCCAGGCTCACCCAGCCCCCCACCTCCTCCCCTCCAAAACCTTCAGTGTGTCTCTCGGAGTCCACAGTCTTTCATGGTTTGTCTCCCCCTCTGATTTCTCCCAATTCACCCTTCTTTTCCTTCCCAATGCTGCTGTCTCTTTTATATGTTACTTGCTCTTTTAAACCATGGCTTTTTTTCTGTGTCCCAGTGGAGAGGGATCTGCTCCTGGTCCCTCCGTACTATTCCTCCGCATTGTAGTTCGCTGCAGGGATGAGGGTTCCCTTCTTACCATCTCTCTTGCTGTTCTCATTTGCCCTTTTTTCTGTCTTTTGTTGTGCAGAAGTTCAGTTGGCCCTCAGTTCTTCTTCAGGAGGAATTGTTCTATAAATTGGTACAATTTGGTGTGGATGTGGAATTGTTCTATAAATAGATATAATTTGGTGTAGATGTTAAGGGTCTTCCTGTGGACCGAACTCCCTTTCTGCTTTTCTGACGTTAGCATTTAAAAGCCACAAATTTTCCTTTAAGCATTGGCTTCATCATACAAATTTTTATACATTCCATTTTCACTATAATTCAGTTTAAAATATTTTCTAGTTTGTTTTGTAATTTGTTCATTGTCCTATGTGTTACGTAGAAATGTGGTGTTTTATTTTTTCCCAAATACTTGTGGTTTGAATAGCAGTCTATTGATATCAATTTCTAATTTAATTCAGTTGTGGTTAGTGAACATTTTAGTTGTTTGAATTTTATTGAATGTAATATTTTTATGGAGCAGCATATTTTTTTTATCTTGGTGAATGTTATATATACTCTTAGGAGGCATAGTATTCTGGGGGCACCTAGGTGGCGCAGTTGGTAAAACATCTAGCTCTTGATTTTGGCTCAGGTCATGATCTCAGGGTTGTCAGATGGGAGACCCATATTGAGCTTCATCCTCGGTGGGAAGTCTGCTTAAGAATCTGTCTCTCCCTTTTCCTCTCCACCACCTCCACGTTCCTTCTCTCTCTCTCTCAAATAAGTAAATCTTAAAAAAAAAAAAAAGTGTTCTGTTCTGTTGGTTGCAATATTCTACAAATATCAATTAGATCAAGAGGACTGATGATATTGTTAACAATATCCTTACTGAATTTTTTTTGGTCAGCTTGATCAGTTTTTGATAAGTAGATGTTAAAATGTCCAAATATAATTGTGAATTTACCTAATTGTCCCTTTATTTGTGTTTTTTTTTTCATTTATTTTGAAGCTATTAGTAAGATTTCTTGACTAATTGACTCTGTTATTATTAAATTTCCTCCTCCTTCATCCGTCGCGGCACTGCTGGAAGTTCTGGGAGTTCTCTGCTTTGTCCATAGCAGTTGTGGAAATTATTAGAGCTATCCCCCCATAGCAGTTGTGCCTGGAAATTATTAGAGCTATGCCCCCATTCTTATGCTTACTGTTTGTATGGTATATTCTTTTCCACCCTGCTACTTTCAACCTGTCTTTGTCTTTATATGTAAAATTAAACCCCTCTAAATCTATTTTTTAGTGGGTACTCTAGGATTTAAACTGTACATTCTTCACTTACTACCTTCCACTTACAGATAATGTTATAGCACTTCACACAAATGCAAGGAACAGTATCTTTTGAGTTACTGTTATATATTTTATTTCTAAATATAGTGTAAACTCAAAACAATACTATTTTTGCTTTAATCAATTTTCTCTTAAAGAAATTAATAAAAGACAAAGGTCTCTTGTATTTATAATTTCTGATGTTCTTTTTACCTTCCTATAACTTTCAATTTCCAAATGGAGTAATTTCTTTTCATACAAAAGAGCATTTAGCATTTTTGTTTGTTTTTTGGTTTGGTTTTTTTCTTTTTGTTACTGCATTTTTGTTTTTGTTTTTTTTGTTGTAGTGCAGTTCTGCTGTTGAAGAGTCCTTGGAGTTTTTAATTATCTGAAAATCTTTTTATTTCATCTTAATTTGTTATGATTTTTTTCCCCTCTATATGGAATTTGAAGTTAAAAGCTTTTTTTCTTTTGGCACTTGAAAGATGTTATGTCATTGTCTCCTGGCTTCCATTGTTTCTGATGTGAATTAATTGCAGTCTGAATGATTGTATATAATGTGTCATATTCATCTTTAAGATTTCAGCAGCTTGGTTATATGTGCTAAGTGTGATTTTCTTTTTACCTTTATTCTTAGAGTTCACTGAGCTTTCAGGTTGTGCATGTTGTTGCTTTTTGCCAAATTTGGGAAAATTTCATCTCTCCTTCTCTCTCTCATCTCCCTTGCTCTGTCTCATCTCTCTCTCCTCTCCATTCAGTATTCCAAATAGAACTATGTTAGACTGCTTAATATTTTTCTCTATCACTTTTTCAAATTTTTTATTTTTCTCTGTTGTTTAGAATGGATAATGTCTATTTATCTATTCTCAAGTACCCTAACCTTTTTTCTTCAATGTTCAGTTTGATATTGAGCCTATACAATTATATTTTCATTTCATTTCAGAAATTGTACTTTTCACTTTTAGAATCCCCTCCCACCTTTTTTTAGAATTTGCATTTCTCTTATGATAGTCCTCATCTTTTCATCAATTGCTTATCTTTAAGCTCTTGGATATATTTATAACAGCTCTTTTGAAATCCTTGGCCCTTTCAGGAACTGTTTCTCTTCACTGTTTTTATTTTTTCATTAATACGAGTTACATTCTTCTGACTTTTTTTGCATGTCTATTAATTTTGAATTTATACAGGACTTTGTAGATTATATTTTGTAGGAAGCCTGTATTATGTTGCCTTTTTGTTCTGGTGGGCAGTTAAATTTCTGGTAGTTTCAATTGATCCTATCAGTCTTGGTTTTATTCTTTGTTAGGAGGATCAGTTGGGTTTTACCTTTTGTTCTTGAATATAGCCACTAATATGGGGCAAGGTTTCGTGCCCATAATGCATGCCCTACCTTAGGTTCAAACGGATGCTTTGTGTGGTTAGTAAGGTCTCTTCACTTTAGCTGTGCCCGGGCACACATATCTCTCAGTACTGTGTGACCTCTAGTATCTGTTCTGCTCTTAGCTGCATGGCAGGCAGTGCCTTATAGACCTTAGAGTCTAGTCTTGTACATGCACATCCCAGCCATCAGCCAAAGTCCCTGGCTAGCCCTCACATAGACTTCTGACAGTCCCCTCACTGTTGCAGCTTCATTTTCTTCAGTACTCTGATCTTCAAATTCCAGCTGCTTCAGCTGCCTTAAAATCAGTCTCAGCCCTTTTAGCTCAGTAAGATTACCACCTTGACTTAAGTGCCACTTCCTTGAAGTTAGGTCTACAACCTCTTCTCTTTCCTTACTTCTTTCTTTTTTTGAAGGAATGGGAGAGGCAGAGGGAGGAGAGAGAAAAATCCCAAGAAGGCTCCATGTCCAGCGTGGAGGCCAACATGGGGCTTGATCTCACAACCCCGAGATCGTAACCTGAGCTGAAGTCAAGAATCAGGCACTTAACCCACTGAGCTACCAAGCACCCCTCTTCCCTTGCTTAAACGGGAACATCTGACCCATTTTTTTAATCAGTAAATATCTGTCTTATAAAAAAAAAAGCATGATGATATATGACAGAAATGGTGTGGGTCCTAAGTGGCTGCTTAGTAGTGAACCTCACTTCTGACACTTAACAGCTGTGCAATTTGAGCAATTGTCCTATTCTTCCTAAGCTTCATCCATGAAATGGGGGTAATGATTGTACCTCTCTTAGGTGGTTTCAATTTGTGCAAAAGCACGTGGCATAATGTCTGATACATAATAATTTAACTACTTAATGTGTAATAATTAAATGCATAATTTATAACATAATATATAGTTATGATATAATAAAATATAACATAATATCTAGTTCTTAAAATACTGCATTTATTTATTTTTAAAAAAAGAAGCATGAAGAGGCAGCGTAGTAGAGTAGGAAAGCCAGAAAGTATCTGTTCTATTTCTACCTCTTGTTATTTGTGTGACTTCATCCGAACCCTTTAAACTCTCAAGTCTTCATTTATAAAATGAGCAGAAAATATGCCTAATTTCACAGTTTGGTACAAGAATCAATTAGGTTAATGTTCCATAACTTGTTCAAAAACAAACAGAAAAAATAGGTTTATGTAATAATTAAAATACAAGTAACTATATAAATCAATAATTTTAATAAAAATATACAAGTTACAGGTTGGATCCTAATACTCTACCAAATGGAATCTTCCTGCTATAAAGAAAATATAATTATATATTTCCTCAAGAGGAAAAAAAGGAATGCTCCCTTTCTGAACTTCCATAGTTTCTGCCAGGTGAACCAGTGCTCTGAGAAGAGCTGCATATTCTTGTCTAAAATCTAATGAAGACTTACATGTTACTAGAAACTTTATTACAAAAAAGAATATGTTGTACATTTAATATAGGAATATAATGTATGTGCTTTATATGTATGTGGCACATACATGCATAAATGTGTGTTTCTATTTAATGAACAACACATCCAGAGAGTAAAATATAATTATAAAGCCCAACTATGGAAATTTAAAGTAAGAGCTTGACTCCCTCGACACTTTCAATTGCCAAAAAAGTCTTTTCAGGATATTGCCAGATGCTATGACCTATTGCTGAAAGGATCTTGATTTTCCAGACATGTGAATATGATGCAGACATTTCATCCCTTTCTTTAGGAAGAAGTGTTCTTGAGATTATAGCTCCAGAGGGAGAGCTGGAATTCCAGTCAGTACCACCTCTGTTGTGTGGGATCCAATCAAGAGACAGGAACTACACTAGTAATTTGAACAACGAAATTTAATATAAAGAATTGTCAACTAGTTAAAAGGTTAAGATCTAAAAGGGATAGGACAGAAATATCTACAGTTTAATTGGGGTAGCAACCGTAGAAAGCAACCACCATCCCTTGGCCTTAGGAACAAGTGAAGAAGGAAGAGATTCAGATACTTGGCTGGGGGTGGGTGGTGGCGGCAGCATTTTTAGAAGGGTAATCATGGCTGTTTTTGCTTTAGATCTTCTATATGACGATTTCTATTAAGTATGACATCCTCAGAGCAATTTTATGTCTGGAAGTTTCCTGAATTCTATTTGAAATTACTACTTTAGGTGGAAATAACATACTTCCTTTGAAGTGTTTTTTGTTTGTTTTGTTTTTTTATCTGAGCAATAAAAACCATCAGAGTTACAAACTGTTCCACATAATGGATCTTCCCTTAATATTCACTTGAATGTGCAAATTCTAGGCTTCATTCTCTGGGAGACATAGTGATACAAGTTTTAAAAAATAACTTGCTGTCTTGAAGGGAAAGAAATGTTTAAAAGTTGAGGTACACAACACAAAGTAGAATGTGGTAGAGGCAAATACAAATAGTATGTACATGTAGAAGAAGAAAAGTTAGAGTGGTAAGAATTTGTATTTGTCTTGGGCTTTACAGTTTTCACAGGACTTTCTCTGGAGTTCAGCTCATTGAATTCTCAGAATAGCTGTCTAAATAAATAGTCTAGATCTTATTATTATCTCTGTTATTATTATATAATAATCCCATTATTACGGATAAGGAAGATGAGGTTTAAGTGATTCTCCCCAAATCTGACAAGTAACTAGTGGCCGACTGGGGATTTAAACCCATACCTCTTAAAACACAAACCCTTGATCTTTCCAAAGAAACTCAGTACTCTCTGAGGAGTGTTAAGCTCCTCCTTATAAGTGAGACTCCATTTTGATATGGGAAGACACAGTCCAGTTTCTCCTCTAGGGGCACCCAGACTTCAAAAGTTCAGTGGGGTTGAGGAACCAGTCAACTAACTAGATTCCCCAACCTGCACAGAAAAGCAAATGAACTCCTCATCTAGGGAAATCAGCAGGAGGCTCTTCAAATGGTTAAGCTGCAATTTCTGCATTAGTGAGATTCATGTAACACTGAATCAGACTCCCAGCGGAATCTCTTCTGATTCATGCATGACTTCTGGCCTCTTTCCAGGTTTCTGGAAGCTCAACTACAAAGGCAGGGGAAAGTTATTTGAGACAGAACCATTCTGATGTACCTGAAAAGGTCTTCTCTTCTCCAGCAGATAGCTGACCTCACAGGGAGTGTCAGATCTGCTGAGTCACTTGCTGAGGAATCAGCTCAAAGACAGGCCCCTATTAATGTGGCCTCTCAGAATAAAGCCATTCTGGTATCTCAGGAATTTAAGACTTTTGTTAGTCACATTCTTTACATTTAGAGTGTTACCTAGGCCTGTGTGGGTTCCCTTGCTTCACTTAACACTTGAGATATCTGGGCCTGAGCATACACTGTGTTTTGCATTTTTTCCCAGAATGCTTTTATTCTGGGGTGGCGGTGTGTATGTGAAGTATACACATAGAGTGTGTGCGCGTGTACATAATAATATCACCTATATGCAGCCAAAAGTTTTGTTCTTGTTCTTGTTTGGGAAATGTGTTATTTTACTCTGAACAACTGGCCTTTTCTTTCAGCGGTGGATCTTCCCAGAGCAAGAAAGAAGCCTTACTAAGGGAGGACTTAAGAGTCCATGGCTGTACATTCTTTCTTCTTTTGTTCATTTCTCTTTTCCTTATCATATCTCACAGGTCAGTTGTCCTTTTGGACCAAAACCCCACCATGGTTTGGGCCCTTTCAGCAAGGCTAAGGACAGTTGTAGAGTAACTGATACTGGCCTGTGTTTTTCTTTTCAAAACTGTGTAGGTAGGACTCATTTTCCTCACCTCCAAGGTCATTCCCTCAGAATGACCTTGGAGGTGAGCAATATTCAGTTCCAATAAGAAAGTCCAATATTGTGGGCACCAGTTAAAGTACTGATTAAATTGGTATGAGATTTAATTAGGTTTTCAATTTTAAAGTAAATCTTTTCTCCTAATATGGAAAATATTGCAGGTATAAGTTTTTTTAGTGACGATACTGACTTTAACATCTATTTATTTCCCCATAGGGCTTAGAGATCCTTGTATATAGTAGTTACTTAGTAAGAACCCCTTACAAATGAAAATTAAAAAAACACATTTGGATCTGAATAAGTTTATCTACATAGCATAAAGAAGTGGCTTGATAGTGGAAAGCATTAAAAGTACACTTATATTAGGTAGATTCTTACAAAATGTAAATGCTTACTATATATCTTACAATATATAATATATTATCATAGGTGCTACAGGGACCTCAAAGATGAATCAAACACTGAACTTCTGTGAAGAGACTTAGATCTCAAATAACAGATTAGAAAGGGAAGATAATAAATGATTTAAGGGATCTGTGAAGAGTCTTCTGAAGACATCCTGTCTGAACTTCCAAAGCTTTGGATTCCTGTGCCCGTCAGAGTCTACAGCGTCAAGATGGTTCATCATTTCTTGCCCTCTAATCACATGGTGACATGGGCGTTCTTTTTAGAAGAACTGTGCCTGCTATGTCTGAAAGAACTCTGGTTCTTCTACTGCCTTTCATCTTCTTAAAGAATTCTTACCCTCTCATTAAACAATATTCCTTTTTTCTGAGTGAAGTTCTTTCTCCCTTCAGGAGACAATATTCCAGCTTCAATAAACTCCCGGTCAAGGTTAGGTTAATAGATTTCTTTTGCACTTTTCAGTTTCAATTCAAATGTAAGCAAATTGGGATCTATTATAGATCCCACTAAACAGTGTGATTTAAAGCAGAGCTTTTCCCATTTTTCTCTTCTGCCACATCACATGCTTTGCTCACTTCTTGTTGACATGATTAAGAAACCTTACCAGATTAGTAGGAACACAGATGTTTCTTTTGATGTGATGCCAGTTAATTGATGGGTAAATATTGTTATATATACCTAAGAAAACATTACCTCATATGAGGAACAAAGTTAGAACTAATGTCGTTTTTAACACGAGAATTGAAGAAGAGACCAGGCTTTGTTCTTTTTGATGAACCCCAATTAATTTCATTTTTTAGTTTATATCTTAAACAAAACTGTTTATTAGTGTAGATTAGCATGTCAGCTGACCACCTTCATGATATAGACACATGCAGGACAGTTATTCAGGAAAATAAACCCAGTGGTGTATATTCACCCTGCTAACACTGCTAACACACTGTGGACCAGATAGCTCAGAATTGGTAGCATCAGGACTCAAACACCATGGTTTATGGACATGGTTGCTCAGTGGAGTATGACTAGGCCCATGCATTAACTGTTGCTGGCATGTTAATGGCATATGTAATTTTACTTGTTTGGAAATGGTATATATCACTTCACCTTGCAGTCATTTTTCTAAGGAAAGGAATGAAGAGCAAGCACATGAAGACACTTGCATGTTGCCTGTCAGTACAGCTTTCATCATTGTGCACAGCTTTCATCCAGCATCTGTTCTCAATGTAAAGTGTTATTCTGCTTGCTTTTCCTTTCTTCTTTGATCCTTCTGCCTCTTCCTAACTGGGCCTCCTATACCAGAGGTATCCAGCAATCTGGGACATTGGACAATCTTTTTAGACTGCTTTGACCCCAGGGCTGTGTGTTGGAAAAAACTGTTTTCATTTTTAATCCCAAATATGCCAGCGTTTTCTCGTATATTTGAAGGGATTTTTCAACTTTCTACTAGTTTTTGTCTTCACTCTATCAGTTTTTATCTTCTTTTGTTGTCAGGTTAAAAAAATTAAAGGATCAGATTCTTTCCATAGGAAGTTATTCCTATAATTTACGCAGTTTTCCATAGTTTACACAGTTTTTCATTGTTTGGGTGGGAGGAGTATATTCTCAAACAGATTTTTTTGGATTTAAAATGACAAGAAAAAAGGGTCAGTGGTTTATGGTATTGCCTTGTGAGTGGAATAGTAATTGGAATTAAAACTGGATGAGAGAAGTTGAAAGGTGATATTGGGTAATTGAAAGACTAGGAGGACGGAGGTCAGTAGAGAAGGAGAGGTGAGGGGAGGTGACCTTCACTTTTATAATGGGGTGGAGCTGTTGACGTGCTGAACGGACCAATACTGAACACTCATGTCTACTAAGAATCTGGTTCGGATGGTCCTTCACCCTCAAGGGAACTACAGAATTCCAGAGGCAGGAGCATATGTCCTAGAGATAGTAGTTCAAAGTCCATTAAAGTCAACTTCGATATTCAGTCCAAAGAGCTCTTTTTGGCTTATACCTCTGTTTCAAAAAGTGTAATTCTGGTCTTTACAACTTCTATTTAAAAAGAAGAAGTATATCAAATCTCTGAGGACAGGACTAAGTAGTTAGGGAATTTTCTCACCAGAATTTTCTTGAATGGCTCAACAAGTCATCAGACCCTTGAATGTAACTGAACTGACATACTTACAGGAGAAGTCCTGTAATGATGGTTCTCAGTGACTTCAACATTCATATTCATGATGCCTAACCTTGAAATTTCTCCTGATTAGAATCATGATTTCTGTGACCTGTGTTCTCCTCCACCTCAACTACTATAAGCCTCAGCTAAGGGCTCATCATCGCATGGGAACTCTCAACTTCTAACTTCCATCTTAACATTTTACACTCTTTCATTTCTGCTATAATTATGCTTTCTGACCTCAAAAATGTATTAATCACCTACTCTGTACCATATACTGTAGTAAGCACTATAGATATAAAGATGAATTTAGGACAAGTGGTCCTTTCCTCATGGAACTCATGTTGAATGGGAGGGACAGAAAGGTCAATGGGCTATTACAATATATCTCATTAAGTATTTCTGTAGGGAGATTTGAGGGGTCAGAAGGGAGTATAAGAAAGGCATGTTGGGGTGGTAAGCAAGATAAAGCATCCTGGAAGAGTTAATATCTAAGCTAATACCTACAAGAGGAAGACCAAGGGTCAGGGTAAGGGAGAGGTTGGAAGTTGTTCTAGACAGAGGACTTTTCAGTTTCTGATCCAGGACCAGCACTCATCGGTTGATATCACTTATAAGGTCCCATGGTTTACACTACAAATATGCCATAGCTTACATTGTAACACAGGATAAAAATAAAAATTTTGTCACTCAGAGGACTGCAGGAAATCTCACTCATCTGTTTTAGCTGCTGCTCTTCAGTGGCACAGGTGGGAGTGGAATCTATTTGGAAACTGATTCAGTTGGCAAGAGCATTTACAGACACTGTAGTTTTAACACAACCTTTTCTCTTCTGGGAGAATAATAATAATTGTAATAGCCTACATCTATTATTTCTTGTTAAGGCTTAAATATATTTTCTTACTTTAGCTTCAGACAACCCTATGTGGTAGGTATTGTTGTTATTTTCCAAGTGAGAAAGAAGTTAAGTCAGCTAATAAATGGCTAGTAAGTAGAGGAGTCCACATTGGCAAGCAGGAAAGTGACTCTAGCCTGCACTCTTATTACTAGATTCTGCAGCAAGGTATGGTTGGGTACATTTTATCACTTGAAGACCTAAATAAAGACTTTTCATGGTTAAGGAAAACTTATACTCACACTTTAGTGACCAACTCAACTAGAATTTCTTTTAATTCCATGTAGCCAATAAAAATGATTTAGTTTCTCTGCTTTGCATGGTGCATGACATATGCTAAAGTAGAATATTGGCTGAATGGTTAAGTGAATGAATAGTTCTATAACACTTAATACACACTTCTATCCTAGCTGATCTTATACTGAATTTTGGTTATAGTAGTGTTTATATACTTACTTTCATGTTAGACTGTGTACTTCTTGATGAAAGAGATCAGTTTTAATAATCTTTCTATTCCATCACCTAGCACAAATTCTGGCAGAGAGGTACTGAATAAATGTATACAAAATAACTGAGTGACTTAGTAAAGGAATGAATAAATGAATGAATGGAAGAAAGAAAAGGATGCTAGAGCTGAGTGCTAGACGTGGTTAGAAATTCCCAGCAGTGTCAGTGTGTTCTTTTTTGTATGCCTAAACATCCTCCAACATTTATCTCATTTTCTTGCATCTACTAGCTATGAAAGACATTTAGTATATGTGCTAAAGACATTTAGGACATTTACATCCATGTGCTTCCTTTTATTTATACAGTGTGATATGACTGGTTCTGGCTTTGAACCAAAATGATATGTGTCAGTTTGGGCTTAGGTATTTAAGAGTAGGTGAGTTCCCCATTTCCTATCTTATTCTAGTACAAAAACCTTAGAGATGACACATTGAGATGAAGGGCTTATCTCGGGAGCCTCAATACCTATGTTATTGGATAGAAAAAGCTGCCCTGATGAATTACTGGAACTGCAGAGTACTTTGTGTTATTGAGATACAAACTTTTTTGGGGGGGGGGCGGTGATAATGCATTGAGATTTGGTGACTGACTTGTTCCTACAGCATGACCTAGCCTATTGGCACTAATATGGCAAGTATTCAGTAAGTGTTGAATGAAAGATTAGGTCCCACCATTACGTGTGATATTAAGACTGATGTCATTGTCATAGCATGACATGGCGAGAATTGAAAAAGCAGATCCAAATCTCGGGGTTAGTGTTGATTGCACGTTAATATTGGCATATTAGTTGTTTGTGCCTTTCAAAGAGTTGGAACAAACAAGGCTGCCTGAAGTTTACCAGTCTGAAAAATGAATGTTTGATTCACACAATCATATGCAGATATGACTATACAGTTCCCACCTGTAGAGTCATTCATTTATTCATCAGATATTTAGTGAGCATCTACTCAAGACTACTCAAATGGCCACAGTCAGCGAGATTGATGGGAATTTTTGTTCATTCTCAGATCTTCCTTGGACTTATAGGCCAGTTTTAATTCAAAGCAACATACTTTATGCAGTCGGAGTTTACAGGCAAGGGGTAACTTGTATGGCAGACTTAGCATAATCTTTGTTTCTTTTTCTTCTGTTTACGTTCATGGCTGTGGTTTGAAGGTGGCTGGGAATCTTAGTTTTCTTATCACAGATCTGATTTATTTGGACAGGTAGACCAGAGTTTTTGTAAAAGGCTCAACTGCTTTGCTTGTTTTTCAGGCATTGAGCAAAATCACCCTAAGGGTCTCCTAGTAACCTGCTGGCTGATGAAGTAAGATAGTTTGGATACATAATTCACTCTGGTGGAATGGATTAGTTGCAACTTGTTGGATGCTTCTTTAGCAATAATGGACTAAAGTGCATCATCAGTGTTTTGTTTTTCTTTTCATGAAGTCTTCATGGTTTTTGGCTATTGTTATTTTCAAACAATTTAAGAATGGGGGACAGAAGTGTGCCTATTTCTGCCATTACCCCTTGAGTTTAGCAAGTTTGGACCAGGGGCCTCCTGACCAAATCATAGCATATGATCAGGTAGGGCCCTGCTGCATGGAGCCTTAAGCAGTGGCAGAAACAGACCTCTAGTTGAGGATTCCCCATTAAAGAGAGCTTAGGCAGTCAGAAAAACAAGGAAGAGGTACTTTTATTGCCTGTATTGGGTAATCTAATCTGATGCCTTGGGCTGAAGTGAGTGAAAGCCAGACAACCTTTCTGTAAGTTCCTTTGAATGGGAGCTGGCAGCATCTAGAACCGGCCGCTTTCCATCATGGAATATCCATTAACCTTGTTTATCTCTGGAAAAACACTGCCCTGTTTCCACAGTCTGCTGCTTGTCAAAGAACGGTGTAAGAGATCATCTTCGAGTTCAAGGAGAAGATGAGCTTTTCAGCTATGGCAAAAATAGTCTTGGTGTGTTGATTTTTCTTCTTTGTTTTGAGATTGCAAGCAGTATAACAGTATATGATCTGAACACAGGGAACTGATTCAGAAAGGTCCTTCTTAGATTCATAGATCTCCTATGGACAGTCTCCCCTCCCCCCTTTTCTTGCCTAGCTCTTCCTAGAGTTCATGGGTGACATTTACACCCTGGATGCTAAAAATGAATGTAAGATTCAGATTCTTATCTTGATTTTCCAATTACCTCCGACACCATGTCCCACTACAGTATTCCTGGCAAATTATTTATTTTGTTGTTCATACTACATCCATGCATGGCTTTTCAACACTTTCAAAGTCACAAAGCTCTCTTTCGTCTTCCTTCAGAACAACCAGATGGGTGTTTGACATACATGTTTATTAATGAGAGAATCTAGATTAGAGTTTAGAAAGAGAGATTTTGATTACATTTATGAAATATGTTATTTCCAGTAATAGTTATTAAACCTGGAAAGGCTACAGCATGAGGTTTTAAGTTACCCTATGTAGCATCTGATGATAAGAAAGAAAGCCATTTTCCTGGTTAATTAACTGCTATCTCATCTCTAGACAGTTGAGGTTGATGGGTGAGGATGCTGTTGAAACTGATATAGAAATTTAAAATTTATTTGAGAGAGGATGGGAGGGAATAGAGGGAGTGAGAGAATCTTAGTGTGGAGCCCTATGTGGGGTTTGTTCTCACCATCCTGAGGTCATGACCTAAGCCAAAATCAAGAGTCAGATGCTCAACTGACTAAGCCATCCAGGTGCCCTGAAATCTTAATTTTTTAACTTAAATGTAATTGACTTATAAATGTGTCCTTATAGAAAATAACACTGAAAGTCGGAGCTTAATTAAAACATATTTAAAAATGACCCACAGAATATGGACTTGGACAAGCAGTATTCTGTAGTTTGTCCTTTAGTCTCTAATTAGCACAGAGGGAGTCAGTTTTAAGTAGTAATTCTTAAAAAAACAAAAAGTTAAGGAAAAGAATGCCACAGAATTCCGTCATGTTGCTTAACAACCATTATATGAGGAAATTCTTTCTCATACCTAAACGTGATTCTAATAGCTTATATTTCAAATATGTTTTTCTCCATTAGATAATAAGAAATCATATTTATGTATAATATAATTAAGTACAACATAATAAGTACTGTTAAATGTATTGTTATACATACAGGCTTGCTTGCATCAAAATACATTACTAGCAGAATAGCATTTATCATAATAGAAGAGTTTTACTTTGCTCGTCACATTTGAAGAATAAAGGATATTGCAATCTTCAAAATAAGTTTATATTTTTGTACTACTGCTCATTCTATTGAATACCCACGAAAGGCAAACTTAAGGACATATAAGTCTAGTTTTGAATATCTATGGGGCATTTCTAGTGGGCCAGTCATTGTGCTGGTTGCTTTCACGTGTTATGTCATTTAATTCCTATGATAGCTCTGTAATACAGAAATTTCCAGAAATTCTTTACAAATAAATTCCATACAGGGCTTCAGTGCCCATAATAAAGTTCAGCTAGCTGAATGACACAAATACCAAAGTAAAAGGTGAAAGAACAACTTGAGGTGATAAGAACTCTTGTATGATTTAACCAGATAATTCTCCTCCATAATTGGTTCATTCAGGGGAAAATAGAACAAAACAAAACAATTCAAACAAAAATAAGTTCCCCTACATATGAGAGACCATTGGCTTGGAATGAGTCAGGAGATAGAATACTCCTTTGATTGTCTACAACTCTGTGACTTTATGTGGGGTTGTATTAAAGCCACCATTTTTTTTCTTAATCTGTAAACTCAATAAAACAATCATAATTAATGTTTTTAAAATGTTTTGACTATGACCCATAGTAAGAAACACAATATACATAATACACATTATACATACACATGCATACATGCACACACACACACTGGAAGTTTCACCAAACACTACTTTTTCTTACCATGTATAATGCATTCCGATATTTTCTACTTTGTTCTGTTTTACTTTTAAAAATGTGTGTTACCCACTAAAATGATTTCAAAACCCACGGATGGTTCTCAATCTGCAGTTTAAAAAACATTTTAAGGTCTTAAAAACAAATTATGATATGCTAATGTTGTGTTCTACCACTACACAGGAAACAAACCCATCTCTGCCAATCCCCACCCTGAATGGCCATCACTTAAAAACAACTACATTATCCGTACGTATTTTAAACACTTAAGATAAAATTTAGTTGATTTTTTGTGTGTGTTTGAAAAAATATCTGTGTATTTCAGGAAAAAATAGTGAAGTTCTGAGCTGTTGAATAATATGAAGGAGCAAAGGTTAACATGATTCATTGAACAAATATGCTTATTAAAGCATCTAGAACATCATAACAAGAGGTAGCTATGAAGACCCTGTCTGGAATAGTTCCCTAAGTGCAGACTTACTGTTTTTCTTCATTAAAGGCAATAAGGAAATTGATACATACTTTCACTTAATCTTTTGTAAGAAAAAAAATAAAGTGATAGTTCATTCTGTGCATTTGGACAGCATTTGCAAGGAGAAACCTTTGTATTTACTAATAGTAAGGAAATAGACATTCTAAGAATTAAAGGTGATTTCATCAAGAATGTGCTCTTACTTGCCAGATAACTCATCCTATTCAGTATGTATTTGATTCTCTAGGAAATCTGAGTTTATTATTGAATAGATCATTCATTCCACAAATATTTATTGAGGTCCTTCTATATGCCCTGCACTGGGGATACAAAAATAAATAAGGTGAAATTTCTGCTCTCACCAAGCTTACCTTTCTATGAAAACTCAGTGGGTCTTCACATCTATTAGATGACATGCTATGGCATTTTCATATATGCATAGACTGAAGAGTGTTAACAAAACCATGTACAATTTAATGCATAATGGATAAGGCTCAGAACTTGGAGTTATCACTTAAAGCAATTGCATATGTACAAATCTGAATTTTGTGTATGAGAGTTAAAAATCTGATTTGCTTCAGGTAAGTGAGGAACAGTGAGGGGTGAGACTAATGAGGTCTAAAGGACCAGAATGAGATCTGGTGGAGGACCTTTAAGGTCAAGTAGAGTGCTTGGATTTTTATATGGCAGATAAGCAGTAAGAAGCCATTCTGAGCCCAGGATTTATAATTTAGTTTTCCATGAAGGGAGTTCATGAATTTGAAAAGAAAAAAATTGCGTGTTTATTTTCACTAACCTATTACTGAATTGTGGCATTTCTTTCATTTTTGAAACAAAATATAACATTAGGATTATTGTTACCTATTATTTTGTCACGAATACATATCACATGTATGTCCATTTTCTATTACATTGGCTAGAGGTATCTTGAAATATTATTTGTGTTGCTCAGTAGATTGAAATTATGGTATTAGGGTGCCTGACTGGCTCAGTCAGAGGTGTGTGTGACTCTTGATTTCGGGGTTGTGAGTTCAAGCCTCATGTTAGGTATAGAGAGTACTTAAAAGAATAAAATCTTAAAAAATTTTTTTTTGAATTACAGTACTTATTGGCTGACTACTAGATCTTGTAATTTAAGGCACTAAAAAAGATACATATTCATCATATCTCAAATTTATTTTTTCAACATGTTTTGGAAACTTTTAATCTGATTAATTTTGTAATCCACAGTGTTTTATGTTATGCATGTAAAGACATTGTGAGAGGGCTCCACAGATTTTCCAAAAGAGATTCCCATCACAAAAAGGGTTAAGATCTCTTGCTTTAGAGCAAACTCAAATGCCTACAGAACAGGCAGGTAGCATCAAGGACTGACTGGAAAGAGAGAGATCAGTTAGAAGACAAATATGGCAATCTAGAGAGAAAATCATTCTTGGCGGGGGAGGAGGTTCAGGGAGTCCAATAACTAACACCCTTGTATTCCTCCCAAATTTAGATCCACCTGAAAGACTGAAGGAATAGGTCAGATGGAGTCCAAAGTATCACCTTCTTAACTAACAAATATGGTATTAGAGAATGTGGCTTATTTCCTGACTGCCACAACTGCAGGCGGCCCCGTTTGAGTGGACTGGAGAGTAAAGGAGCCCTCTAGAGTCCTGGAGCATACACACAGTGCTACAGTATCATGCTGCAGCCCGCTTCACATATGGGACCGCAAACACTGAGTCCTGCCCGGACTTACCCAGCAAGGCTGGTTTGGGTGGGTCTCCTCAAGGAGGAGAGTTTGCCCCAGGAGGCCTTGAAATGGGCTAGAACAATACATTCATTAAATTGACCTCAAGGCCAAACATGGTTCTCCCTATTTTATTTCCCTTCCTAAGTCCTGTCCTACTACTACTGTCCAATAGAGCCTATCAGAAGTTATGCAGTAAAGTTGAAGTGTAGAAAGATACTCAGTTAATAAAATGCTAACCATGTGGAGATGCCTTAAATTTGAATATAATTCATTCCATGGTAGTTGCCTCAGAAAAATTAAAGTCCAAACACTAATCCCTTTGTAAGTTTAAAATGACAAAACCCAAAGGAATTAAAGCCTGAAATCAGATTCTGTTGCTCTTGGCAATTAAAAGTCTGAAGTTATTAATGTCCTCCTGACCTTCTTAGTGCTGAGTTGAGAAGTTTCTTCTTAGCAGAGTGAGGGGTTCTGCCAGTGATTATAGCTGGGACTTTATTTCATTGCAGCTGCTGTGGTTCCTGTAGAAAATACACTGTTTAGTGCTCATCGATGTAAATGGTTAAAAGTTTAAAAAAGGTATTTTTACTGGTGGACCACACCCACCGAATTTCAAAGAGGAGCCAAATGCCAACCCCTAAAACAATTATTTCAGAAAAAAATGACATTCCCAGGATATGGGACTTAGTATGTCATCAGCGACCATTGCCCCAAATGCCTTGTCCAAGTGAAGAATTGGCAGGATATGTGCTGGTGTGGTAGACAGGAGAGTGGTCCCCCAAAGATGTGCACATCCTGGTCCCTGGACACTGTGATGTTACCTCATATGGCAGAAGGAACTCTTAGATACAATTAAGAATTTTGGAATGGGGAGATTATCTTGGGTTATCGAGGTGGGCCCAGTATAATCACAAAGGTCCTTGTAACAGGAAGGCAGGAGGGTCGGAGTCTGAGGAAGTTTGAGGATGCTATGCTACTGTCTTTAAGGATGGAGGAAGGGAGACAGGAACCACAGAATATTGGTGGCCTCTAGGAGCTGGAAATAGTAAGGAAATGGATTTTTCTCTGGAGCCTCCAGAAGGAATGCAGCTGTGCCAGCACCTTGATTTTAGCCCCAGTAGGTCCTATTTTGGACTTCTGGCCATCAGAACTATAAGGTAATATATTTGTGTTGTTTTGGGTCACTAAGTTTGTGACAACTTGTTGCAGCAGCAGAAGAAAACTAATACAGGTTGTTTAAAAAACTTGACTTCTGGCACAGAAACAGCCTACATTCAATCCCAGAGTGGCCCCTTCCTCAGTGTGTGGCCTTGAGGCCAACTAACGTATGCTGAGTTCCCTGAATCACCAGCACATGTATGCTATGACCAGAGCTTGTACTATTTAAGGCCAAAGTTTCACCATGGGATTGCCTGTGCCCACTGAACTCTAGGCCTTTTCTAGGCCCTGTGCAGTTGATGAGGTCATTCCTGTGCATAGGCCTTCACTAAGCCTCACTAAAAAGTAGTGCAATTTTTGGAGACTCTTGGCCATCATGATGTTGAGGTCCAGTTTTCCTGGTATTTTTCCTGAGACTTGTGTTTTTGCTGAGGGCCATGCAACTTTGTTTTTAGGTTGCAGTAGTCCATAAAAGAAAGAAATAGAAAGCTACATATTAAAAACAGTCCATATAAAGCAACCACAAGACAAATTATAATCATCCATCACAGTTGAAATATCATGTGATCTAAAACTTAAGGCTCCTGTTCCAAGTCACAGAATTTAAAAAAAAAAAACTAAGTGCAAAGATCAACCTTGTGAGCCAATAAAAGCCTCCACAGCCCACTAAGGTCAGAACATCTCTCCCATACATAAAAAGCCAAAGCCCCTCAAGATTTAACATGTTTATTTTATTCCCCCACATTCCAGCCATTTATTTCTCAGTGTTCTCTACCAATGCACCGACTGTTAGGGAGGGCTAGGGAAAATCCCTTTCTCCTCTTCAAATTCAAATACACTTGAGAAATAAGACAAAGGAATAAGGCAAAGATAGATGAAAACATCATTTTTATGACTTATAACGCTGACATTAGAGGGTGTGGTTTGTATGTGCTCTCAAGGGAAGAGTGAATGAAGGTATGGAGGGTGTCCAGGCGTGCAGTGAGAGTGTGCATTCCTCCACATGGGAAGAAGTATCAACAGCTGGTAAAGCTTTCTCTGTTGACACAGATAAAAGCCTGGCTTAGATCGACATGGTAAAGAAGTCTCAACTCAGGCAATAAGTTACATATGCCGTTCAGGTTAGTTGGGTGCGGTGGTTATGATACACAGGCCATTTCAGATTGCATAAGGACCCAGCTTGGGGACTTCCAAACCCTCTGAAATCCGCTTGTTAGACCCAATCAAAATGTACCCAGTGTAGTCGAAAGAAAGCTTTGCAATACTAGTCAAGTGATGATTAATTTTTACTGTGATCTGAATAAACTGTGAATTCATTCAAAAAAGCAGAAATATAGGCAATGTTACACAAGTAACATGACCAAAAGGGACGCGACTCACAGTTGCCTAGAAGACCCCATTGGAGGTGAAACTGGAGTACGCACAGCATTTGTAGAATCCTCATGGGCTACAAAGATAAAATGGAATGAAATTCATCCTAAAACTCTAAGACTAGCTTTTAATTTTTGTTTTTTGTGGTTCATACGAACATATTCAGAAGAGACTGGCCTATTTTTAACTAGAATTTTATTTCCTGGCCTGCATTCATTTAATTGTGCAGTGAAGAGGTAAGCTGAAATGTGAAGGCCAATTCACGTGGAACTGTCTGAGCTCAGAAGTGTGTAGAGTGATGCCAGTGATGGCTTCATCAATCCTTAATGAATCTGGAACCAGTTAAAATGGAGCTGGTAAGAGTGTGTTCATAGCTAATGTGCTTCCTTTGGTAAATCTGGATTTGCCCACACAGGAAAAGCATACTGCTCTACTTTATCGGTTGTGCATTGCAAGTCTTTTGGTGTTATTTTCATTGTCAGCTACAGCTTGAAAGTTTATTCATGGTTTGCTGATTCACCACCCTAGCCCATCTGTATTCTCTGGTGATCTGAGAGTAATTCATGTTGCTCAGATTTGTGTATCTATAACTCCCTGGTGCGCACATGGGCTCTATAGTGGGACAGAGCTCAGAAGTAACCAAGACCCCAGGAAGCCACTTTTTGCCAACATAAATCAAGGATGTTGATGTGGAAGGTTTGGATAGCTTACAGGAAATCATCACCACCACTGAAAAAGCTGTAGCTGTATAGCATGTGTGTTCAACTGATGTTAAGCCGGGAGCTATCTTTCCATGAATCCAGGAAAATTTAAAAAAAAAGGGAGAGGAGGTTTTGTGCTATTTATTTATTAAAGATTTATTTACTTATTTGAGGGAGAGAGAGCATGTTTGAGCAAGGGGAGGAACAGAGGGAGAGAGAGAATCTTAAGTAGACTGATAGCAGAGCCCAATATGGGACTCGATCCCAGGACCCCAAGATCATGACCTGACCCAAAATCAAGAGTTGATTTTGATTGAGCCGCCCAGGTGCCCCAAAAAGAGGCCTTGTGCTTTTTAAAATTATGTTTTAAAAATGTGAAGATACTAATCTAGATCTACAGAACCTTTCAAATAGGTATGATGTTTTAGGTTCTATCTCTGTTTATTCACTTTTTTTTTTTTCAGGGAGGATTTCTGGTGATGGAGATTCCTTGTAAAAATTGTTGATTTTACTGTATTTGGGAAGGATGAGTTGTAATGATCATTTCTTGTGCCTAAGGTACTTCTTGAGAACCTCCCTTGCAGAGTATCTTCAGAACCCAGTAGAACTAGTATTTGAAGCAGCAATATATATTTAAGAACAGGGGCTGAAACCAGGAAGGATGACGTTCCACAGCCTATGAGCCCCACTACTGACACCTTGATCTGACCGCACAGATCTGACCACGGTTCTCAGTCTCATCTGTTCCCTCTTCTCCACCTGTTTCAAATAAGCACCTGTTGCAGCCAACTCACCCATCCAGGTGTGCCTTAATGCACTGAAAGCCTGTGCTTATTTTTTGTTTGTGGACTGAATAATTCCCATCAGCTATCCTCCATCTGCTGCTTTCTCTATCTCATTTTGTCTTTTGGTTCAGTCAAGAACAAACTTGCCCTGGAAATTACATTCTCTGCCAGGGAAGGGAGGCATGGCTATGGTTCATGGGCAACACATCACCTGGCAGAGTATGAGACTGCCCCTTCTAGGGAAATAGTCATGGGCCTGTTCTGCAGTGGAAGGCTTGGGGATGGCTAATCCCATTACAATTTGAAATAATTACTAAAGAGAGAGAGAGAGATAGACAGTAATTTTGGTGGCATCTTGAAAATGACCACTATTCTAGAATGGTGTCCAGGCGTGAATCATCATGGTTCTAAAGCTTGGGTTAAAGTGTATGAATTGTGCAGTGTTGCCTTTAGCACAGTGCTCGGTCTTGTTTCATTAGATAATATTCTCTCAAAGGATTTTGGGGAACTCACCTTAGCCTCAGGACACTCTGGAACTTCCGTGACACAGATTTGGGGAGGACGGGAGAGAAATGAGACACAGGTTGAATGACTTGACTAAGCTTTGGGAATGGTCCCTGAGAAGGACAGCTAACAACCCAGAATACAGGATCCAAAGGGGCAGTGAATAAGGCTGACTTCACTGTTCTTTTTCTTATGGATGATCTGGTAGGTAGGGATTGGCAGTAGGGCTTCTTGCAGTAGGAATACTGAAAAATTAGATTGGTGATGACTTTGTGGTTCCATGTGGATAGAACTCTGATTAAAGATCCAGGTGAAGGGGCTGGGAAAAGCCAGTGTGGCAGACCAGAATCAAGCTGGCAACATTCAGGGCAAGATTCTGGATTCGGCTAGAAAGAACCAGAGCATGGAGCAGGTATGTGAGGCAGAAATCAAACCAACAAGGAGAACAGAGTAGGGGTTTGAGGTGAAGTTTAACTCAATGTGAGCATGAGTTCCCATAGCCCATTCCTGGGGCTAGGACTTTAGCAGCATTTCTCAACATCAGCACTATTGACATTTGGGGCTAGATAATTCTTTATTATGAGGCATTGCCCTGTGCATTGTAGAATATTTAGCAGCATCTCTAACCTCTACCCACTAGTTGCTAGTAATACTCCCCTACTTGTAATAACCATGAATGTCTCCAGACATTGACAAACATCCCTGGGTGGAAAAAAAATCACTCCAGTTGAGAACTACTAGTTGGCAGCAAAAGACGAATTCCTGTGTACAGTGTGCTGGTGGGACCCCTGTCTTGATCATAGTTGGTTCAGGAATGAGGCACAGGTGACTGTCAATTAGGGATCTTAGGACCTGTCGATAAGCAGAACTAGGGCCTGACAAAAAACTATACAAAGGTCTCTAGTACTGAGAGAAATTGTTGGAGGGGGAAGAACTATAATTTTGCTTGGAGTTAGGATGAGTGAGGAGAAGGCCTTGCCATTTAGTGTGCTTTAGGTTGGAGACTCTACATTTAAATCAAGGACTGAGCAAAGGCTTAGGTGAATATTTAATGAAGTCCATGTTCAGCCTTATTGACCCATTGTCTTCTGGGTTGACTGGTGTCACTGTGAGAAGCCCTATAGTCACAACTGTGACTGTCTATCAGTAGGAGTGCTTTTAAGGCTCATCTGAATTCTATTTAGAGACGAACATCCAAGGCCTGGGATTCTTTTCATGCTAAATCTTATCCCAAGTTCATCTTTCCCTGAGAGTGATTTTCTAGAGCTAGGCTTGAGTTGAGACCAGTGAGTCCTGTCCTTCAGCTTCATTTCCAGTAATCATGGTCACCACTGGCTTTATCTTTGGCTTTTCCCCTGCTGTGGGAAAAGACCATCCCACAGATGGTCTCATGCAGCCTGCCTCAGTAGACCTTCATCCTCCAGGGATCTGGCCATTTCTGATTGCAGGGTGACTGCTATTTCCTGTGGTCATTTTGATTCTTCACACAGCATATTTTCCCTTTCAGAGAAGGAGTTAAATGTCACGTGGTGTGAGGAAAGAAGCCAAGTTCAGAACAGAGGGTGCCTGTCTGGGTACCACCTAAGAAGTACTGCTGATACTTATTTCTCTAAACATAGCTGGGCAGCTCCCAGAGCTCATGTGAAGACTACTCTCTAAGGCTAAATTAGAGCCTTCGATTCAGGGGAGCAGAGATGCCTCTCTGCTCCCACCACCTCCATCTCTGGCAGTGATAGTGAGTGCGGCATTAGAGCACAATATGCAGCAGGTGGCAGGAATTTAATACACAATCTGGTTTGTTAAATGAGAACAAAATTGTTCCTTATAAAATTTTGGGGTATTGGGAGGTTTACGTAAATGCATGTATGTATTGTAGGGATTCAGGAATTTTGGATGGATAAGTTCATTTCTATCTTCTAAGAAAATCTAAAGCAGTGAAAGTTGATGTCACTTAAGTGAGAGATCAAGAAGTGACCACTTGACAATCAGGGTGGTAGTGTCTTGGCCTTCCCTCCTCTGCTGTGCACCTCTTTACCATTACTTGCTTTTTTGATTGCTAGAATTCAGTACTATTTAGTTAGAGCAAAAGCATTCTTTCTACTTGAATATTTTAAAATAAGATTTCTTATCCATGTGACACTTTCTTCCCACTAATTAACATCTGTACACAGATCATAAAGACTACATTTGGAAGGGTGGTGAGGGTAGAACTTTGCTTAGACTTTGTTAGTATTTTTTTATTTTAGTATTCTTGTTTTAGTATCAACAGAATTCCTTACACTCCAGATATGTTTTGAATTTATTTTGTATAATTTAAATGCTTGTACTTTTTTTTAGTAATTTTTGATACTGGTTTGAGGAATGTGTGTGTGAGAGAGAGACAAAAAGTGTTTTTCTTTCAGTGTCTCAAAAGATTTAACTTGGTTATTCAGGAATGATCTCAATTTTGTTTTGCACATATTTTTCACTGAATTTTATCCAGAAATTTAAGGCTGGATTAATTCTTCTGTGGTTAAGAACTATTTTAATTTTAGTAACCTGAGTCTATATATTTTCAGAGAAGAGGTCTAGTATAGTCATTACTCAACATTTGGTTCCTAATTTCCAGTTCTGTTCTTATACCTAATACAGTACTTCCAGTAGATTGTCATTCTGCTCGGTGGCCTTTGAAACATGCAAGCGGATCATTGAAATGAGGACCAACAGATTTGTCTTTCCTGTTTACTAAGCTTTCCAGGACTCCTTCCTGACACCATTCCAGTAACTGGAACTTGCCGGTAAACACTCAAACTAAACAGTACTCCCACTCACTTAGGTTTCTGGACTTCACTTCACTTGCCATTTAGCTGTGTGGCAGAATGTGGTATACAGAATATTGAAGACCTCCTTACCAGCTCTGAACTTCAGGAAATTGGAGACATTTAAAATTCATACTTTGGATTAGTAAAAGTTTGAAGATTCGAAAGTGGTGATTTCTTGCTCAATCTCCCCATTTCCACCATAGACTAAAGTAATTAGGTAGAACTTATAATCTATTGAATCTAAGATTGTACTAACAGAAAATTTGAGTTCCAGGAACCTCAGGTAGGAGGAACTCAGTACAAATGGCTCCTTTAGTCATGTGTGAAACACTGAAAGTTGACTCAGAACTTTAAGGTGATACAGAGTACAAGAAGACACAGCCTGTCTTGTGGTCTTTGAGTGACTTCCTCTGCTTTTACACAGAATGAACTCTTAGTCATGTCAACCAGATGGATATCAAAAAGCTCTTGAGAATACTGTCTTCAAGATACCCTCATGATATTCCCACTTTCCTTATGGGGAAGGTGCTCTGCATTCATTTCCCCTTATCCTGATCCTCCTTCTACTTCTTTGGAAATGAAATATTTTTTTTTCTTGTTCAGATATAAACAGAGATGTGAGAAAGGTGTAACCTCTGTCCAAGAAACCATTCTTTCCTGTATGACATGGTGTTGATGTTCTAACATAAGACATTCTATTTAAAATTCTGTAAAAAAAATATGTAATTTCCAGCCAGTAAAGCTAAAGTATCTTAAAACAACAACAACAACAACAATTTAATACTTGAAATCTTATGATGGATGGTAAAGGAGTTGCTAGAGGGAATTATTATATTTGATTTTTTTAAAAAAGCTATTTAGCCAGTAGCTATTATTGTAAATGCCCATAGGTGTTCTTGCCAAATTACTTTTTGAAAAACTTATTTATTTAAGGCACCTGGGTGGCTCAGTGGGTTAAGCCTCTGCCTTTAGCTCAGGTCATGATCTCGGGATCCTGGGATCGAGCCCCGCTTCGGGCTCTCTGCTCAGCGGGGAGCCTGCTTCCCCCTTTCCCTCTGTCTGCCTCTCTGCTTACTTGTGATCTCCCTCTCTGTGTCAAATAAATAAAATCTTGAAAACATTTTTATTTATTTAATTAAATTCGACGACATTCACTTTGGGAATAACTACTGGGACTATGAAGGCATTGAGTTTGTCTAGGTAAAAAAGTATCTCACTCACTTTTGTGTTCCGTTTCTCCTTTTCCTTTCATGCTCAACTTGGGACCTAATAGGACTGTGTGGTGTTTTGTTTTGTTTTGTTTTGTTTTGTTTTTAGGACTGTATGGTGTTGAATGAATAAATGTGGAAAATCACAGAAATGATTCCTTGAATGAGTATGTTTGTAGGAAGAAGCTTGTGGGTGTACGGTGGCAGAAATCTAAAACCTGGGTATTCCTAGTAAGTGAGAATGAAGCATCCAGTCAGGCCTAGGAGTAAGGCCATAGGTACAAAACTGTATTCATATTAGTGGAACAGTGTCCTAGATTTTTCTCTGAAAATTTCATGGAAAAAAAAACTTTATATATGTTTGTAATACTATTTGAGTTTAGTTGTATTAATAAAGTAGTCTGCGATGCTACTTAACTCAAATATACTAAGTAGAAAATATATTTATTTTTCATTTAGCTAATTACATCACTGATTCGTGGAATGGCAGATATGCTGACAGTTCTACTCAAATACAACATATGTGTTCTTATAACACCATGCAGAGTTGCACAATAAAAACCACAGTGCTTATGGGAAAAATTGGGGCTAGGGGTACAACAATCAGAAACTCCATTAGTGACACAAAAAGTATGGGAATCTAATAAAAAGAGTAAATCAATTTTACACATAATGGGTGCACATAGCAAATTTGAAATTTGCTCACATTGTACCCTGATATATTGACTGAGTTGGGACAAATTTATGTTTTCTTTTTTTTATTATTATGTTCAGTTAGCCAGCATATAGTACATCATAAATTTTTGTTGTAGTGTTCAACAATTCATTAGTTGTGAATACACTCAGTGCTCAACCCAACATGTGCCCTCCTTAATACCTATCACCCAGTTACCCCATCCCCCCAATTCCCCTCCCTTTTGTAAACCTCAGTTTGTTTCCTGGAGTCCAGAGTCTCTTGTGGTTTGTCTCCTTCTCTGATTTCTTCCCTTTCAGTTTTCCCTCCCTTCTCCTGTGGTCCACTGCTCTATTCCTTATGAGTGAAACCGTATAATTGTCTTTCTCTGCTTGACTAATTTCACTTAGCATAATCCCCTCCAGTTCCATCCATGTTGATGCACATTGTGGGTATTCATCCTTTCTGATGGCTGAGTAATATTCCATTGTATATATGGACCCATTTTCTTTATCCAGTTGTCTCTCAAAGAACATCGAGGCTCCTTTCACAGTTTGGCTGTTGTGGACATTGTCGCTATGAACATTGGGGTGCTTGTGCCTCTTCTTATTTACTGCCTCTGTATCTTTGGAGCAAATACCTAACAGTGCAATTGCTGGGTCGTAGGGTAGCTCTATTTTTAATGTTTTGAGGAACCTCCATACTGTTTTCCAGAGTGGCTATACCAGCTTTCATTCCCACCAACTGTGTAATAGAATTCCCCTTTCTCCACTTCCTCACCAGCACTTGTTGTTCTCTGTCTTGTAGATTTTGGCCATTCTAACTTGTATCTCAGTGTGGTTTTGATTTGAATCTCCCTGATGCCAAGTGACGTTGAACACTTTTTCATGTGTCTGTTAGCCATTTGTATGTCTTCTTTGGAGAAATGTCTGTTCATGTCTTCTACCCATTTCTTGACTGAATTATTTGTTTTTTAGGTGTTGGGTTTGATAAGTTCTTTATGGATCTTAGATATCAGCCCTTTATCTGAAATGTCATTTGTAAATATCTTCCCCCTTTCTGTGGATTTCCTCTTAGTTTTGTTGAATGTTTCCTTTACTGTGAAAAAGCTTTTTATCTTGATGAAGTCCCAAAAGTTCATTTTCAGTTTTGTTTCCCTTGCCTTTAGAGACATGTCTTGAAAGAAGTTGCTGTGGCCAGTGTCAAAGAGGTTACTGACTGTGTTCTCTCTCCTCTAGGATTTTGCTGGATTCCTGTCTCACATTGAGGTCTTTTATCCATTTTGAGTTTATCTTTGTATATGGTGTAAGAGAATGGTTTAGTTTCATTCTTCATGTGGTTGTCCAGTTTTCCCAGCCCCATTTATTGAAGAGGCTGTCTTTTTTCCATTGGTTGTTCTTTCCTGCTTTGTCAAATATTAGTTGACCATAGAGTTGAGGGTCCATTTCTGGGTCTATTCTGTTCTATTGATCTGTGTGTCAGTTTTTGTGCCAATATCATACTGTCTTGGTGATCACAGCTTTGTAATATAGCTTCAGGTCAGGGAACATGATGCCCCCAGCTCTGGTTTTCTTTTTTATCATTCCCCTGGCAATTTGAGTTTTTTTTTCTGGTTCCATACAAATTTTAGGATTGTTTGTATCAGCTCTGTGAAAAATGTCGATGGTATTTTGATAGGGATTGAGTTGAAAGTGTAAATTGCTCTGGGCAGCATAGATATTTTAAGGATGTTTATTCATCCAATCCATGAACATGGAATGTTTTTCCATCTTTTTGTATTTTCCTCAATTTCTTTCATAAGTGTTCTCTAGTTACTAGAGTATAGATCCTCTGCCTCTTTGGTTTGGTTTATTCCTAGGTATCTTATGGTATTTGGAGCTGTAGTAAATGGAATTGAACTCATATAGCAATTCAGCAACGTGGCAGGATACAAAATCAATGTGCAGAAATCAGTTGCACTTCTATACACTAACAATGTAACTGAAGGAAGAGAAATTAAGGAATCAGTTCCATTTACAATGGCTCCAAATTTACATTTTCAAAACAAGTGTGTGCTGTGTAGCAGAACTATCTGATAATAATGATCATAGCTTACACATTTTGAACCCTTATTACATGCCAGGAACAGTTCAAAGCTTCTGACATGTATTAACTCATTAAATTCTATTAACACCTCTATGAAGTAGGTATATTATTACTCCTGTTTGTAGATGAGGACACTGAGCCACAAGGAGGTGAAAGAACTAGCCCAGGTTCACAGAACTAAGTGGCCAGGAGGCCAACTCTCTTAACCCTCTGCTTTTCTTCCCTCTCTGCTAAAAAGAAAGTAACTAGTTTGAATGATTAACCTCAACTTTACAGAGCCACAAAGACTACCAGACTTTTCTGGCATATCATTTGCCACCTGATATTCATATCAAAATGTATGAGCCCTTTAAGCCAGTAGGACATTCATTGAATATGACATAAAGGCCCTGATGGTGAAGGAACTGTTTAAGCTATGTCAGAAGAATCTAATTTATTAACTCCTCTTGTACTTTATTCTGCTCTGTTTTCTCAGGCAGAAGTTTCACAATGTGATAATGGAAAACAGTGGGCAGGGAAAGGCAAACCAGCCATTATACAAAAGTACATTACCTTTACTTGGCTATGGGTGGGTCTATATTTGGTAAGATTAAGCCCTATTATATTTTCATGCTTGATAGTTACAGAATTGAAACTGTCCCTCAGGATAGGAATTTGCCATTCATGTTCCAACATTCCTTATCTCCTGAGCAAAACCACTGCATTGATGTCATCTAATCCCCTTGTTTTTATACACTCCCCTTTAGCTTGATACTGTCTCCTTTTTCCCCTGGTCATTCTACCATACCATAATGGAAGTTGTTTTTGTTCTGTCCTCTCTACCCCCAATTTTTTTTTTCTTTTCTTTTTTTTTTTGGCTGATTAGAGTGATGGTGGTAGGCAGTTGCTTACAATAAAGAGTAAAAAAGCAAGACCATGCTAGGCTCTGAGATAATTATAAATAAGTCGTCCCTTCTCACTTATTCTTACATTAGAAATGCATCTTTCATTGCAACTTTTATGTAAATCTATTGTGTAAGTCAAATTACTTAAAAATTAAAAACTACAAAATTGCATTTCAGTTTTATAAAGTCAGTGTTAATTTCTTTAAAAAAATAAAGGTTCTCATGTGCAACCAGAATTAATAACAATTACTCAAGCCTGGTGGTTATCAACTTTGGTTGAATATTAGGACCAATATTTGGGGAGAGTTTTTAAATCACTTGAACAATAGCAACAATAGCCTCCTCTCCCCGCTTATCCTCTGCCCCCCGCCACTCCCCCCAAGAACAGAAGCTAAAATGAGTTGACCAAGGCAAGGATTTTGATGTACCCACCAAGTGCCACACACGGAGGAGGAATAACATGGTCTTCAGTATATGCTCTGAAATGAGAAGGTCCAGGAATCTGAAGGAATTAGTTGGGTGAAGGGAGAAGTGGCACAAGGGAGTGTTGTGGGAAGAGTCTCGACAGAGGGTAAAACCAAACTTTTCTATTGTGGTGGGAAGGAGACTGAACCTTGTCGGGAGGTTTTCAGAAGGCTTCTGTATCTAGGGATAGATGACAGACAGAGACTGTTTTCATGTGCTCTTCCTATGTCATTCTGTGCACCTGAGGGTGTGACCACATCAGATGTCGTACAGTCTCTCTTGCCCCGTGCTTCTCTGAGCACTCATCTGCTGTCAGCGCTCTTGCCTCACTGTCTTCACCTCAGCCTTTTCCTCTACTGCTCTGTCCACGATCTGTTTTCTCTGTGGCCGTATGCTGTGTGGCAGCATCTTTTCCTCAGCTGTTTGAGAATCTTTGGTCAGTTTGAAGCAGGGAAGAAGGGAATAAGGTCAAGAAAGGCTCTGGGGATTTAGGTTTTGGTCTTTACTGCGATACCAAGTATCTCCAGCATCTCAGGCATGTCTCTTTTCTAGCTGGGCCTCAGTGTTATCATCTCTAGGACAAGAGCATGGGCTGGGGCATCTACACCCCTTCAAGCTAGAAGTTTACTTTCTAAAGAAGCTCTTTGAACCAAACCTCTATTTTTTATGATGCCACACTAAACGATTATTTAGTTATATTACTCTTCTTTTTTTTTTTTTTTTAAAGATTTTATTTATTTATTTGAGAGATAGAGAACATGAGACGGGAGAAAGTCAGAGGGAGAAGCAGACTCCCTGATGAGCAGGGAGCCCGATGCGGGGCTCGATCCCAGGACCCTGAGATCATGACCTGAGCCGAAAGCAGAGGCTTTAACCCACTGAGCCACCCAGGTGCCCCAGTTATATTACTCTTCTATAATACTATTGCTAGGATGTAATACCAGTTGAGAAATATCCATTTTAATAGATAGATTCAGCCAAACTTAGGATGCCCTAATTGCTGTGTAATGGTCTAAATATGGGCATTCTGTTCTAGTGGCTCTAACTTGAGTTAACTCTCACAGATCAAGATGCTGCATATACCAAAGTTAAATAAATAGTAAAAATCTCCTCAGGCATTGTGAGAAGGAAAGAAAGGGTGAATGGGGGGAAATCGGAGGGGGCTATGAACCATAAGAGACTATGGACTCTGAGCAACAAACTGAGGGTTTTGGAAGGGAGGGGGTGGGAGGTTGGGCAAGCCTGGTGATGAGTATTGAGGAGGGCACATATTGCATGGGTGTGGTGCATGAACAATTAATCTTGTAACACTGAAAAAATAAAAGTATTTGGGGGAAAAAATTTCCTCAGACATATAGTATGGAAATATGAAATCTTAATGTGTGGTAATATGCGCTCTGAGATGAAAAAGATTCAGTCATTTAAAGTGATGATACTCAAGTTACATAAAGGGTAATTTATTTAACTAAAATAAAAAAATCCTGAAAATACCAAATGTTGGTATTTCTCAGGCACTACTGTTGGGAGTGTCAATTGGAACTGCTATTTTGGAAAGCCATTTGGCAGTATCTCTTAAAGCTGAATATAGATATACTTCATGAGCCAGCAATTCTGCTCTTCAACAGAAATGAGTACATATGTTCACTAAAAGACATATACTAGAATGTTTATAATTTGTAGTAGACCAAAACTGGAAACTACTCAAATGCCCATCAACAGTGATAAATAAAATGTTGACTCTTCATATAATGGAATCCTTTGGCAATGAGAATGAAGAATTTACAAAAGCACACAGCATGGATAAAATTTAAAAGCTTGTGTTTGAGCTTGTGTTTGCTTATGCTGAACAAAAAAAAAAACCATATAAAAAGAGCATATAGCATATGAATTCATTTACATACAATATAAAAACAGAACGAATTTTTAGGCTAGTAGAAGTTGGAATGGCGGTTACCCTTTGGTAGGTTGTTGGCCATCAGGGAGCATAGACTATAGAGAACTTCTGGGGTAGTACTCAGTTTATTGAACTGGTTACACCGTTATGTTTAGTTAAAATGTATCAAATTATATACTTATGATTATGTGATTTTCTGTATGTGCGTTATATTTCAAAAACATTTCAGAAAAGGATTTTGACATTATATTTCAGTAATATCATTTCAAAAAAGGGTTTAGACATTTGTACAACAATTTTAGAAGGTAAGAATGGCAAGTAACTTTTCTCCAGTTATGTAGAGAAAACAGACTTAAAAGTTTGGTCCAAGATCTCAGGACAAATTAGTGGTAGAATTAGATCAGATATGTAAATCTCCTAACCTCAGGAAGATGGACCCTATAGGAAGACCTTACATAGTGCCTGAAGGCATAGTAGGTGCTCAGTAAAAGTTTGAGAATGGATTGTAGACCATTGTTCCTTCAGTCCCCGAAGGCTATCATTTCGCTCCGGGAGTGACCATTGGCTCTGGTTGTGTGATATGCCTGATAGAGCAAGTGTATTCACTCCTCAGAGAAGAATGGAGGTGAGCCCTAGGAGTCACATGTCCCAAGAAGCTGCCAAAATACCTGTGGAGAATTACATAACTTTGTCCCTTTAGGGCTTAGAAAAAAATGAGTCAGACACTCAGTTCTTAGACACAGTGCCTAGGAAAACAAGAAGAAGGTTAACTTAGGCAGAAATCCATCTATGTGACCTTGGATAAATCATTGAACTTCCTTGGGGGCAACAGTTGAAAGACAAATTTGATACTTTCTACTTAGGACCATGTCATCCCTCCGTGGTTAACCTTCTGAGTCCCCTGAATTTTGTGCCCTCCCATACATATAATTAGATTCTCATTATTTTCAAGGACTTCTGACTACTTTTCAAACTTGACAGTTTACTTGGTGTTATTGAAGATCAAATTTTGATAAACTCAAATGTGGTATGCTCAGGCTTCTACTATTGTATAGTTCAGAAAGAGGATGTTCCAACATGTTATAGAGAGTAACCAGAGGTTTTATCCAATTTGTTGACTCTGTTTCTTCCCAAAATCTAAAACAGAACTTTTCTTGTCAACATAAAATTCCTGTTATTTATGATGTGGCTAAAGAAAAGATAAGAAGTCCCGGAAATGGAATCTGTTATTGCTTGGATAATAAAAACTCAGAACCTTCTTTGGGAAAAAAACGGACAATGATAAAATGCTTTGATTTAGGGTTTGGCTGTGATGTCAAGGTCAGCCAATGAGTGCAGAGAGAATCTGAGAAAAATAAAAAGATAAATAGAAGCAGATGTTTGGAAAGTCTTCTTTGAATATTGCTAGTGAAATTGTATGGTTAGCTATCAAAATTTCAGGGTCACATCTGTCATCCTAATAAGGTTATAATGAAAGGCATTTTAATTGGTGTTTAAAAAACCTCATTAGAACTGTGGTCAACTGCCCTTTACTGGGTGGCATTTTCTGAATTTTGCTGTAAATTTCATATCTGAGGTACTTTTGAGCTCAAGTCCTGGTCTGGGTATTTCTCAAAGAGGTCAGCTGCCATGGACTCCTATTAACTCAAGATCTTTATTTCAAATTAATGTAAGAGAGAAATATGATAAGGGGAAAGGAAGTAAAGTTGAAAAGTTTTGGCTTCTGATTGGTCAGCATCTGTGTTCTCAAAACAAATTTCTTTGTACCTTTAGTTGTTTATGATTTCAGAAAATAGAAAAGTTCTGTCTTAGACTAACCAAAGGCTGTCATTTGAAAAGGTTGAGTTGCCTCACAGAGGAAATAGATCTCTAATAACAGAGCCAAAAAGGAGTAGAGCAGAAAGCTTAGAGATAGGACTCTTAGAAAGGTACTCAGATGAAGGCTGGTCGAAGGAATAAGTACAAATGGCCAAGAAGAGGTTTTGATTCCAAGCCACGATTCAGGGAATTTGAAAAAGAAAATGATCAAGATTAGTGAGAAATAACCAAAACTGTAGTATTGGTATTTGCTTGATAGTTTGCTCCAAAATATTTTTATCTGCTTTACTGATTAGTTTTCAGAAGTGCTACATTTCATAATATAAAATGTGGAAAAGCCATGATTATTACTCTCTGAATACAAAGTGTTGCCTTAATTCAGTTGAATTCCTGCCTTACTGTTTGCCGTTGGGCAAATTACTTGGCGCACTACCTCTGCCCCTCACCTTCTTCATCTGTAAAATAAAGACATGATTCATGTCTGTTTCATGGGATTGTTTTGAGGCTTCCATGAAATGGTGAATATAAATAACTTATAAATTACATAAAAAGAGCATTCAGTGTTTTTGTTGGTGGTAGTGAGGATAATGACCTTGACAGTACTCACAGTGGAATATTCTTTGTTTCTTACTTTGCATTTTTCTTTCCTTTACCTTGATGGCATCTCTACCATATTTAAAAAAAATATTTGACATCCCTTCAAAGGTTGCAAATAAAAAAATCTTTTGTGTATTTTGTTTATACTGCCTCATTTAAAGGTGAAGAAGAAATTGTGAGGTTTAAGGTTGTTTTAAAGGCTAAGTATATTTATATATTTTATATAATAGTATGAAATATATTTAAAGTTCTTCTAACTTTATATACACATTATATACACATATATACACACATTTTATATTTAAGGTTGTTTAAAAAAAAAAAAAACGATTAGAATTAGAAAATTTACAAGAAAGAGAGAGCCAGAGTAAAATATAGCAAGAATGTGAACTAGTTGGCCTGTATCAAAGTCTTAATGGAAAATAGATGACCAAGTCAAAGTTGATAATTTGAGAAGAAAAACAGGTGAGGTTGCAGGTGAACCTTTAGGGACATTTTTCTCCTAAGCCTGAAGGTTTTTTTGTTTGTTTGTTTGTTTTTTAAAGATTTTATTTATTTATTTGACAGAGAGAAAAATCACAAGTAGGCAGAGAGGCAGGCAGAGAGAGAGGGGGAAGCAGGCTCCCCACAGAGCAGAGAGCCTGATGCAGGGCTCGATCCCAGGACCCTGAGATCTTGACCTGAGCTGAAGGCAGAGGCTTTAACTCATTGAGCCACCCAGGAGCCCCTACTAAGCCTAAAGGTTTGAGAGAAGGAGATTGCTATAACCCAAAGAAGAGAATCTATAGAGCAGGTTGGGTTCACTCTCCTTACTCCCTGCCATATGCTGCTGGCTCTTCCCATTAACTGGAAAGAATTGAAAACCAAGGGGATTGAGAGCAGTTCACATCATCTACACAGGGCCATTGGTCTTCGGGAGGAGAAAGTGGATGAAGAAGTGTGAGGGGTGAACTTATTAGGCAGAGAGGACCATAAAGTTGCTAAACAACACTGAAATCTTAAGTAGGATCCAAAGCAAAGAGAGAGAATCAGATGCAAAATTCATGCTCTCAGCAAACAATAAAAAAACCATGTCATTTTCTATGGAGTTATTCTAGACAATTCTAAATTTAAGTGACATTCTGCAAAATTGTCCAACTTGCCAAACACTTGCCTCTTATATAATATTGTTGGATTAAGTACAACAATTAAATTTAGGAAGCACCTGGGAAAAATAATTTTGGTTTTAGAAGTTGGCCCAAACTATTCTTTCTAAAAATAAATAAAATAGATAATAAAATGATCTGTAAAGGCAACTCTTTATTGAGACAATAAAATGCTTTCATTTTTGTCAAGGCATTTTTTTAATTCTGTGTTCCATAAGTACAAGTAGACACTCTATGAAAAAAGTAGTTACAGACCATTAAGAGAGATTTAAGAAGGGATCAAAATACCGATTTATCCCACTCAGAATTATTTCTGTTGTGTCAGGAGGATATTCCAGAGGCCCAAGTTTATAGTGATGAAGTATAAGAAAAAGCATCAGAAATCAGCATTCTAAGTTGAGCACATACAGCTTGGACCATGAATGGTTCTTGTTCACAGAGATGGAATATAAGAGAAAAGCTAGCTACATGTCATCTTATGCTAGTCTTGACAGATCTTGTTTTCTAGATGAACAGACTGTGAGAGAAGCCATCGTGGAAGCAATATTCCCTTTATTTGTTTTGATGGTTTGAATAAAAAATCTGACTAAAGACGTAGCTAGTAGCGCAGAGATTTGCATAACTCTCTTTGGAGAAATCTTTATTTTTGTAAATATAGTATTGGCTAAAGTGGGGACAATACAGTTCTAGACATATGGTTGTTAGTAGCATTAACAAGTGGCTTTGCATATTGTGTTGCAATTTATAAACTTTCAAAAGATGGCATTATTGAAGCCTCACAACAATGCTATGAGGCACAACCCTCTTTACAGTTTCAAAATGGAAAACCTGGGAGATTGAGAGCACTTCCCAGCTCACCAAGCAGTGAATATTCTTGTGGGAATCATGGTTGGAGTGGGTAAGAATCAAACATGAAAATGTTCACCGAAGTCTCCTAAATATATTTTTAAATCAAATCAAACATCTTTGTTTACTAATTTTTTGGGTGCCTTTTGCATTTGTGGTGAGCACATGACAAACATTTACTAATAAATGAATATAATAAATGATTGCATGAAACAGTGACACACAGGAGAGCACTGTCTTGTGCTCATTTAGCTCCTAAGAATGCATATTCTTTTTTTTTTTTTTTAAAGATTTTATTTATTTGACAGAGAGAAACACGGTGAGAGAGGGAACACAAGCAGAGGGAATGGTAGGGGGAGAAGCAGGCCTCCTGCCGAGCAGGGAGCCCGATGCGGGGCTCGATCCCAGGACCCTAGACCATGACCTGAGCCGAAGGCAGATGCTTAACGACTGAGCCACCCAGGCGCCCCAAGAATGCATATTCTTGAGACAGCATGCAGAGCTTTAGAGGATATACAGTGTGGGGTTTCCTGCAAGGTATTTCCACGGCCATGGCTGTGTTTGGGTAGGTGGGAAAGCTGCAGCCGTAGCAGAGCAAGGGGCGCTCCTGGCGGCCAGGGGCTGTGGGTGTGTGCCAGCTTGCAGGGGTCAGGCATGTGTGGCAGTTTAAGGACAGTCTACCTCTCGGGGTGGCCTGGAGGTCTGGAGGCCTACCCAGCCACCATGACAGGCTCTGACAGTCACAAGCAGGTATGGGGCATCCTTAACCCGAAGGCAGAAAGCCTCATCATGCTCCTGTGTCAAAGATCAGGTGACAGCTTGGCTGCCCTGGGCTTGTACTTACTCCGTGAGTCCTCCGTGTGCTGTGCTTGTCTGCAAAACCAGGAATGACACAGTGTCACTGTTGGCCCGTTGTCAGTTTTTGGTACTAGAATCCTCTTGGGCTATTGTCGGTATGCATTCTTTCCACCCTTCCCTGCCTTCCTTAGAACTGTACAAAACAATTTGATTCAGTTAATAGACGAACAGTGTGTCTAAAGGTGGAGACCTCTTTGTGCCCTTGTTAACCAGCCTGTGGAGGTCTACTCAAACAGCCAGATTGCTTTTTGGGAATCCCTCTGCTTCTTTAAACCTTGAATATGCCTTCAGTACCAGGAAATCTTTGGAGAGGAATTAAAGAAGTATCTGTCATGATTAATCCAGATCACTGCCTCTAATGTCACCATTGTGGATTTAGACGTTCCTTCATGACTTTGACCAGGCTTCTGAAACCCCAGAAGGAGACACTTTTGAGTATAGGACAGTACTTCCTTGACTGTGCTTGGCAAAACCCAATTGAGCTAAAACTCCACAGAACCCATATGACCTCTCAAGTCCATTGCCAGGACCTCCCAAACTCCAGTGTGAATTAGGAATGGCCACAACACGACAAAAACTTATAAATATCCCATTTATTCCTCCTGGAAGACCTTGAACCCTGTCAGACTGAGGAAAACACTCTGGGCTCAGTGCAGGTCCTTGACAGGAAGCACTGTCACCAGTCCTGAGGTTAAAATTCCAGGAACTTCACCTGAAACTGTCACCAGGTGGAACACATCCTGATTCTGATAGCTGGAGACTTGGTTTATTTCATGACATGAACACAGGGTTTGGAGCTGGGCAGATCTGAGCTTGAAGCTCTCTACTACCACTGAAGAGGCGTAGGGCTTTAGGCACGTTTCTTAATTTCTCTAGGCTTCAGTGTCCTAAACTGGAGATAAAAATACCTCCCTTATAGGTCTGCTGAGGTGTTCATGTGCAGACTCTTACAGAGAGCATGGGAACAGATGGGCTCCGCAGACATTCCTAACCATGAAGATAATCTCCAGGATTCTCAGAGCTTCCCTCTGTGGGTGCCCCAGTGGCTTTCAACTGCATGGTCTCCTTGAGCCTCACAATAGTCCTCTGAGGGGTTAAGAGCATCTCTGGACACCATTATAAAAAGAGGAAAAAGTATGATCCTAGGAAACTGATTTTTTTTCTCACATCAAACCATCATGTAGAACCAGGACTGACTGTTCCACCTAATACTTTATTCAGGAAACTTTGCTAAATCATATTTTGTAAACATTCTTGCAGTATCTGTACAGAAGAGATTCTAGTTGAGACACAAGGAAGAAGAGCTGTTCTACCTGTGGTTAGCCTCCAAGAAGTTATAGAATCTCCTCCGAGGTTACAAGATGCTAGTCATGCCAATAGTACTGCTGCTAGAAGAATAATATTTCTCCCTCATATCCTTAATCTCACTAAAATGATTTAATCAACTTTACTGTTAGAGTCATTGGCTGTGCTCATTGAGAGAAATGGTGTTATGAGATATTATGAAGCCATTAAAAACAATGAGGCAGATCTATATGTACTGAGATAGGGAAGGATATATATGAGATACGGCTTACTGACATGCAGAGCAATGTGTATAACGTGACTGCATTTTTGAAAAAGTAATATATGCAATTTATATGGTATACATACTATATTAGCTCAGTAACACTGCATATCGAAGTGCAGACTGAGTTTGTCCCTGAGAGTGTGCTTGGAATGGGGAATAGGTAAAGGGCTTAAACATTTTTTTATTGATTTGTTTCATTTATATTTTTACAGTTAAAATGTATTACTCCCTTTAGATTTGTTGAGATTGCTGTCAGCTTACCTTTGGCAATTGCTGCTAGCCAACAGGTCCCATTAGTAGGCAAAATAAAATGAGCCATAATTATTTCAAAAACATAAATAAGTAAAATGAATTACTCTTCTAAAATTAGGGATTACCAAGGGGAAAAAGAAAAGACAAAATTAGTACCATGTTCTGTCATATATTTAGGTGGGTATTTATTGAATAGGAACTTGAGGAGTTCATAATATATTTCCTTACAAAATAATAATGATAAAAATCATATAACTCACATTTTAAATCATATAACTCAATTCTCTTTTATAATTTAAAGTCTTTTACATGCATTATATCATTTGGATTTTGCCCACAAACCTCTAAGTTGGGCAGAGAAGAGCATCTTACAAATTAACATTTTGAGATTTTCAAAGATTAAATCATTTTCCCAAGGTCATATGTAGTTTGCAAGTGGCCCTGGGACAACACTCCTGTTACTTGACTTTTTATTCTTTTACGAGATTTTTCAAGTTCCCTCTATGCGCCGTGTCCCCTGTTCTCTCCACTGTATCACATGCACTGCAACTAGCAAAAAAAGAAAGGAAAATATAAAAGCATATATATAAAATATAAAAGCATCTCAGTCAGTGCCTGAAAATGACACTAACAATTCCTAACCAGTAGATCGCACTGAGATCCAAAACTTACTGTTTACTTTTACTATGTGCATTTTTAATATTTCACCAACTATGGCAGACTGTATTTGCTAACACCAAGTTACAACTTGCTTTTCTGAAAGATGAACTTACTTGTTTCAGCTTCATCCTCTCATTTATATCATTTACCTGAAGAGGAAGCCATTATGTGGTTTTTAGTTGATCTTCCACCTTAAGAAATAATCAAATGCCCACACAATCCTGTTTCTCTCTTCCATAGCAGATTGTCTTTCCTTCATTTTTGTACAGAGGGAGAGGAAAGAATTGGGCTTAAAGGATGGGCCAACATCCATGAGATAGGATAGATTTATAAACTCATTCCTGAAGAAAAATCCTTCTGCCATAATGCCTCAATTAATTTAATTTTTGTGGTCTGGCCTTGCAGGCAGAAACCTGAGACTGTGGATATGCTCGGAGTGAAACACTAAGAGACTGCAAGTGTGCGCTGGTGTTGGCCGGGGAGGCACACCCCATGGGGATCTGGAGAGCGAGCTCTGCCTGCACTTCTCTGTGGATGGAAGGCAGTGCAGGCTAGTGTGATTCCCAGGACTCCTGCTGCAGAGGGAAGGCTGGGGAGAGGGTGAAGTCTCCAGAGCCACAGAGTAGAGGAGAAATGGGCCCTAAGGACTGGTATTTGTTTATACATTCATTCTTTCATTCTCTTCCTAGTTACTGAGAATAGGTACCACCTGTGATACAGATAGAACGATGCTTAAACAGATAGTGTTCTTGCCTCCCTGGAACAATATTCTAAGGTGGAATATGGGGCAAAAAAACAATTTAAAAAAATTAATTACAGATCATGGTAAATGTTAAACATAAAATAAACACAGTACTATGATAGTTAACAACAGTGGGTGAAGGTAGAGCCATACACAGATAGGGAGGTCAGGAAAAATCATAAAGGCAAAAATGATAAGCCTCTGCCTGGTGTCATTCCCATCACTACTGCAAAGTGAACACAGCCTGTCTCCTCCTCTGCCAAACCATAATACTGGTGTCTCCTAAGACTGAGAGTGAGATGCCTAAAACAGTCGTTCCTCCAAAGCTGTGTTATTAACTACTGTGACGTGTTAGCTAATTTTGTGATGTGGCATTGTCATGAAATATTTTCTCTTGCTGAGGAGAAGCAATTTCCTCCTTCTTTACCTTAACTTCTCTCACTTCTAAACTATGGCCACTTCATTTACAGAGCATCTCCATCTACATTCATCTACAGAGCAGAAAGCTCCCTTGATGGTGACCACGGTGCATTTGTTGGGATTAGGAGAGCAGCAGGAGGCTGCTGGGTCTGTAACTTTGTCTAGTGGCTTTGCGCTCGGGGAGGAAAGAACGGGCCTAAATGACAATGAGATGGATTCAAGTTATGAACAAAGGAAGCCTTCATGGCTGCAGAGAATCAGCAAGGACACGTGACTTTTGGCAGCATAGAGTTCTATTCCTAAATAGTTAGGTGGTAAACTCTCCAGAATTGTTTTGTTCAATCCTTATTTTGGGGCAGGAAACAATCTCCACCAGACTTCAGTCCTTTCAGGTCCTATGAAGCTATAATGGAATGTGGTTGCTTTATTCTCCTTTATTAATATACTATTGCGTTCAAAAGCTTTCCATTAGACAACAATGCAGAAAAACCCCAGCATACATTTGAAATGTCTTCCGATAGTCTTTTTTTAGACAAACTATTTAATTGCATGAGCTTTTCCAGATGTGAGGTTCACTCTTTGGGAAATAACAGAGAATTTGTGAATTAAGTAAATTATCCCGCCGTTACGCTATTTTTTTCTGTGTGGTTATATATTATAAATAGAACGTTGAGGTTAATCATTTCAATTGCTAGAAAATGCATTCTTAGAATTGTTTTTCTTGATAAAAATAAATTTTTTAAGGAAAAAAGAAAAGCAGCTGTTTTACATTTATAACAAGATTGGGGTTAAGAACTTAAAATCTCTGTCCTGAGTCAACCTGGTTTCGTCAAAAATTCTGTTGCAGACACATTTCACCTATTTACTCCTGACTTGCATGACCTTTTTGGCTTGATGTGATGCTAATACTGTAATATCCAGATTTGAAATACTGACGTTTCCCTGACCTAAGTGATGTTAATCCTTATAGTCTGTTCTGATGAAATGAACTCTTTTTTGTGTGAATTATCCACACAACTGCTCTAAGCTTCTTCTTCCTGCTACTGAGGCTTCTCTCTTTTCACTGAGGGCATCTCCTTCCCTTGGACTTGGTCTAAAAGGGTTTACATTATCATAGGAGTCCAGAGGCTCTCCAGCAAGTCCTCTTATGTGAGAACACCGGCATCTTGGGACAAAGTCTTAGACTCCTATCTCATAGGGAGAGCGTGAATTTATTCTTTGTCATTCCTGAGAAATATCAACAGATGGTCAGCCTGGAGCGGATTCTTCTTGACCTCCTTCCTTCACATTGGATTATGGGAAGTACTGGGGAGCTGGAGAAAACATTTGGTTTGCACATATTCTACTGCTGTAGTGAAACACTATTTAGCCAGGGCTGTGGTCACCATTCTGAAAGTTTACATTTCTCTGGCATAGGGAGCCAAGTCCTGGCAGAACTCAGGAAGGCCTGAAGGGCATCAGCATAAGGACTACAAGACAAAATGCCCTCATCTTCTTTTACATTTTTCCTGATATATTTGCCTGGAAAGCTGTCTCTGGATATTACGGTCATGACCACTGACGTGAAGGATAGAAAAAAAGAAGGAAGAAATGGTGTCCTCAGTAAAAATGGTTAAAATAAATGCAAATTTGCTGTAGAGGTAAGATGTCTGCAACCTGAAGAATTTAAGATTTAGGTAGAACTATTGTATTAGAGCATCTAGTACAGATGGAAAAGATATTCATGTACCTCGATTCAAATATTTCTGTAAAGTTTCCCCAGTTTTACAGCCCAATGAAGATAAACATGTTGACATGTAGGTTAGTTCAGGAAGAATAAAATATTTACGAGCCATGTGTTTTTACATTTGAAATAAAAATTTTGTTCAATTCTGTTAAAAAAATGAATATTCTTAAAATTTAGATTACTAACTCAAGAATCTGAGAACTTGAATGAGAACACAGGTATAGCTTCTTATATATTATAATATTGACATTTGGGTCGGTTTAAAAAGACACAGAGTAAGGCAACTTTCTCATCATTTCTTCTTATGGCTGTTAAGAGGTGCATGCAGCTAAAGGGGTACAGGTGGCTCATTGCTGTATAGGTTTTTTCCCTTGGGTTGTTTTTTTTTTTTTTTTACTCCTTTCTTCTCCTTCTACGGAGAACTTTTAGTCAAATTATTTACTTCACCTCCCCAGGACTCAGTTCCCTCTTCAAAAAATTCTCAAATCTCTTCTTTCTGTAACATTCAGGTTTTTCAAGGCTTAAAAAGAAAATTGAAGTCATAATGGCCATCATCGTTAGGATGAGCTGCCTCAAATTAATGTTTACTCTTTGCTTCTTTGGAGCCAAACAAGGCCAACCAGAAGAGGCTGGGGGGCGGGGGTAGGCAGAGAAGAGAGGCTTCCAAAGACCTGCCCAAAGTCAGAGCTTGGTTTCTGGTGGCAACTTAACCTTCCCAAGACTCATCAGATTGCCTGGAAGGCAAGCCCACTCCCATTCTCCTTCCACTGTGTGCCCTCCTCTGACCTCAAACCACAACTTGCCTTGATTATGGTTTTAAAATAATTAAGAAAGAAAATATTTTAAAATATACAGCAATTTGTAGAGACTTAGCTCTACATACCCATAAATGAGGTAACCTCAATATCTTGAGAAGGCAGATAATGACCAGTGATGTATGTAAGTGAGGTGGGAGGAGATGAAGAAAGGACTTCTAATTTTGGAAATGAAGAGAGACAGTTCCAAAAGAGAAAGTACAGTTGACCCTTGAATAATTCAGAGGTTAGGGGCGTCAACCCCATGCACAGTCAAAAATCTCTTTTTACTTTCTAAAATCTTTATCTACTAGTAGCCTACTATTGACTGGAACCCTTACCAGTAATATAAACAATCCATTAATACATTTTTTTGTATGGTATATGTGTTATGTACATTTTCTTATGATAAAGTAACCTAGAGAAAAGAAAATGTTATTAAGAAAATTGTAAGGAAGAGAAAATATACTTATATACTGTACTGTATTTATTTTAAAAATCTCCATATAAGTGGACCCACACAGTTCAAACCTGTGTTGTTCAAGAATCCACTATAAAAGGAGATGGTGGTTTGGGCTTATGGATAATGTTATATTTTAGGAAAGAACTCATTTATAGTGAGAAACTCAAATTGATTGTTTAAGATGAATGTAAAAGGGACGATTACAGCCCTGTACTTATATTAATACAGGTATTTAGCCTGCATCTTTTGAGACATTACCACGTGTTGTTTCTTTGCTCAATTCATGGATGTTAATGACAAAATCTCTGCTCTCAAGGAACCCTGAGTAATGGAAGAGACAGATCAGCAAAGTGACAAGGTAGTGTGAAGGCCTGGCTCAGAAATACCATGGGAGTAGAAGGTTGGTACCCAGATCTTGCCCAGTCTTAAAACATGAAGAGTTCTACCAGAAAAGCAGAGAGGGCATTCCAGAACAGAAAGTGCCAAAAAGAAGGTTGGGGGTGGGTGTTCAAGAAGGTGTTCAAGATACTGCTGGCACTTCCAAGCTTCTTGTATCATGTATCATAGGATACATGTGAAGAAATGAAGGGATGTGCAGTTAGAGAGGTAGGCGAGATCTTAATTATGGAAGCCTATGTCAGAGAAACAAATTGGGCTTTTTTTGTTAGGGTTGGGGTTTTACGATTAGATATTTCTTAAGAAGGTCACACTGAGTCAGATGGTGCTAGATTTATTGAATAACCTGACTTTCTGGGACGTACATACCATAATGAACAGCTCAGGGGGTTGGGGCTATACTGAGAAATAGGTAAGGAAAGTGCCCAAGAGCCCAGTATTAACCCCCTATGCCTGCATATCTGTGACCTCAAATATATGTCCAAATAAGATGATTCTAAATGAATGAATGAATGAATGGAAATGCTCCTCTCTGTACTGGGACTATATATTCATGCTTTGCCTTTGGTTATCCTCTAGGGATCAGTGACGAATGCATGGTTCCTATGCTTACATGCCATTAAAGTAGAAAAATATTTCTTCCTTTTCTTTCTTTGTAATGATGGACAAATCAGGTGATCTTAATATATTCACATGTAGTCATTACTCATAGAAATCCACCCAGTGTGGGAAACTGAGGTTCAAGCCCTTGCTCCAGCATGAATTGGATGTGGACAAGAGTCAACAAGGATTATGCCTGCTCTGCTGGCAGAACCATTCTCAAATGGCTTTTCACATGTTCAGCTCTTGCTGCTTCTTGTCGACAAGTTCCAGAATGCCTGGGATGAATCAGCTGACTTTCCCTATAGCTTTCAGCATGGGCTGGGCAATTCCTTTGAAAAGCCTTGGTCTGACTTTATTACATGTCACTTTGATAAGGTATTAGGTGAAATCTTGGGAACTTCCCTGATCAGTCAGAATAAACATGTGTTATGAAGTCAATCACTAGAGAAGAAAAGTATTTTGACAGTAATGTTGTTGTTTGAAGTATTATTTCTTCAATTAATGAAGGGAAGGCCTACATCACCCCCATACTTTTCTTTTTAACTCTGGTTATCTGAAAAGCCATTTAGTGGAATGACACCTAATAAAACTTTCCAAAATTGCTTACGCACTGTCATTGACTTGCCGTGGTTGCTGAGAGAGTCTCTAAATGGATCATTTGGTGACCGCAACAATAGATAGACTTAGGGTAAATGACTCTTTGCCTTACAAGCCATAGGTGGCCTTTACTGATACCATACTGTTGAAGTAGTGAAAACACATGCAAAGGTAAACTCTTTTGAACACAGTAAAAACTGTGTTCCTTCGAACCCTTTGAAAACAGGGTTAGGCTGTAGGCTGAGCCCCATTATTTATTTTAAGCAATGATTAGGGTGCTAAATTTCTATATTAGTGGTTCTCAGAGTATTGTTTACAGATCCCTGGATGTCCCAAGATTCTTCTGCATGGTTCACGAAGCCAAACACTTTTCATAATAATACTTAACATATGATTTGCCTTTTGGTCTCTCTTGACATTTTTTCTGAATGTACAAAAGCAGTGATGGGTGAAACTGCTGGTGCCTAAGCAAAAATCACGGCAGAACACCAAAACATGCTAGCAGCCGTTGTATTCGCCACCACCACATACGTGCAGGGAAAAAAAATGATTCTGCTTTCACATAAAGTTGTCCTGATGAAACAGGAAATGATTAATCTTACTCAATCTTGATTTTTGAGTACTTTGTTCTGTGTATGTTCTGTGCTATGTGACAAAATGGGAAGCATTGGATAATATACTTCTGCAAATTGAAGTATGGTGGTTGTCTAAAAAAAGAAAGTATGCCCTTCTTTGAGTTCAAACTAAGCTACATATGCTTTTGACAAGTTATAGTTGCTATAAGTTATTATATAGTTATTATGTAATAACTATATAATATATAAATATATATATAAACATATATATAATAGCTATCTAATAACTACTATATAGTTATTATAAGTCATATAAGTTATGACAAGTTGTATAGTAAGCCTGTCACTTCAAAGAACACAATGGTGGATTTTGTTGCTAATAATAGAATTTAAGCTTTCAAGTAAAAGTAGATTTTTGAAAATGCTTATCTGTCACCAGGAGCTTGACAGCTTCCCAGTATTAAAAATATTTTCTGATAATGTTAGTGGTGATATAATGAATGCAATTTTTTGTTATGGTGTCATTATATCATGATATATGTGTATAATATATTTAATATATACAGATTAAGTTAGATGTGTAAAAATTTGGAAGATCTGCACAACTCGTGAACTGGTATTTTCCAGATGACCAATGCGTGATGTTAAGCAAGCAGGGGTAAAAGCTCCATTCGAAGTGCCAAGAGGTGACAGAATTTTAATGAAATAGCACATGGAAGATTCATTCATGTGGTTTCATATTACATATTGCAGCTAATATTTAAGAAACTATTATTTGTCGGGGCGCCTGGGTAAGTCAGTTGGTTAAGTGACTGCCTTTGGCTCAAATCATGATCCCAGAATCCTGGGATCAAGCCCTGCGTTGGGCTCCCTGCTTCTCCCTCTCTTTCTGCTTGTGCTGTCTCTCTCTCTCTCTCTCTCTGTTGAATAAATAAATAAAATATACAAAAAGAGAAACTATTACTTGTCAGATTGTGATAGTGTTCTGATTATCTGAAAAAAGCATTAAAACACTCTTCTAATTACACATGTGTATGAGGCAAGATTTCATTCATATATTTAAAACAAAACAACATATTATAACAGATTAAATGCAGATTAATGTTAAATAGATTAGTTAGATTAAACTAAGAGAATCCAGCTGTCTTCTATTACAAGTTTTTTTTCCTTGGAAAATAAGGTTTTTTTCACAAAAGATTTAAATTAGGTTGACATATAAATAACTTATTTTAAAATAAATCAGTAAATATTTAAAAATTTTTAAGTTGTTGCGGTCCCTGAGTGGCTCAGTCAGTTGAGCATCTTGATTTTGGCTCAGATATGATCCTCAGGGTCATGAGATCAAGCCCTGTGTTGGGTTCCAAGCTCAGAGTGCAGTGTACTTGCGATTCTCTTTTTCCCTCTCTCTCAGCCCCTTCGCCTGCTCACACTCTGTCTCTCTAAAATAAATAAATATATAAAATCTTAAAAAAAAGTTTTAAGTTGTAGTTTCTAGTATGGTAAATACTTAACAGATGTAACCCACATAAATAAAATTACTTTGAAGTCCTCAGTAATTTTTAAGTGTGTCAAGGGGCCCTCAGACCAAAGAATTTGAGAAGTGCAATTTTGTTTTCAGAACTAGATAAAACTAAATCCTACCATAGTTATCATCAGTGTAATAGGAATAACTTACATTAAGCTGAAATTAGAGGCACCCTATTGAGTGATCAGGTAACCACTTTTCTGTGTAAGCAGTTTTTTCCCGCTGGTCATATGACATCTGTTTACTGGAATGTGATTAACAGTCATCTGGGGGACAATCATTGGAAATAAGGAAAACATCTGATAGTTAAGATTGCACTTATTTGAAACATTATTTAAGGTGTTTTGTAATTTTAGTCTTCTTTGATTCTGTAATGAATGAGTAAAATTTTGCTCTGGAAGTACAAATAGTTGCTAATTTGATCCTAAAAGTTTTAAAGACAGAAAGTATGTTCTTGCTTCAAACTTCATTCTGCATTTCTGATTATGACTTTTCTCTGCTTAGATGTATAGATTCTCCACATTCACAGAGATAAGCGGGTCTAAATCCCTTAGCATGTGTTCAAGGACCTTTGCAATCAGGCATCAACCCTCACCAGCCTTATTTGTTACTTTTCTTACATCATCCTTCTCCTAGAGGGATGTTTTTCTTCTAGAGAAAAACAACTCTATTTATTAGAGGGGGTGTTGAGTAGAGGAGAGAGAGGAGAGGAGAGGAGAGAGAATCTCAGTCAGTCTCCTTGTGGAGCTTAGAGGCCAACATGGGGCTCAGTCTTATGACCCAGAGATCATGACCTGAGCTGAAGGCAAGAGTCTGATGTTCAACTGACTGAGCCACCCAGGGGCCCTGTCTTGGGACTTTTGTTTTTGTTTTTGTTTTTGTTTTTGTTTTTAAAGATTTATTTATTTATTTGAGGATGCAAGCACGAGAGAGCATGAGCAGGCATGGGTGGGGGCGGGGTAGGGCAAGAGAGAGAGGGAGAGGAAGAAGTGGGCTCCTTGCAGCAGGGAGCCCAAAGTGGGGCTCGATCCCATGACCCTGGGATCATGACCTGAGCTGAAAGCAGATGCTTAACCAACTAAGCCACCTAGGTGCCCCTCGTCTTGGGACTTTTGAACATCCTCTTTCCTCTTCTGGAATGTTTTTATTCCTGCTTTCCTCTATTCAACAAATTCTTATTCATTCCTCAAGATCAAGGGTTATGTACCTTCAATGAGGAATCATTTTTCATCCACGTATTCATTCAACACATGGGAGATGCTGGGTAGTGGTGAACTGAATCATACATGGTTCCTACTTTCATACATCATGTAAATAATCACACAAACAAAAGTTGGCAGTTGTGGTGAATGTCCTTCTATAAGAGATTCAGGTTGCTGTGAGAATTGTAGTGAGAGCATTTGTCCTGGGCAGGGAGGTCAGTGGAGGCTCCCATGAGGATGTAACACTTGATGTAAGCACTGGATAATGATAGAGATAAAAAGGGAAGAGGGAGGAAAAGTGCCCTACATGGGCAAGGGCCTTGACAAAAGAGGGCGTTTGGATGCTAAAGACTAGAAGAAGAGTACTGGGTTGAGTGGAGTGAGGGCGAGAGGGAGAGCTTATACACTTGAATTGAGATAAGAGGTAGAACCCAAAGCAAGCAGGACTCTGTGCACATGTTAATGAGCTTCATCTTTAACCTAAGGGATTTATGAAACTATTAAAAACTGGGTGGATGGTGGAGTCTCAGATTTGCATCTTGAAAAGACCACTGTGGCTGTTACAGAGGAATAGACTAAAGAGAGGCTAGAGTCAATATAGGGAGATCAGAAATGAGGTTGGTGTAATAATCTAGCAGCACAATGTTGGTGGCTTGGATTAGGAAGATGAAGAAAAGTGGGTGGATTTCAGTGAAACGGAATGGACACGGTGATGGACTGGAAATACAGGATGGTGTCAAGGATGATACCTGGGATTCTAGCTTATGCAGCTGAATGCATGAAGAAGCCATCTGCTAAGCTAGGAGGGCCCTGAAGGAGGACCAGGCTTAGGAGGGAGCGCCAGACTTCCCCAGAAAAACGTAGTGACTGCTGTGGCCCTAGCTTCATACCTTTGCTACAGAACTCTCATTTCATAAGGACATTTGTCTTTTTTCCTTCCCTACCTCCGTCCCTCCCTGCCTTCTTTCCTCCCTTCCGTCCTTCCTTCCTTCCTTCTGGTTGATGTTGCCCTTTCTACTATGGGGGAAGCCACCATTGTGTGAGCCTTTATAGGAGATGGAACACAACCACCCAGTGCAGAAAACAGCAGTAGACCCCGCAGTTTCTGCCCAGCCTTGACACAGAGGTCTCAGGTAAATTGGGCTATGGCAATTATTTGCTTCCATATAGGACTTTGAATTCAGAGCAGTGGAAAAAAATGAATTTATAGTTGATTTCATGACATTAGTGTTCGGTAGTGCTGTGGAAGAGACCCGCTGGGGTGGCAGTAGCGCCAGGGGTAGTGTTCTACTCAGGCTGATCTTCCAGCGTCAACTTTGGTATGAATCGTGCTTCTCAGTCTCTCCTGATGACTACCCATTTTCTAAGTCTGCTTCCATGGCCTTTTTTTTTTTTTTTTAAAGATTTTGTTTATTTGACAGAGAGAAACACAGCGAGAGAGGGAACACAAGCAGAGGGAATGGTAGCGGGAGAAGCAGGCTTCTTGCCGAGTAGGGAGCCCCATGTGGGGCTCGATCCCAGGCCCCTGGGATCTGACCTGGGCCGAAGGCAGACGCTTAACGACTGAGCCACCCAGGCGCCCCTGCTTCCATGGCCTTTTAATTGCACACAAACTGATGATGATAGCTAACATCTCCTGAGTGTTTAACATGAGTCAGGCACGGCTCCGATCAGTTCACATATATTCAGTATTGTAATCCTTACAAGGGACACATACTACTGTAGACCTCATTGGCAAATGAGAGTGTACAGCATAGGGTGGTTTAGGAATTGCCACATGGGCCCTATGGCTAGTAACCGAGAAAGACAGAATGGGGACCTTAGGGCCTGGTTCCAGGCTAGCCTTCTTAGTAAAGATAGATTTTGCTGGTACACTTGGTTCTGTGGTCTCTTTGCCCCTGGAAGCTCCAGACACATGAAGGGCAAAGACAGAGTGTTGGGCTTAGTGCTTGGCACAGTGCACACGCAGGAGGCCTTGAGAGCCCTTGGGGTAGCAGCAGGAATATTGTCCCCAAGATTCACCCCCCTCCCTTTGCTGCAAGCATGGGTATTACTCCTACCTGCCATGGCTTTGCGGGGCAGGGTCCCCAGCGCCACGCTCTTTGGTAAATGCTTTCTCTGCCCCATGGCACTTGTTAACCCAGGGTTGCAGGTGCCAAAACAGGAATGAAAGCTCCTATTGTCCAACGTCCATACAAGGGATCTGTGCTGAGGTTTTTGTGGGGACAGGGGAATGCTGAAAGCCAGCTGACAACACAACAGGACAGAGTGAAACTGTGTAGTTTCGATTCCCTCAGAGGAGGGAACTCATTTGTTCAGAGCAGCTGAAACAGTTAGGAAACCACACAGTGTCCGCATTCCATGGGAAGCAGCCTCCGTGTCCCCAAAGCCAGTGGAGCGGCACTCCCTGAAGGTGATACTGTCCCAGTGTAGCTCATTCCCTCCCTGAAGACTTCATGTTGCACAGGGAGCCTTTCGGGGCTGATTTGGGGAGGTGTGAAGAGGGCTGAGTTTGGTATGGAGTCTCTGATTCGGAAGCTCCTGAAGATCGAGGGCCAGGAACCAGGGGCCCGGGGTTCCTCTGTGGCCTCTAGCTTACCAGTGTGGGACATGGCATAGAGCAGCGTCTCTGAAGCCTCGTTGCCAGACCGCGTGTAGCTGCAGGGTTTCCCTGACAGTCTTGGATAACTTGTGATCTAAAAGACATTCAGACCAGCTGGAAAGACAGATTGTTCCCGGCCTGGGTCTCTGGGGAGTTTGTAAGGGTCACTTTGAGCCCAGAGACTATAGGCAGTGCTGAGCTGTCCTTGTAACTTTATTTGTTTGTAGGACCCAAGACAGGGTCTGAGGGAGTCCACATAGGTCTGTGATTATAGGTTCCTATTCTCCTTCACCACCGCCCTCACTTCTGTTCCTGCCCGAGGTGCAGGCCTCACCATTTCAGTGTCTGTGGTGCTCTCTGCTGGCAGCTGGAGACTTTTTGTTCCCTGGAACAGGATGCCTCTATGATACCATGTAGGCCCCTCTTTCTGATGCCTTGGACCACAGAGAGCGAATTACAGGGGATTTGGTCAACAGCCAGTGTCTAGACCTTCCCATTCCCTGAAGGGCTTCTCTTGCCCATTTAAGAGTCAATTATCTTTCCCATAAAGATTCAGTCACAATTAAAACTAACCCCCCCCCCCCCAACCGTCTTCTTAGTAGCTGATTCCCTGGGGTTGTAATGCTCTCCCAACTGGGCCAAAGCTATAGCTCATCTCCTGCAGGCAGGAGGCCTTCCAGGCAAACCAGTCTTAGGTTTCTCTGTTTTTGTTTTGTTTTTTTTTAAATTTTGTTTTGTTTTTCCAAATAGTAGAACCAAGGGCAACGATGCCCTCCGGCATGGCTCTGGCCAAAGAGTACCTTGACAGAAAAGGAAGAAGAAGGGTTTGGCGCTTCTCCCCATAATTTTTAGCAAACACCCTCACCCTAAATAAATATTAAATCCAGGTGAAAACAGTATGCTTACTAAGCAAATACAGCTTTCAAACACATCTCCTGGCCCCACCTTCTGGCCACATCACTACCTTCCATACGACCACTACACATCCGCATCCGGCGATGCAGAAATTCTTGATGCTGCCAAAGCCACAGGATCAGAGATCAGAACCAGTTTCAGAAGTTCAGGATCCATGCCATGTCTCATTTTCCATTAACTGAGTTTGTTAATGCCTCGCAATCCCATGCTGCCCCCAGAATAGCTGTTCTTCCTCAATTTCTGTCAATGATGAGAACTGACAGAACAGTAGTAGGAAACCAGTTAACTTCCTTCAGAGATACATCAGAAAGGCTGAGAATGGGTCACTCTAAAAGAAAGTGTATCCATGAACTTATTTTAATTAAAGTTTTAAGACTGTAATGTGAGAGAAGCAAGGTGCAGAATACTATTTGTCAAAAGAGGGGGGAGGTGGGGCGCCAGGGCAGCTCTGTTGGTTAAGCATCTACCTCATGGCTCAGCTCTAGATCTCAGGGTTGTGAGATTGGGCTCCATTAAGATTCTTTCTCTCTCTTCCCCCTCAACCCCTCCTCCCCACCTAAAAAAAAAGCAGGGGGACGGAAGGGGAAGGGAATATGTGTATGTGTATATATACATGTATGTATCTTGCATATGAATTAAATATCTGGAAAGATACCCAGGACTAAAAACAGCAAATACTTATTGGCGTCTACTTTGTGACAGTTACTCTTCTAAGCATTTTACATATACTAAAACTTATTTTTAGTCCACAAAAACTATGAAGGTGCTGTCATTATTATGCCCATTTTTCAGACAGGAAAACTGAGGCACAGTGGGGTTAAGTGTTCTGCCCAAAGTTACATGTCTAGAGAGTGCAGAGCCAGAATTAGAGCTCAAGCCACCTCTGGGCTGCCTCTAGGAAAGAGAACTCATTGGCTGAAGGACGAGAGTGAGGGAAACATCTAGTTCTGTGCTTCTTAGTACCTTTTGGATTTTGAATTAATGTAAGTGTGATATATATTACATGCATAAAAGAATAAAAATGTAATAATAAAATATTTTAAATGAAATATAAAGTTTTAGATTAATTTTAAAAATTACACCAACTCAGAGATTCAGTAGGAACATGGTGTTTAATAGCCCAGATCCAGGGCCAGACCACCTGGGTCCAAATTCTGCTTCTGTCGCTAAAACTAGAACAAATTTGTATCCTCTCTGTGCCTCCCAGGGTTATTATTTTGAGGATTAAATGAGTTAATATTCTTAGAAGAATGTTTGAAACATACAAAGGGCTAAGTATTAACTATCATCATCTAAAGTTAAAAACCTAAACTTACTTAACAGTCAGGAAATACTGAGTGTTTACTGTATGCCAGGCACTGTATATGTGCCAGGCACTGAAAGGGCCTGTGAAACTGGAAGACAGCATCCATCGGTGGTAGAGTCGGATGTCCTGGGTGCTGGAGAGCCTTTTGCTGCTTGGGTGGAACAGCTGACGCTTAGCCCCAAAAGTCTTCCCTAGGCTTGTTTCTTTCTCAAATCTTATGCCTCACTGAACGCCCAGCAAGAAATATCATAACTAGTTGATATTTTCTCTGCTCTTACTTACACTCATGTGACATCTTTTCCAGGAAGTACAAGATAATTTTACTGTAGTTTATGAAAAACATCACTAACTGAAGCTGTTTTCCATGCTGTACTTGGCATACCTGAGTTCATCTGTGTAGCAGGTCCAAGTAGACCATATTGGAGACATAGATGCTGGGTGCATGCTAATTTCTAATGCTACTTTAAGAATATTTTACAATAGCTCCTTGCTTCATTGTTGTAACAGAAAGAAGGCACATCCAAGACTTCGATAGTTATTACTATTACTATTATTGTCTATTGACAATATTCTCTTAATGTAAGCTCCATGAAGGCAAGAATTTTGTCTCTTCATTGTTATATCCTCAGTACTTACAACAAGGCCTAGTATACAGTTACAGTTGGTGCTTAACATATACTCATTGAATGAATGAATGAATAAAATAATAAAATAATAATAAATAATAATAGAATAAAATAATGATAGAACCCACAAGGCAAATGTTGTCAAATTCACTTAAGGAGGGCACGTATTGCATGGAGCACTGGGTGTTATACAAAATGAATCATGGAACGCTACATCAAAAACTAATGATGTACTTATGGTGACTAACATAACATAATAAAAATAAGTAGTGTGCAATCTCGACACTAAAAAACAAAGAAAAAACAACAACAACAACAACAAAGTAGAGGAAACTGAGTCCTAAGGGGTTATTTGGCCTACCCTGGGGCCAGAAAACTAAAATGCATCCTCAGTTTTGTGTGGCTTTGAATCCTATCTTCTCCTAATGCCAAATTGAATCCTACCAATAACCTCCAGCTTGACCTGGAAGGATGAAAGGGGCTGTATTATTGCACTTGGGTTTGGTTTGGTTGTGCTGTCCTTTCACAGGATCAAGAATTTGTTACCAGTGCTTGTGTGTAGGTCACCTTTTGTCCCAGGCATGTCCCTCACCTCCAGACAGAGAAAGGACAGGTGCTGTGGAAGAGGGACAGCATTTGTGAACCAAAGCCACAGAGGCTTAGAACAGAGGCTTCTAGAAGTCCCAGAAATACGCCAGCACTGAAAATTAACATTCAGGGAAAGGGAGAGTACAGACTTCATCAAGGCAAGGATTTCTATTTACTTTGATCGCTGATGACCACCAAACTCCTGGATTATCATTTGGGACTCAATAACTATTTTTCGAAGGAATGAACAAATAAATGAATAGGAGAGTGGATGAGGAAGAGCAGGAAAAGGGAGGAAAGAAGGTGGACAGAATGCAAGAAAAAGGGAGAGATGACTGTATAAAAAGAAGGATATAAATCTCAGGGGTTGGTGACTGCTTTTTTTCCCTTCTGTTTTCTGAAGTATGTGTTTTACTGAAACAAAGGAAAAAATTGGGCTGAGAGACTAAAGACGGTTTTTGTTTTGGAATTACACACCTTGGTTCTAACTCACTTCCATAGCTGAAATAGTTTGAATATTCACTTACCTATCTCTTTATGCCTAACTTTCCACAAATTGAAATGGTTTGCCATGTATTGGTGAACATCAGAGAAGGGGTTAGAGGAGCAACTGATGAGAAGGAATAAGAAATCCCTTTCTGTTACTTTGATGAATGATTTTGAAGCTCCCACATGGACTTGGGTTTATTAGTTGTCAATAGCTTGACCAGTAGGAATGTTGCTCAATTTACAAGTAATATTTGCCTAAGTATGCTTAATCACAAGCTTCTGTGTCCAAAGATTGTTTCACTGTTGCTACATGACTTTTCTCCCTGCGGGCTGCCCCTTGAACCAGAATGTTTAGTTCTTGAGCTCTGTCCCATAGAGGTTAACTGTCCCTAAGCAAATACAGACCCGTAAGTCCTACAGATCAAGGGAAACCTCATGTAAAATGCCTGGGCCAGAGAGAGGGAATGCATGGGACACCACTAACAATCATTATCTTTGGATAGAAGTCAGTGTCCTGTTCAACCGTTAGCTCTGCTTGCCCAAAATCCTATCATACAGCAATGGGTTGCTTTTTCCAGCTGTGATAACCAGGAGGGTTTTTCCAGGCTACCAAGTTAAAGAGCAGAGAGCTTAAGAACAAGTCAAGTAATATAGCCAGAAGGTATGTTACTTACTATATTATACTTATAATATAGCCAGGAGGTATATCCCCTGACCTCTAGGTTGCGGGGAGGTGCTGTGGCCTCTGGTCCCAACTCTGATCGGGATTGTGGGACTCCAGCAAAGGCTCTTAACTCTTTCCCGAAAATAAGTGCGTTTGTTGGAAAAGAAGAAGAGCACGTTGAGCCCTGTCTAGAGAACAACAGAATTCATTCTTTGCTGATTTACTTCAGTGACCAAGACCAGTCCTACCATTTGTGAAGTGGTCACAGACCTTCCTACTGAAGAGACAGAGATAATTAGTGATTCATAAGCGCTGGCAGTGTCTTAACTGTTCCTAAGAAGTGTTTCATTCTCATTAGGCTGCTTCAAATAGAGAAGAAAGGACATGAAAAAGACTGATAAATAATTTAATCAGTCACAAAGACCATCATTCAATTGAGAACAGATACTGAGTTCTTGTCTTTTAATTTGATGTCCAAAATTATTTGTTCATAAGATCACAGGTGATTTTCTGAAGAGAGTCATGCTTGCTGACAAACACTTTGCTTAGAAATATGCCCTGTGCTCCCATTTCAAATATTGCGTCAGTGAATAAGAAAGAAAACATTTCATTGAAAATTCCCTTGTGTTTTCCACTCCATCACTCCTATGATTAATTTTCTTCATGAAGAACGGGGTGTCACCAGAATTTCAAAAATATTTTCCAAATGTTTTCCATAATACAAAGGCTAATTTTTCTGAGGCCTTTTATCTTGAATCACCCAAGCTAACTTCCAAGTGCATTTTTATGTAGTTTTGGAAGTATCTTCCTCTGCTTTTCATAACATTTTCCTAATTTTTGCCAAACTGATTTTGAAATGATAAGAGGAAAATCTAGCGACTTCAAAATCAATTAATGTCTGGTCATAGTTGTCAGGCAGGCAAATTCACAGTAGTTTAGGTTATGGAATGTCTTTTAATTTGCATTATTTGCCTGTAAACAAGGCATTTGTATGCAGAACAAACATTTGAGTAGGGAAGTAATGTGATTAATCCATCCATGATTTGTTAAGAGCTTTTGAGAATTCTCACTCTGTCCTGTTGTTCTTTTCCTCAGTCCCTTCTCACTGTCTGGAGATGATTGAAAATACTGTCTCCCATCTGTTTTCAAGATCTTGAAATTATAAAATTATAACATTGTGCTTTTCTGTTTGAGCATAAATACTTCAGTAATTGATGGCATTCATTAGTGAAAAATAACTGTCTTGTAGATGGTCCTGTCCTACTGTAGTCAATAGTTTGGGATAGTCCACAATTTAAAATTTAAATTTTAAAATAAAAAATTAAATATTAAAGTTATTTATATATCCATAGAAGTTATTTATATTACTATTACATTAAAACATAAATGTCTTCTCCCCAATTTATACTTATCAAGAGAAAGTGGCCTCCAACTCCATCTGCTTGGAGAACGCACATATGTAGAGCTACAAGGCAAATTTTAATATGTCTAACTTCCTGTTTGCAGTCAGTGATTGGATTTATTTAATTTGGGCCCAAATGACCTAGAAGTTATAGGAGTAGAAAGAGAAAAGTGACATCATTTCACTTGCACATCAGCTCATTGATACCCTTGCACATGTGGATTAGCTTACTTTGCTTTTTCTAGATGCTGAATAGCAAGGCAAGAAAGAGGTAAACTCTAGCCCTAAGTAGTATCTAAGCTTCAAATAATTCTAAATAAATAATTTCTATGACAAAGCAAGTGGCCCTTGCTAGTTGTGTTAATGGTAGGAAGATAACAAAGAAAAGAGAAGAAAACAGATGTTATAGAAGAATTTTCAAGGTCACTCAAGGAAGCTTATCCTTCTCATCCTTCATTCTCTCATTATCTCTCTTAAATGGCACTTATAATAACACGATGATTAACTAGGCCCAAGAATGAGCCTAGTGAGCTCTCACCAAAGAAGACTTCGTGGACCAGGGACTCAATGGGAACATTTCAAAGACTGTTCTATCGAACTAAAGACTGCGTCTTCCTACTGACTCTGATTTGGCCACTTCATCTTGGTTACTGCACTCTTTTTAGAGAAAACGTTTTCTTAATTTTCTTTTCTTTTTTTTTCTTGACGAATAGGACATTTTGGTAAATAGGAACATACCTAAAAGGGGAAAAAAAAAGTTGCTAAAAGAAAAAAAAAGATGCAAGGTTGTGAACTTAAAATTCACAAAAGAAGAAATACAAGTGGCTACAGAATTTTTTAAAAGCTACTCAGATCTGGTTTTGAAATGACAGGACATTGAAAGTATAGATTGCTCTGGGCAGCATAGACATTTTAACAATGTTTATTCTTCTGATCCATAAGCATGGAATGTTTTTCCATCTTGTTGTGTCTTCTTTAATTTCTTTCATGAGTGTTCTGTAGTTCCTTGAGTATAGATCCTTTACCTCTTTGGTTAGGTTTATTCCAAGGTATCTTATGGTTTTTGGCGCTATTATAAATGGAATTGATTCTCTAATTGCCTTTTCTACAGTTTCATTGTTAGTGTATAAGAAAGCAACTGATTTCTGTGCATTGATTTTGTATCCTGTCACATTACTGAATTGCTGTATGAGTTCTAGTAGTTTGGGGGTAGAGTCTTTGGGTTTTCCACATGAAATATCATATCATCTGTGAAGAGAGAGAGTTTGACTTCTTCTTTGCCAATTTGAATGCCTTTTATTTCTTTTTGTTGTCTGATTGCTGTTGCTAGGACTTGTAGTATTATGTTGAACAAGAGTGGTGAGAGTGGGCATCCTTGTCATGTTCCTGATCGCAATGAGAAGACTCTAAGCTTTTCTCCATTGAGAATGATATTTGCTGTGGGTTTTCCATGGATGGATTTTATGAAGTTGAAGAATATTCCCTCTATCCCTCTACTTTGAAGCATTTTAATCAGGAAAGGATGCTGTATTTTGTCAGATTCTTTTTCTGAAAACATTCTATGCTCATGGATTGGAAGAATAAACATTTTTGAAATGTCTGTGCTGTCCAGAGCAATCTATACTTTCAATGCCATCCTGATCAAAACACCAGCAGCATTTTTCAAAATGCTGGAACAAACAATCCTAAAACTCGTATGGTACCAGAAAAGACCCCAAATTGTCAGGGGAATGTTGAAAAAGAAAAACAAAGCTGGGGGCATCACATTGCCTGATTTCAAGCTTTATTACAAAGCTGATCACCAAGACAGCATGGTACTGGCACAAAAATAGACACATAGACCAGTGGAACAGAGTAGAGAACCCAGATATGGACCCTCAACTCTATGGTCAAATAATCTTCAACAAAGCAGGAAAGAACAACCAATGGAAAAAAAGACAGTCTCTTCAGTAAATGGTGCTGGGAAAATTAGACAGCTATATATGGAAGAATGAAACTCGACCATTATCTTATACCATACACAAAGATAAACTCGAAATGGATGGAAGACCTCAATGTGAAACAGGAATCCATCAAAATCCTAGAGAACATAGGTAGTAACCTCTACAACATTGGCCACAGTAACTTCTTTCAAGACATGTCTCCAAAGACAAAAGAAACAAAAGCAAAAATGAACTTTTTTATAAAGACAAAAAGCTTCTGCACAGCAAAGGAAACAGTCAACAAAACAAATAGGCAACCCAAGGAATGGGAGAAGATATTTGCAAATGACACTACAGACAAAGGGCTGATATCCAAGATCTGTAAAGAACTTCTCAAACTCAACACCCAAAAAACAGATAATCATGTCAAAAAATGGGAAGAAGACATGAACAGACACTTTTCCAATGAAGACATACAAATGGCTAGCAGACGCATGAAGAAATGTTCATATTCATTAGCCATCAGGGAAATTAAAATCAAAACCACATTGAGATACCACCGTACACCAGTTAGAATTGCAAAGATCAACAAGGCAGGAAACAACAAATGTTGATGAGGATGTGGAGAAAGGGGAACGCTCTTACAGTCTTGGTGGGAATGAAAGCTGGTGCAGCCACTTTGGAAAACAGTGTGGAATTTCCTCAAAAAATTAAAAATAGAACTACTCTGTGACCCAGCAAATGCACTACTGGGTATTTACCCCAAAGATACAGATGTAGTGAAAAGAAAGGCCATATGTCCCCCAGTGTTATAGCAGCAATGTCCACAATAGCCAAACTGTGGAAAGAACTGAGATGCCCTTCAGCAGACGAATGGATAAAGAAGATGTGGTCCATATATACAATGGAATATTACTCAGCCAATCGGAAAGGATGATTACCCAACTTTTGCATCAACATGGATAGGACTGGAGGAGATTATGTTGAGCAAAATAAGTTAAGCAGAACAAGTCAATCATCATATGGTTTCACTTACTTGTGGAGCATAAGGAATAATATGGAGGACAGAGGAAAGGAAAAAGTGAATTGGGGGAAATCGGAGGGGAAGATGAACCATGAGAGACTGTGGACTCCAAGAAACAAACTGAGGATTTTAGATGGGAGGGAGGGGGAGGGGGAGATCAGTAAGCCTGGTGGTGGGTGTTAAGGGGGGCACATATTGCATGGAGCACTGAGTGTTGTACATAAACAATGAATCTTGGAACACTGCATCAAAAACTAATGATATATTTTATGCTGACTAACATAACGCAATAAAAAAAAGTAAAAA
>CM053609.1:51370176-51402925 GCA_028646535.1 Procyon lotor
GTATCATATCTGGAACAATAAAAGAGAAAAGCAACACATAATAAAATGCATGTAGTAAGCAAAGAAAAATAAGCAATAACAGAAGACAGCTAATATAAAACAGGGCCTTCTTCCTAGGCAACGAAATAAAGAAGATAATGATAATAACAGATAATATTTATGGAGCATTTACTGTACAATAGGGTCCATTCTAAGCCCTAATATGTATCAATTCATTAATCCTCCTAATAATTGTAGAATTAAGAAAGTAAGGCACAGAAAGGCTAGGTAGCTTGCCCAATGTCATACAGCTATTGAGTGACAGAGACAGAAACCAAAGCCAGGGAGTCTGACAGAGGTCCACATGGTGGGCAGACAATAACCTTGAGATTTATTAGACTATAAATTACTACAGGTCATCCTTGTGTTCTCAGAGTCAGGCACCTACTAGTCACCCATTTGTTGAAACAAAAGGAGCTGAAATGAAGGAGCTGGGAAAAGAGAGGAAAAGAAGCATCGAGGTCACCACACTCAGTGGAATACCAGAGGCAGAAGTGAGCAGGCCTCTGCCTGTGTCCCCAGGGTGAGCCCTCGGTCACATTCAGGGAAGAAGTCCAGGGCATGACACAGCTTTGTGAGGCTGCAGAGAGGACTGCAGAGCAGTGGCAAGCTGGTGCATGGACCAGGGTCCTCAATTCTCCCCAGAGAAGAGGGCATTCACATGCCACATTGATGCCATGAGCAACAGGTGTCTTCTGATTCGGTGACTCGTCTTTGCTCCACAAATACAATAAGCTACTGTAATGGCTAAAAATGTATTCTGGATTTGCAGTTCAAATGGCTAAGTAACGTGGCCTCCAGTGTTTATCAGGAACGCTTGCCATGTTTAGACAAACCAAGAGAATAACCGGGTAACATCCTGAGATTTGGCACTCGGAGAAACAACGACAGCTGGTGCCCTGGGCGCTTCTGTCTGACCACCTCTCGAAGCTCAGAATGTGTGCGCACCACACCATGAAATGGCTAGGAAAGATTCCGCCGTCCGCCTTTACAAGGGCATTCAACTCTTCCACTTCCTCACATGACCCTGTCTCACTTTGGCTGCTTTGCTTTTGACTGTTTTCTCCTCCTCACCCTCCCACCCACTTCACAGAGTCCATCTTACTTTCCATCTTGTATATACCCCAGTGAGAGACGCCAACATTTTTTCCAACCATGAGAGTGGAACTGGCCATCAGGATAAACTTTTTCCGTCTAGTAAATGTTCATCTGCTATTTTAACAGTCTTAGTCATATCATATGGCTGCCGCAGCCAATGCCCTCAGGGCAAGAGGCCATATTGATACAATTAGCCTACATACTCTTCCGTTCCTGGAAGTGCCTTTCCTTTATTACCCTTGAATATCCACGGTTCTTAATTTCCGAAGACAGAGCATGTAATCTAACTCTCAAATCCCACAGTGAAGAGACAATCCGGCCCCCACCCACTCGCATATTCCCAGCAAATCCCACAGACTCTGCTTCTTTACAGCTACGCTGGGACTGAACTTTTCAATCAATTATACACTTGGTTGAAGCCAACAACATTTGTTTCTACCATATCATGTTTTTAGTAATTAGAAAGTAATTCTCTGAGGCAGAGACTACATCAGGCTTGCCAAGAATGAGCTCTGCTGATGACTTCTGAGCACTATGAATGATTTTGCTGTGATCTCCATCACAAAACATCACTTCACTGACTACAGAGGCAGGCCATTTTTTTTTTAACTTGGTCAGCCATTTTGCCTAGCAGTCTCCTAAAAGAATTTCCCTTTGAAAACTAGCATTTTTCATGTGACTTACAGTCAGATCAAAATTAGCGAGAAATAATGAAGACTTTTTCTGACCATTTTCTAAATTTCAAATGGAATCAGTGAAATAGGGTGAGTTCATTATTGCTTATCAGATGGTATGAAGGTCATGAAAGACAATCAAATGACTCTTCAGTTTAACAAACAATAGTTTTCCCAGCCCCCAAAATGATCATTTGTCTATTCCAGATATTATATTAGGGTAAGAATATGATTGTTGTCAATGTATACATGTAACTCCTGTTAGATTTACATAGAGTTATAAACTCAAGCAAAGCTGGCCTTTAGGTGTGCCTCCTATTTTATATTTTTCAACAGCTTTCTGACATCCCTTCAACTTTCCTTTTGAGATTATATCATAAGGCTTTCTATTAGGAAAAGTGCTTTCAGAAAATATAGGAAAATATTAAGTAATGATAATTCATTAGTGACCTCAGAAAAGTGGTTTTAACCTAATGGGATTTCTGAAGGTGTACAGATGGAATTCTAGGCACTAGCCATCAGGGGGAGCAGTTGTGGTTTCTGTGGTTTCATAGGGGTGGGCCTTCCTGGTATCTGTGAAACCAGAACTCAGTTTCCTAGTTCCTTACATTGCCAAAATTTAGAGTAGGAGCATTGGTTACTTGAAGAAGGACAAGGCTGCAACTACTGTTCTTTAATGCTGATGTGGAGTATCTCATTGTCACATGTGTTAAAAATGGTCCCTGATAATGACTTCTCTTAAGTTTTGGCAACTTTCAGGCTTATGAGACCTAAAGGTTGTGTAATAGTCACTAGATATTTCTTGTAGAAGTCTGGAGTCAATAGTGAATAAAAGGCGAAGACTTAAGTTATTCCAAAAATGTACGTAATATTTGAGAAATTCTGAATTTATGGCAGACATTTCTTTGAAATATAATAATCTAATTGCATTTATCTATAGAAGTTTTCATTATAAAGAATTCAAATATATTGCAGATATTATTAAATCAGCTACTATAAGATTATACTATCTAAGATTTATTGAGTACTTCCTATGTGCCAGAAACTACAAACACTTTACACTGTCAACTCATTTAATCCTCATGGAAATCCTAAGAAATAAATATTATTATTATCTTTAAATAATAGAGAACTGAAACACCTGGGGCACCTGGGTGGCTCAGTTGGTTGAGCCTTCAGCTCAGGTCATGATTCTGGAGTCCCAGGATTGAGTCCTGCATCAGGCTCCCTGCTCAGTAGGGAGTCTGCTTCTCCCTCTGAACCCTCCCCACACACTCTCTCTCTCCCTCTCTCATTCTCTCTCTCAAATAAATAAATAAAATCTTAAAAAAAAAAAAGACTCAGAGAACTGAAACACAGAGGAATTAGGTAATTTACCTAAAATCACAATCAAATTCAAGAATTTGAACTCCACAAGTCTGAATCCAGAGCCTGAGTTCTTAGGAGCTCCAAAGATCGTATTAACTGCTTTAAAAAGTACCAAATGAGGAACTTACTGAAAAACGTAAGTGGTCAACTGTTTACTAGTTTTTCTTATGATACTCAGTCCAGAAGACAATTCCTTTGAAAAATAAATAACCCTTTATTACTTTGAGCTTATTAAATTACCAGGTTTTGATTCTAAAAAAAATGTAAGTGGTCAAGCTGAGATGGAAAAGTAGTTTTTTAATTCCCAAGCTAGATGTTATTTTACTGGTCTAGCCCACTGAAATCCAGCCAAGGATTTCTCCTTATTAGAACAGTAAGGAGACTTCTTCACTGACTGGGGCTTTGCTCCTCTAGTCCTGTCCCCTTTTCAGCCTGACACTCCCAAAACTCGAAGTTGCTCAATATTACTTCCCCCAGATTTTGATATTAACACAGCAATCTGACTTTGCTTATTTTTCTTATATTTCACTGACCCTATATGTATCCAATTCATCCTTAACAGAACTTGATTATTAGGCCCTGGTTTTTAAATCTCCTCCTTTTATTCAATGGTTTTAGGAAAAACATTCTTGACTTTGGACCAAACATCTCTATTATTAACTTAGACCTGAGACACTTCTGGTATATAACATTATTTAACAGATTTCAAATACTCAAAATTGGAATTTCTTTAAACTGATCTTACATCAGAATCATGAAGCTTTAAAAAATATGGATTCTGAAAAACCATAGCCTTGGGATTGACAAATATTTCTGAAATAGTAAACAGAGAGTATTAAATATACAGCTAAAATAGATAAGTTGGACAACATAAAAATTAAGAACTTCTAATAATCAAAAGTCACTACTGGGGAGTAAAAAGATAAGTCACAGTAGAAGATATTTTCAATGCATGTTAAGTCAAAGGATTAATACAACTAAGAAGAGAGACAACAGTAAAAAAGTAGGCAAAAGATTTGATCAGGGTTTTTACAAAGGAAGGATATCCAAATGATCAAAACTGAAAAAATTCTCAACATTCACGACAGAAATTCAAATTAAAATCATGATGAGATATCACTAACACCCACTAGGATAGCGAAAATTAAGAAGACTTATATTACTAAGAATGGGCAAGAATGTAAAGCAACTGGACTCCTGTTGATTATTGGGGGTAAACTAGTAGATCTGCTTTGGAAAACTGCCCACATCTGCTAAAGCTGAGCACATGCATCCCACCGGAGCAATTGTGTTAGGAGGTATAGGCCCAACAGAAACGCATATATTCTCACCAAAAAATATGCACAAGAATGTTCATAGCAATACTGTTTATATTAGGAAAAAAACTGAAAAAAGTCAACTACAGAAAAATGATTGATAAATTATGCTACAGTGCAACAATGGAATAGTATAAGGCAACGGGAATGAACAATTTACCACAGAAATCAAGACATATGAATCTTGCAAGCCACTGAGCAAAGGAAGCCAGAAACTATGGATATTGTATGGACCTATTTACATAAAGTTCATAAACACACAAAGATAATCTGTGGGGTTAGAAGTCAGGATTGTGATTATTTGGGGGAAAGATAGTACCTGGGATACAATAAGGGACAGAGCTAATGATGTTCTTTTTTGTCCCAGGGATACTGGTTACATGAGTGTTTACACTTTGTGATAATTATCTGAACTATACGCATTTAATTTTGTGAACTTTTCTGTGTGTTATTCTTTAACAAGAAATTTACCTAAAAAAAAAAAAAAAGTACATTTCCCTGGGGCTTTCCTTCAGGCCTAGTGAATCAGCAACTTCTGGGTTAGAGCCCAGGGAATTTTGTTATTAAAATATCCCCAGTTATTCTGATAAACAATTAGTTTGGTCAACAACCAAGAGTGACTCCTGGGAGAACAAAGTATTAAATTAAAAATTTAAGGCCAGGAAGTTTACTTCACACAGGGATATTTCTAGATATTCTAGAAAACAAGTAGACCAGTGAAGAATACACTCAGTCATAAAAAGTCACATGCCCTGCCTAGGTGAGCAGACCGAGTACAGATGATGTGGGTCCCCACTTCAGTCTAGTAAGTGCCTCCTGCCCTCTCTCAGCTGCAGACCACAGCTCCACACGGGGATAACAGTATAGCCATGGAATGTCACCAGAGAACCCCTTTACCCACATTCTTGTCCTGATGAGTCATTCAAATGCAGTAGATAACCTTTGTGTTGAATCTCAGCCCCTGAAATCACACAGCAGACCCACTCATTTCAGGGAGAAAAAATCCTTCTTTCCCTCCTTCTAGGGTGGAGGTAACTGTTGTCAGCTCCAGGGGTCTCTCCGTGCCAAGTGAGAGAGTTATGGGGTTTCCGGTAAAGAGAAGTTCATTTGTTTGGATCAAGTTAGACTGATGCGATTTTTGAAAAGGCCAAATGACTTTGTAATGCTATCTGTTTAACATTGCTGCACTATGTGATCCTGACAAAGAGCTGTGCAAAGGCTTAAAATAAAATCAACAAGTCTGAATTCTTCCAGGCTGGGAGAAGAGAAAGGTCTGTGAACACACTGGTCATTAAGATGTTATCTCCTCTAGAAAAATGACAAAACCCTCATGATATGTGCTTTATTGTTGGCCTGAACCAGATTTAATCCTAGCACTGGTAATTACTATACTTATGACTTTCCTAAGTCTCAGTTCACTCTTGGGTAAAAATAAGTATAATCAAACCTATTTTAGAGGATTATGTCAAAATTAAAAGAGATTTGTGTAAACTCCTTGGCATAGTCCTAGCACATAGTAAAGGCTCACTAAACTAAGTTATTATTATTGGTAGTGGTATTTTGCAAAGCAACTGAGGCTCAAATAAGGTTGTTCTAATCCTAGTCACTAAGAAAAGTGAATGAAAAATACTGAATTAGTAAAGCTTCCTGTAGATCTCTGATCTAGCTCACTCAAAACGCTGCTGACAAAATCAGAATTTTGTCTTGCATTTGTCTTGTCACCTTGAGGGTTTATTTTTTACTCTTAAAAATGAAAACAGTGGACTATTTTGAAAAAAATTGTTTAGTGAACCATTTTAATTGCTTTTTGATTTTATATAGATGAATTTCCCATTCACTTCTTTTTTTAAAAAAAGATTTTGTTTATTTATTTGACAAAGAGAGCTCACAAGTAGGCAAAAAGGCAGGCAGAGAGAGAGGGGGAAATAGGCTCCCTGCTGAGCAGAGAGAGCCCGATGTGGGGCTCGATCCCAGGACCCTGAGACCAAGACCTGAGCTGAAGGCAAAGGCTACAACCCACTGATCCACCCAGGCATCCCTCCCATTTACTTCTTCAACTTAAATGTTCTCCCTAAAACCCAAACTGATTTATCCATCTGTCTACTCAACAGCTTATAGTCAACTTAGTATATCCTAAATTCTTGATATCCTGTTCTTTTGCTGTTTTCCAAACTTGCACTTCTCCCAGTCTTTCCATCTCATGAATTTCCATCCACTATTTATCACAGGAAGTCAGTGAAAAACCTGAGTCATCCTTAACTTCTCTCTTTCTCTGATACTCAATGTACAATTCATCAAGCCATTATTATCTCTCACTGGGGACAGCTAATGCTGTTTTGCACTGCCCAGATAGCCCTCTTTAGAATCAAAGTATGCATTCCACATTTCTTCCAGGGAAATGCTGGGCAGGGAGTACCAGTCATCCCATCACTGGCCACCCCAACACTGGCACAATGGGTATATTAATGGAATAGCCAGGGTCACAAGAATGGAGGATATGCATAGGTCCAATAGTACAGAAGTCATCAAGGCTGGTTTGCCTACTATTGCCACTAAATTCCCAGTCTGCCTGCAGTAAAGAACAAATCTCAGTCCCTAAGATCACATCATCCTTCGATGAGACAAATCAATCGCATGCTGGCAAGTTAACAGCACTAGTTCCCTCCTATCTAGAAAGGGGTATGATTCACTTGACTAGAATTAACTCATAATCTAGTCATACATTTCTTTCCTGTCTGCATGGCCTCAGCCAATACCATAGTAAAAGGCTTAGAGAGAGTCTGATCTCTTAACCTGGCATCCAGTATCACGCAGTCTCAGACCTGGCAATCCACTTACAGCATCAGAGTTCTAGCAGTGACACAATGACCATAAAATATGCTTTACTGGTGGGCTGAAGTGAATTAAGCCCCAGCATTGCTAATTGCTACACTTGCGACCAAGGTATCCACCAGACCTATCAGGTGTCATAGAACCCAGAAACTTCATGCTTGAGAGAATTATGGACAGTACTTGTAAAGGTGCAACTCTGGTGCCAGCGTGGAGATGAGGAAGAAGTATATACCTTAAATCAACAGTCATTAGGTGTCATATAACAAAAAAGGAGAATATGTGGATTTGGGAACTACATGATAGATAGTTCTGTTTCCCTTCACTCCCAGTGACCTAATGAGAAATTTGTGCTTTCCATCAATTTAGCTATAGGTTTTGTAGCCCTGGACGTCATGTTTCCCACAGAAGGAACATTTCTACCAGGGAAATGGTTTTATTAAACCTTCAGGTACGGCCACTATTCAGTCATTTGGGGCTTCTTGGTCAACAGACCAGTAGGCAAGAAAAGAATCACCACTCTAGTAGAGGTAACTGAACCTGATTGTCAGGAGGAAGGGCTGTTTGGCCACAGTGTAGTCAGGGGAGTACACACTTGACACCTACATGATCCACAGGGCACTTCTTGGTTCTACTCTGTCCCATTCTGACAGTAAATGGACAAGGACAGCAGAAGGGCATGATGACTAGGGTTCACACCCCTAGTAATGAGGTCTGGGTCAACCTACCACATAAATTACTAGTATCAGCCAAGCGTGGAGTATGTAGAATGTATGGTAAGGAAGGTGAATTTCAGTTATAGCCATGAGACCAGTCTTTTCCCCGGAAAAAGAAACAGATCAGAATCCTGGAGACATCGTTATTGGATGGGCTAAAGAAATAAGAAGCAAGTGGATGTGGATGAGACAGGGGTAGACTGGTATGATACCCAGAGGCCCCTTTATGTTGGTAGCATGCAATCCTCCCCTTGCTGGAAGTGTGGCTTTCTGATGGCTCATGACTTAGTCCCTTTTCAGAAATTGACTTTCATTAAAGGGAGCTGTCTCACTCACAGTTATGCCACTTCCCCAAGGGCAGCCAACATCTAATGATTGTTTGATGAGGGATAAAAAAAAAAAAAAAAAAACCCAAACCCCCTCTGCCTCAATTCCAGACATTTCTGAAGGTATAAACTTCAGAATTGGCGGGATGAGGCATTTTCTGCAAGGGAGTCACAGTTCAAGTTCTCCTCTAACCAGTCCTGCCTCCTCACCCCCTTACACATGCTGTCTCTGAACACAATTCCCTATATATCACCTGCACTCAATTTGTCTCTAAAATTCTATCTCTTGTCTGATATGAAATTTATTGCAAAAACCTCCTATTTGGTTTCCTTCCTCTACTTTTGCTCCCTCAAGTATTTCCTCAATTCAGAAGCCAAAATGATCCTCAAATGTAAGTCAGGTGATATGCTCCCCCTGCTTGGAGTACTATTCCTCCAGTATACATATTCTATTCATCATGTGGATCTTTGGTCAATGTCACCTTATCAGAGGGGACTTCTATGTCTACTCTAGGAAAACTGTTCTCCATCCTTATCTGCTTTATTTTTCTCCGTAGCTCTTACCATTAGTTTATAAGCAGCATTCTATTATTGATTGGTTGCTGATTGATAATTTTTCTGGTCTCTTTCCCATTACACCGTAAAACCCATGCAAGCGAGGATTTTTCCTTTTCTGTCCAGTACCTAGAATAGTATCTGCTTATGTTAGGAAGCATTCAGCATCAATGGATGAACTAATGGATGAATAAATAGTATATTATGAGTCCATATACCCAAGCACACAGGTGTTCCAAACAAAAGAATAAGACAATCTAAAACAATGCTGACTATAACCTTGTGTGGTAGGCAATCTCAATCCATACTTGGGTCATTCATAGGAGCAGGATACTGTGGACTCAGATCTTTTGACAGTCCTCAGAGCCCAATATTATTTCCATTTTATAGATGAGAAATCAAAGTTACCATCTCAGGAAACCAATAAAGTTCATACTAATATTATTTCCATTTTATAGATGAGAAAAACTACAAACCCATCTATAGATGAGAAAATCAAGATTTCAGAGGTGTGCTATAAAAAACAACAGCAAAGGCGGGATATAAACTGAAGGTCAAAGTTCTTAACCACTAGGCAGTATCACTCCCAACACCAGTTTACACCGCATATTCCATCAACACAAAAACTCTTCACCAAACTATAGCCTCTTCTCCTTCCCTCCCTCCTTCTTCCTTTACCATTCCCTCCCTTTCCTCCCCTCCCCTTGCATTAGATCTCCTGCTCTCTTACTTTCTCACTCTCACCTTTACTCTAGTTTTCAACAAGTGACCCCCTTCTTATGGATGAATGTATCTATACCTCTACTTAATCACTATCATCGTGGGCCTCAGTCTTAAAATCCATACTTATGAAGTCTCAGTGCTCTAAAGAGATTACATCATTTCCACAGATAAGCTTCATAAGGAAGGTCTGAAAATCCTCTGAGAAAAGACACAACTCTTCAGATGATAGAAGTGAGATGCTGGGGAAAATACCAATATCCCTAGTGGGAAAACTTAAAAAACATTTCAAAATTCTCTTAGTCATGCATCAGGGAGTCTTGAGAAAGACCAGTCACTGTGGCTATTTTTAATATTTACTAAGAAAATTTAAACACTCCTATATTTGTTTTGTGGTTTCCTAGGTTATCTTTTCCAGAGGTCATTATGGATTATAATTAAGGGAGGATGAGCTAGAAGGGAACACAGATGAAGCAGAATGACAAGCACATTCTCTTTCTGCTCAGAAACCCCTGGGTCATATTAAAAAGCAAAATGGTAGGGTTTGGCATTGTAATGCATGTTAACTTAGCATAGACTCTTCTGTGCAGCTATCTGTTTTCATCCTCACACAAATTCTATACATAGTGTTGACTCTGTTTAATTAGACTAAACCAAGGTTTAGTAACTTGTACATATTCACACTGATAAAAGGTGGCAGAGCCAGGATCTGAACCCAGATCTCTGGGTTCTTCTTGTTGAATCACCTCTACCCACACATTCTGGACTTTCCTTTGTTGGAACTTCTATTTTCTGTTCTTATTCAACTTTCAGTTTAAAACTAGTCATAAGCAAAGGAATGAAACTATCTTATACCATACAAAAAAATTAACCAAAAATGAATTAAAGACTGGAATATCAAACCTAAAACTATAAAATTCCTAGAAGGAAAACATAAGCAGTAATCTCCTTGACAGTGGTCATAATGATTGACGTTTTTGTGGATCAGACTCCAAAGGCAAGGGAAACAAAAGCAAAATAAATGGGACTAAAACAAACTAAGAAATTTCCTCACAGCGAAGGAAACTATCACTAAAATGAAAAGGCAATCTACTAAATGAAATAATATTTGTAAACCGCACATCCAATAAGTGGTTAAAATCCAAATAATATAAAGAACTCATAAAACTCAACAACCAAATACAACCTCATGACAAAATGGGCATAGGATCTGAAGAGATATTGCTCCAAAGAAGGCATATAGATGGTCAACAGGCACATGAAAATATATTCAACATCATCAATTATTAGAGAAATCGCAAATCAAAATCACGATGAGGCATCACCTCATACCTGTTAGAATGTCTATTATCAAAAAGACAAGAAATAACAAGTGTTAGAGAAGATATGGAGAAAAGTGAACCCTTGTATACTGTTGGTGGAATTGTAAATTGGTGCAGCCACTATAGAAAACAGTAGGGAGGTTCCTCAAAAACTTAAAAATAGAACTAGCATATGATCCAGTTATTTCACTAGTAGGTATTTATCTAAAGAATACTAAAACACTAATTTGAAAAGATACATACACCTGCATGTTCACTACAGCATTATTTACAATAGCTAAGATATGGAATATGGAGGGGCGCCTGAATGGCTCAGTGGGTTAAAGCCTCTGCCTTCGGCTCAGGTTATGATCTCAGGGTCCTGGGATCGAGCCCCGCATCGGGCTCTCTGCTCAGCAGGGAGCCTGCTTTCCCCTCTCTCTCTCTGCTTGCTTCTCTGCCTACTTGTGATCTCTCTGTCAAATAAATAAATAAAATCTTTAAAAAAAAAGATATGGAATATGGAAACAACCCAAGTGTCCACTGACAGATGAATGGATAAAGATGTGATATACACACACACGGCAATACCATTCAGCCATAAAAAAAGAATGAAATCTTGCCATTTGTAACATGGATGGAATTTGAGGGTATTATGGTAAGTAAAATAAGCCAAATAAGAAAATAAGAAAGACAAAAACTGATTTCACTCATATAGAGAATCTTAAAAAAATCCCAAACAAATGAACAAACAAAACAAAAACAAAACTCATCGATACAGAGAATAGATTGGTGGTTACTGGAGGAGAAGGGGATTGAGGGATGGGTAAAAAGGTGAAGGGGATCAACTGTAGAATGATGGATGGTAATCAGACTTTTGGGGGTAATCACTTTGTAGTGTATGCAAATGTCAAAGTATTATGTTGTACACCAAAACTTACATAATAAAAATAATATTCCATATGTATTCTAAGCAGAAATCCAGTCCATGACAATTTGGTCATAATTAATTTGAGCATGTGTATTGTCTTACTACAATAAATGTGTCTATTGTAATAAATGTATGAACTCCAAAGTGCTTACAAAAAAACTGTAATACAGCTCATGAAGCAATGTGTACATTTCTGTAATGTATCTGTGTCTGTATGTGTGTTTAATATACTATTACTGCCATATAGGTATAGAAATGGCTATTTCAGCAGTGGTGTTTGTCAGAATAAATGAACTTTTTAAAGGAAAAACTAGCCTTGAACCAGTCTGAAGCATCTTAGGAATTAAACAGATCAATACTATGCCTGGATTAACACTGAAAAATCTCCCCTCCCCCAAAGGAGGAACACCTTTGTAAGGGGATAAACACAGCAAAAGTTTTATAAAATCTCAAGGTATGATGATCACCCAGTCACATCAGGTACCTTGGCCAAGAGAAGGGAAAGGAATCACCATCCTCCTAGGCATAAGTGGGAGGTAGGGCTGCTCTACCACAGTGGAGTCAGGGAAGAATACATCTGGCATCTAGATGATCCACAGGATATCTCTTGGTTTTCCTCTGCCCCCTTTCAACAGTGCATAAACAAAGACAGAAAAGCCATGATGAGCAGGAGCTTAACATTAATGTCGCCTTAAAAAATGTATAGAACTTAAAAAAAAATTCATAGAATTGTGGATAATTAGCAGCAGTTAGAAACAAGACTGGCACCAGAAAGTGCCAGTCAGAGACTAACAGGACGATCCATAAGTAGCAACTTAGGAGTGTTTCCTTCTGATTATGGCCACATCTGAGGGGTTCTCTGGCTATCAGTATGAACCTTACTCAGATTCCCCTAATTTTGGTCGTACAGATGAGAAGAGGCTGTTAACTCATAATTGTTTCTGGACATTTCTGGAGTTTGCATATCTCTTGCGGTCTGCTTCAAAAGCCAGAATCAATGTGACCTCAGGCATATGTCTATTCTCTCACATCACCTGAACTCCCCCACCTGAACATGGTTTGTGTTTTTTTCACATTTTAAATTCAGCAACCTATTGTAGGAACTTGGGAAGCAGCGTGAGGATTTTATTTACTTGTAAGCAAGTAGTCTTTACTTAACTGATAACCACCGGGCAATATTCCACCAAATACCTTTTCTATTGTGCTCTCAGTAACAAAGCTTGCATCAAAAACAAAACAAAAAAAATAAATGAGTTAATGAGTTTTTTTTTTAAAGATTTTTATTTTATTTATTTGACAGAGAGAGATCACAAGTAGAGAGGTGAGCAGAGAGAGAGGGGGAAGCAGGCTCCCCGCTGAGCAGAGAGCCCGACGCGGGGCTCAATCCCAGAACCCTGAGATCATAACCTGGGCCGAAGGCAGAGGCTTTAACCCACTGAGCCACCCAGGTGCCCCTGAGTTAATGAGTTAAGTGATGACTTGCTCTCTCATACCTGGCCAAGAATTCCATTTCTTGAGTGGTAGGAGGGAACTCACTGTTTTCAAAGCATCACGATTAAGCTTTTTAATGTGTTCATTTATTCAATAATTGATTCCTTCATATTCAATAAATGTCTGCTATTTGTCAAGTCTTGTGCTACAGGTTAGAGATCAAATATAAATATGGCATACTTGTACCCTTGAAAAATTGAAAATTAAAAGAATCACAGAGTGTAGTATTTATAGACTAAGTACTACTGCACAATAAGACACAGCATTTTTATTTCTAAATGGGACAGAGAATTAGGATTAAGGAAGACAAAACAGAGAAACTGGTATTTGAGCTGGGCTATACATATATAATGACTAGGTGACTACTAGGTAAAAATGAGGAGGCAGGCCATTCCAAGAGAAGTCTAGCTTGAAAGTTGTAGCTTGTAAGCATATAGTTAGAGCAGAGGGGTTATAAGGGCGGATGAGTGGCTGAAGGTGAAACAGAACCAGATAGAGTGGCTGAGTGAAGTGAATGCCAGTTTCATTTATAGTTTATATTCTGTAGACAATGGGGGTCTACAGGAGCCTGATGGGACAAAACATGCGTTCTCGCCTTCTGTGTTCCCAACCTCTAATGATCTCTCTCTACCAGAATACCTACATTAAGCCTTTACTATGTATGTTCTTCCTTACAAAGCTTAATTGTGGTCAGGGCCTAAAGGTGACACTTCTTTCTCTCTTCTTTCCTGATGAATAGTTCTATCGTAAATTCAACTGTCACCTCTCTGTTAATAACACAAATCTTATCGCTCCTCTGCATCTTTCATTTTGAGTCTTTTCCTTACAAGCTACAGGTCCTCTCCACTGGAATGTGTGATGGCTTTGTGGTCGTGAACTTGGCTAGGATGAACTGTGTTCCTCACGCTCCTTTCTGTTTCTGATTAGGGTAGGTTATGAGGAAAGCTGGCTGGTGGGCAAGAGGGAGGTGGCAGCTGTTTTGTTATGTACAAGCATACCTTCTCCAGGTATTCAATCTAACTACTCAAGCTGTAGTCTAGATACCACAGTGAAAGGATTTTACAGATGTAATTAAATTCCCAAATCAGTTGATCTGAGTTTATCAAAAGGAAGATTATCCTGGGGACATAGGTAGGGAGGAAGGCTCCCTTAATTAGGCTGAAGGTCTTCCTTTTTTTAATTAAGTTTTTAATTTTAATTCCAGTATAGTTAACATACACTGTTAAATTATAGTTATAGTTAAATTAAGTAAGTAGTATATTAGTTTCAGATGTATGATATAGTGGTTCAACAATTCTGCACACTACTCAGTGTTTATCATGATAAGTGTGCTCTAACCTCCCTCCCTCCTCCCCTCTGACAACTATCAATTTGTTCTCTATAATTAAGAGTCTGTTGCTTAGTTTCTCTCTCTCTCTCTCTCTCTCTCTCTCCTTTCTCCCTATGTTCATTTGTTTTGTTTCTTAAATTTAATATGTGGGTGAAATCATATGGTATTTCTGTTTCTCTGACTTACTTCACTTAGCATTATATTATCTAGATCCATCCATGTTTTGGAAATGAAAGATTTCATTTTTTTTTTATGGCTGAATAATACACCTCTTCTTTATCCATTCATCCATTGCTGGATACTTGGGTTGCTTCCTTCCATAATCAGGCTATAGTAAATAATGCTGAAACAAACATGGGGTATATGTATCCCTCTGAATTAGTGTTTTTGTTTTTTGGGTTGTTTTGTTTTGTTTTTGTAAATACCTGGTAGTGTGACTATTGGATTGCAGGGCAGTTCTTTTTAACTTTTTGAGAAACCTCCATACTGCTCTTCACAATGGCTGCACCAGTTTGCAATCCCACCAACAGGGCACAAGGGTTCCCTTTTCTCCACATCCTCACCAACATTTGCTGGTTCTTGTGTGGTAGAAGCCCTTTAAAGAGGGAATAGGCCTTCCCGGGAGACCAGCAACACCAAGCATGCCAGCATGATTTCCCTTCCTCCAGACTTCCTCTTCCTGTGGACTTAAAGCTTCAGCTGGAGCTCATGGGATTCCTGCCTGCTTGTGATCTCCTCCTGAATGCCTGCTCTGTGGACTTTTGGCTTGCTTAGCCAGTCTCCACAACTGTGTAAGTCAATTCCATACAGTAAGAAATATATATTTATAATTACATATGTATAAAATTATGAGATTAATATGTCTATATTATAGTTTTATGCATACATGTATGTACATATACACATACATATATATGAATGATGATATATACAGATGTGAGAGATATATCTCTCTCTCCTACTGGTTCTACTTTTCTGGTGGAATGATTGAATCCTGATTAGTACAGAATGTTCCACACTCACTTTCAATTATCCAGAATTCATTACCCTTTTTCTTCTTCATCTAACTCATGTGCATAATTTCCTGGAATTTGAAAAGCAAGGCCAGTTTTGTCACTTGTCTTCTCAATTATAACAGTAGCATCCCCTAAGTTTAAATGGTTTTCCTTTGAAGCCTCTCTCTTCTGTTCTAAACCAGGCTCTCCTTATCTCATGCTTAGATGGTTTTCCTACTTATCAAGATTCTTCCCTGTCTTTATCCACAGTTGCTTTCAATATTGTCTGTCTAAAGGCCTCCTTATATCTTACCACTTACTGCTTTTTTTTTCAAATGGGCATACCATTGCTTATAGGTTAAAACCTAAGGATTTTTTTAAGATGACACTTAGGGCTCTCAAAACAATGATCTCAGAAGTAACAGAGTAAAAATGATAGTCATAACAGAGTAAGCACTTCTATGCAAGGCAATCTGAGAAGTGATTTCTAAGTTATCTCAATTAGCACTCACCACTATCCCATCAAGTGGTTATAGTTATCAGCCTCATTTTACAGGTGAAGAAGAGGCAGAGAGAGAAAAATTCACTTCTCAATTCATACATGAGCTAAGTGGGGCATCATGGATTTGAATCCCTGATATGAACCTGGAGCCCACCACTCATAATTCCCCATGTGAATTCTACACTCTAAACCAGCCTGGATTTTCACTGTACTTGAATCCATGGTTTTCATCTCCTTACCCGTTCATCTAATTGCCCTGTAAGGGACACATTTCTTCCCTGCTCTTTACCTAAAGGGGGTAAAAAGTGTTCAATTTCATTTCCTAGGAAAGCATAATAATCAGTGGTTTATAAGCTCAGGATGTGGTTGGTTTTTTCTCACTCTTTTATAACATCTCATTATAAATATTCCTCTGAACCACTGAGTGAGGAATGGTCTTTTGATTTGAGCAATATAGCACTCCATGGCAATGGAACTCTTCCGCATCTTGACTGTGGTGCTGAATTCATGAACCTACATGTGATAGAATTATATAGGACTTAATACATACACACATGAATGTAAATAAAACCAGGGAAATCTGAATATTGGAATAAGATCAGTGGGTTGTGTCAATGTCAATATCCTGGTTGATATTTATTTTTAAAGATTTTATTTATTTATTTGACAGAGAGAGAGAGATCACAAGTAGGCAGAGAGGCAGGCAGAGAGAGAGGGGGAAGCAGGTTCCCTGCTGAAAAGAGAGCCCGATGCGGGGCTTGATCCCAGGACCCTGAGATCATGACCTGAGCCGAAGGCAGAGGCCTTAACCCACTGAGCCACCGAGGAACCCCTGGTTGATATTTAACTGCAGTTTGCAGAGGTAATATTTGTCAGACATTCCTATTGGGGGAAATTAGGTGAAGGCAACATGGGAATTCTCTGTCGTATTTTTTACTAACGCATGTGAATCTACAAGTATCTCAAAATAAAAAGCCTTTTAAAAAATTACCGATTTTTTTTTTACCAGTGGTTTCAAAATGCCTTGGGTTTAGTGTAATAGCTATTAGCAGGATTTATCAGTGATGCTGTTAACTCTCCAGGATATGTTTTAGATACCCAATTTGAAAAGAATGCCCCAAACCCAAAGTGGTACAGAGGGAAAGCTATGATGAAATGACCCCTGGCTAGAGTGTTGCTCTCAGAGCTACTTTCCCCTTTCTCTTTTCCATACATGCCAGAGTCGCACTGCTGTTTGCCTTGAGGAGAGCAGGAGAGCAGGACATTCGAACCTGATTCTGCAATCCTTCTCCATAAGGCTGTAGAAATGTTACTAAGGTTTCCTTTTACCTTCTAACAACAAATAAGAGATAGGTTTCCAAATCAGATGTTAAAATCCCAGGAGAAGGCTTAAAATATGGAGTGGTACTGATCCCACTTCGCTGAATAATAGCAATAATAACAGTAGCATTAGCTGCTGGTGTTGTCAATGTTGTTACTGTACTGAGAGCTTTCCATAGTTTGGAACTGGGCAATTTGTGGAGCCAGAATTAGGCCAAAGCACTTGTTATTCCAATAAATTACTTTCCTGTGAACTGCCTCCATTAGCGTCAGAAAGCTCCACTACATTGAAAATGGCCAGCAACAACCCCAGGAGGATAGTCAGGCGGTGAGACAGCTGCCTTGCTCTGCCAGCGGTGATAAAGGCACAGCTTTGGGAATGCCAGTTCATCTACTGTGAGTCACCAAGTACAAGCAGGGTGATAATGGGGTTAGTATCAGAAAAATAGTCCCTTCAGAGACAGTCTCAGAAACCTTCACAGAGAAGGCAGACTACCAGTGAGCAATGGCCCTTTTCTACTAAGAAGGGAAGCCCATGCTTACATTCCTGTTTATTTCTCTCTGGCCTTGCCAATCCTTATCAAAACAAAGCTCTTTTCCTCTGAATTTGAGCTCAACTGAAGACGAACTGGATCCCACTTACAGTATCTGTGGGTACTCCAGGAGGATACTCTCTTGCTTTTCCAATGGAGGTCCATATAAGGCAATGGCATCCAGCCTTAGGCTTGTGGTCAAGGGCAGATGCAGAGCTTCCTGGACTAGACACTGGCCATCATTAATCATGAATCAAGCCTTCATCTCCTAAGGGCACTGGCCTTTTCTATATATAGATTGCTTAACCCGAGTTATACTTATCCACTAGAGTGGGGGAGCTGCATAGAGAGCACTGAGTTCTCCGTGTTGACACCTAATTATTAACTTTTGGAACAAGCAATATATTTTTCATGACACAATTCTACAAGATTGACCATACATATACAGTGATGTGCAGAAAAGCAAAACAGAATTAAAACATGTGGATATACACATTTAATTCTATTTTTCCATTCCTCACTACATTCCTATTACTCCCTTCTTTCACATTAACTCAATGACACATCCAATTGGCTTCTTTTTTATGTCTCTTCCTGCTCCTGTATCACTCACACATGTGTCTGGTTCCCAGGCACCTTCTGGCTTATGGATTTCTTCATCCAAACTTATTTGAAAATTTCATAACACTTCCTCCTAGTAATATTTCCTTGTATACATTCTCTCCCTCGACATCTCCCCGTCTCTGTCTGTCTCTCACACACACATATACTCACATGAACCCCCCAGATCCCTGTTCACTCTCAGTTCCCTGGTCTGGTACTCAGTCTTCAGCTAAGTGTGGCTGCTGATTTTCTTGCTGCCAATAGCAACAGGCATAAAACAAAAGTGGGCTGAGGCTAGATGGAACTAGACTATGGTGGGACTGATAGAACACTGGGAAGAAGGAAGCCTTCTGAGCGCTGTCACATGGGGACTAAGGATGTGCTGAAGTAGCGGGGGGCGGGGGTGCGGGTGAACAAGCATGTCAGCCTGAGCTAGTCATCAAGCTACTAAAAGCTTGATGTGTACATATGTGTGTATGCATATGTGTGTTTGCGGGGGGAGTAAAGGTGCTGCAGTTGGGAGGGTGTGGAAAGACACCAAAGGAAAGTTAAAAAGAAATGTTCATGAATTGAGTCCTTGTTATGGGTTAGACACTGTGCTCTGCATTTTCAGATGCTTTTTGTTGACTTTTTACTAATGTCTGAAGGAGTTGACTGTTACTGTGCAAATGAGGAAATCAAGGTCCAGAAGGGCTAATAATTTACTAGATTCATAAACTTTAAGTAAAAATTTAGGCTCACTTCTTCTTGAAGCAGCCATTTGAATATATTTGTTTTCATTTGATACATTCTCGTTCCCATTCATATTTGTTTTGTGCTGGGAGAGATGGAAGAAGAGAAATGCTGTGTCTTGTTAATGGCAGGTAGTATTTGAGAACCATCAAAGCCTCTTCAGTTGAAGAATAGAAAGAAAAAAAAAAGAATAGAAGCTATATGCAAACTCAAGGGCAGAGCTGATAGCCTACTATGTATGCAAGGATCGCTCTTTTTTGCTCCTGCCTTCCAGATAGATACTTCCTGAAGAGCAAAGCACTGTTAACAGAACAATCAAAAAACTTTCAGGTGTTTGTCCATGCTTAGTCAAGACTTCTAGAGTTGACAATGACCTGGAGGTTGGAGCTGAGATGTGCAGAATGACAGCAAAATTGGAATATGGAAGAAGGGGTGGTTTAGTGACTTCCTATGCTCCTGTGGCAAAGGCAATACAAATGGTGCATTAAGGCTATTGTTTATAGGATTTCAATTCCATCAACAGAAAAGCTACCCAATAATTGTGATTTCTCCAGATGACCTCAAGGAACTAACTCAAATTGTTTTAGACTCAACCTACTAAAGAATTCTACTGTTCTGTCATTAATTTACCGTTGAGATAAATTTCTGAGCCTAAGTTTCAAGATGTCAATACATGAGAGGACTACACATGGCCTGCACATCGCAGACCTTAAGCTAGATGTGGTGGGTGGACAGAAACTTGGGCTGTCTCCTTGGAGAAAGAATGAGTGTACTATATGTATGGGAAAAGTTGGTATTGGTGAATGAGAAAGATGGGGTACATAAGAGACTGCTTTGTATCCACCAAAACAGTCTTCTTCTCTCAGGACCCATAAATAGATCACAAGTGGATTCTAACTAATGGACCTGTGGCTTTCAAGCAGTTTCCTGTCGAAGCTTGATAAAGATGAATACTATGATCTTGGAGGTCATCTGTTAAAGAGAGAAGCCACAGATGGAAAAAGCCATGGTCACTAAATCACCACGTGAAGAAAAAAGAGCCTCCTCTCAATTGAAAATTTTTATTTTGGATTCTCTGTGACTGAAAATTCAATAAACTTCTATCATGTTTGAGCCATTTCTTTATAGTGGCTACATTTATGTTTTAGGTCAGACAGATATATATTGAGATTAAGCACTCAAGTTTAAAGAAAGTACTAGAAAGTAGAAATGTTCAGAAAGGATTCCATCTGTGACACACCTAACTGATTTTACAGAATTCTATTCTCAGCCAGGTCCTGCCTCAACCAGGATCTATCATAGGAAACTGTTCCTTCAAGCTTTGGGGCATTCCTCACTGATCTTGATATTCTTGTACTCTAAGGATACTGCCTTGCTTTAAACACACAGAATGGAAAACGCGATCAAAACTCCTCTAGGACTCACAGCCTGCTCTCCTTAGGAAATCACAGCTCTTGGAAGCCACAGCTGGTTCTCTTGGCAGCTTTGTGTTCAACTGTGTTCTCAGGCCACAAGTGTTGGAGAGATACTGTCCCCAATAAACCTCAGATTAAAAAAACAAATGCGAATTTGTACTGCATTTTTGTAAGATGATTTTTCTTCCAATACTTCCTTAAAACTGATGCCTCCCAGGAAGGAAATCTGAAAGTAATCTATACATCTACCTAGACTAGAGCTGTCTAAGAGAAATATAAAGTGTGCCACATAGACAATTTGAAATTGTATAGTAACATTTAAAAAGTAAACAGGTAAAATTAATTTTAATAATATATTCAACCCAATATATCCAAAATATTATCATTTCTCATGTAATCAAAATAAAATTATTGAGATATTTTACCTTTTCTTCATATTGTCTTTGAAATCTTGTGTGTTATTTTACCCTTATAGCACATCTCAATTCAGAACAGCCAATTCCAACTGCTCAGGAGACATATGTGGCTAGTGACTGCCATATTGGATGACACAGGCTTAGACTTCTGCTCTTTCGTTGGGTCCACAGTACATTCCTTGGTACCACTGCACAGGGTTTGAATTTTTTTTTTTTTTTTTTTTTGTAGAATCTATTTCTCTAAAAGGAACCATCATTAATCATAATCCATACTATGAGCTAGAAAAAATACAATTTCTTCTAGGGATTTAAACTTTTCTTTAGAAATTCCTATGCTCTGCGGTATGGGAGTGAAACAACAAAGATCATTTAGTTAGCCCATCTTTACCATTATATTAACAAACAATTCTTCCTTAAAATTTCCATTTGAATGTAAACATTAACTTACTTTCCTTTCTTCGTTCCTTTCTTCTTTTCTTTTCTCTTTTTTCTCTTTCCCTTTTTTTTACTTTCTTTCTTCTTCCTTCTTCTTTCTTTCCCTTTCCTCCCTCCCTCCCTCCTTCCTTCTTCTTTTTTTTTTTCTTTTTCTTTTTCCAGGCATGTTTGCTGTAACTTCTGCAAGCAATTTGGAAGACTAGCAAAATATGATTAGACAATGTTTGGTATCAGATATTCTAGTTATGCCCACCTAATTGCAGTCTGGCTTTGGGTCACTTCTCTGAGTGTCTGTTTTCTCAATTCTAAACTGGAAATAATGATATTATTTTGCAAGGATTTTGTGAGGAATGACATGAAAGAGTACTCTTGATGGGCTTACTACAGTGCCTGGCACAGATCATAAAGGACCTTATAAGCCATGCTGAGAAGGTTCAATTTTATCTTACAGGCAACAGGGAGACAGTGAAGACTGATTTGAAATCACTGAAGTGATTTGATCAGATTTTCCATTGGGAAGAAAACTGAAAATGTTTTGTTCTTCTTATAGCCAAGCTTTGTCCCAGAAAGAAGTGTTTTCTTCCAAATCTTTCAAATCTTTTCTTTGTGTAAAAAAGAAAAGAATCTTGGCTAAGCTTCAGACTAAATTCCTCCATATACCCAGAGGTTTCTTTGAATGAATAGATTTAACATCCCATTAGACAATTCTACCTCTTGCATTTAGGAATATGAACTTTTCTTAGGACAATGTACATAATAATATTATAGACATGAATTAAAATACAACTTTATTTTCTTTTTGGAGTTGCTTTATCTCTAATGGGTTTCAATATATCCTTCTAGACCTCTTTAATAGAGAAATGATGACCCCAGACCAGATGGTTCTAATGACTTTGCCGTTCAGTCCATGGTCTGAGAAGCAGTGGGGATTACATTAAAGATAACTTTAAAAAATTGGAACTGATAACTCAAAGATAACAATTAAATGGATTTATTTTCAGAATGATCCCAGGAAAACTCTAGTTGAAACTTTCATTTGTACTTTAGCAAAAATCATAGCAAATAAGTATGTCTCCTTATTTGGAAGAGCTTATTCTTCTTAAGATCTTAATGTTCGAGAAGTTTACCAGCTCCATTGCCAAATGTTATAAAGAACTGGAGGAAACTGACTCTGGATATATCCTATTCTGTTTGTCTGTTGCACTAAGGGCTATCCCATGCCTAAAGCCAAGGACATACACAATCTACTCATAGGTGCAGTGTGTATGCAGATCTAGGAGGAATAGAAAATGTGATAATGTCAATATATGACTACAGCCACCTGGACGGATAGCCCTTGTGTAGTAATTTAGACTAATTAGGCATCTGCTACATAATTACAAATAGGAATAAACTATGTATGGTATTTGCAACTTCCATATTTGCAACTTCTTAAACCAATTAGTTAAACTTAATCAGATCTTAGAAAACACCCAAATCTGAAATGTCTACCCACAGAAAACCAATAAGCCCCAGTTAAAGACATATGAGGGCCAAGACAGATCACCAAGATTTTAACCATACAAATCAATACCAGGCAAGTAGAAGAAATTTAAAAGTATAAAATACTATTTAAACTTGAGGGGTTACTATTAAATAACTCATTTAATGACAGCATCTTGCAATGAATGCTTTCCTCTGGGAGAAGATTTGAATCATCTGACCTTTTTCATAGTAAACTTTAGAAGAATCTGACAGTTGGCCAGACCCGAGAAGCCAGAACCCATCATAAAATTCCATCACATGTCTTATAGCAGTAAGTTTTTCCTCCATCCTTCTCAAAGTCAGGTTAAAATATGAAAGGATACCATGTTTCCATATATGTATGACTCCTACTCCTATCTGTGTGTATGTGTGTGTGTGTACATATATGTACGCACATATGTGTGCACATATATTTATGTATGTATAGTTAAAGCCTCAGACCCCAAAGTCCTTCAGAAAATGAAAGAAATCACTCTTCTGCAGTTTATCCTTACAAAGTAATCTGTGCTTATTCCAAGAACAGAAATGTTCATGTATTAAAAGAAAAAAAGAAAAAGTTTATAAAAGAAAAAAGTTTACTGAAAATAATGATTTCACTTGCCAACACTGTACACAAGGATGTTTTCTTATGGCTAGTGGAAGTTTATGAAATGTCTTAATGTGCTTTTTGAAAATAAGACTTCTGATGCAGTCTTCATGCTGTCTTGACTCCTAAGACTTCCCCCCCCATGTGAGCAAAATGCATATTCATACAAATCTATTCCAGGCCCATTTGCCTAAATCCTGAAAGAAATCATTTTGGAACTAAAATAGTGTTTTTTCAAAATGGAAATTAGTAACAAAAGCTTTCTAATGCCTATTGCTAACAATTAACCAATTAAAATTCTGAACTTCTATGAATAAGATACTATCCTTAACACTAAAGAATTCACCACAAAATATGCCAGGCCACCTACCTGAAGGATGAAAATGAGAAAACAATAGTCATAAACTAGTATTTTCTTGGTTCTGGCCTCTAACATATTGGGGGAACTTCAAATACCTCTCAAATTTTCCAGACATTAACAGAACTCCTTAAAGGGTAACTATCGGGGCGCCTGGGTGGCTCAGTGGGTTAAAGCCTTCGGCTCAGGTCATGGTCTCTGGGTCCTGAGATTGAGCCCCGCATCGGGCTCTCTGCTCAGCAGGGAGCCTGCTGCCCCCTCTCTCTCTCTCTGCCTGCCTCTCTGCTACTTGTGATCTCTCTCTCTCTGTCAAATAAATAAATAAAATCTTTAAAAAAAATAAAACAAAGGGTAACTATCAGGTGCTTTGTGCAATAAGCCTCTGGGCTACACATGATGTCTATTTTCCACTCCAGATCTAAGCCACAGAGCTGGGGGCCCCACATCTCTACTTGCCTACTGCTCAGTGTTCTGGAAGGCACCTCCAGATTCTGGCACTTACTATTACTAAAACCTGGAACCCTCAATATACTTAAGAGACTTCAGTAAACAACTTCTTGGATTTAGCAGCTGTGTTTTTTGTTTATGTTTTTAATCAAAATCATCCTGAGTTTCAAGCCTAGAGGGGCTAAAATCTGCAGTAGTCACAGTGTTTGGAATTATTGTTGCTCTTAGTATGAATTCAGTATATCCTACTTCCCCTTTTTCTGAGGATGAGTTCTTTACAAAGAGGCTTCTTGGTCACTTATGCAGGCAGTTGAGGAACTTGCACCACTGGGGTCTAGTCAGGCCCGATTTTAAGGAGAACACAGTTTTGGCTCTAGCTTGGACCTCCTTAACAATACAAACCAAACTGTCTTCAGAGCCATACAAACAGTCTAGATGTGATAGACACATCAACTATTATTCCAATATACTGTGCTGATTGACACAGTGGAGGAATATCTTAAGAGTCATTTAACTGCATTTGGAGATTCCCAGTGAATTTCCCGGAAGATGCACAATTTGAGGTTCCAAGTATGAACATGTTATATTTTCATTTCATTTTTTTCCCCTCCCAATCAATAAATTAGAGAAATGAGTGAAATGAGAGCGCCAGAACCTCATGGCTCCAGTTTCTGAAAATGGGTTGTGATGGCCATAGAAAGACCTCAGGAAGACTGACAGTTACTTCAGGACAAACTCTTAGCAGGTGCTGTGGAGACAGGTACCTTAAGCCTTTAGCTGAACTTTTCAGTCTTGTCTGGAAGTTTAGGAGTCCTCTGGGGACCACTGTTACACTGGGTTGAGACAGATTCTGATGAGATGTATGGAGCTTGGTTAGCAATGTCTCCATGGATGAGGGGTGAGGGGATGCAATAGGAATGCCAATTCTCGCTCTGTTTTATTTCTGAATAAATTTCAGGCCACGTATTTTCTATAAGATTCATCAAATTTTGTCTCTACTCCTAATATTTCCTCAAGACTTGATTCAATACTTGATTTAAACACTTAACAATGAACCTATGGTCCAAGTGGTTTTATTTGGGAAACTTGGGAATCCTTTACAGTTTTCTAAACTATAAAAGAAATATATAGTTTAAAGGAGACAAATGCTTGTATTTTGATGGAAAGGTAGGCTGGTTAAAAATATAGTATACTGTAACCCACTGAAAACCACTGAAACATAGCTAACTTAATTGTTAACATAAAACTATAAACTATTAAATGGACTATTATGGTGATTATAAAGTTAATCTTCTTCAACATTTCGTTTTCTGGGAGGATTAGATTGAGTTTTAGATCCAGCCATACAGGACTGAGGAGAAAGGTGTGAAGTGTGGAATAAAGGCTCAATATAGGCACTAACATATGGCATCATCTCCAACTCTTAATATGAAATCCTTGTGGAGGAGACTCTTCTGAAGAAACTAAGGAATGATGCATCTCTGAGCCCTTTATACACATCCAAACTGAACTTTAGCCAGTTTCAATCAGGATTCTGATTCTTGTTTTTTACCTTCTTAAAATCACATACAAACAGACACACACACACACACACACACAAACGCAGGCACGCACGTATGCACGCACTGTCACTCACACAGACCCTGGCAGAGCAGTGAGAAATATCTGGTCTCTAAAAGGCATTCTGTTAGAAACAGGCAGAGGGAACCCAGCTTAGGAAACAACATATAGAGAAGTCGCTGTGTTAATAAACTCAGTCTACTGGACATGTTTCCACTGTTCAGGAGGAGGTCCAGAAAAGGAGACCAATTCCACAAGATGGAAGTCTCACTGGTGTTTTGTTTTGGTTTTTCTCAAGATCATTACTCTCAATGTTGCAAGAGAACGGTTTGAAGTGAGCTGCCCATCAGTTACTCACCTCCTGTCAGCTGTCACCCAGCTCACGGAATGGAAAGAACACTAGGGCACTGGGTCTAAATTGGCCAAGGGGTAGGAAACATGGAATGGTCATAAATGGAAAGTATTCATGCTCAAAACAAGTTTGTAGGGGGAACCATACAGGAATCTGTGTGAGGTAACCTAGAAATGTTTACATAGAAAACAACAAAAGTGGAGCAAAAAAGAGCCAAAATGTCCAAGCTCGTGAATATCCTCAAATTTGAAGAGGGATTTCAGCAATTAAATGTTTAACGAGTGTCTGGGAGCCAGGAGTGGGAAGTCCTGTTAGTTGCAATCAGGAGAAAGATATAAAGTACTTCCAATCTAAAGACGAAAAAGGTTAAAATTAAAAATGGTGATGGGGTTGTTTTAAACAAAGGACTCTGAAGTTATTTCTAAAAGGATCAAGTCAAAACAAAGCATAACAACAGCAAAGGATTCCTTTAAAGCAGGTAAGTTCCTGTGGCTTTACTGTTGTTTCCTTTATTTTACCCCTGGTATCAAAGGGACAAGTCTCTGTTTCCTTAATTTTTTTCCCAAATCAGAAAGAAACAAATATAGATACCAAAGAAATATACGAGAGATGACATGTGCTTTGGGGCTGTTTTTAGAAACAGGGCACAGGAACAGAAAACTCCCTCCTAAAATTTACTCTAATGAAACATCATCTTAATATTTGTCATTTTAGTTATTTTAATAAACTGATGTCTTTTTTAAAGTTCTGGCTTGGGATAATTATTATAATGGGTAACATTTGAGTGTTTACTATAATTGTCAAAACAAACTGAAGGGGTAGGTACTATTTTAGTCCTATTTCACAAGGAGGGAACTGACGTTAAGCAACTTTCTTGGGATCACAGGGTTAGTTAAGAAGTAGCTGGGGCTTGAACCCTGGTCTCTCTCTTACCAAAGCACATTCAATTAACCGTGGGTCTCAACGGTCAGTCAAAGCCAATGCATCCTAGTCTCATCTGAACCCTCCCTGACTCTCCATACTCATAATATATATTTTTAAACTTTTGGAAACACGATGAAAAAAGTTGCTGTTGAAATTGCAAAACAAACCTTCCTTCAGGAGGTAACGTTTTAAACCTTCAGGGCGTTGGCTGCTAGAACTGATGCTCATACTACAACAGCCAAGCAAATGCCGTTCTCTTGCCTAATACACTGTGTATCTCTTTGACACCATTTGTAACCTTTATTTTAGGGCCTGACACAATGTGGGCTGCCTTGTAGGTATATAATACACATTTTGTATTCAGTAGATATTTTTGAACTGAAATGAACACCATCCATCAAATAGTGGCTCAACAGTCACCCGACTTCCACAAAGCCAGCTACATTAGTCCTGTTAGTCATGTGTGTCTCAAATAATTCTAGGCTCTTTTCCAGTTAACCCTTTGTTATCTCTAACTTATCTCAAGAAACCCAAGGATTATGTGAGAGTTGCATAATTAAAAATACTCTTGAAGATAGAAATTTCTGTGGTAATATTAAGCATTATAATTATTGTATGTATTGACACATCCCAGTAGTCATGTTTAGCAGTCTCTGTGTGTATTTAACATACATTGAGGCCATACTTTGGGCCAAACAAACAACATATGATTTAATCTCACGGCAATCTTCACAGGTAGATGTAACCTTGCCCTGCTTTTACCAATGAGGAATGTAAGGAGTAGAGACGTCACATATATTGATCCAATACTCAGAGTGAGGAACTGACTCACCTAGCACTTACCTCTGACACTGAAGCCCATTCTGAACCACCTTTTCTTTAAGTGTCTATCTATTAGTTTCCTATTTCTGCTATAACAAATTACCCAAACTTAGTGGCTTAAGACAGCACAAATGTATCATCTTATAGTTCTGGAAGTCAGAATTTGGAAATGATTCTTACAGAACTAAAATCAAGGCACTGGCATACACCTTGTTCCTTCTGGAGGCTCTAGGGGAGAATTTTTTTCTTCCCTCTTCCATTTTCTAGAGGTCACTCACATTCCTTGGCTCATGGCCACATCACCCAGCCTTCTGCTTTAGCTGTCATAGCTCCCTGTCTCTGGCCCCCCTGCCTCCCCTCTTACAGTGGCCCTTGTGATTTCTTTGAGCCTGTCTAAAAAATCCAGGATTATCTTCCCATCACAAGGCTCCTAACATAATCACACCTACAAAGTCCCTTTTGTTATGCGACATAACATATTTACAGCTTTGGGGGATTAGGATGTCGACACCTTTGGGAGACCATTACTCTATTTATTACACACTAAAACATGCTTCCTATGTTGTCAGGAGGAGCTGAAGCGTCATTGTGGCTTACAGATACGGCTTTGTGTTTCTATTTCCTTCACTACTATAAAGCAAGCTCCCTGAGAAAAGAGCCCGTGTCATGTCAGCTGGCTGTATCTCCATGATGGACCCAGCTGTATGTGTGTGCTTCCAGCCATACAGTGCGAATGCAGGATACCACCCTCTTGCCTCTGTCCCTTTAATGCCTAACCCTACTGCATGGGGAAAGAAACTCTCCAACCATTACTGGGGGAAAGGCTTTAACTCCATCATCAGAGATAAAGCTACAAAAGGTAAATAATGTTGGAGACATAACATTGACCTTAAAATTACACATACTAGCAAAAATATCAAACTGTCGCCAGTTCTGATGGTGGAAGAAAAGGGCCCCAGGTAACCGAAGTGGCCAAAAGGAGGAGTAAGGAACTGCAAAGGTAAAGGACAGTGAGACAGGAGCACCTAAAGAGAATTTTCTGCCTTTACAACTTAGCCAAAGTCCAGGCCCATTCTCAATAAAACTAGCAATTATTAGTATTAGTATAGTAATAATTACTATTTTTCAATGATATTTCCAGTTCTCCTTCTTTCTGGCACATGGTAGAATCAGAGTTCCCAAATGCTTGAAGTTAGGTGTAGTTAAGTACCTTATTATAACCAATGAAACCTCCAGGTCCTGGGACAGGCAAAGGTATAAAATGAATGGAAGTGGTATGTGTCCCATCCAGGTGAAAGCCCTGAAAAGCCAATGCATGAATTTCCACAATGCTAGCCACAATTACTGATAATGTTCCATACTGTGAAGCCCCCATTAGCCTATGTCCCTGAGCGTCAGCATGTGGAGAAGAGCCACCACGTGACCCAGGATGGTAATAAAACATGAGTGAGGAATAAGCCTTTTTTGCTAATAATCAGAGATTTGGGAATTTGTTACATTGCAGCTAAAATGTTCCTGATACAAAAACACAGCTCTTTTCTGGACATTGTCACTGCTGGACAGGAAAACGGAAAAGTAGTTAGACCTCACTGATGGCCATAATTTCTCTCCAGCTTCCCCTAGGAACACTACATTAAATGAAACTTAGTACTCTCTAGGAAACCTAAAAGTATAATGTAAACAAGTGTACACAAGTGCTTTACAAATTATAAATCACTTTGCAAATACTAGTTATAACAATGTTTATTTCTCACCAGCAACTGCAGCCATGATTACATGTTTTCTTATTTTCTAAGTCCATAATATTTACTCAGCTCCTACCAAAAAAAACCCAAAAACAACTTACTTACACTCTATGTAGACAATTCAAAGAGATCAGAGACAACTTCCTAATTTACGTGTCAAAAAAATATACATGAGGAAGACTAAGGCCACTTGATAGAATATATACAATTTAAAATGAGTGCTTCTCCATTATCCTTTTTATTACTCGTAGCCTCCACACATAATACAGAAGAGAAAGCTCTGTCCCCCGTGCCGTGCACACAGAGAGTGGAGAACAGCATGGAATAAGCAGGCTCCTTGCAAATAGACAGGGTTGCCACTGGGCAACGCCTACTATCTCCTCCCTTTGCTCCTCTTGGCACCAGGATGGGCAGAGATACACAAACTGTGCAATTGTTTTGTGCATGGCAACCTTTTTATAAGGAATAAACTTGAAGCTTAGCAACGTACTTTTTACTGGAATGTGACATTATTAAATCTTTCTAATCTCCATGCCTACAAAATTAAGGAATTACAAGCATGCTTTCTAAATGGAAACTGAAGTATGGAAAAGCTTATTATTACATGTTTAATTTTTAAGTCCCTAAAATTAGGAGGAAAAAAAAAAAGACAAGGAATGACAATGTAAACTCTTCTTTTTATTATTTAGAGGGATAAAGCTGGCTCAGCATAGCTAGCCTGTTAAGAAGAATGGTTGTTAGACAGAATTTGTGGCTCTCATCTATGTTTTCTGGCAGAAAAAGTCTAGACTAAGTCTCTGGAGGCAGAAGTTGGAACTTGGTTTTAGCTTCTGACCATCCCTACTGCTACCAAACAAGGAGTAAGCAAGATTTTCTCCTACGGAATGCCCTTGGGACCAGTCTTTCTGTTCTTCCTGTTTAGTAAGTCTCCTCTATAAGGAGTTTTCGAGCTTCTGGCACTCTGTGAGCTGTTTCCCATCCAAGAACCCCTTTCCCAGAGGGGACCAGGCCCTATAAAAGGTATAGCCACACCACATAGCACTGTCAAGCTTACACTGGTGCCCCTCATTAGTTTCACCTCAGGCCATCACAACTTTCTTATCACCACTCATCCTTCAGGAGAAATGTTCTCTCCCTGGTTTTTCTGACTATTCAATACTTCTTGACAAGGTCAACATCCACAGGCACCATCCATACTCTTCCTTCCTTTTTTTTTTTTTTTTTTTAAAGATTTTATTTACTTATTTGACAGAGAGAGAGATCACAGGTAGGCAGAGAGGCAGGCAGAGGGAGAGGGGGAAGCAGGCTCCCCGCTGAGCAGAGAGCTGGATGCGGGGCTCGATCCCAGGACTCCAAGATCATGACCTGAGCCGAAGGCAGAGGCTTAACCCACTCAGCCACCCAGGCGCCCCCATACTCTTCCTTTCTTGATCCAAGTCACTCTCCTTACTTTACATTTCTCTGGCTCTTTCTTGAGATGGTTTTATTTCACACTGCTTCATTCTGTCAAATGCCCTGATATTTACACACAAAGTAAATGTTCACATTGACAAAGCGACTGCATTTCTCTGAGTAATTTCAGTCATTAGGAAAGAAATCATACGGACATACCACATTCTTTTCTAGAGATGCACTCATGATTCTTGGAAATATTCTATGTACTTATACCCTCCTTTGTTCCTAAAAGGATTCAGGGCAGCATCTTCAAAAATAAAACCCATGCCTCTTTGGAATCCAGGAGAGCCTATGTTGCTGGTATTTGTGAAAAAAAGTGACAATCCTTATATAAGTAAGGCACCCTCCCATTTTTATATTAAGAGAACAATGAATATTTAACTTGAAAATGTTCCTGAAACTGTGTGTAAGTAAACTTGTCCCAGAAAAATGATCTGTATCTCAATTTACACTAGATTTTTCAGAATTCTCACATGCAAACCCTTTCCAAGGGAGACAAAAAAAAAAAAAAGGCAATATTCTGGAGAAACTCCAATAGGAGGGAGAGATAGGGTAACTGCCACAGAAAAAGCTTCTTGTCTAGGGTTGTCTGGGGTCCTGGATCATCAAGATTGTCTGAACTCTGGTTGTTTGCTCTGTTAGAATAGCTTGGAGAGATTTGTTGAGATATCCACTGCTCCACATTGGATACAATCATGTCCCACAGCTGGACTGTTCATGTTCAGTGAGGCCAGGAACCCAGGCATGTGACTTCAACTGTTTAATCAAAAGAAAGCAATGAATAGTTCTGGGGTTAAAGATCACTGTGATGAGTTTTGTTTTGGTTTGGTTTGTTTTTAATAATTTATTTATTTGACAGAGAGAGAGAGAGAGATCACAAGTAGACAGAGAGGCAGGCAGAGAGAGGGGGAAGCAGGCTCCCCACTGAGCAGAGAGCCCGATGCGGGGCTCGATCCCAGGACCCTGAGATCATGACCTGAGCTGAAGGCAGAGGCTCTAACCCACTGAGCCACCCAGGCACCCCTCAATGTGATGAGTTTTGCATGCTCCTTTGTGAGATATAAGCCGATGTGTTCAACAAAACCACAACTGACTGATTTTCTCTTGGGTTTAGAAAATGGGTATCTCATTTCCACAGCTCACTCAATCATCCCTTAAACTGAATATAATGCTTGATTTTGCAAAGTCATTTTGCCACCATGAATTCTTCCTCAACTCTTTTTTTTCTTTTTAAAGATTTTATTTATTTAATTGACAGAGAGAGACATAGTGAGAGAGGAAACACAAGCAGGGGGAGTGGGAGAGAGAGAAGCAGGCTTCCTGCTGAGCAG
>CM053609.1:51403425-51455803 GCA_028646535.1 Procyon lotor
ACCTCCTCTTTCTTTGCACCATCATTGTCAAAGTATCTGTGCTTCACTGCTTCTTTTCTAAACTTTAACACTTCTGGTTTCTAATGATTGCCCTTTCTATCTCTCTTCTTCTTCTTCTTCTTTTTTTTTTTTTTAAGATTTATATATTTATTTTAGAGAAAGAGAACATGGGGGGAGAGGTAAGGGAGTGTGGCAGAAGGAGAGGGAGAAAGACAATCTTGAGCAACCTCCAGGCCCAGCGTGCAGCTCAACACAGGGCTCCACGTGGGGCCCGATTTCATGACCTGAGCCAAAATCAAAAGTTGGATGCTCAGTCGACTGAGCCACCCAGGTGCCCCTCTATCCTCTTCTTAATTTTTCTTCCTCTAGCATTCATCTCTCCTCCCCTTCACAACACTGCCTCCTCTTGGTTTGGGTAGTGCTGTGTGGCTTCAATAGCTAATGCCTGTTAGCAATCTAGTGATCTTTTTTTTTTTCTTTGTAGTTAGCATAGTGAGCAATAACATCATCTTATTTTATTTCTAATATTTGACTCATACACTGTTTTTGTCATAAGAGCTGTTCAATAGTTCTGAATAAAACAAACTCAGGATTTGGATTTGTTGAGGTTAGCATAAATCAGAGTGAGGCATTATATGTAACCAAGAGAAATAGTATCAAATGATTTATTAAAATTTCTATATTAATTTTAATACTGTGGAGAATGCTATTTGGCTTCTATATAACAAAGATTATTTTTCTCTTTTGGGTTCCCAATGTAAGGCATTCTAGAGGGATCACTATTTTCTTTTTTCATATTTCATCTCTCTCTGTCTCTGTCTCTGTCTCTGTCTCTGTCTCTCTCTCTCTCTCACACACACAGTCATTCACTCACTCCAATGCAGAGACATAGAGAAGGATAGAATGGATAGAAACAAATAATGACAGGGGAAATATCTCTTAGGAAGCAAAGGAGAGATTAAGCAGGTGCATTACTCAATTATAAATTATTTTGCAAAAAAAAATCTCTTAGTTCATAATTCCTATCTAAAAGTTTTTACCCACTTGTGCATAACTGCAGGCTGCCACATTGCCCTGGACCCACTATTTGCTTCCATCTGCTTTCCCATGCATTTATTTTCAAATGTCCAATTGGTCTTTATGGAACCTTACTGTTTAGATCTCTGTTTCCTTTGTTTTCATGATTCTCTGGAGATTTCCATTTTAATGTTTGGTTCTGTAATAATTCTCCAACAACCCAGAAAGCTATTAGATATTGTATACATATATGTCTGTGGACTGGTTGTGATGGATTCGTTTTAATGTCTTGTATCAGCTTTATCTTGAACACAGTTTTAAGGTAATTCTGTAGAAGGCTCTTTTTAATGCCAAAAGACATCTAATGTATTTGGAAGGGTTATTAGCAAAGATAAATAGAAGTTCACATTCTAAAACTACTTGTAGATACTTAATAAGCACAAAACAAAACAACAGTTGGTGGAGTCAATGCTGGGTGGTCTGTCTGTTCAGCATTATCTCTACTTATGTAAAACGATAATTGTTTATATGTATAGTCACCCCCAATTCTTTATAATAGCGTAAAATAAATATCTAGGCCACTTTAGAAGTATAGTTACTTTTTTCATCAAGAGAAAAGTCTAAAAGAAGAGATTTGTGAGCCTCTAAATTTTAAAATCTGACCCTATTTGTTATGTAATACTGTTCTTTGACTAGATGTAGCTATCCAGAAAGAGTGTCTCTATTTAAATAAGTTTGGTCAAGTAAATTAGGCTTCAGCAATCTCTGTTCTGGGGAAAGAGTAAAATAAATATTTCCAATGAACTTCTCCATGTTTATTTTTTTCACTTTTCAGACACTTGCTTTTCAAACAAGGCATCAAGATCAGTTAGCGAGATCTTAAAGATACAGATTCCAGGGTATAACTTAACTTTGCTAACTCTGAACCTTCAGGTAAAACCTGAGAACGTCTGTTTCAACTTGTTGCCAAAGAGAATTCTTATAGAGCCTTCCAAATGCCAATCCTAAGGGTTTAGGATTTAATGAGTGGACCCTGAAGAAGATGTGCGGAAAGTCTAGAAAGGAGAATCAGAATGACTTCTCCGTCCATCTATGGCTATGCCACATACCCCCAGCATGTACACCATGCAGAATACATAAATATGTACAATGCTGTGTGTGCTCGAGGGAATGAGAACTTAAAGAAACTGCAATACTCGTGTCTGGTTAATTCCAATTACAGAAATGGCTGTGTATAAATATCCTGTCCCAAATGTGTTTGGCCTGCCCAAGATCAGCTCACTTTTCCAGTTAAAGTCCTCATAGGACCCTGTACTTGGTGAGTTTGCTTTGCTTTCAGAGTCCCTGGACTTTGCACTATCTTAGGGTCCTTCTGTCCCCAGGATATTTCCAGGGCCTGGCTCCTCCAACAGCATTTCACCTTCCATTGCTTACCTACCATCTCCTTCTTTAGGACCTTTCCAGAATCCTGGACTGAAAAGCACCCACTCCACTCAGGCACATGACACCTGCTCGTTTGTAGGCCTCCCTGGGAAGCAGTCTCTATGAATGTATTGTGGGTGCTAGGAGCAATGGGAGTGAGCATGCTCAGTATTTTTAAATCAGCTGCGTTGTCTGGTTCTTTTTCTCAAAGAAGATTTAAAAAGACAAATAAACTGCTGTTTGGACATTTGATTTGGTGTAAACAAAAGAGAAAGAGGAACAGGAAAGAAATAAGCTGCAGTTAGCTTGGAGATTCTCCCCTCTTTGGTTTTCATTGGTTAAGCATATTTTCCAGTAAGCTTTTACGGGCCAGCCTGCCCGGTAGCCAGAGCTATTACCCCTGTGTTGCTTTTTTCCCCCATTCAGGTACTCTTCCAAAGCTCACTGATTTTTGTCTCAAGGGTCTTTGTTCACTCGACTGAGGAGGAGGGTTAGAAACAAACATCGCCAATAAAAACATTTAGTTTGAAATCACTTCTGCATTTGCTTACATGCAAACATTTTAGCAACAGCTCAGTATAACCATGTGACTGAGAAAGGGACACTATGAAGGATAGGTGGTGAGGCATGTTGCCTGGGCAGAGGGCTGCTGTAGGTCCAGCAGGCTGCTGTCTCAGGCCGGGGATCAGGCAGGAGGCAGGCAGGCTCCAGCCACAGGATCAGCTGTGCGAGTACAAGCCCACCAGGGCTGGCTCACAAGCTGCCCTGCTGGCCACTGAAAGGTCACAGGACCTGTTCTCATTTGGCCTAGTTGGAGGTAAACTATTATCTGGGGCTCTCAAGCCAGGCCCTGTCACTTTGCACAGATCCGAGAACTGATCTTATCTCTCATTTGTCCTTTTAGATGTATTAGAACATTTTAAATTGCACATACAGTTTTAGGCCCCTAACTACAGAAGTCACTTTTGCATTCAATATTTCTGCATTCTGTACAGAAACTTGTACTGTAATTTATAAATGTGGGGGAAGTAACAGCTTTCTGTTATAATTTGTCAGGGAGCTGGAGCTAAGACACAAGCTCTGGATTCTACTTGTGTCTTCTCAGTACTATAATCTGAGGGAATCTCTGCTCTTTGTAGTAGCTCTGCCAACACAAACCAAAAGATAGGTCTCTGGCACCTGAGGATTTCTCTATCATCAAAGTTTTAAAGCTGTTTCTAAATGTTTCTAAACCTTCAGCTGAAAAAGGAAATGCTTCGTTGTCCATATGAAATATTCAGGTGCATGTAAATAAAAGGAAACCCACATCCCTGACATTCTAAATTTACTTTAAAAAAATGAATTGTATCAAAGCAGTATGTTGATGTAGACACCGGTGTTACTTCATTTCAAGGTGTGTGTTCTGTGTATGAGCCTGAAACACACCTTGACTGTTCATCTCTCCTGCTTACCCCTGCAAAGAAGTCCCCCATTTCTCGATTCACTGGTGTTTGAATAATTCAGCACTCCTTTCCACCGGATTTTGTCAACAATCAGTAGGTCAGATTCTCTTCATCTCTCTAGTGATCTCGTGTGAAAGCCCACAAAACACTTTCTTCTCCTTGACCTTCCTCCTGGAAGTGGTCCACGCTCATTAACTACTGGCATAACCTCCTGCAGCATTCACAATGTACTGGGCCTGGCCACGGACAAGCATTTAATTACAGAGCAGCCATCTGTTTAATATAAACTACATCTGCCAGCAGCCTCTTGGCAGTCTCAGGAATGATCTTTCTAAAGGAAAATGAGACTTGTTCATCGAATGGCAGCAGGGAAAAGACCTTGAACCTCTCCCACTTGGACACCCTCAGGTCTTCTAAGGCTGTGTCTGTGCTTGAAAAATGACATCAGTGTTACGTGATTTCACGATTCAGAGAGAGTTAAATATTCTTCAGAAATTTAAATCGATCTGGTATGGATTATTCAGGCTTTTCTTTTTTTATACTAGCTTGGGCTTCAAAGACAGTAGGCTAAACAAATGACGTAAGGGACAAAAACTGACCAAATGTGGGCATGATTTCCCATGTAGTTTCTGGCTATGATTTCATAGTCTGGATCAGCATCATATTGGTAAGGTAGAAAAAATACTAAAGTGCAGGACAATGGGGGTTGACCATTCTTCTTTTTTAATGAAACTTGGCAAGTCAATTCTTGCCCCCTCCCAGAATCTTGTAGGAGAGCTGCCATGCCACAGCTCTCACGGAGACAGCGGCTCAAGCCGCTGTGTAAAGAGCCATTCAGCCTCTGGATACAGCCATAACTAATTGGACCAAGGGTGAGCACCAAAGCTAGCAGCAGGCCCCTGGCTGACCAGCACTTTATCATAATTCAGTTGGTATAGAAGATGAGCAGCCCTAATCAGCTGCTGCCCAAATTAGCAGTCACTCACTCTACTTGTTTTATTCTTGGATGCTTATCTCCCTCTGAGCATTTTACATATCTGAAACTAAGATCTATATCGCACAATCTGTATATGTTTCTAGTGTGGTGTATTTCCTTCTCTTGCTGCTAGGTCTTATTAAAATTATATAATATATGATTATATAATGTATATATGTCATTACATAATTTTAAAATGCATATAATATATATATTAAGACATTCAGTGACTTTTTTTTTTAAGATTTTATTTATTTATTTGACAGAGAGAAAGAGATCACAAGTAGGTAGAGAGAGGGGGGAAGCAGGCTCACTGCTGAGCAGAGAGCCCCATGCAGGACTCGATTCCAGGACCCTGAGACTATGACCTGAGCTGACGGCAGAGGCTTAACCCACTGAGCCACCCAGGTGCCCCTCAATGACATCTTTGAACTGCAGTGATACAGTAACTAGGATTGGGAACTGAAGCCCAAAGCACATGAACAGTTCTTTGAGATGGGACCACAGTAGAGAATAACCTAAAAACAAATCACCAAGCAGAAGGTATGATTGGACAGAGGCAGTGGCCAGTGTAGAAAAACAAATGAAATGAATATGCAGAGGGACACTGGTCATATGAGCCTTAGAAGGAACAGAGGGAGTAATATCCAGTCTCCAAGTCCTCACGATAAGCTTCCAGTCTTTTGAGGCTTCTCTACTGGATTTTTGAAACATAACCCAACGAGAACAAGGGAGAAGGCACATTTAACAAGTCTTTTCTGCTTCTCAGCAAGATTCTGAGACACATATTCTCAAATGCTAGATTCCTAGGCCCATCCTAGCTTCTTGTCATAAAAAGTGATTAGAAGCTTGTGGTTCTGCTGATATTTTGTTTGATAAAAAGAGTGTAAAGTTGACATTCACACCTCAATTGGGTCCTAATAGAGAATAGAAACAACATTCAAGAACAGTCCTCTCTGCTGTGGTCGGCCCATGTTAGGGTAGAAGGTGGACTTCCAGGTATGTTAACATATGTGATGAGAGAATCTTTTGGCCCAGGTGAGCTCTGTGATTGATGATTTCCTTCCCATGATGGAATTCTGTGGCTAAATTGATGAGGTAACTGAAGTCACATCACACACTGATGTTGACAAGTTCTGTTAGACAGTGGCCTGAATTGACTTTCTTTAATTACTCCATTGCAGCACCAGGTTAATTGCCTTATAACACTTACCACAATTTGTTCTTATCTTATTTGTCTACTTGGATGTTGTCCCTCTCATTAAAATATCTGTTTTGTTCACCACTACATTTTCGGCATTAACATGGTACATTATGGGTATTTAATGTGTATTTGTTAGATGTGGAAATGATAGGAGATAAGTGTAGCTGGTTTATTGAACATTACTAGAGAACAAGTAGAAAACAGTTTTATGGATTAATACATGTAAAGTTTCTGAACACAGTAACTACTGTGATAACTGAATAATGATGACTGTTGTTATTTCTCGTTATTGCCTATTTCGCTTGCCCTCTCAACTTGTTCCCCCCACTCTAGATGAAAGCTTGGACAGGTTCCTTAGATTTTCTGGTAACTTCTGTTTGGGCATATGTCCAAGGCTGTCTCTCCCATTGATGTATTTGTGGATTTTATAAAAACCCCACCTCATAACTGGAACTCTTTAGCCACAGTTCCCATGATTAAAGCAATGCTTCTGCTCTGGTTATTTATAAGCTGCTATCCATTCCTGGTTCCTGATCATTCTCTCCTCTGTTGGGGTCACTTCACCATCTGGGCAAACTTCTTGGCCTCTCTCTCAATATATGACCCCATTTTGCTCTTCTTCTCAGAGTCCACGTCTGGCACATGGAGAATATCTAACTAACTAACTAAAATATCTAACTAGGGGCGCCTGGGTGGCTCAGTGGGTTAAAGCTTCTGCCTTCGGCTCGGGTCATGATCTCGGGGTCCTGGGATCGAGCCCCGCATTGGGCTCTCTGCTCGGTGGGGAGCCTGCTTCCCTCTCCCTCTGCCTGCCTCTCTGCCTACTTGTGATCTCTGTCTCTGTCAAATAAATAAATAAAATCTTTAAAAATATATATCTAACTAAAAGGGCAGGCTGTTCTCATGGCAGCCGCTTCTCCTACTCTCTGCAAGAGAGTAGGTAGGCACAGCCCCAACCTCTCATATTTAGAAATTCCCTGCTTAAGGTTAGATACAGTTCCTATGTCCTCAAACTCTGAGACATGCATGCCAGGTTCTACACATGGTTCTCTTTAAGCTTCTCTTCAGGCAGCTTGAGATAAGAGAAAGGACTTTCCTTCCCATCCCCACAGGAGGGATGGATATCACAGCATCCCATAAACCTTTCCATGGCCTTCTCCCCTACTGACTTCTTCAACTTCTCCCTTGTAGCTAAGAGGTGGGTGATGGACTGATATTGGTAGAACTGCTTTTATGATCTCTCAGCTTGTTTTCCCTAGATGAGGTAGCACCTGACTCTAGAACATGAAAAAGGGGGGATCCGGCACTTCTTTTATCATCCTTGGTCTTTGTATCATTGAAAAAGCTGAAAAACCAAGAGTCCCATTTTAATATCCTGTTACATAAGTAAAGATAAAAGTGGCAACTCCTATAAAGTCTTACTGTACAGAAATCTACAGTCAGAACCTAATAAAGGATTATCAAAGCCTTATTTGTTAAATTCAGAACTTTGCTCTATTTCAAGTCCCAAACCTAGGAACGATCATGATTTAAGAAGGGTAAGAAGGTAAGGTACAATATGATTTGAGCATTTCTTTGCAACTAAGATTAGCAAAAGTCAATTCAATTTAAAGGGTGAGATCTGTACTCCTGGTTTATTAACATGTGGCTGATAGAAACCTGGAAAGTCTATATACCATGAACAAAGGCTGCTATATTTTATTGGTGGTGACCCTTCTTTACTCTTAGCCTTTCACCAATAATTCTTCTGAAAGCTTGCCTGCCTGACTATCTTTTTCATGGATGAAAGAGAGAAAATGCTAACTCGGTAATACTTTTTCCTTTCAAACTAATAAATTGAAAATGAGGCTTTTTGTATTCAAGTGTCCTTGGATTTGATTGGCAATTAAATTTTAGATGAGTTTATTTGTTTATGATTTATTTATTTGAGAGAGGGCAAGTAGCAGGGGGAGGGTCAAAGGGAAAGGGAGAGAGAGAATCCCAAGCAGACTCTGTGTTGAGTGAGGAGACCCATGAGGGGCTGAATTTCATGACACAGGACTCAGTCTCATGACTCTGAGATCATGACCCAAGCCAAAACCAAGAGTTGGACACCCAACTGACTATGCCACTAGGTGCCCTGTTATGTAAGTTTAAATAAGATAAGTTGACTTTGGCTTAGCCTGAAAAATATAGAGAGCTTTGTAGGGATGTCTGACTACGACTTGAAAATGTTGGATTTGAATTGGGTTTTGGTTCACTTTGCTTGAAATACCTACATGAAGGTTTATGCATAGATACTTGGGAGTTCAGTGAGAGAGAACACTGGGAGAGATATATTCTGGGGTTTCATATAGTCCTGGGAGTGGGAAAACACTTCCATATGGACCATCATGAAGTGCTTTGAGCAGTGGGAAACAGCCCCCAAAGCTGGCCAGCGTTCTTTGGCAGATGTGCACTGCTGGTGGACAGAGTGAGAGCTCAGTGGGTGCAGCAGTTGCCCAGGTAGTCAGAAGATCATGAGCAGATCCACTGGCCCAGTTGAAATAGCAGAATGTGTAGGGCCTGCTTGAACACATGTGAGGCTTCTTTGGGGAAGGCCAGAAATACTTTGTAGGACTTTTCAAGGGGCCAAGTTCTTAGAACTATGTGAGTGAAGGCAACAAGCCTGCAGCTTTTGAGTCACAGTGTCACTGTGAATCATTTGTGCCTGCAGGTGGTAGACAAAAGAGCATTCAGGTTACAGGAGGCTCTAGATCTACAGCCTTGAAAACCAGATCCTGACAAGGTCTCTTTGTCAACTACTTGGGGCATCCCTACTAGAAAAATCCATTGACTTCACTCTGATCTTAGCAAGGTTAAGTTTGAGGGGAAATTAGATTATGTTTTTAAACCTATTTTCCATTCTTCAAAATCCCAGATAAAGCTATTATCTGATCATTGATGTTTGGTAATTTAATAGAAGATTCAAAAGACTGAAAAGAAGCCCTCAAAAAAACTAGAGCTATACCAGTGAAATGACAGCATCTCAGCACCTCTCCTGAGAGGCCAACATACAAGAAATTCCCCATTATGGGAGCCAGGAGGAAGGAAGAAGTTAGGGCAGAAGTCCAGAGCTGTCTCTGGAATAAGTCAAATGGGCTTCAGTGGATTCCCAGCACTGAAGTGCTAAAAGCCACAAAACTGAGTCATGCATTTGTACATCATCAAAGATAAACTGTTACCCAATGAATCAAAATTCTTAAGCCACTGAGGTAAAAGTGCAGTTTCTGAGCTAATACTATGTCTAGGCAAGCTTTCGGGTGTTCTTTTGGACGGGTTCCACCCTCATCAGCCTGCTTTGGGTGGCAGACTACACAGCTGTTGGCTGAGGGTGGCACAGGGAGGGACCGCCTGGAATGGGCTAGCTGCTGAGGGCAGAGTTTCCTGCTTTCAGTTTGATTGGTATGAGTGGCGAATGCGGAACAGCAGAGACACATCTCACTGCCCCTTCTCTTCAGACAGCCAGCTTCCTGACGGGGCTTGAAGCCAGCAGATGCCATAGGCCTGGGCTCATCATCAGTCTGATGAGAGTCCTGCCCCAACGGGTCTGTTAAACTTTTCCGCTGCCAGGTTTTCCAAAGATACTTTTTTTAAAAATGTGTAACAATTTTAAAGAGATAGAGTTTATATGCCATACAATTCATGCATTCACAATTCAGTGTTTTGTAGTATATTCATAGAGTTGTGAAACCATTGCCACAATCCACTTAGAGCATTTTCATCACCCCAGAGAGAAGTTGACCCATTAGCCATCAATTTCCATGTCTCCTGAACCCCTAGAACTCCTGGCAACCACCAGTCTACTTTCTGTCCTTATGAATTTGCCTATTTGACATTTCATTAAAATGGAATCACACAATGAGAGCTATCGAGAGCTATCACACAAAATGTGGTGCAGTTTGTGACTGACTGCTTTCACTAGCATGATGTCTTCAAGGTTCCTCCAAATAGGTATCAGTACTTCATTCTTTTTTATGCTTAAATAATATGCCATTGTATAGATAATACCACATTTTGTTTATCCGTTCATCAGTCGATAGCCATTTAGGTTGTTTACCCTTTTTTGGACATTAAGAATTACATTGCTGTGAGCATTTGTGTACAAGTTTTTATGTGGACATTTGTTTTCGTTTCTCTTGGCTGCATTCCTCAGAGTGGAATTGCTAGATCATATGGTAATTTATGTTTAGGCGTTTGAAGAACTGCTCACTGTTTTCCAGAGCAACTGCACTGTTTTAAATTTCTACCAGAAGTATGTGAGAATTGTGGTTTCTTCACAACATCACAAACACTTGTCCTTATCTGTCTTTTTGATTATAGTTACCCTTGTGAGCTGTATCTTATGTGGTTGTCATTTGTATTTGTATCTTATGTGGCTAATGATGTCAAGCATCTTTCCATGTTTTGATTGGCCATTTGTATTTTGAAAAATGCCTTCCTGAGGAGTGAAATCCTTGGTATAACCATTAAAAGTGATCTGTTGTACCCTCATTTATTTATGATAGAATCTTAGCATCAGAAGGAACTGTAGAGGTTATCAAATATAAGTGCCAGTGTGTTGGCATGTCATGTCGTTAATACATCATACAACCTCTGTTATTTCTTTCAGGCATTTCTCAGCCTCGCTTCTAGGGCTAGAACACTCACCAGCTTCTCAAACAACTTATCTTCTGTCTCGCTAAACCCAACTCTCTTTCATAGAAACTCTTACTAATATTGAGATGAAACCTTCTTCAATTATGTTAAACTCATAACTCCTAACTTAGAATCATAACTTCTGTATATGTGCTTTATGTACAGACTATTATGGGCAGGATTATAGTCCTTATATGGGTACAATGAAAAGGATTGTGTGACTCCACAAATTTTAAGATTTAAAAATTTGTTCCTAATCACGTTCTTGTTAGAGAAGTGTTTTAGAACGGCTCTTTTAAAACTGAAGCTTACTGAAGAAGGTGGGATGTGGTGGTGGACGGGGTTGAACCTCTACAGTCTGGCTGGGATACAGTAGAGGATAACACAAAGACTGGGTGACTTTGGCCGGTTCCTAATTAGGCACTCATTAATCCTTTAATATCTTCAAAGTCTTGCTCCAGATATCTTGGCTTTGGCAAAGTATGATGCATCCTTAACTTTTCAGCCCACATGGCTTTGAAAGGAAACTCTTTTGGGGGTAGGGGGATGTTTCTGATCCCCTTACACTTACCTCATCAAAGTGTGTTTTCACTCTGTCTGTTTGATGTTTGAGAGGCCTCATTAGGAGCTCATTTTATTAGCCCCGTTAAAAGAGTTCCTTTCCTATGGAGACAGGAAGTTACATTTTGCAGCATGTATACCTCTAAGGTCTCTCCAGAACCTAGACAGATTTGGGGTTCTGGTCTCCAAGGCTCCACAGACAGATGAAACTTCCCAAGTTGCTCCACAATGCTCTTGGGAAATCAGTTCACACCTGGGTTTTGGCCTATTGGCGTGCTCACTTTATAGGCTCTGCTTTTATGAGGTCAGGAGAGTGATTCCACGTGTGCCACTTAAAAACTGTGCTTTCGGTAACCTTGAATTCTCTGTCACCTTTTAAAGGGCTCTAAAAAAAAGACTGTGGTCTAATAGGTCATTGGACCAACTCAATAACTTCCTGGCAGGCTTGGCTCCTTCCGAAAGGAGAAATGTTGGGAAACCAAAGCCATTGAAGTATCCATGCCTTTTCACTTATAAAATGGGGGAAATGAGCACTAGCTAACTTCTCAGGATCTAGGATCAAAGTGGTTAGAAGTGCCATGGATTTTTCTTTATTCTGCTATTTTTTAGATCTGGTTGCTGATCTAAAAAATCTGATTTTTTAGATCCTTCATGTCCCCCTAGGAACCGAAACGGGGCTGGGTCATCTTAACCACCTCCCTGCATCTCTCTTCACTTCTTGGGTCCTTCCCTAGGATCTTTCTTGTAGAGTTTCCTCATCTTACACACAGCACCACTCCCTGGCACACCAGAGTCATCAGCTGAATTGCATAAAAGGAGTCTTTCCTTTCAGAAAATGTGGAATCGATAAACTCCCCCCACACTACTTGATAGAAATGAAAAACAATTCCAGGTTTCATAGTAGAGTATTCAGAATGTTAGCAAATAGGAAACATCTTACAACTGCAGAAATGTTGTCATGGACAGTAGTGAAGCAAGGGGACCAAAGTGTCTATCTCTAGAGCACCTTTCTTTTCAAAGTCTTCATTTCAGCTTCCTAAGGCTTTCATTTACTTCTTCAACTCCTGTTGGGATTGTATATCTTTGATTATTGTCATAGGAAAGTGAAGGTTTGTATCAATTAGATTATTGTTTCTTTTCTTTTCTTTTTTTTTTTTTTAACATATATTATTTGCCACCCTATCTCTACCCGCCCCACACCCCAAGCAACGCTCAGTTTGTTTCATGAGATTAAGAGTCTCTTAGGATTATAAGGTGGCTGGGTGATGGACATTGGGGAGGGTATGTGCTTTGGTGAGTGCTGTGAAGTGTGTAAGCCTGATGATTCACAGACATGTACCCTGGGGCAAATAATACATTACATGTTAATAAAAAAAATAAATAAAAAATAAATATACTTATATCCTGTAAAAAAAAAAAAAAAAAGAGTCTCTTATAGTTTGTCTCCCTCCCAATCCCATCTTGATTATTGTTTCTTAACCTTAGTCAAACCTTGGTATTACAGTTCAAGAGGAGAGGAAAATAAACTCCCAACAGAATAGCACTTTAATATTTGCAAGGAAAAGAAACTGAAGTTTATCCTTCCATCTTGACTCATCCTGTGTCCCACATATTTTGCTTAATTTCCTGGCAGAACATAAAATTGTCCTCAACTGGAATCTTTCATTGTGAATGGGTCAGAATTCTCTGCAGAAATAAATTTCTCAAATTATATTCTGTACCTTCACAGGGCATCAGTGAACAAATCAAGTAACACTTATGTTACCTTCAACCAACAAAAATGTTTTTCATCTACATAAGATGATAAATAAAATCATCTTATCAACTCCAGTCATCAACTCCAGTTTTCAATCTTCCTCCAGTTTTTTTTTTCTCAAACTTGTTTCCCAAATACCAAAAGTATCCAAAATAAAACTATAATTTTTTAAAAAAAATTTCCTCTCTCAGCTTACAAATTTATAGAAACTTTATGTGTTCCTTTGTGTTTTGGGCTCTCCTTCATATCTTCACTTCACTACAATTTGGGCAGAGTCTTTATATATGCCTACAAAAGGTCTAAAAACAAAGTATACTATACTAGTATACTAACTATACTAGTACTATAGTACTATACTAGTATACTAACAATGTTAGTATACAATACTAACAAAACGTAGTTGTTGAATGGATACACATCCTCTTTTTTTTTAAGATTTTATTTATTTATTTGATAAGAGAGACAGAGAGAGACAGTGAGAGAGGGAACATAAGCAGGGAGAGGGAGAAGTAGGCTTCCCATTGAGTGGGGCTCGATCCCAGTACTCTGGGATCATGACCTGAGCCAAAGGCAGATACTTAACCAACTGAGCCACCCAGGCGCCACATACACATCCTCTTTTGATGTTAAAAAACAACAAGGAGCTAGCATTATAGAAGATACTTATTAATCTCAGGGTAATTGCTTGTATGAATGTTAGAAAACATTTACTAAATTTCCCTTATGTTTTCCGAGAAGAAAAACAGAAACTAAAGCTTTATATATTGATATTATTTTTAGAGCTAACTTTCTATGCTCCTTCCTCCCAGAAGTTTAAGTCTCTGTTTCTCTGCACCATGCTGTGTGTTCAGACTTTCTTTTGATGAAAACAATAACAACAGCCAAGTATTTGTAGTCAGATCAGTCATAATTGATGCCTACACTGAGTCGTTCCCACCCACTCCCAGTGGTTAAAAATAATTGGAACTCGAGATGTTGGCAATAATCTGGGTTTTTCTAGCCAGTGACCTTTTCCCCACATGATCCAGTGGAAAAAGCCCGAGAACAAAGGACTCAAGTACAGTAGAAATGGCAACCTGATATGAGTTCTGCTTTGATTTTTCTGACATTATGAGGATTTAAACAATTTGGTAATTTTATGAAACTGAGGGGAAATGTCAAAAATCTTTTTCTCATGATTTAACAGTGTAACCACTGGATGTCTAGTGTTTCTTCAGCCTTTTCTGCCTTAAAGTAGAGAGATGTTTAAGACCGGTGTCTTTATTTATTTATTTTTTTTTTTAAAAGATTTTTTTTTTATTTATTTGACAGAGAAAGACACAGCGAGAGAGGGAATGCAAGCAGGAGAAGAGGGAGGGGGGAAGCAGGCTCCCCGCTGAGCAGGGATCCCGACGTGGGGCTCGATCCCAGAACCCTGGGATCATGACCTGAGCTGAAGGCAGAGGCTTTAACCCACTGAGCCACCCAGGTGCCCCAGACCGGTGTCTTTATTTTTAAAATGAGAATAATGATAGATGAAGTAGAACTACAGAGGTGATTAGAGAACTTTGCATCCTAGGTTCCGCTAGGAAGTGTGGTACAAGTAAGTGGTATGGAGGATGGATAGAAGGATGGGAAGAGAACTGACATGATATTAGATGAAAATCTTCAAGGGAAGTGGTGCCTGAGTGTCCACGAGGAGTGCTAAGATGTCATACTAATAGCTTAGGGACAAACATCCCCCAGCCGTACATAATAATTACTCATAAAAGTAGAAGCGTTGAACTTAAGTTACAGAAAAGTTTTTCACCAGGGGCAAAATTGTTGGTCAGAAACACATCATATCTGGGTAGCTGAAAATAACTATTTTCCTCCTAGTTCCCTTGGAACATATCAGATATTTCCCCCCAGAATTCCATCAGACTGTCTATTGGTTGTTTCCTTTGAGACCAACTGGATTGAATTGTAGCTGGTACTTAATAGAAAATCAAGGATGAAAATGACCTTTACTAAGTTGGTTAATTGACCAGACTAAATTCTAATAGGTCCTAATATTTATAGTAAGATTGAGAACTATTGGCTTAATCCTTATATTGATAATCAGCATGTGGTCTTTTTATTTTATTTTATTTTTTCAGTGTTCCAAGATTCATTGTTTATGTACCACACTCAGTGCTTCACGTAATATGTGCCCCCCTTATTATCCACCACCAGGCTTATCCATCCCCCCACCCCCCTCCTTTCCAAAACCCTCAGTTTGTTTCACAGAGTCCACAGTCTCTCATGGTTTGCCTCCCCCTCCAATTGCCCCCAGTTCACTTTTCCTTTCCTTCCCCTAATGTCTTCCATGTTCTTCCTTATGCTCCATAAATAAGTGAAACCATATGATAATTGACTTTCTCTGCTTTAAAAAATAGAAGACCCAGTTGTTTCCAGGCAGAAAAACATTAAAAAGAAAAAGAAGCAAATTTCTTTTGCTTCATTCCTTGTCCTGTGTTCTTCTTGTTGAATGTTATGCCCATCTAATATCCCTTGGCCCATTCATGGAAATCCTTTCCATTAATGAATTCATCCCCAATGAATTTACCTATTTCAACCTTACCAACTTCTTTTAGTAATTTAACATGTATTCCTTTGAGTCTTTCTTACATAAAATGTAAATTGTGTGATAATTACCTCGTTTGTATCTTAAATCCTTAAAATCTTGATATAACTTCTCTCAGAAGGACTCTGCATAAGGTACAAATAAGTGTAATTTAGTCATATATGGTTCCTTAAGAAGAGTCTAAGACATTATCATACTTTGAACAATACCCACTTTAAATGGCATCCAAGAGGCCATCTAACAGAAGCCTTTTGACAAGTTTACTTCCAAATACAGCTTTTATTACAAGATAAACAACAGCAAACAACTAGGTGTTTTGGTCAGCTTTGTCCAAAGAATTGAAATTTTACACTATTTGAAGCTTATTGTAGGAAGTAAAGTATGAAATTAGATGCACAAACCTGCAGTACTGCTATTTGGGAACCTGAGTTAAGCCACCAGAGAAAATTCCCAAGTCCCTTTCTCAGCTGACACTAATTGGCTTTGATTGCCCATGGTTCATGGATGAAACAATTTAACGTGCTAAGGAATAGCTCGAAGGTCCCATACATCTGCCTGTTTTGTTTGAAATCATGACTTAGGATTCTGACTCATCCGAATGTTGTCCAGGATACTGGGAAAGATGGTTTCCTTTTCTTTATTTTTTTAGACTTCTTCTGTAACCAAAGGTACTCCAGGGACAACACCTCCATTCATGGACTCAGCAACTGCATTAGGCCATACCAGCCTGGGACTTCAGTGGAGCCAGTCAACATCACTGGTGTCAAGGTAACAAAACTATCTGCCACATTGCTGTTAAACCCATCAGTTTATTGAATCCCTATGCCAGATTTGTTCTTGCTTTTTTATTTTGTCCGGAATATCACAGGCTGATTATGTAAGTCCCACTGTTTCTTTAAGACCTTCTTTAGGTCTTATCTCTTCTCAGTATTCATCCCAGTCACACAACTTTGTTGTTAACTGCTTCCTTTAAAATCATTACATTAAAAAAAAAATCCACTGACACAGACACACATACTGTATATTTGTTAAATATTTTAATGTATAAGCCTTATTGCTCATAATTTCTAAAATAGTTGTTGGCTATAAATTGAGCACTGTCCCTGTCTTATGGACTTAATTGTTGAGTGAGACTTCTCAGTGAAAACTAACAATAGTAAGTGATGTAAGTGTTTCTGGAGGGAGCTATGCTGACCCAGCAGAGGGGCATTTAAAACAGATTGGAAACTCAGAAGTCTTGTGGGAGATATCAAGAGTCTTCTAGTGAGCCAAATAAATCTGGTAAAGAGTAAGGGTATTATATTTTTTTTAAATTTCAATTCAATTAGCCACCATATAGTTGAAACCATTAGTTTCAAATGTAGAATTCAGTAATTCATCAGTTATGTTTAACACCCAATGTTTATCACATCTCATGCCCTCCTTAATGCTCATCATTCAGTTACCCCATTCCCCCACCCACCTTCCTTCCAGCAACCCTCAGTTTGTTTCCTATAGTTAAGAGTCTCTCATGGAAGGGTATTTTTAAAGAACAAAATGGACAAAACCACGGAAATGTTGGAAAGTATGGCTAAGTTAGAGAATGGCAGATTGTTCAGTTTGGCTAAAATCCACGTTGGGAGCTTGGAAAAATAATGGACATGAAGATAGTCAAGCCATTGGAAGGAGACTCTACCTTTTGGCAACTGAGAATCCTTGAAGGATTCTAAGCAGGGAAGTGATGCTATCATAGTGAGGTGTTAGAGGTATTTCGGTGACTGCGATACTGTGGGATGGTTTGGAGAGCAGTGAGATCAATAGAAGCCTGCTCCGGGTAGATAAAACTAAAAGTTGATGAGGATCTTCACTAGGAAAATAGTTAATTCAGGGGAACTTAAAGTGATAAAACAAGTGGCTTGCTAAAACACTGGCTGTTGGGGGTGGAACGTGGGACTTCTTAGATGACTCAAGATTTCTGGCTTTTGTCATTAGACCAAATACGCTGCAAGAAAATAAATAGGGAATAAAGGATGAGGAAGGAGGAGGAGAGAAAAAGGAGGAGAAGAATGTATGGAAAAGGGCCTTAAAAATGAGTTTATTTTGGAGCCTGTGCTTTTTGACATCGGTTTTTGATATCGAATAAGATATTAAAAGTAAATCTCAAAAGAGAAGTCTGATTGGAGCTTTGTATTTGTGAGTTATTAGCAGAGTGATAATTAAAACCATGAAATTGAGCAAGATTGCTCAGGCACTCTGAAATGAGAAAATGGTCAAGGACAGAATTCTGGGGAATGCTATAATTTAAGTAGTGGGCAGAGGAAAAGGATGACAGAAGAGAATGAAGGGCAATTGCAGAGGCAGGTGGCAAGTTGGAGGAGAGCCATGTCCAAAACTCCAGAGGAGAGGTTAGATGATTGTGTCAGTTTCCTCGAGTTGTCATAACAAATTAACACAAAGGTAAGATAACAGATATTTATTCTTTAAGAGTTCTGGAAGCTGGAAGTATGAAATCAAAAGATGGTCAGGGCCATGCTTCCTCTGCAGGCTCTAGGGAAGAATCCTTTTTTGCCTCTTCCTCGCTTCTAGTGGCTCTTGGCAGTCTTTGTTGTTTCTTGTAGCTGTATCACTGCAGTCTCTGCCTCTGTCTTCACATGGCCTTCTTCTCTTTGTGTGTTTCTGTGTCTTCTCCTTTTCTTACAAGGACACCAGTCACTAGATTTAGAGCCCACACTGTTCCAGTGTAAGCCAATGTAATCTCATCTCCACCCTTGATTAATTATATCTGCAAAGACCCTGTGCCCAAATAAGGTCACATTTTAAGGTTTCAGGTGGACTTGACTTTTTGAGAGGGATACTATTCAACCCATCACGATGGTCAAGGATTATATCTCATCACCTTCACAAGATCCTTTGTCCTCCACAGAAATCATAGCTTTTCTCTGGGAATTTCTCAGACCTATCAAGGTGAAGATGAATTTGTGAGAAAAAAGAGATAGAGGGAAGAAGGTGGGAGAGAGAGACACAGAAGGGCCCTAGAAGGAGAGAGCAAGCAGAGACAGTGCTTATCCTTTACTAGTTTTCTTCCCTAATGCACATTGAGAGCTGGAGCTCTCTCTTTCTGTGGAGCAGGAACTATCTCTCTTGCCTGCTTTAAGAGTGAAATTTGTTACCATACATGTAGTGCTTTAGGAGCAGCATAATCAGATGTTATTATATATTATCACCTTAGCAAGATTTGGCCTGTCACAGCACCACTGGTTAAGAACACACAGAATCAAAGAGGTCAGTTCGTCCGGGTAGCTAAGTTTAGATAAGTCTGAGTGGAATAGAAATGGTCAGGTACTTTGCAGTGTGGTTCCATGTTCAGAATGAAGGCTAGAGAAAACAGGAATCAAAGAGAGAAAGACTGAATACTCTGCCTGCTGCTCAAATCAATGTTTAGTCAAACCTGCTATTGTGACTTTTTTTGATGACAGGTAAGGCTATGTGAAAATGGGATGGTTATCTAAACATTTGGGTGATATGCTAGCATGACTTGAAACAATCCCCGAACCTCCAAGGTGTTTACATAGGGTAAGACAGCAGTACCAGCTGCCATTTTGCAGTTAAATTCCAGGATTCATGCATGCATAGAAATAGAGATAAGGAGGGAATTATTGTGACCCTGGATCAAAATGGCTCCAGTCCTTGAAGGTATATGACTTAGTTACTCATGCTGACTGGGCTCACGTTTGATAAGGTACATCTTATGATACAAAGTGTGTCCTCTATAGCGTCATTTATATTTAATGAATAAAGGAATCAGCTTTTTAAGTTAATCATAGAAGATCATGATCACAGGAGCTCCCACTTACAATTCAGAAATCCCCAGAGTGTGGAAAGATACTTCTGGAGCCTAACATTTTTAGCAGTGGCATCTTTTTTTCAGTTTTTAAGTCAGTAAGTAAAATACTTTAGCATTTTTTTTTCTTTTACTATTACAGCTTCAGAGGTCCTGAATATTGAATATGGGCTGTGATCAAAGGTGATCAGGAAGGAGGGCTCCTCACTTGGTCACAGATAAAATTGTTTGTTACTTTCTTCAGCATGCTAGCTCTTGATGGTTTTGGACATTATGACTCTTAGTCATAAAGCATTGGTTAAAGATAGGAAAGCAGAATTCTGATATTCAAAAGTTAATGAATAATACAAGTTAAAAGATAATAATAATACAATTCTGCCCCATACACTGTTTACTGGGTTTGTAATTTCATTCTTCAAATCAAGAATCCCTATGTAGGACATCTGGAATTTCAAAATCAAGTGCTAAATAGAAAAAAATTATGTGGCAGTTATTTAAAAAATTGCTTCTCATTTATTGGCAGCGAACCTCATGCATTCCTAAAATCTGTTAGCTACAAAGAATTACCTATAAATGCCATCCTGAAACTTCTCTTAACATTTGAAAGACTTATACGTATCTTTTATGTACAGGCACATACACACACCAGTTGAATTTCAAAATGCAAAATGCAAATAATTCAAATAGAAAACATGAGAGCATTTTACCCATGAAAGTTTTTGAAACTTTAACTTATTGTTAAATTTCAACTTATATTTAAATATGCATTCAGCCCAAATTCAGATACATCATTTAAAACATATGCTATAAAGCAGTGCCTGTGTGTTTCAGTCAGTTAAGTGTCTGGCTCTTCATTTCAACTCAGGTCATGATCTCAGGGTCCTAGGATCAAGCCACACGTCGGGCTCGGCACTCAGCAGTGAGTCTACTTGAAGATTCTTTCTCTCCTGTCCCTCTGCCTTTCTATCCACGTGTACACACTCTCTAAAATAAATAAATAGTCTTTTTTAAAAATTAAAAAAATAACACACATACCACCAAAGATATTTTACAAAATCGACTTAAAGAATATGCGTCACTTTAATCTTTATATGTTATACATATAATCATCATTATCCTCACCATCTCACCCATTCCTGAAAAAAAATTTTTTGCACTGATATTGTTATATATACACAATCTTTATATATTATGTCTGTCACTAAGCAGTTATTAAAATGAGTTTTATAGTATAATGGTCTACTGATAAAAATCAAGTAAACTTAAAATCACATCATCATGCACCATACAAAATAACAAAATGATTTTTCACTCATTTTCATTTAATCTCTTAGATTATATATTACTACCAGAGAAACTTTCATATCAAAAAAGGCTTACAAAAACTATTATAGATTAAGTATGAAGAAGAAAAAAAATAAAACATTTTATGGAGTAATAACAGTTACCTGAAATGATAAGGAAAATATTGTTTATCAACACTTATTCCTTCAAGGACCACGTACTGAGCTTCCTCTCTGTGAGATGATGCCAAAATGTCTGAACAACAAATGAAACATGATCATCCGTTCAACATTTATGAGATATCTATTAGGCTCCCTATTGATCACTATGTTAGGTTCTGCGATTATAATACTGAGCAAGGTGGGCAAGATTCTAGCCTTCATCAGACTTAAAAGAGACAAATAATAAATAAATCAACACAAAATTTGAAATCATGAAGAGAGCTATGAAGGGGGCTGAGTCACAGTAATATAAATTTTCAGCTTTTCAGCATTAGGATTAACCTTAGACGTATCATAGAAGGTTTAACTATACTTACAAATAACATGCTAACATTACCAGTTTGGGCAATATAAATATAAAACCACAGATAACTGAGGTTGGAAGAGGGAAGGATGATAAGAGGTGGAAAGAAATGAAGGGGACTAATATCCTTGGCCAGAAAACCTGTAGCTAATTGAAAGATATTATCTACCTATAGTTGCTCTATCCAGTACAGTTACCACTAGTCACATGTTTAATATTAAATTAATTAAAATCAAATACAATTTAAAATTCTGTTGGTTCTCAGTTGCACTTGCCAGATTTCAAGTACTTAGTATTCACCATAGGTAGTTGACTGCCATATTGAATAGAATAGATAAGAATATTTCTATTATCAAGTTGTTCTTCTGGGTAGTTCTGGCCTATGGTGAGTGGATACAGAAGTAAGGATTTAAGAAAACTGTTTGATGGGTGCCTGGGTGGCTCAGTTGTTTGGGCATCTGACTCTTGGTTTCTGCTCAGGTCATGATTTCCGGTCATGGGATTGAGCCCAGTGTCAGGCTGTGCGCTCAGCAGGGAGTCTTCTCACCTTCCTCTCCCTCTGCCCTCCCCCACTCTCTCTCTCAAATAAATAAACCTTTTTTAAAAAAGAATACTGTTTGAAGTAGCAGAATAAGTCTGTGGTCGGTGTTATACTACATCACTGAGATCAGTGATGTAATTAGAATGAGAGAAGTTGAGAGAGGAAGGCAGCTAAATCTTCATCATTTGAAGCAAGAACGACAATGGCAGAGTGATAATGCTTAATTGATGATTTTATATTCTTATAAAGCACTATATTTAGAATCACTGTGAAAACCAATATAAGCTCTAAAAGTATAAATTATTCTTTTAGAATGGTATTGAGGGAGAGGAGAAGCAGAGGTGGAAAATCCTGGCTTTATTTATATATCTTTTGGTGCTATTTTATTTTTAATTTTTTTTCTCTGTCACTTTGCTTTTAAAACTGTTTTTAAGAAAACCATTTTAAGGGCACCTCAGTGGCTCAGTGGGTTAAAGCCTCTGCCTTCAGCTCAGTCATGATCTCAAGGTCCTGGGATTAAGCCCTGCATTGGGCTCTCTGCTCAGTAGAGGGCCTTGGGGGGCCTGCTTCCCCCTCTCTCTCTGCCTGCCTCTCTGCCTACTTGTGATCTCTCTCTCTCTCTGTGTCAAATAAATAAGTAAAATCTTAAAAAAAAAGAAAATCATTTTAGTTTATTTTGAGGAACTAAATTAAGAGTTTAAGTGGACAGACTACTTACAGGGATTTTGCAGTAGTTCAGGGGAGAGGTAATGGTTTTTCTCTTAGTAGACAGTCAAGTGATCCAAGTCTGAACAAAGAAGATGGGAGGACAAAAGTGGAAAGGGAAGAAAGAATTGAACAGAACATTTATGGGGTGTATATCCTTAATGTAGACAGAAGTTGATGCATACATACATTAAATTCAGGTGCTTGGCCTACTTGTCTACAGTGTTTTTGTTTTTGTTTTTGTTTTTACCCTTATCTAATAATGATTTGAGGAAAAGATATCTAGTTCATCCCAGGGCCTAAAAATTAGCCCAGGGAACAACAAGATGATCAGAGAGCGTCCTCGTCTAGCCCAGACTCAGCCTCTGACATACACACTTTCCTTGCTAATGAGAATAGAACATTGGAAACAGAGCTGGAGGATGTGCAACCTCATTAAAGAATTCTTTGAAAGGACGTGGAAACAAGTTAAGCCATTCTGCCTATATGCTTGAGGAGTAAACAGTGATCTTCCCATGCAGTGTTCCAGTTCCTTCAGAGACACACAATTAAGGAAAAGCAGTAAATATTATATTGTCATATTTATCATGCTAATGCTCCAATTGGCAGGCTCCAGAGATAATAGAGCCTCCTGGAATGCACCTGTGAGTAGAACTTAATGTCCTTGAGAAAAATGTTAAATACACAAGTTACCAGATCACTTGTACTGACAACTATGAATTACTGCTCTACTTATTTGCTATGTGTTTTTGTTTCCCTTTTCCCTTTTAAAAAATTTCCCTCAAACAATATTCAGACAAGTTCAGTAGTTTGTAGCCATTAAGGAAGGCATTTGAATTAAAAAAAAAAAAAGCTAGAATTTTTCTATGAAAACCAAATGTTATGAACCTCTGGCCAAATTTTCTTCAGTGGATTCGAAACATAACTGTCCAGTCCAAACACACAGCAATGATGTGTAAAGTAGCAAAGCAAAACAACATAGGTGGCCTTAGAAACACGAAAGGCATGTCTATGGACCAGGAACAGAGCTGTTACATAAAGCTGTGAGTAAGGCTGAAGCCACAGATGTGCTAGGCTGTGAGTCTGGAAGCAAATAGTGATAGTAGGAATTAATCTCCTGCAACTCCAGAGGACTAAAATTGTCATGCAGGACAGGGGAGAATTGAGCTATAAGCTGTTTAAATCCACCCTGTATTCAAAAAAGAAGGTAGAAAAAATATTTGAGCAACTTGGAGCTACAGCTGTTAGCAGGATATAATCCATCATTGCTGGAAGATATGGACAAAGTCTAATATTGCACACACTGAACCATGGTGCCACTGCTTAGTGTGCTTAGTCACTGGATGTGAGACATCCTTACATTCTGCACAATGGAAATTCCCTCACAATGGTACCAAATGCCATTATGGCAAGCCCCAGGGATAAGTGGGGGCAGTTGCAAAATTTCTAAAGAGGGGTAGTGATATCCTCAGTAATAACTTAGTCTCTGTATTCACTCTGGAGTTTAACCAGAAAATAGAAAGTAAAAAGACATAATAGAAAAATTTCTATTTAAAATTACACTAACAACTAGGACTAAAATTCCTAGCCTCAGCAATCAGACAACAAAAAGAAATAAAAGGCATTCATATTGGCAAAGAAGTCAAACTCTGTCTCTTTGAAGATGACATGATACTTTACATGGAAAACCCAAAAGACTCCACCCCAAATTGCTAGAACTCATACAGCAGTTCAGCAACATGGCAGGATACAAAATCAATGCACAGAAATCAGTTGCATTTCTATACACTAACAATAGGTCTAAAGAAAGAGAAATTAAGGAATCAGTCCCTTTTACAATTGTACCAAAAACCATAAGATACCCAGGAATAAACCTAGCCAAAGAGGTAAATGGTATGTACTCTAGAACTATGGAATACTTATGAAAGAAACTGAGGAAGACATACCCCTATATGTCTTGGAAAAGCATTCCATGCTCATGGATTGGAAGAATAAGCATTGTTAAAATGTCTATGCTACCCAAAGCAATATATACTTTCAACACAATCCCTATCAAATTACCATCAACATTTTTCACAGAGCTGGAACAAAAAAAATCCTAAAATGTGTATGGAACCAGAAAAGACCCCAAATTGTCAGGGGAATGTTGAAAAAGAAAACCAAAGCTGGGGGTATCACAATACCTTGCTTAAAACTGTATTACAAAGCTGTGATCATCAAGACAGTATGGTATTTGCACAAAAACAGACACATAGATCAATGGAACAGAACAGAGAGCCAGAATGGACCCTTAGTTCTATGGTCAACTAATCTTCAACAAAGCAGGAAAGAAAATCCAATGGAAAAAAGACAGTCTCTTCAATAAATGGTGCTGGGAAAATTGGACAGCCACATGCAGGAGAATGAAACTGGACAGGAGAATGAAACTGGACCATTCTCTTAAACCACACAAAGATAAACTCAAAATGGTTGAAAGACCTTAACGTGAGACAGGAATCCATCAAAATCCTAGAGGAGAACACAGGCAGTAACCTCTTTGACATTGGCCACAGCAACTTATTCTAAGGCACATCTCTAAAGGTAAGGGAAACAAAAGCAGAAATGAACTATTGGGACTTCGTCAAGATAAAAAACTTCTGGATGGCAAAGGAAACTGTCAACAAAACTAAAAGGCAACCTACAGAATGGGAGAAGATATATGTAAATGACATAACAGATAAAGGGCTGATATCCAAGATCTACAAAGAACTTCTCAAACTCAACACCCAAAAACCAAACAATCCAGTCAAGAAATGGGCAGAAGACATGAACAGACACTTTTCCAAAGAAGACATACAAATAGCCAACAGACACACTTAAAAATGCTCCACATCACTTGTCATCAGGGAAGTGCCAATCAAAACCACAATGAGATACCAACCTTACACCAGTTAGAATGGCCAAAATTAACAAGACAGGGAACAACAAGTATTGGTGAGGATGTGGAGAAAGGGGAACTGTCTTCCATTGTTGGTGGTACAGCCCCTCTGGAAAACAGTATGGAAGTTCCTCAAAAAGTTAAAAATAGAGCTACCTTATAACCTAGCAATTGCACTACTAGATCTTTACCCCAAAGATACAGAGGTAGTGAAAAGAAGGGGCACATGCACCCCAATGTTCATAGCCGCAATGTCCATAATAGCTCAGCTGTGGAAGGAGCTGAGATGTTCTTCAACAGATGACTGGAAGATGAATGGTTCATATATGCAGTGAAATATTACTCAGCCATCAGAAAGGATGAATACCTACCATTTGCATTGACATAGATGGAACTGGAGGGTATTATGCTAAGTAAGTCAAGCAGAAAAAGACAATTATCATATGGTTTCACTAATATGTGGACTATAAGGAATAAGGCAGAAGACCATTGGGGAAGGAAGGGAAACCTGAATGGGAAGAAATCAGAGAGGGAGACAAACCATGATTGACTCTGGACTCTGGGAAACAAATCGAGGGTTGAAGAAGGGAGGGGGATGGCAGGATGTGGTAATTGAATGATGGGCATTATGGAGGGCATGTGATCTGATGAGCACTTGGTGTTATATGTATAATGAATGAATCACTGAACACTACATCAAAAACTAGTGCACTATATATTGGTTAATTGAACTTATTTAAAAAAATAAAATTACACTAAGAGCAAAATTCTTAAATATATTAAGAAATCCAAGGGTAAGAAAAATAACCATCAGAACATTAATTGATTTTGATCAAAATTAACTTTATGTTAACAATTTAACAATGACTTTAAGATAATCATATAGCATACGCCTGGTAGTAAGTAAAAGAACTATTCCCTTTTAAAATCAGCAAAAGTTTATGATTCAAAGAGAGAAATTAAATAAGAAGAAATGAATGTGAGAAGAACTAATTAGAAATCTTGGGATGAAAAAGTATAGTCGTTGATTTTCAAACACTCAGTAAAGTGGTTAAACTGCAAACCATATACATAGAGTGAGCTAGTGCTGAACACATCATTTAGCATCTTTCATCATTCATGAGGAAAAAACAAGATGAAAATATAAAGAACTGATAGGATAGATGAAGAAGTTCCAGCATGCATCTATTAGACAAAAGAGAATAATAAAATAAATGGAAGAAGGGAAGTAATGTCTGAAGAGGTAATAACTACATTTTTCCAGAATTATAAAGAAATATGAATGTTTAGATTGAAAATACATTCTTAGTACCAAGATGGTTAAAAATTAATGCACGTCAAATTACATTCTTGTGAATGTATTCACATACAGAATATGAAGGGTATAGAGAGACCCTTAAAAGTTACCAGAGAGGAAAAGGCATATCATTTATAAAGGAAAAACCTTCACACTTAAACAGATTTCTTATTGGCAACAATAGAGGCCAAAATACAATAGGATGATGGCTTTAAAAACAGAAGGACAAAAACTGGGAATCTATAATTGTATATCCAAATGAACTGTCATTTAAGAGTAAAGGCAAAATAATGACATCAAACCAAAAACGTTTTCATTTGTACAAAGCCAAGAGTTTTGCCCTTACCTCTCACTAAAAGTACTATTGAAGAATAAATACAAGAAGGGAAACCAGAGAAATCACGTGATATGAAAATAGGGCAAAAACTGATCAAATATATGAGTAATTTTAATTAACTATAGACTATATTTTTTTAAAAAATGGAAGACACAGTCTCAGGGTAAAGACCATATTAAAATTTTGGCTGTTACATTCTTCATTAAGACTTCTGACAAAAATTCTTCTCTACCAGACAGAAGTCTTTCCAGAAAGATGAAGTATATAGTCCCAAAGAAGACTGATATGCCCAAACTCTCCATAATTTTAAGTCTAAAGAAAATAGAGAAAGTCTCAAAAAGAATTATGGATATAGCTTTTAGCACATGAGATGAACCAAAAGAAAGCACATAGAAAACCACAAAATTTTATGAGAGAGTTGCTTTGGTAAAATGTCATAAGCTGGATTAAAAGAGACTGGCGCACCTTGGTGGCTCACTTGGTTAAGCATCCAACTCTTGATTTTGGCTCCAGTCATGATCTCAGGGTCATGAGATTGAGTCCCTTGTCAGGCTCCATGCTCAGTGCATGGAGCCTGCTTGAGATTCTCTCTCTCTCCTCCTTCCTCTGGACCTCCTTCCCCTGCATGTGAGCTCTCTCTTTCTAAAAAAAGAGAGACTGAGATTAATTGAAATGAAAAAGAAGAAGAAGAAGGAGAAGGAGGGGGAGGGGGAAGGAGAAGGAGAAGCAGAAGGAGATGAACAAGAACAAGAACAAGAACAAGAACAAGAACAAGAACAAGAACAAGAACAAGAACAAGAACAAGAACCACGGAGGCCAATTTTCTACAGCCAGGAAGCAGGCTGATAAGTCTGGTTAGTGGCTAAGGAAGAAATATTCCCCAATGTCTTCTGCAGAAGTGATTGAGGAAGAGATTGGAAAAAGGACGCAGGAGAGGGCTGAACCAGTCACCATAGGGAAAAATGGACTAAGGAAGCATCCCTAGGATTTGAAACTGGATATATTGATCAAAATATATGTCCTAGCCACAAGGAAAAGGGACCTGGCAACATCTGCTCAGTGGGATTCAAATTTGCTTTGGGCCACTGGCTGTGTGTCTATTCTTGTTTCTTCTTTTGAATGAGAGTTTGGTAAAATTATCTGGTACATGTTTCATCATTGTATGTTGACTGAGTGGAAGGCATATAACTTGTCTGTTTAGTACTAGAGTTGCATCCAAATGTGACACAGATATAAGGTTCTGAGGTTTATAGCACAGTGCCTTTATTGGATGAATCTTTGGGGTGTGATAAGAAAGGGTTGAGTGAACTTTGTGTGTTTCTGTCAAATAAATAAAATTTTAAAAAATGAACCAGATTAGTACATCAATACAAATAAATCTCAAAAACATATTGAGTGAAAAAGCAAATTATAAAATATACACACATAATAAAAACTACATTAAATAGTGCTTGGGAATATAATAATCCAGACAATATGATGCAAAAGTATAAAAATTAGAATAATCAACACAAAATTCACAAAACCAGGTGAGTAGTTTTCTGTGCTAAGGTTAAGAGTGAGGGAATGAGGGGTGCCTGGGTGGCTCAGTCGTTAAGCATCTGCCTTCGGCTCAGGTCGTGATCCCAAGGTCCTGGGATTGAGCCCCGCATCGGGCTCTCTGCTCAGCGGGGAGCCTGCTTCTCCCGCTACCATTCCCTCTGCTTGTGTTCCCTCTCTCGCTGTGTTTCTCTCTGTCAAATAAATAAAAAATCTTTAAAAAAAAAAAGGGAATGAGGAAGCAAGGACGTGAGGAAGGATCATGAGAGGCAGTGAGAGAGAGAAGAGTGGAAAGTATTGAAGAGGAATAAGCAGGGAGCCTCAAGTGTCTAGGTATTTTGATTTCTTAAAAAAATATGAGGGGCACCTGGGTGGCTCAGTGGGTTAAAGCCACTGCCTTCGGCTCAGGTCATGATCTCAGGGTCCTGGGATCGAGCCCCGCATCGGGATCTCTGCTCAGCGGGGAGCCTGCTTCCCCCACTCTCTGCCTGCCTCTCTGCCTACTTGTGGTCTCTCTCTCTGTCAAATAAGTAAAATCTTAAAAAAAAAAAATCTGAGACAATTATGGCAAAATGTTAAAATGTTAAAGTTTGATGTGGGGAATAGCATTTAGTGTTTTTCTTCAGGCCAGGCTTTGTTCCAAACATTTTACATATTTTATTTGCAAAGCTATTGGTCAATATTTACCCTGTGTTTCTTGGTATGTTCAAACTACTTCAACATTTGAAAAAGAGAAGCAGAGGGAAAAACGTTATATTAAATCTAAGTGGTGGGTATATGGATATCCATTATACCATATAATTTTCTGTATGGTTGAAATTTTTCATTAAGAATATGTTTTAAAAAAATACTTGTTAGAACTGATAATTAATCCTTTATCTGAAACCCTAGAATATAGGGAATGCATTGAAATGTTTATGATGACCTATGCACAGTTTGGTTTTTTCTCATCAGGGTTTCATTAGGCATTTTGTAAAGAATCCGATTAGTTATCTGGAGATTGCAAAAAGGCTAGCTCTCCTTAGAGGAAATGCATGAAGTTGCATCAGAGCCATACTCTCCTAATCCTGTGCAATTCATTCTCCATTTCTCTTCTCCTCTCCTCCAAATAACCAAAAGCCACATCCAGAAATAGTGGCAGAGAAAGTTCCCATGCCTTCTTTGCAAAGAGGGCTGGATCTAAAGAAAACAAAAATCAGTAATATCACAATGGGTGGGCTGTGGGAAATAAAAGATTGCTTCAGGGTGAAGCATCATTGGAACAGCCCTTCCTTTTGACCTTTATATCTAGAATGTCTTCACCAATCTGAGGGTGAGATCTCAATTTGTTTTATTATGAGATGAAACAGTCAACATCAAAATCATTCATAAACTTCAGATGAGTTATGACTGGACAACCAGCTCTCTGAGTGGGATGTGTAGTTTCTCTCTAAGTGGAGCAGTTATTTGATGAAACTGATGAACTAGCCTCTTATTTTAGCATCATGTAAATAGAGCCCAGTTTTTTTTCCCAGCTCTGTGTCTTCCCTCTTGGAAAAACTTGGTTAAGAGCCTGGCTTTAGATACAAAACTGGAGACAGGGTTCCAATGCTTGAATACTCTAAACAACATCATGTCTTTCTTGGTCTTTTCCTTAAATGAGTAAGGATTTTTATTTTTTTTAAAAAAGAATAAAAGTAATAAATAGATTTAAAAAGTGGTTTTGAAGCCCATACTTGAAAGTACAAGGTGAGGCTCGATTCAACAAAAATATGAAGTATTTAGTAATAAGAAAAATAACAGTGCTAATAGTAATACAAAACAATCTTTGTTGACTGGTTACTCTGTCCCAAGTATGCTTCCAAATATTTTTTTTTAATTTTTATTAACATATAATGTATTATTTGCCACAGGGTACATGTCTGTGAATTGTTAGGCTTACACATTTCACAGCACTTAACAGCACATACCCTCCCCAATGTCCACAACCCAGCCACCCTATCCCTCCCCCCCCCCCCACCGCCTCCCAGCCACCCTCAGTTCATTTCGTGAGTCTAGGAGTCTCTTATGGTTTGTCTCCCTCCCTATCCCTTCCTGTTTCATTTCTCTCCCCCACCCCTACAAACTCCCGCCTTGCCTCTCAAATTCTTCATATCAGAGAGATCATGTGATATTTGTCTTTCTCTGACCGACTTGTTTCGCTTAGCATAATACCCTCCAGTTCCATCCACGTCGTTGCAAATGGCCAGATTTTGTTTCTCTTGATGGCTGCATAGTATTCCATTGTATATATAACACATCTTCCTTATCCATTCATCTGTTGATGGGCATCTAGGGTCTTTCCATAGTTTGGCTATTGTGGACATTGCTGCTATAAACATTCGGGTCCATGTGCCCCTTCAGATCACATTTGTATCTTTAAGGTAAATACCCAGTAGTGTGATTGCTGGGTCGTAGGGTAGCTCTATTTTCAACTTTTTGAGTAACTTCCATACTGTTTTCCAGAGTGGCTGTACCAGCTTGCATTCCCACCAACAGTGTAGGAGGGTTCCCCTTTCTCCGCATCCCCGCCAACATCTGTTATTTCCTGTCTTGCTAATTTTAGGCATTCTGACTGGTGTGAGGTGGTATCTCACTGTGGTTTTGATTTGTATTTCTCTGATGCCGAGTGATGTGGAGCTTCCAAAGATTTTACAAACTCATAACAACCCTATGCAATAAGTAATTGTTACTCCCATTTTATAATTGAACTGAGGCTTGGAGAAATTAATTTGCCCAGGATAGCAAAATCAATGGTGGAGCATAGTGTAGTTTAGAGATGATACGTTGTTCAACCCCTTCTTACATGTGAGAACTGGAGGTCTTAGCAGGGTTGTATTGTTTTTTGGGGTTTTTTTTGTTTTGTTTTGTTTTTACAGGGTTGTATTGTTAACATGAGGAAGTCCACTTGGGTGCAGATTGCATTATTCTCTCCATGGATAGAAGGGGACACGCTTAGGCCTGAGCTAGAGCTCAGCTAAATTAACACTCAACTAAATTAACACTAAATTAATACCTTTGCCTCTAAATGAGAAAAGTTAGGACCATAGAGGCTAAATAACTTGTTCACAATGAGGCATTTAGCAAATACCAGAGCTAAGGTTTAAAAGCTCAAATCTCACTGTAGACTCAGCCTGATTTCTTGACTATGAATTTGGCTTTCCCCATCACTTTTTTCTTTGATTGCTTTTAATTTGCTTTAATCTTCACATTTTTGCAATTTTCATTAAAAATTGATTCACTATCTCATTCAGCCTCTAGGGTAAGTTCTTTTCAGAAAAATCCCAATTTTAATTAGATTTAATTGATCATTTTACCATAAGGAATTCACCAAAATGAACCTCTAATGTGATTGGGATTTGGGGATCTCTCCCTCATTTGAGTCATGTAATGAATGGCATACAGAAACCTGGATGATACAAACCCTTTGACTTTTCCTATGGTTATATGACAGCATATCGGATGATGACCTTTTTTATTGCTTTTTTTTTTTTAGCTTTATTCAGATACAATTGACATACACTACTGTGTGAGTTTAAAGTGTACAATGTGTCAATTCGATACATGTAACAGTTCTATCCTATCACATAATTACCATTTCTTTTTTGTGGTGAGAACATTTTTTAAAATTTTATTTATGTATTTATTTTCCAATGACTTTTTAAATTTTTTTTTCCTGTAGAACTGAATTTAACTTAAAAAAGCAAGCTAAAGAAAGTCCAGAAACTGTCCCTTCATGAAGGCACAGTGTCTCTTCATGTTTTTAGTATTTCTTTGCTATGCTGTATATCTGTAGCAGCATTAATATTGCCATTTACATGGCCATATATACTTATATCTATTGAATAAATGGTGTTTATTATTTTATGTATAGTACATTTACATTTTATGTAGTCAATTTTATGTAGTTAATTAACTACATAATTTTTTCTTATATTGTTTGTCTTGTGTGCCAAGTTTAAAAGGTCTTTCTGACTTTTAAATAATTCTTGATGTCTGTAGTTAATTTAAATGTAAAACTCTACCATAGTTTATTTGACCATCACCTCTTATTGAAAATTCAATTCATTTTTAGTTTCAGTATTATGAATAAAACTGCAGCAAATATCCTATCAGCTAGGTTTTGATGTATATTTTGTGAGGTTAAATTCCTGGTAATGGAATTATTTTGTCAAAAATGTGTACAAAACTTTGATACACATTGTAAACTTATAACAATTGCTGCGTATTAGTAAGTTCAGTTTCTCATACCAAAATGCACACAATGTTATATGCCAACTTAATAGATCAAATAGCACCTTATTTTAATGTGCCTGTCTATGAGTATGAGTGAGGTTAAACTTTTTTGTATACTTCCTAGCTTCCTGGTATACTCTACACATTTTTCCCTTTTTATAAGTTTTGCTGATTTCCTATTGACATGTTTGTATTTTATTACTTATAAGATTTATTTAACATGGTAGTTATTATCTCTGTGATAAAATGGTGAATGTTAGACATGGTTTCTCACTGGTGAGATGAAAGCTATGTGGATTGACTAAAACATTTGTGGAAGTCTCCCAAGCCAGGCCTGAAAAAAGCCTAATAATCTAGGGAGGCCTACAGACCCCTCTGTATCTGTAGGGATATCCATGGCCTGCTCTTCCATAGCACTGGTTGTAGCCTCTAGAATAGGATTCCTAGTTGCCTAATAATGACTCTGAGTTATTTGGTGTGTCTACCTCAAGTGAACCTTTTATATATGAGAGTCAGAGCTCCTTTTTTGTCTTAGGATAAGAAGGCCTCCAGAGTGATTTTATTACCATTTCTCTTATTTTTTAAATAAACATTTACCTAATGAATATCTTATACATGGCAGACTCTAATCTGAGACTCACTCGCTTTCCTTCCAAGAGGATAATCCTCATTGATACCATATTTCTTTGGCCATCACTATAAAGAACATAAAGTTGCATATGACCAGATTGGTGAGATCAGTCCACAAGACAGATCTATATCAGACCCGCCAGTGAACGTTTTGAAGGTTTCTGTACTTTCATTGGATTGTTTTTCTAGACTGGGGCTACCTGTAAGGATTGAGACCCAATTTACCTACATTTGGGAGGGGAAACACTATTTATCTTTGTCATCTTCTTATGGGAAGGAGAAACTCTAAGTAATTCAAGGTCACTTGTGTCTCCAACATTTTCTTTCTCACCCTCTCGCCTATGTCACCTCAAAGAATATTTGTCAATAGACAACTGAGTTAGGACCTCTGTTTTGAGATTAATAGCTAACAAGAAAGTTTCAAATCCTGCTAACTCAGCACTGCAGTTTATTGAGGTTGCTTCTATTCTTTTTGTTGGTTGATTCTGAACATTGACTTGAATTTATTTTCAGTTCACCCCTTACCAGTGGTTTGTCAGATTCAAAGTGTGAGAAACTATCTGAGGTGGTGACACCTGCTTCCCTCTCCATGTTATTTCCCAAAGCCTCACCTCTTTCAGGTTAGTGGAATTACTAATCCTGTTCTGGGTTTATTTTAGAAAGGCAAGCATATTGTATCTGGAACCTCATCATCCAGGAAGTGCCCCAGACATAAAATGAAACTTTTAAATGTGTGTTAACAGAGCAGTTATTGTAATGGAACAGATGAAAAAAGCAAAACTCCCTTTTCCCCCAAGTTCATAAAAATCAAAAGCAGAAACAAGTTAAATGCCCTGTGACTCACTGTGAGTTCTAATTGCCTGCTTCTGTTTCTGCTCATAATCTTTGCCTGGGAGAGAAAGGCTGCCACATTTTTCATGTGGTCATCCAGAGAATACATATACCAAAAGGTATGCCTAAAGATGATCTTCTCTTGGTTGTCTGAGGCTCTGGGGTCTTATGTGATCCTTCTATTGCTAAGGAGACCTGAGGAGAGAGGTTGGCCTGGTTTTCTTTTCTTCTTAACACCAGAAAGCCTCAGATGAGGATAAACCAACCTGCTCATGAGGAGTACGGCACAGTCTACACAGCTGGACGCTAACAGTCCCACCCTGACTGGTCTCACCCGTAAAGGAAACAAACATCCATGTCATGTGTCTGTGACATGTGACTGCCATGTCATGTGACTGTGACTCCCACATCTTCCTTGACTAGTAAGTGGCGGCTGAAACTCAACCATCTGAGCTTTCCTTCTGCTGCTTAAGATTATGATTATTACTATGCAGATGTTTCTGGGACAGGGGAAATGGGAAATGGGGTGAACGGAACTAACATTTGAAACCCTGCTTTGTGCCAGGACCTGTTCTAAGCCCATCTGAATTTATATTTGCTAAGCATTTAATTCTTACCCTTCTGCCAGGTGGGCACTGTCTCTCTTCTAGAACAGAGGGAATTGGGTCTCGAAGACAGTAAGTTCGTAAATGGTAGATCAAGGATTTGGACCCAAACCTTCCTGACTCTGGAGTCCTTGACATTTAGGAGAAATACACATAAAACTACTACCAGGGATGCATAGTTGTGTAGTGATTTGGAGAGGAATTAGCAGCACATCTGACTTGGATGGTATGAGAAGTAGAAGGATAACTGATAAAAGAAACATCTAGAGTAGCTGAAAACAATTCTTAGCTTCCTTTCAATTTTGCTGCAGAGCCTGGGTAGGGCTTTCTCTCCTCCAGAGCTCACACCTCTACTACCTGCTGCCTGATCCAAGTAAGGATGTTCTGAGGGAAAAACAAACAAAAAAAGACAAAACACCTCATTATGTGCAAAGAGCAACATCAAGTAAAAGCTAGTCTTTCTAGTATTCCCCAACTAATTTCAATGATCTATAGGAGTTTAGTAAATGAGGCATGAATTTGTGATAGAATAAAAAGATTATAACATGCCACCGTGTGACTGGAATTTGGCAGCTTAACCAAACAAACATTTTTTTTTTAAAGATTTTATTTATTTGACAGAGAGAAACACAGCGAGAGAGGGAACACAAGCAGAGGGAATGGTAGCGGGAGAAGCAGGCTTCCTGCTGAGCGGGGAGCCCGATGCGGGGCTCGATCCCAGGACCCTGGGATCTGACCTGGGCCGAAGGCAGACGCTTAACGACTGAGCCACCCAGGCGCCCCCCAAACGAACATTTTTAAATTAGGAGACCAGAAAGGTGTCAGGAGAGACTTGGAAAGTGCTTCACACATTTATATTTGTGTCACTCTTTAGGTATGTTTTGAAGTTTGAAAGAACAGAAATGTCTGCCTTCCTTGGGGGAGAGAACCTGGACTTGAAGGGAGAAGACCAGTGTGGGAGTCCCAGCCCTGCCACTTATTAGCACTGTGGTGTGTGGGGCCAAGCAGGGCTGTGAGCTCAGGCAGAGTCCCAGCATGCACTGGATCCCAGAGGGTGCTCAGAGGGTATTACACCTCAGAGTTTGTCTCGGCTTGAGGCAGCAAAGCTGGGCTTTCATAGTCTAATCAGTCAGTCTTGGGCTAAGGGCTTTCAAGGAGCTGCTAAAAAAGAAAACAGACCCAAATCTGAGCTCTATCACTTACTAAAGCTGTTAACCACAAGGAAATTTTACTTAATCTCTTAATTTCCCCACCTCTGATCCTCGTAGGCTAAGTAGGCTCAAAGGAGAGAATGAATGTAAATGTTTGTCCATTTCCGTGAACAGAGCAAGTACTCAGAGTTGGTATTCAGAGCCTCAGTTTCCCATCTCTCAAATATTAGTCATAATAATTAAAGTATACAGAGGACTAATATTATACATAGTAAGTTTTATTATTTATTTCAGTTCTGGTATCTGTTAAAATCACTGCATTGCCTACAAATTCCTAATGTCTAAACAGTGCTCTTAGGAGATACTGAGAGACATTTTGTGGGACTGAAGGTGAAAGCAGATTGGTCCTAGGGATGCGGCTCTTGGTCACCTTACCCTAAATGTAGCAGAGCTTCAGACAAAGGTCTTTATAATTCCAGACCATCCTGGGATATTTATTTTCTATGAATAATAATAATGGTGCATGATTTTTCTCTAAACACCTATCAAATCTTGGTTTGGAATTCATCATAAACCACAGAAAGAAGCAGCTTAACATAAAAAAGTTTGCAGAACATGTTCTCATTTCATCCTTGTATCTGCTTTGCAATTTAAGGAAAATAACTGCTCCTGGAAATATATTTGGATGGAAGGTCATATAGGGAAAACAATAACAGTGAGGAGGCCTGTGTTGAACAGTCAGGATTTAGGATAAGGCTGACCCTGTGTCTATGTGCCTAGCAGCTATGGAAACAGGCCCAGATAAGAGAAATGGCCCACGACTGGAAGCATATCCAGTGCCACTGGGTCTGCATCAGAAGGACCTATAATCTGTCCAGAAACACAAGTGCAAGTGAGAACTTTTAACACCCGAATAAAGGTCACCAACCATTTAACCATCTCTGAGTCCGGGTGGCAGAAAGTCAAGTCTGAAGAAAATGATTGTTTCCTTACTTGTGATGGGTACGGCTTTGGGAATTTGATGCTATCGATTATGTAAGTTTGACCTTAGGACAGACCAGTTACAACAACGAAGAGGACGTATGCTGAGCAATTGAAATAGTTTTCATCTCTTCCTAAAGCCAAGTTGAGAGGCCCCACGTGATTGTGCAGAGGATGGTTATCCCTAAGTCTTATGGAATAAGTGAGTTTCATCTTCATTTCCTGGGGTGAAGTCCAAAGGCGTCACCCACTTAACAGAATTTAGTATGGCAGGACAGACTAGATGTTTTCCTAAACAGCACCTGAAGTAGGTATGAGGAGAACAGGGGGATATTGCATATCTAGAATCAATGAGTTCACTGGTGTGGCTAAAATAAAGGTGGAACAGTAAGTATTTTTAAATTTAAAGAGATGGGTTTAGAGAAGATTGAAAATGATGCCAGACTAAGATTTTGTGCTTTATCTTACTGGGGAGCCTCCAAAGACTTTAGGGATATGAGTTGGAATGAAGGAAGGAAATGAATCTGTCTCTGGCACATGAAATGATTTGAAATGGAGAGGAGGCTGAGGGTAAGAACCATGAGAGACTGTGGACTCTGAGCAACAAATTGAGGGTTTAGGAGGGGTGGGGGTGGGGGGCTGGGCGAGCCTGGTGGTGGGTATTGAGGAGGGCACGTACTGCATGGAGCACTGGGTGTGGTGCATGAACAATTAATCTTGTAACACTGAAAAAATAAAATAAACATTTTTGGGGGAAAAAAAAAAAAAGACTGGTCAGGGAACAGTTTTGATAAATGAGGCTGAAAGTACCTTGTTGGGTGGAAGGGAAAATGGAGAGACACAGCATATTGAATGGAGCCGGTCAGGGGTTTGCCTGGGTGCTTGTGTCGAGGTGAGAGATAACGGGAACTAGCAGTTGAGACCAGCTCCTTGCCTCTGTGGAGGAGCCTGCAACAGACACAAGTGGCCATCTGTGGGAAGCAGACAGCTCGCTGGAGTAAGTTCCCTAAATAGTAGGACAGAATTTTATGTCATGATTAGTAGACAAAAGCCTGGAGAGGCTCCAGGCTCTGCTAACACCTTCAAGGAGATAAGCACCCCTTGCCAGGACCACACCATCCTAATGATTCCTGGAGAAGCCAGAAATGTAAAAAGCTTCTCATTTTTCCCTAGTACAATAGCCCCTACTTCTGGAAAGATCCATTTTCCCATGTGCCACTTCCTGTACTTCCATACTTTTGGGGGAGAAACTTCTTTACATTTGACCACTTCCATAATCCACCCTCTCTGAGGTTCATGTTTTTTCTATATAATCTTCTCAAAAGTAAGTATGAATTTGTAGCCAAAACATCCATTAATTAAATAAAAGCAGTAATGAGAGGAGAAATAAAGCTTAGCACAATTTTTGGTTCATGATAAAAGAACTGGCACCCACTGTTAATCATGATTTAGAGTGGTTGCATAAAATCCAAGAGAAAAGGTCTAACTTCTGTTAGGCATTTAGAACTAAAGTTCATGAGCGACTCTGTGGTTGGAATGATGATTTGAAATTCATCTGCATAGCAGGAATAGTAGAAGTTATGAATGAAGGTTTCCATACTTGCCTAGAACTTGTATGTTAACAAAATAAAGACCTCAAACCCAACTTTTAGGGATATGGAAGTAGTGGGGGCAAGTAGATACAGGCTAGAAGCTATTAGAAAGGAGGAAGACCCAGGACAATGTGGGGGTCCTAGAAGTCAAGGGAGAAAGTGAAGCCAAAGGTCTCACTCATTGAGAAACATAAAAAACTGGAAAGGCCACAGGAAAGCAGGTCAAAGACATCTCTGCATACTGTTAATCACATCTTTTAGTGGTGGGCACTAGGACCTAAGGACTGACATGCTCTAGCTAGAGATCCCAGCAGGCAAGACTTCTGCCATTGCTTGATGCTGTGTTTCCTGGGCCCTAGATCTGAAACCATAAAATGTGTAGTATTTATTTAGTATTAGAACCATGTTCTGAGGATGCTTTTTCTGGAGCTGTTTTGAGACCACAGAACTGAAAAACGTTTTGAGATGAAATGCTAGCCTTGTACCCAGGTTGGCCTGTCATTCTTTCCATTTAAAGCCACTGGTAATATGGTTGCAAGATGTATTTTGCCCATTTTATAAAAGCCATTTTCTACTTTCCAACCACTAAAATATGTTGGGAGTGTCATAATTGTTTTTCTCTTTGGAACTTTAGAAAATATTGTTTTTATAATAGAAATAGCATTTCTTTAATTTTTTTTTCTTTTTTTAATCGCCAATGGCTGCCATACCAAACCACGGACTTGGCTCATTTATATTTCCAATTCTAGCTTGTGCTAAAATTTCTGGCAAATGAGTGTTGTAGAACTGCCCAGAGTATTTCTGAGGAGGTTTATCTCAGAGGCTAGTCATATGAAAGACTGAAAAATTAAAATGGACTTCAGTGCATTAATTCAGGTAAAGCATTTCGAATAGGGTCATGCATGTGGTAATATATATGATATATATATATATGTATGTTACATATAGATATATATATTCATATATATGAGTGCTGGTTATTATTATTAGGGCCTTCCAGGATGATGCAACATCAGAGGCCAAAATGGACCAAGAAAGGCCACCTATTCTTATGATAGGATAAGTGCTCCTCCCTAAGTATCTAACAAATGATTGTTAGAGTTTAAAAACTTCCAGGAAGCTGTTAAAATGACAGCACCAGGGGTGATAGGCTAAGTTTGTAAAGGGATTGGCCAGTTTGCAGTTGGGTATGCTTACCTACAAAACATATCATGGAGTGGAAGGTGAAGGAGGTTAGGGCTATTAAAGCCTAGTTATAGTACTTGCCTGGCAGGGGAGATACCATGATCAAGCTGGTGGTTTTCCCAGGGTCAGGCTTGTCCATTGCACTGGGGATGTGGTCACCCCTGTGATTTCCCCAAATGTGGGAAACTCAACTGCATAATTTGTGGTAGTGGGAGACTGTGTTCACACTCTCCCCTGGTAAAATAAAATAAAATAAAATAAAAAATAAAATAAAATAAAATAAAATAAAATAAAATAACCTAGTTATAGAATCCATGTCCTTTGAAAGTGGTTTGATCATAATTGAAATACAAAGGTACTTGGAATTAGCAAAGAAAATGTTGAGACCTGAAAAGAGCATGATGTTCAAGTATTTAAAAGTTGTAAAGAATATGAAGAGAGATAAATAAGTGAGTCTTCATTTAGGGTTCTTTCTGTGTCCTTTATTATATAATTTTTTTCATGGCCTCCACATTTTCTTGAAGTAGGGTAATGTGATCGGAACATTTATGTATAAATGAAACAGTTTCTGCAGATCATCAGTAAGTATTTGGACACTTGTTTTTGTAAGAATTTGCTCTGAGATGTATGAAAATCACTTTCATAGTAGTTTTTGTGTCAATCATGAACTTCTTTCATTTAGATCATTGCAAAAGGCAGAAAGAATGTATCACAGGATGACAGATAAGGGGAAGACAGAGGGTACCCTCCCAAAATGTACAAGCTAACTACATCCAATATAACCAGTGAAATAATATGTCTAAGAGTCTTGGAAGAGAGTTGGGAGTACCAGACAAATGTTGATTGAAGATGAAGGAAATAGGGGAAAAATAGGATGCTTAGGAGTTAGTGAAACCTCTCTGCAGACTCACTGTAGAGGAAGACATGAGTTAGATTCTTAAAAAAGTGGTGGTGAGAAAATAAAAACAACTTTCAGCAAACCTAGTCCACCCCTTACCTGAAACTCCAGTAGCCTTAAAGAGCCCATTCTCAGGGTAGAATCCCACAAAAGAAATAGCTAGTTCTCACAGAGAATGGTCATAGCCCATCCTTTTGAAACAACCTCTAACCCTGGCAACCCCATCAGTCATCCTAATGGATGGTAAAGATTTAAAACAAGAGAAAAAAAAAGGATTATGGGCACGTTTTCACATCTGCCAAACATAGAGATAAGGATATATAAAGAGCCCTTGGGACAGGACAAGGAAAACAGTGCTTAACGCAGAATATTAATGTCAGCAATTTGAAAGGTGAGGTTGCAAAAGTAGGCCAAGACCTAATTATAAAGGACATTGAGACCTTAGAAATGAAAGCTCAGAGTTTTCTCTTGGGATGGGAAGTAATAAGTAAAATATTTGTGAGCTAGAGCATAGATAAAATATTAAAAGATATATTTCAGAAAGACAGCTCCTCTGGGTGGTAGTGAGTAGGGTGGAATACAGTGGATAGGAGGACTCCAGACCAGAGAGGGAATGCAGGCTGGGTCATGTATAAGGGCCTGGATTTCATGGTACCCCGAGGCTAGAAATAGGAAGTATATTCTTCAGCTAAAATCACATAGTTGTTCTTTTTTTTTTTTCACTTTTTATTATAGAAAGGATTTAGTCACATACATTAGAGAAAATAGTATAAGGACTTCCTAGTAACTAATATAAAACTTCAATAATTATCAGTATTTTGCTGATCTTGTTTTATTTATCTCCTCCTACAGTAGTTTTTGCCTGTATTTAATTTTAACTTTTTCCTCTGAAATAATTATAGGCTTATAGAAAAATTTCAAAAATAAAACCGAAAATTTCCATATATCCTTCAAGCAAATTTAACAAATGTTAAAATTTTGCCATATTTGCTTTAATTTTTTTCTCTTTCCCTTCTTTGTTCTTGGTCTCTCACTCTCTTTTTATTATGTGACAACTCTCCAGTTGTCTCATGTTTGGCTGGTGGAAGCCCCTGCAACCTGGATTCTAGGTCCATCCTGACATTTCTCCAGCATTCTTTGAGCACTTGTTCTTTTTTGACACAATACAATGTTCCAGGCCCATGTTGGTCTTTCCATGCCACAAGCCTAGGATCAAACATTTCTTCAAGGACCCTGTTCCTTTCAGTGAAAAATGATATTTAGAGACCAAAATATGAGCATTAGAGGTGTGTGTGTGTGTGTGTGTGTGTGTGTGTATTTTTAATTTCTTTTGCTGCTAGGATCTCTCATCAGACATTTCTAGAAAAAACTATATATACATTTATATCTGTAAGTATATGTGTATCAATTTCTATATGTAAAATTATGAGTTCATATTGATACCTTCAGTTTCTCCAATACCACAGGGCTCATTCCATCCTCATCCCCTTTTGTAACTGTAATTTCCTTTTCCAACAATGAGAAACCTGACTCTTATCCACAGTATTAATAAAATCATTCTTTTTATGAATTACCCCATGACTTTATAGAATAACCTTGAATTTACACGTGGCTTGCTCTTTTTGACCTGCTAGACATACTCAGTGGGGAGGACGAGGGAAAAAAATGCCCACAACAAGAAACAATTTGACATATACATTCTTCCACATTTCTAAACGCAAAGCAAACACAGGGTAAAATGTTTCCAGGGCAGTTAAGGACTAGAAACCTCACATCTGTCCTTGGATGGGAGTTTATTTTCTCAGTCTAAGTCTGGGTTTGACATTCCAGCTGCTCGCCCTTCCACGGCAAATGGATATGGAGAAGTCTGCCACCAACCGCTGATGGAGAAAACAGCTGCCTTTAGAGGGGATAAGCCACAGAGGTGGTTCAATGTCTTCTCCACTGCTCCCATCTTCTCTCCCTCCTGCAAATACAATATGCGTACATTCTCACACAAATGAAGGGCAAAGGACTTTTGTTTGTTGCTAGGAAATCCTATTAGGAGTGAGAAAATCTCTCATAAGTAAATTATTTAGCCAAAGTTTTCCCTTAGATGGTAACTTGCATAAACATCAGTTTAAGCATGATTATTTTGATTATTTGTGAGTTGTTCCCCATGTGGATTTGTTCAACTTCCTGAGAAGTTGGATGAGTGAGCACATGATCTTGATGAGCTGACCACCACTTTATTCCAGTATGCTTCCTGTAGAGGCCTGTCTCCACTCATTAAACTGCTTATTGAGTATTTTCTGTGTGTCAGACACCGTGTTAAAGAGACGTAAAGAGTCCATCGTCTAGTCACCAGGAACAGAAGCGGTAGGCCCTCTTTCCCCCAGGGGGTAAACCATTTCTGGTGGCCTTAAAACTAGCTATGTTTTGGATGCTGCCTATCAGTTTTCCCTAATCCTTAACCAGCTACCTGACATGGCCCATAATGCCTCAAGTTCTACCATTAGTTCTTCTTTTGATTCTTTCCTAAAAGCTTTATTTACATTCTTACAGAATTTCGTATTATAATATAAATACTTTCTCTAGCAAGATCTTTGTCTTAAATCATTATACAGAGGATATATTAATGGTATTAGATAGCAGTTAACCTGGAGAAAGGTCTTATGAGTAGAAACTCATAAAAAAAGCAGGAAGGTCAATTAGAAGGTGAGGGCACAGGATCCCAGCTGACACCATTACCAGTTTAATTTTCTGTCTACAAATATCCTAAGTTAACTGAAAATAGTTGATACCTTTTAAAATATTTTGTATGACCCAAAATATGTGCTTTGTTTTGTCACTCCATGAAAAAAAGAAGTAGAAGTCTAGTCAGCTGCTACAAAATGAAAATAGATCCCAAATTTAGATCCAGCTAACCTCCCACACATAATTTAAAAGGGACTGATTTTCTTATATTTTTATACTTACAAAATCTTCTACAATAAAATTACATTATTCATATTTCATTATAGAATGTGAGGGACCACGCAAAATAGGGACCCCCCCATTGCCACACTGTATGTCAGGATTCTTGATTGAAGTGACATAAATACAATGTAGCTAGCTTAAGGGAAATGTATTAACTCAATGAACTGAAAGAGGTACACAAGTAGCTCTGGTTGGAGACAATTCTCATAGTTCTCTCAGGTTTCTGCATGTCTTGTAATCAGAAATAATGGTTGCCTTTTCAAGAACGTTTGTATATAGTAAACAGCTAGCCAGCTAGCGGCTCACTCTGGAACAAAGGGAAAGCAGGATTACTGCCCATTATAAAAGATCTGAGTTCCCTAAACTCAAGGTTTCTTTTGTAATGCAACTCACTGTGTGTATAGGTGTCAATTGGTCCTCTTTACATTACTATGTGAGGACTGGGACTTGAGGAATGGGTACAAGGAAATGCTGATACTCTGGCTTATTATGGATGTGAACAGTAAAATTTCTTTGTCTTTGAACCAAGAGTTTCATGTCTTCTACTTGGCATCCCTTTAACTAGCAGGCCAAATTTTTAGCTTGCAAGTAAGATAAAATCTCAGATTCTTCACAGTTCTTGTCAACTCAAGGGATCAAAGAAAAGGTTAACTGTTGGGACCAGGGTTTCTTATTTATGCCCCCAGGAGCATCTTTCTCTCCATATCTTCTATAGGTTGAATGTTTATATCCCCCCAAATCCATATGTTGAGACCTAATCCCCATTGTGAGGGTATTTGAAGGAGGGGCCTTTGGGAGGTGATTAGATTACAAGGGCAGAGCCTTCATGAATGGGATTAGTGCCCATATAAAAGAGGCCTGAGAGAGTTTTCTCATCCCTTTGACCGTGTGAGTACAGTGGAAAGAGGGCTGTCGGTGAACCAGGGGCAGGTAGGCTCTCATCAGACACTAAATCTGCTATCACCTTGATCGTGCACTTCCCAGCCTCCAAAGCTATAAGAAATAAATTTTGTGAGAAATAATTTTCTTATAAGCAAGCCGCTTCATCTGTAGTATTCTCATATAGCAGCCCAAATAGACCAAGGCAATACCTTATCCATTTCTGCCTATTCCCAGCCAGCTTCAGTCTGTAGACAGAGAAAAAAGATCGCTTTTGATCAGTCCCAAATATTTATTTTCTCAGCTCCATAGCCCAAGATTGCTGACTTTCAATATCTGTATATTGTTCCCAGGGAAGAATTCTGATTGATTTTGTTTTTGTTCCATTTCCCCTGAACCAGTATTTACTTCACAGGTATACCAATGATATACTCCATAAGAATGTATTTCTGGAAACTGTGTTCTTAAATATGAAAATTCTTACAAATGTATCCTTCTTTTAATATGCACAAATAATGAAAATTTCGGTATAAATTATTCATATTCAAAATTGTATGCTTTTTAAATATATCTTTATATGCCCCTCAATTTCTACCTCTCTTCACCCTCAATATTTAGTTATAGCCGATATCTGGCAGGAGATACCAGAGCAATATTCCTCAAATGTAAGGAAAGTAAAATAAAACTGACTAGCTACAATTAAATAGTTAAAAGGAAATTGGGTGAAATAGTCATTTAGAAAGGTGATCGTTCATCAAGTTGGTTCTCAACAAAACCACTTAGAGCCTTCCTTCTCACTTCTGCTTTGACCCCCACTCATATTCACCCTTCTTTTTCAGTATATGTCTCTCTTTCTGATAATCTCCTAAAAGAATAGAGACTAATTATGCTTTATATGTAGTAAGCAAGATACAAAACTTGTTGATGTCTGCAAATGAGAAGCTGGCCAGGCTCTACTGGGGATAAGGAGGCTGCTTGAAGAGGGAACTTGGCAAGACAAAAAGATTCCCCAAATTCTGAGACGTATTTTCCCAATAATTGTTTTCTTACAATTTTGTAAGAAAAATTGTAAAGATAAAGAATTAGAATAAGTTCCAAAGATCTGAGTAGATTTTATTTTTCTATTTATTAATCCCCAGTTTTAAGAAACTGCCCAAAACATAGCTTATTTAAACCAGTTAGAAAAAAGTTTCCTATTAAATTTCCTGAAGATCATTGAGGTCTCATTAAAATAAGCTCTACATCCTCTGTTTTGAAACATTCTGTTTTGTTCATGTGCCTTTTCTGTGCAGTTTTGTTTTTGTTTTTTGTTTTTTTTTCCAAATCCTTGGTTCAAATACTGAAACTCTTAATGAGTCTTTGTTTGATTTTGGTGGTAATATTAAGAGGGTGGTTATAGCTTGGTGTTTTTATCTGAGTCCTCAGATTTATTGCTGCCCTTTTCCCTTTGCTAAGAGAGAAGAGAGGCCAAGGTCCTGTGATGCAGCCTCAGGACAAAGAAGGAGCCAGTTTGGCTTCTGCATGATCAATGAATCATGGTAATCATGGATCTCTTGGGGCTCAAGCCCACTGGCAAGCCAACTGAGAAAAAGAGACTCAGCTTCTGTAGCAGGTAGAGCCGGCCAGCAGGATGATGATGGATTAATTTCATTGGCCTCGTCTGTTTTCCTTTAGTGGATACCTGCATTATATATAGATAGACATAAATATATGTGTGTTTACATGTGTGTACATGTATATGTATATGCACACACATATTTACATATATATACATACATACATATATATACACATATTTATCTCCCTAAACCTGTTTTTAAATGATGATGAAGCTGTGATGATTTTATACACCCATAAGGATTCTAGAGTGGCCTCGGGCAATAACATCTGTCACCTTGAGTATCTCGTATCTTCTGGGAAACCCAGACTTGCCTGTCAATGAAATAACTGATAATATGAGTTTTTCTAGAAGTGTCATTATATCTGCCAGTTGGGATGATCATGGATTCCGTTAAATCAGACTTATAGACCCGAGTTTCTGGAGCACTTTTGATTTGATTCCAAGGGTAACTCCTACACTTGACCCAAACCACATTTCCTCACAATATAAAGTTTAGTATGTGGGGTAATGCGGGGTAATCCAGAGAAAATCTCCTGACTCTCTCATAAAGACATCTGAAATGTTTCCATTAATGACACACCCTTCCATGGAAGTATTTTGACTGTTTGTTCTTACTAACAGAGAAAATAAGATTCTGTTTGGGCTGTAGGGCTTTTATATCACCCCAGTGAACGTTAGTCAAGAAGTCAATGCATCTTTTTTTTTTTAATTAACATATAATGTATTATTTGCTTCAGGGGTACAGGTCTGTGAATCATCAGGTCTTACATAATTCACAGCACTCACCATAGCACATACCCTCCCCAGTGTCCATCACCCAACCACTCCATCCCTCCCACGCCCCTCCACTCCAGCAACCCTCAGTTTGTTTCCTGAGATTAAGAGTCTCTTATGTTTTGTCCCCCTCCCTGGTCTCATCTTGTTTCATTTTTTCCTCCCTATCCCCCACGACCCCCCACCCTGCCTCTCAAATTCCTCATATCAGAGAGATCATATGATAATTGTCTTTTTCTGATTAACTTATTTCACTTAGCATAATACCATCCAGCTCCATCCATGTCATTGCAAATGGCAAGATTTTGGGGGTTTTTTTGATGGCTGCATAGTATTCTATTGTATATATATACCACATCTTCTTTATCCATTCATCTGTTGATGGGCATCTAGGGTCTTTCCATAGTTCAGCTATTGTGGACATTGCTGCTATAAACATTCGGGTGCACGAGCCCCTTCAGATCACTATGTTTCTATCTTTAGGGTAAATACCCAGTAGTGCGGTTGCTGGGTTGTATGGTAGCTCTATTTTCAACTTTTTGAGGACCCTCCATACTGTTTCATCACAGATTTATATTTAAGAGCCTGACTAATGGTGTGAGATGTTAAAATTCTGAAGGCCTGTGCAAAAGTGCCATGTTACTTTTTCACCGGTTTAACTAATCACATAGAATATTTTGGAATATTTTGCTGATAGTGTAAACCAACTGTTTAATTGGGGAGTAAACAAGTTCCTTTCTGATAGTGCTAATCTAGGGATAATTTTTGACCAAAGCAAGTACAATATTTTTATTGAACAGTGGAAGAAAAATTTATTAGTAGATATCATGTATCTCAAGAAATGTAAGTTTACCAAAATGATAGACTTTAGAAAGCATAAGAAAATAAGCCTCACAGAATATTCAAAAAAGAAAAAAACATGAACAACAACAACAACAAAAATCATCCACCTAGTTAGAGGTAAAACATTCAGTAAGGACAAGAAACTCAAATAAAAAAAATAGAAGGAAAATCCAGTATGATCAGTTATGAGAGCATTTTTAAATGCTCATCCAGTTAGTTATAGCAAATATTTTTTACATTTATGTACTAAGAAATATTACTAATGAAAGGTAATTAATAAAGGGTGGACCTAACTAATAATAAATCTTAAGGTTCAACGAGTAGGTACAAAAGAGAAAACTAACATATATTACTCCTTTTAAAGATTGTCTGTAGAGTCCATGCTTTAACTTCCTTACCGTCCAAATTAATCTAAACATCTGATGAATATTCTCAGTACGCATTTACTAATGATAACAGAGATAAGAAGAGAATGGTTGGCCAGGCAATTTAAGACTCACTAAGCTTAGCTATTATTAAGTATACTATGCATCTTTATTCCCTTGATGAACTTGAGCTGAATTTTTATAAGACCTTAATATTTTCAAAGGCTGAGTATCTGTGACCTAGAAAACAGAGGTTATTTCTTCCTTCATATGGATTATTATATTATATATGGATAAATACAAAGGAAGTGAAAAATTCCTATCTGTACAGATTTTCTTAAAATAACGTAACCGCAAAAAAAAAAAAAAATACATAACCGCAACTCAGCAAAATTGGTATATATCACTTAAATTTTATTTTTGCACCCTCCTAAACCTCTCATTTTCATTCTCTTCTCCTCTCTTCTGAGATCCACTTTCCTAGGTATATATCCTAACTCCTATTCCCAAAAGGCATTTACCTAACCAGGTATCATACCTTTACATTGTTAATGTTATCAAGGCGGGAGGGGAGATAAAATTGTAGGCAAGTCCTCTGGAAGACTGAAAACTCCACAGTATTTTCCTCTGAAGGTAAAAACTCTTTGCTCCCTGATTATATTTAGAATTCTATGGCTGTAAGCATGTTTAACAGACAGTGGCTTAAGCACAATGCATGAAATGACCCATCTGTTTCAAAACAAAGGGGCTTAGCCCATACGGTGGAAGAGAGATGATAGTGTTAAATCCAGCAGGCACCTGGGGAACTATTTTCTTAGTGGCCTCTGAAGGAAGGCAGACTTTCCTGCTGGCTTCTGCCCACACGCATGGCCTTCTGACATCTTCCTGGGTCTGCTGTACAGAGAGAGAATGGCCCATTAGACAGCATTGTCCAGCTAGGCCAACTCAGCCTTCCCCAGTGGAAGTTTTATAATGACTGACCTTTTTCTTATGAGACGTGGAAACCTAAAACTCTGAGTTGCATCCAGGCCCTGCTGTGTTTTTCTGGGGCAGCTTTCTCTAGGCACACGTGTATATACCTCTCACACCTGCCCATCATTGCATTGCCCAGTTCTAAGAATAGGCAGCCAAATGCCACATGAACACTGGGCAGAGAAATAAGGCAGAGAGAGCAGACAAGCCCTGGCGAGGTGTCTCTAACGCCAGGGCACACATGGTGCCCTAGGCTGTCCAGAGGAGGTGTGACACTGTTTACCAGGGAGAGTGGCTGCTGCAGCCTGGCTCCCTACGCCCTGTCTGGCTTATGAAATTTGATCTAAATCACAGAAGTCAAAAACATATTACTCTGACCACAATTCACATTCCGTAGGAGGAGACAGGATTAGAACATTTCTATTCTTGCCCAGTGCTGCTAAATTTAAAGTCAATATAACTGTTAACTGCAGTCTTCCTTCAAAAGACCAAAAGCAAGCATCATTTGCTAGTGGTGCAGTGCTCTGAAATGTCACCATGAACTGTATGGTTGGACAAAGGAAGATGAGAGGTCACTAACAAGAGTCCTAAACTCATAGCCAAGGTGGCTAGCAATGCTACTTATGGTGAACACCTTCACTAAGACTTCATTCATGCTCTTATCCATTCATTTATTCATGTATTTCTTTATTAAACAGCCATTTATTAAGCCTCTTTTATGTGTAGAGCATAAAGGTGAACAACCCCCAGTCCTTGACAGGCTAAAAAGGAGACAGGCACACATATGAAGAATAACAGTTCTCCATCAAATTAAATCTGGTATACTAATAGCTTCCCTCTTCCACTTGTGCATCCTTGTTTAGTTATTCTTGGGTCTAGAGTCTTTCATTTCTTGTCCACTTAAGAATCTTTCTTATAATTTGAAATGTAGCTCAGAAGTACTTGTCTAGTCTTCCTCCTTCAGGAAGGCCATCTAGATTTATCAGACAGACCCAGGAAACATTTCACAGCAAACTTCACAATTACTTTCCTTTTCAGCCTTCTTCTCCAAAGCCCTACCCTACTCCCTTTTACCATTTTTTAAACCAACCTTTTTGTATGTCAAGTTATTTTTTAGGTTATGTTTAATTTTATGAGGATATCAGCACCTTGATTAGTTCTCCCAATTCTCTCATACCATTTTGGACTATCAGTGACTTTAGATCTGCTATCAAGCAGTTAGGGGACTTATCTCCATTTACTTGGCAAGATCCCTGTGATGGACATCTAAGAGGAAATCCCCTCTTCTGCTAGTCAACCTGACACCATTAAGACTCCTATAGAGAAACATGAGCAGGAACTGTGGCTATTAAGGTCCATCTTTGGATTTAGTTTTTACTTCTGCTGGTCCACCAGTCTGGAGGAACTAAATTCTGGGGATTAGTTTCCTACTTCTACTTCAAGCAATATTATATATTACTACTTTACACAGGCTAGAACACCAGACCCTGGGTCTAAGGCATGGCCCTGCACTTAGTGCTCTACTTGCACCTGAATAATCGGTGCCTTGAAAGAAGGCCTGCAGGAGTCTTATTCCCCACCTCTTTCCTCTACTCTCTTTTTTTTTAGAGGGGGAGGGGCCAACGGAAAGGGAGTAAGAGAATCTGAAGCAGACTTCCAAGTTCAGCACTGAGCCCAGCACAGGGCTCGATCCCACAACCCTGAGATCATGACCTGAGCCGAAATCAAGAGTCAGATGCTTAACGCACTGAGTCACCCAGGCACCCCCCCCCCCTTTCCTCTACTCTTACCATAGCTGACCAATTGAAGACTAACAAAATTTCCTGCCCATAGGAGCATGTTGTGCCTTCCTCCCTTCTCCTGTACCCACAGTGGCTGGTACAGAGGGTTAAGATTTAGGGTAAAGCACCTCTTGGGCATATAGTATTGAAAGCTTTTTGCTCATTTCTGTGTGTCCTTCTTTCCCCAGAGAAAGTTAGGGCAAATCATCAGGGAAGAGGGAGGAAAGACTGAGGAATGAGACTCAAGATAGAAGCTTGGAGAGGGTTACAGCTTGAGGAACTGCTGAGAAATGACCTCTTAGAATAGAATCCTAGGATGAACTAAATATTATTCACACAGAAAAAAAAAAACTGAAGGAAAGAATGTGAGTTACTTGGAGTTGAGTTGTCAGTGAAGAATTCAGCAATTCTACACAATAGTGACCCTCACTAGGAAGGAACAAGTGTCTGGCCTGGCCTCCTGTATCCCCAGGCACAGGTTCTGGACTGGCCCTGAAACAGGAGACTCAGCTCCCAGCATATTGAAACTACATCAACTGAAATGTTTTTTTCTTGCCATGGAAAAATTACAGCAAAGAGATTAAGATATGATTTAGTACATTTCAAAGGAAAATAAACATTTATTGCAATAAATAACCATAAAATAGGTCTAATAATACTCTACTTTAAAAATACTCTCATGGATTGGGAAAATAGTGAAACTTCCTTTTCACAGTGCTTAAATTTTCACAGAGCATTAAATTAATGGTTTGAAATTTTGACTGCTAATTCGAGGTCTGGGGTTCCTCACTGCATGACCCACAGCTCAGTCCCTCACTTCTCTGTGTTCCCCATGTCTTTCTCTGCACAATGGGGCACTTTTCTCTCCTTTCTCAACATTTTCTGAAATAAGTAAAATAAGACAAGGCTTTTATCCTTTAGAAGACATGATGCCAACAGTTACAAGTTTTATTTTCATACACAATTCCTTCTGAATAATCCTATCTCTATTGTAACTCCACAAAACATATATACACAATAAGCAAGAAGGTGCAACAGATCTAACTAAAGTTAGAGAGAGACAAGTATTGGAGTTGGAGACTAGACTCAGTTATCTGTTCAACAAAACAAATCACTTTTTTAACAATACCACACTCATTAAGGTGAGATAAACATAAGAGTTTCATAAAATAGAAAAAGTAGCCGCAAATACCTTTCTTTTCTACTCCTTGGCAACACTGTGCCCTCCCCAACTCGGACCTTTCCTTTGTGGTGCCTTCCCCATGGGTCTAATATACTTCATCAGTGTCAACTAGTGCTTATTCATATGTTGCCGATCATCACTTCTTGCTACACTGTCAAAAGTCTGTCTGGAAAGCTTTTGAGAAATGCTGTTTCCCAGGCTCTACCCCTGAAATCCTAGCTGCATTGGTCCTGGGTGGAACTGAGCCAGCACTGATTTTAAAAGACTCCCCGGGGGCGGGGGGGGGGGGGGG
>CM053609.1:51456303-51476554 GCA_028646535.1 Procyon lotor
TTTTTTTTTATATGTATGTATGTAACTTATTTATTTGAGAGAGAGCACGAACAGTGGGAAGGGGCTGAGGGAGAGGGAGAAGCAGACTCCCCTCTGAACAGGGAGCCTGACACGGGGTTCCATCCCAGGACCTCGAGATCATAACCTGAGCTGAAGGCAGAAACTTAACCGACTGAGCCACCCAGAAGCCCCTCAGCAAGGTTTCTAAGCTGTTCCTTACGTTGAAGGACCAATGTCTTCCCGGGATACCTTTATAATAGAACACCGGAGCTTTGGCTGGGGAATGCCTTAGTACAAGGTGTATAGTAGCATCAAGGCCTGCCCATCTTTCCTCTGGTATGATTCAAAGTACGGGCGGGAGACTTGACTTCTATCAGAGGCAGAAACGTCATTCAAGGCTTTATTTGCACATGTCTTGAGTTTCAGCTTCAGGAGGCAGAGAGTAAGAGAGTAATTATATTTCAGTTTCAATACCAGTCCAATTATTAGCTTTGGCAAGACATATAATTGTCTCATATTTGAGTCATTGCCAATGTTTAGTAATAACCACAATCTCCTTGACATTTCTGTCAAAAATATCCTATGGTTTCTGAATTAAAATCTGCCGACCTTAAAAAACACAGAAAAAGAGATATTATAAGGTCGCAGTGGAAAGATAGTTTGTTTTAGAACCCAGTTTCTCAAACAGCAGGGCAGAGTACTCATGTTAAACTCCTCTCTCATTGGCCTTTGGTTAAAGATGGAGTTTTAAGAATCACCTTGGGATTTCAGGAGAACTGTATTGATTCTAAACCAGAAGTTGTTATAAATTATGGCCTGACTTTTACACTGCTTAATAAAAGTGTGTGAAGAAATTAAGAGAATTAGGTGGTCGCAGCTATTGAAAGGAAACTCTACTCTCTAATTTCTCCTTTCTTGGGTATTTCAAAATATTCACACTCCTTTTTATTTGGAATGATATCCCATACACAAACAAGATACTATGTCAGGCCATAGGTCTAGGGACTTGGCTTCTCAGCTTTTCCTGGAAACCAGTGCTCTTTTCCAGGACTGGGAAGCTAGAGGTGTCACAAGGTCAAAAGTGCTTCCATCTACTGGTCAAACTCAGCAATACACTAAGTGTTCCACCACCTGAAATCACTTCAGAGAACACAAAAACACCCAAATTGAGCAGAGCTTGGCCTCAGGGCTCAGATGCTCAAAACAGTACGTTCTTGCTGATGGTGAAGGTAAACTCCAATAAAAAAGCAAGCCACTCAGATCAGAGGAGTGGAGTAGAGGCAGAAGGTTAGAATTAAAAATCCCCAAGGCTCTGCTTATATACTCTTTTGCTAACCTAGAAATAAATAGATTATAGGTAACAGGTATAGTGATTGCTTTGAAATATTCAGGTGAAAAGTGCTCTGATTTTTTGCATATTACCAGTCTTAATAAGCTATGGAATTCTGAGTCTGAAACCAGTAAACAGAATGGCTTGAGGTCAATTGACCCTTTTCTCAGTGCCTACTTGGGTCAGTGGCTCCCCCATGGTGAGTCATTTTAATTCATTCCTGTGGGTGAAAATACGTGACTGTTCCCTTTTCCGACTGTCACAGGGAATTGATTTGCCATGGTGAGCAGTCACCAGATAGGACAATGGAATTTGTCCCGTTCCTGTGATGACTTGAGATACAAAATGCCAGGCTGCTTGGCCTAGGGGGAGGTGCTGTAATTTACAGGCACTGTGGCCAAGTCTCTCCAACACCCTTTGCTCCTGTTGACAGTCACCCTCCTGGGCTTCGATCTGGGCTGAATTAATTCACAGCTGCCAGTTATCAGGACTTCATCTGCATTGTTAGCATTCCTTCTAACCTGCAGCCTCTATTCATTTAATGGTTATCTGATGGGGACTGATACTGGGTGAAGAGGAATGTTCAAATCATGCTGGCTTTGGCAATGGGAGCTCAAATAGCAGAACTTCAGTTGAAGAGGAGAGTATTTGTTCACTGATATGTGATTTTTGTTAGTAGGATTGTGGAATGGGAGAGAAGAGGATTCCAGGGAAATATCCTGGCAAAGGGGACTTGAAAGAATGATGTTCCACGTACTTCACTTATTTGGCCAAAAGATGAGAAGAGAGCAACAAGGTAGGCAGGCAAAGAACAGATATGATAGGAACAGATTTCTGCTAATTAGTGTTGGCCATCTTCCAGGCAAACATTCTATAGTTGTAGTCTCATTGTTATACTCAGTTGAACAATTTATTTGCATTGAACTAATTTCAGCAAGAAATATTAAGCTTTTAGAAGATTCCATTTTCAAGGAGTTTTCTTGAAAAACACACTCTTAAAGCGTATTCCTGAACTCACAGGCCTTCTTTTCAGACTTTCAGGCAGATGAGAGAGTCTATGGAAAAATTGTATGGAAAGGAACAAAGCACAAGCAGAAAACTGTGCAGTGAAGCAAATACAGTTACTGGAACTAAAACTGAACTCCCTTCAAAATGGCATACTGTGTGAACATACGAACTCAAAATCATCCTTTTTGATTTAGGGCTTGCAGCATATTCACAGAGAAGCATGGCCAAAATGAAACCCAGAGGGAAAGGAGACTCCCAAGGGCAAGATCCATAAGCAACCTGAAAGAGAGGTCAATTTTACAATAACTTAAAATACTAAATGTATTGCACACTAAGCTGACTGTGGAGGCATTTTGAATTTTATCAATTTAGAGAACAAATGACTATGGAGAGGCATAGAAACATGCCTTAAGTGTGTTCCCAATTTAAAAATGCACTTGAAATATGCTGACCACAATAATTATTGCCCACTTTTTAAAAAGTGTGTGTGTTGTATATGTAAAATATATATAATACATATATATTTTTATTATGTTCAGTTAGATACCATATCATTAGTTTTCGATGTAGTGTTCAACGATTCATTAACACCCAGTGCTCATCACAACACGTGCCCTCCTTAATACCCATCAGACTGTTACCCCATCCTTTCACCCGCCTCCCCTCTGAAACCCTCAGTTTGTTTCCCCGAGTCCATAGTGTCTCATGGTTCATTTCCCTCTCTGATTTCTCCCCCTTCAGTTTTCCCTCCCTTCTCCTATGGTCTTCCATGCTATTCCTTATGTTCCATATATGAGTGGAACCATATGATAATTGTCTTTTTCTGCTTGACTTATTTGGCTTAGCATAATCCCCTCCAGTTCCATCTATGTCGATGAGAATGGTGGGTATTCATCCTTTCTGATGGCTGAGTAATATTTCATTGTATGTATGTATCATATCTTCTTTATACATTCATCTGTTGAAGGGCATCTTGCTACCTTCCACAGTTTGACTGTTGTGGACATTGCGGCTATGAACATTGGGGTGCATGGGCCCCTTCTTTTTGTTTTATCTGTATCTTTGGGGTAAATACCTAGTAGTGCAATTGCTGGGTTGTAGGGTAGCTCTATTTTTAACCTCTTGAGGAAACTCCATACTATTTTCCAAAGTAGCTGTACCAGCTTGCATTCCCACCAACAGTGTAAGAGGGTTCCCCTTTCTCCACATCCTCATCAATATTTATTGTTTCCTGTCTTGTTAATTTTAGCCATTTTGACTGGTATAAGGTGGTTTTATCTCATTGTGGTTTTGATTTGAATTTCCCTGATAGCTAATGATGTTGAACATTTTTTCATGTGTCTGTTAGCTATTTGTATGTCTTCTTTGGAAAAGTTCATGTCTTCTGCCCATTTCTTGACTGGATTGTTTGTTTTTTGGGTGTTGAGTTTGAGAATTTTTTTATAGATCTTAGATACCAGCCCTTTACCTATACTCTCACTTGCAAATCTCTTCTCCCTAAGGTTGACTCTTAGTTTTGTTGACTATTTCCTTTGCTGTGCAGACTTTTGAGAAAATATAATGTAATATCTGCTGGGAAAATTGGATATTCACATGCAAAAGAATGAAAGTGAACATCTATATTACAGCACTGATAAAAATTGACTTAAAATGGATTGAGACTTAAATGTTAAATGTTAAGACTGGAAGCCCTAAAACTCCTAGAAGAAAAAATAAAATAAAATAAAAAATAAAGAAAAAGCTCCTTGACATTGGTCTTAGAAATGATTTTATGCATATGACACTCTAAGCACAAGCACAAAGGCAAAAATAAACAAGCAGGACTACATCAAACTAAAAAGCTTCTGCAGAGCAAAAGAAATGATCAATAAAATGAAAAGGCAACCTATAGAATGGGAGGAAATATTTGTAAACTACATATCTAAAAAGGGGTTAATTTCTAAAATATATAAAGAATTCATACCCAAGTAACTAACAACTAACTAACCAAATAACTCAATTAAAAAGTGGGCAAAGGACTTGAATAGATATTTTTCCAAAAAAGATATACAAATGGCCAACAGGTACATTAAAAGGTATGCCATGTCACTCAGCATCAGGGAAACGCAAATCAAAATCACAATGATATATCACCTCACATTTGTCAGAATGGCTATTATCAAAAAGATAAAATATAACAAGTGCTGGTGAGGACATGAAGAAAAGGAAACCCTTATACACTTGGAGGGAATGAACTTAATATAGGTACTATAGAAAATGGTATGAAGATTCTTTAAAAAATTCAAGATAGAATAATCATATGATCCAAATATTCCACATCTGTGTAGATATCTGAAGAAAAGGAAATCATTCTCAAAGAGATATTTACAGGTTTAATGTTCACTGCATTGTTTACAATAGCCAATATATGGAAATAACCTAAGTGTCTATCAGCACATGAATGGATAAAGAAAATGTGATACACACACACGCACACACACACGAATATTTTTTTTCACACACACGAATATTATTCAGTCATAAAAACAAGGGTATCCTGCCATTTGTAACATGGATGAAACTTGAGGGCATTATGCTAAGTGAAGCAAGTCAAACCCAGACAGACAAAGACACATACTGTATGATCTTACTTATATGTGGCACCTAAAACAAGCAAATTCACAGAAACAAAGAACAGACTGGTAGTTTACAGATGCAGGGGATGAGGGGTGGGAGAAATGGCTGAAGGTGACCAAAGAGTACAGACTCTCAGTTACAAGATGAATAAGTTCTGGAGATATAATGTACAGTATGGCGACTATAGTTATCATGTATTGCATATTTGCAAGCTGCTAAAAGAGTAGATCTTAAAAGTTCTCATCACAAGAAAAAGATAATTATAACTATGTGAGGTTACGGATGCTAACCAACCTTACTGTGGTAATCACTGTGCAACACATACATATATCAAATAATCATTACATGGTACACTGTCAACTTACACAGCATTATACGTCAATTATAGTGCAATAAAGCTGGAAAAAATAAATACAATGTAATTTAAAAAAAATAGGATGAAAATCTAATATCTGTAATCAAAAACATTGTGGTGGTTCTTTTAGTGGTTTCTAGGGCCAAACCAAGTATAAAACTGATACTTCCCTGCTATGTGTCAATGTTGTGTAGCCTGCTATGCTTCAGTTTCCTCTCACATAAAAAAAAAACTCACAGGGCTATTGTATAGGTGAAAGGTGGTAAACTATGCAAAACAATTGGAACAGTGTCTGGAGTGAGTTCTGCAAACGTTACTGTTTGCTGCTTGCTTCTTGGGAGCACAAGGATCTTTAGTTTTGTCCCCAAGGCTGTTCCTCTCAATGTTGCCCCTCTGACCTCCATGTGCCACTCCTTCAGAGCCTCTGTCATCCTCAAAGCACTTCTTACTACACAATGTCTCCTTGGATGGTGGGAAAGGGGTGGACCACTCTTAGTACATGCCATAATTGATGGCCTGCCTCCAACCCCCCCCACCTTCCTACATATACTGCTCTCCCCCAGATCAGAAAAGCCAGCACCCTTTTCTGTGGGAAGGCCAGTTCTGCCCCCCTCCCCACCAAAACCATGCTCTCTCATTCGTCCTTTATTCCCAAAACAAAAGCTTGATCATTTATTTTTTGCAGGGAGGGAAGTTGTCTTCAGGAAACCTGCATCACCACATTTATTAAATACTGGAGTCTGGCATAGATAAAGCTTCTTAGAGTACAAGGAAAAATACCTTCCTTTCTTTTAAGTCTTCTATGCTAACGAGGGAAAATATACATTAATGTGAGAAGAATTTGGCCTGCTGCATTTGTGTTTATTTGTCTCCCCTACTAGATTGTAAGCTCTGTAAAGCCAGCAAACTTGTCTTTTTCTGTATTTTACATTTATTAAATGAATGAATAAATAAATGTGAGTAGGGGTTTTACTTGGTAGCTATGAAAATTTATCTTTTTTACTCTCCCACCCTTTCCCTTGGAATATAAACATAGGCAATGGGGTGCTGGTAAATGTTTGAAAATGAGCTCTCCAGACAGGTGGGGAAAGCCCTAATTTTAGTATTCACCAACTATGATGGTGTAAATATTCCTGCCAGAGTTGATTTCAAGCTACCAATGGCGAGCTCACAAAATTCTTGGCCATTTAACAATAGGCTCTTACAAGCAGGTACCAATTGGCTCTTGCAGACCACTGAAAACAGGTATTATTAGATTAACGTTACAGCATTTAAAAAGGAAAACGTGGTTTATTTAACATGTATTGAAATTAAAATACAAATCCAAAAGTCACTCCCCTTTCTAGGTATATAAATACATGTATAAACACCTAAAGGACAGATTGCAGAAATGAGTTAAAGTAGACAGCTCTCTATAAAATACCAGCTTGTAAGGTTGGCCATTGGCTGGCATGTGGGAACCTGGATTTAGGAAGGGTTCCCACCATTGCCAGACTCATAAGAGTGGCTCACTGTGCCCAAAGTGTTTACACAAATAATGTGGTTTATGGTGAATTCCTGTGTTCATTCTGGGAATCTGAAATTTTCATACTTGCTAGGATGAGGGTACCTACATGACTGGTCCCCAGTAAAAACCGTGGAGTCTCTAGTGAGCTTCACTGCCACATGCTGTCACGAGCCATCACTGGAGGACGTGAGCACATCCTACGTAACTCCAATGGGAGGACCCTTAGAAATTTGTGTTTGGTTTTCTATGGTCTTCCCCCCATGTGCCTTTTCCCTTTGCTGATTTTGCTTTGTATCCTTTCACTATAATAAATGACAGTCGTGAGTAGAACTTTATGTTCAGTCCTCTGAATCTCCCTAGTGAATTACAGAATCTGAGGGTGGACCTGGGACTCCGCCAACATGGTAAGAAAATAAATAAACGGATCAGGGCTAGATCAAATTGAAGCCACTATTATTTCAGACTATTCAAGAATCTATAGGGAATGGCTCTCTTCTCCTCCATGCTGTTATAGCACATTGAAAATGCTTTCATTACAGCACTGAATGCATTACAGTATAAATCACAGTATAAGTCTAGGTTCCCTCAGCAATCCCCATTCTTGCTTCTACTCCAGGACAACAAGCTCCCCAAGAGCAGGAGCCACTGCTGTTTTTTTCATCAATTCATCTTATAGTGGGAAATATATTGCCCAGCACTTAGTAGAGCACTGGGTTTTCTAAATAAATAGATTATATTGCATGGGGCTGGGGAAGTTTTGGGTCAGGAGAGGGGTTGACCATAGGGTGAGGAATAAAAGAATACTTAACTGAAGAGCCAATTTTGAAACTCTGTTGAAGGGGGCAGGGGGCGGGCAGAACACATATCCCTGCCCTACTCCAGACTCTTCTCCACACTGTTTTAATGACTGGGTTATGGAACATCCTACATGCTCATTCTTCATTGTGCTCCAAATGTCCAACATGCTATAGGTCACTCTTTCTTACCACCCCAGGTGTCTGATCAATTGTGGCAATTCCCATTTCACATAAGGCAGAAGAATGAAGAGCTTGAGGCAGAGACACTATTAAGAGGCACCTGAGGAGGGGTTTCTTCATTGGAAGATGACAACAAGATAGACACAAATCTCCAATTCCGTGAAACACCAGATTTTCCCCTTATTGGCCATTAATTCCCTCACATTTCATTAAAACTGGTGTCAACACTTCCCAGTAACATGGAATTGAAAGGCATGTCTTCCATTTTCACTCAGTCGCTCATACTTATCGTTTTACTAGTAGTTTGAAAGAATGCAAACCCAAACAGGACAGATGACTGGAACAATTTGGAATCATGCCTGACTTCTTTTTCCCCTCTTAGCTCATGCACAGAATGCTGAAAGCTTATTCACTTCCAGTAAATATAGTTAACAGCAAGGAATAGAGAGATGAAACACCTAGAGAGATGATTCATATAAAATGGTATAAAAATGATGGGGTACTCATTGCATTTTTTTATTTCCCAATGATGAACAATCACTTCCATTTCTATTGCTCTGGAGTCAACATAATATAAACACCAAAGAATTTAGTGGGACAAAGTTTTATGATCTTTTATTATCTGGCCTAAGTTCATAACAATGTCTGAAAAGATCACCAGGCAATTTCTGTTTAGACTAATCAGAAAAAGAATAACTACTTATCAAGAAGGATAACTGTCTATTTTTTTTATTGGATTCATCTCTTGGGCATAAACAATACTGCCTATTAATTACTATGTTTAGTTAAATACGTTGTCCATAAATTCAAAATGTGAATGACAACTATTTCTTAGTGCGTTATATGGAGTACTGACCATATGGCAGACTCTGTACTAAAAACACAGGGAACACGGTGGTTAACAAAACAGATCTGGTGTTTGACCTTATGTAGTTTATAGTCTTTTGGGAGAAAGTATACATGAAAACAACTAAATCAATATTGAATAAAAAGTTATGTGCTATGAAGGCAGAAGGTACTAGGAGAGAAAACTTACATTTAGTGGTTGGAAAGGGCTCTCCAAAGGAAGAGTCATTTAATCCAAGGCCTCAAGATTAAGGCAGAGTCAGCCAGGAACAGCATGTGCCTAGGGATAGATAAGGTAGGGGGGAGGTTTAGGCAGAGTAAAACACATGTACGTAGTTGTTAAGCAGGAAAGACCTTGCAGAGACAAGGAACTGAAAGAAAGTCAATATGGTTGGAGCATAGTGAAGAAAGGGGAGTGGTGTGTAATATTCACTAGAGTACCTGCACAGTCCCCTGAGAACAGAAGTGCTTAATACATTTTCACTGAACATGACTAAAATTCCTATAAAAAGAAACCTTTTAGGAAATCAGCTTGGACCCTAAATCATAACGTCATCCCAAATATCTATTCTGATATGTCTACCAAGAACAGAAACCATTGGGTGGGGAGGGTATACAGTCTCCTGGGATAGCCATAGAATAATGAGAAGATTAAGAATTTTATGCAGTGGGGGGAAAAAAAGAATTTTACGCAGTGAAAATAAAATACCGCTCGTGAGGTAGTCTATTAGATTAACCAACTTAGTTCAATTGACTTGAACTGGAATGGATGGATTGGTGATAATTGGTAATGTGGGTTTGGAAGGCTTAGACAAGAACTGCAAAGATTTCCTTACTCTTCCTCTCTGGCCTCATTAGCAATTGTATCTCTTGGGTTAAGTCCAAAGTAAATGGGGCTGATAGGGCAGAAAAAAATGGTTTTCACTCTAATTAGTATTAGTGTGAGACTAAATCATTGACATTTCCCTGTCATGTAAACTTTAACCCAGGAAAGACAAGTCCAACTTCACTAGAAATGCTGCAAAGGCATCCTGAACTGAGATTATATTGCAGCTATAAACAACTGAAAAATGACAAGGCTATGAAGGAAATAAGCAGCCCAAAGTATACTGCCACAACTGCTTCAGATGAAACTGATATTGAGGTAAAGGAAAATAATCAAGCCATGTTCTGAAGTTATTTCAACTCTCTGAAATTGGAGGTACTCCAGTTAAGTACACACTATTAGCAAAAAAAAATCATTAACATTATTAACAATTAATAATGCCTTCTTGGGCATTATTTTATCATCTTGGAAGCCCACCTGAAAGATCTGAATCAATGTAAATTAGAAACGAATGGATTAAATCTCTCAAAATCACCACATGTGTTGAGGTTCTGACAAACTAAAAGACCCATTGAAAGATATGTGGAAATGTTTTTAGAATCCAAGAACCATCAGGTTGGGCCATCTCTAAAAATGAAGTAATGACCCTGTGAATATTACGATACTCCTCATATTTTTATTGTTTAATAAAATAATCCCTGTCACCACTAATATGTAAGTATTTGCAAATAAGATTAACCATTCTAAAAAAAAAAAAAAAAAAGATTAACCATTCTATTTGAAAATGGTGGAAGGGATTCTAATCTGGAATATCCTACAATTCTATGGGAGACGGTAAATCTGGAAGTCAGCTAGAGTGTCATACCTACCAGGGTTCTCAGTAGCAAAACCAGAATTGACTCTAGTTAGTTTAAACAGAAAAGGAATTTGTTAAAGGAAATTGGGAATCTCACTAGTTTCCTTAGACTCTAGAGAGTCAGACAGAGGCTTTGTAGGTAGGAAGGGTGCCCAAACCACACTCCCAGAACTGCCCTAGGAAAGCCAGATGCTGCTGCTGGTTCAGCCCAGACCTTTCAGACTGCAAAGATGACACTGGTGACTAGATGAGAGAAGACTTTCCATTCTTGGCTCCAAAAACCAGGTGTGTCTTCTGCCACATTTAACTGAAACATAGATTTTCCATAATCTCTTTTTATATGGATCAATTACAAATCAAAGACTTCCATGGATGTATCTGATTTGGCAGAACCTAAGTCACATGATTATGCCCAACCTAAAAGGGAATCTCAGTGGAGAGTTTTGGCTTTTGTCTTGGAGAAGAGGAACACATCAGCTGGAAGTTTCTGCAGTCATAACAAAGGCATTCATATGATTTTGGATGGCTATCACAGGGTGGATGTCTTTTATAATTTACACTGGGTACTTTTTCCTATTTTCAATGACATTTCATAATCTTGTTTTGCCATCCAACTAATTTATTATGTTTATGCTCCTTATTTTTCTTGATGGCCATTTTTCTTATTGATTAAAGACTCTCGTTTACTCAACATTTTGCAATCAAACACATTTTTCACCTGGACCACAAGTGAAAACAAATAATAAGCACTTCTAAACATGAGGGGGAGTTGAGATTGCGATGCATGGAACATTATGCATTTGATTAACATGAGTATACTGTAGGCATTCAACTCAAAATCTACTGATCCTTTTATTTTTTTTTGAGAGTTTATTCTCCAACTTACAGAAAAGTTACAAGAGTAGTTCAATAAATACTCATATACCTTTCACCTAGATTCATCAGTTTTATTTGCTTTGGAGAGTCCAGGGCAGTTGTTTTATGGAATGTCCCTCAATTTGAATTTATATGGTTGTTTTCTCATGACTAGATTTAGATTAAACACATTTGGTAGAAAAGCTACACAGGTGATGATGTACTCTCAGTAATTTCTAAAATAAGGCAAGTGATACCGGTTTATTCCCTTATTGGTAAAATTAAGTTGATTCAGTTGATTAAGTTGGTAAACTCTAGGTTTCTTCTTTAAAAGTTATTTTTCTTTCTGTGTATTTAAAAGTGATACTCTGGGGGCACATATTACATGGAGCACTGGATATGGTGCATGAACAATTAATCTTGTAACAATGAAAAAATAAAAGTATTTGGGGCAAAAATGATCCTCTGAGACTGTGTGAATATTCTGCTTCCTGACAATCTTTCAACCAATGATTTTAGCATTCAATGGATGATCTTTGCTGAATCAGTTATAACTACGATGATTGCAAAATAAAGATTTTCACATTCTGTTATATTTTCTACATTATTAGTAGGCATTCCTTTGTAAAAGAAGGTTTCCCCTTCCAGTTCATTACATTCATTCATTCATTTGTTCTCCGAAGGGTCAACCCATTAATTTATTGTCTTATTCAATATGTTGAAATATATTACTATTTCTACTTTGATGCTCAAAATTTTCCAAATTTAGCCAATGGAAAGCCCCTCCAAGCTGACTCTTGTGTCATTTTGACATGGTTCTATCAGATATTGACCACTCCCTTAATTTTTAGCACAACAAGACGTTTCAAGAACACCTAAAACTTTTCCTGCCCCAAGGCTAGAATCAGCATTTCTCTAAGAATCATTAGTTCCTTTTAGAGAAAAATGAAATGGTGTTTAGATGCCAGGATCTAGATCCTACTATGCTCATTCCAACTGAGAATCTTTGCTTCTAGTTTCTTACAGTTGACAAACAAAGCTGGGAAATATTTACATCTATATCTATCTGTATACCTTGATACTTTTAATTCAATCTAGCACCATGGGATTTTTCCTTTTCTACTCTCATTCCATTATTTTGCATGGTTTCTCACCTCTCTCTTTCCATACTTCAGCATAGGCAGAATAATTTAATTTCTCCACAGGGGCACATTACATCCTAGGGTTGGGTGGAAGGAATTATGCCACTACCTCTGCTGCATCACCCCTGGTTACCTGATCATCTTAGGCTTGTACCCGCAAAGCCAGTCTTGACTTCTCCCTTACTCAGAGTCCCCTACCTGTGAAGTACCTTCCTTATCCTCATACACAGAAATGTTTAGGGTCCCCATGTGCTTCTTGCTCTCTTTTCTCTTGTTCTCTTCCTAAGCATGTCCTATAACTTCTCTGCCCTCTTCCCAAGCTGTGAGATAGCTGCCTCCCAACTAAAGCATGAAGTAATACTAACATCATTACTGCAGGGTCACTGAACCCCCAAGTTTTCTGTTCTCCTGGAAGAGAAAACTGCATGTGTGATGGGATAATCAAGTTTCAATGACCCATGTCAGTTACACGACAAAGTCAGACCCCATAACAAAATTTCACAAAATGGAAATCAAACCCAAATTTCTTTAGCACTGTGTAAATAAATAAATCTCAATGTGTTCAACTTTCTCTTGGCAATTTTTGTATATTTGCAATATTTGGATTAGAAATAAAACAGACTGGACTTTGTTATCTGAAAAAGCTATTTGTTATAAAACTATTTATTATAATTATTAAATTTATATATTAAAGTTCTTTATTAAAAATTATTAATTCTGTTAAATAAATTTTTATTTCAGACACTATATTTTTCATCTCCAGAAGTTCTTTTTTATTATTGACTTATTTCTTTATTATGATCATGCTATTCTTTAGGAACTACTGATCACATTTTTAATAGTTGATTTAAAATCATTCTCTTTTAATTTCATCATCAATGTTATTTCTGGTTCTGCTTGTATCTTCTCCTATTTTGTGTTAACAATGGGCTGCCTCTTTGCTTATGTAGCAAATTTTTATCAAGTATCATATACATGTTACAATAATGAGTATTTGGGGCGCCTGGGTGACTCAGTGATTTAAGCCTCTGCCTTTGGCTCAGGTCATGATCTCAGAGTCCTGGGATCCAGCCCTGCACTGGGCTCTCTGCTCGGCGGGGAGCCTGCTTCTCCCTCTCTCTCTGCCTGCCTCTCTGCCTGCTTGTGATCTCTCTCTGTGTGTCAAATGAATAAATAAATCTTAAAAAAAATAGATTCTCTTTAATTTTTTAAGGTCTGTTTTATTTATTTATTTATTTATTTATTTATTTATTTATTTATTTGACACAGAGAGAGAGAGATCACAAGTAGGCAGAGGGGCAGGCACAGAGAGAGGGGGAAGCAAGCTCCCTGCCGAGCAGAGAGCCTGATGTGGGGCTCCATCCCAGGACCCTGAGATCATGACCTGAGCCGAAGGCGGAGGCTTTAACCCACTGAGCCACCCAAGTGCCCCCAAAAATAGATTCTCTTTAAAAAAAAAAAACAATAATGAGTATTTACTATGGTTTCTTCCTTTAAAGAATGTTGAAGTAGTCTTGTTAAGTAAGATACTTGCAAAGCTTGTGTTTCCAAGTTTATTTTTAAGCTTTATTGTTTGTTTTTAAGCTTTGTTAGGATTGGTTTGGAGTAGCCTTTACTCTAGGACTAATTCAGCCATAGTACCAAGTCATGACCCTTCTAGGTTCTTTACTGAATCTCCTGAGGGTTTATTTGTTTATACAGATATTATTCACTTATTTATTTGAGAGACAGAGAGCACAAGCAGGGGGAGCTGCAGGCAGAGAGAGAGGCAGAAGCAGACTCCCTGCTGAGCAGAGAGCCTGACATGGGGACCAGGGATCATGACCTGAGTCAAAGGCAGATGCTTAACGGACCCAGCCACCCAGGTGTCCCTCTCCTGGGGGTTTAAATAGGTTTCTCTGCTCTAGCTGAAAATAATTTAAATATCTCCCAACCTAGTTAAAGCTCTAGGAGTTTTTCAGCTTACACTTCCCTGGTATTTTCCCCCAGCAGTTGCTTTTTGTGGAGTTTCACTGTATACACACATAGTTAAAGGGATTTTTATGAATGTTTCTCTGCACAGACCGCTCCACTCCAATACTCTGTCCTACAAATTCTGACTGCTTCAGCCTTCCTAAAAGCCAGCGTTTTTCTTTTCAGCTCAGCAAGCTCTCAAGCACTTGCTGGGGATCTTTTCCCTCAGGTCATCTTCTATAGGCAGAAATCAAGGCCAAAAGCAGGTTTCATCTTTGTTTCCCTTTTCTCAGTGATTTACAGTCTTGTTCTACTTACTGTCACAAAGTCTGAAAGAGTTGTTCCATATATTTTATCTGGTGTTCTAGCTGTTCTTGTGAGTATACTGGTCCTGTAGTAGTCAGAAGCAGAAATCAACCATAAATGGATTTTAAAGGAAGAGTTATGTCTTCCTTTTAAAGGAAGAGTTAAATTTTACTACTTATTAGCCAGAAATGAGGGTATCTTTACCTACAAAGAAGACTAGACATGTTGATTTTTTCTGGATTGTCATATGGCCAGTGAAAAAAACAGAGACGAGTGGATTCTGAGAAAGAGTGAGCATTATCTGCCATAATTGTATGGTTGTTAGGTCATTTACCAGTTTGGTAGTTCTCTGAGAGTCACTGTTTTTTTGTTTGATTGTTTGTTTTTCATTTTGGTAACCTATGCAGAACCTGGTGCTCATAAGTGGCTCAGGAAAAATAAAATTGAAGAGAACATGGCTCTGAATACTGAACGCATAATTATCCAAACCGCCAAAGAGAAAATTCGGCACAAGGAAAGAAGACAATGTATGCTGGAAGGAGAAAGCCTTGTGAAAAAAAGTTGGAAATTATCTTGGAGCTCCAAATACATTAATCCAGAGATTATTTAGAAACTCTGTTGAGGAAGTGGAGACTGTAGAAGCCCTATTGCACCCCTCACCTCCAATGTCCTTCTCTTGTCACCTACGTCAGATCATAAGAAAGCTACTAGATGAAGCCTTTTCTGATCACCTAGCTCTTTTATAGCATGATTTTTGTCAAGTTCTTAAAGTATATGATGATTCATATAATTTCTACCCTGAAGAAAGTAGAAATTATTGGAAATAACAAAACCATATATATATATGTATGTACATACATATGTGTATATGTATATACACACATGTATACATACATATACATATATACATACATATACATATATACACATATACATATGTGTGTGTGTGTGTATATATATATATTTTAAATTTTTTATTTCTTTATTTGACACACAGAGAGAGATCACAAGTAGGCAGAGAGGGAGGCAGAGAGAGAGAGGGGGAAGCAGGCTCCCTGCTCAGCAGGAAGCCTGATATGAGGCTCCATCTAAGGACCTCCATCTAAGGCTCCATCTAAGGACCTCCATCTAAGGATCCCATCCTGGGATCATGACCTGAGCCGAAGGCAGAGGCTTTAACCCACTGAGCCACCCAGGCGCCCTGAAAAACCTTTTTAAAATTATCTTTTATTTCTGTTAATTCTTTGCTTTCCTCACAGTACCTGCTACAGTGAGAACAGAACATGTTAAATAAAAACGCTGTTCAAACATCTGATTAAAAGTTATTTAAAGGTCATTTGAAACCTCAAAAGACAACAAGCATGGTGATATTACCTGTCTTCTGACAAGCTGGGGTGACAGAACCACTTTCTCAGGGAGGTGGTCCTTGACTACGCTCTTGAAGTGGGAAAACACACAATATCACCACAGCCCTTCTTTATTTTAATTTTTTCGCTTAACCTGTCACCATAAAACACACAAGATATGGTAAATATTTGTTTTCTTTATTGTCTGTCTCTTTTTCCATTCAAATAAGGGCTGGGAATTTCATTCTTTTCTGTCCCTGCTATATTCCAAGTGCATAAACATTAGTGGAATTAAAGAATGGAAGAAGATAACCATGGAGATTAAGTGAGGACCTCACAGAAGAAACTGAGATAAGGTCTTCAAGTGTGGTAGGATGTTGGCTATGCTCTACAGGACAAAGGGTGTTCCACTTGATGATAAAAGGATTTGGGTAGCTCTTCAAGGGCGTGGTAAAAGGGTAAAATATAAAGATGTGGTGGAAGAGTTTTTCTCTATTTGTTTAATTCAGCCAATTCATATTTTGAGTTTGTACAAGAATCTTCCAATAGTCAAGACAGAAAATGACCAAATCAAAGAAAACTTCATGAAGAATTGATTTGTAACTAAAAATTAAACAACAACAACAAAAAAAACCTCATACACACGTGCTCTAATTTTTATTTTTCAATCAATGAATGCAGGTAGTCTTTTACATAAAAGGGATTTTTTTTTTTGCCACGAGTCCTATAAAAACAGTATTTTAAACAACCGGTTCCTATCTCTGTTTTTTCCTGCCTTATGGTTTGAAAATGGGTGTTTTGTTTGCCTCTCCTTTTCCCATTTAGACTGGAATCCCTTCTCCATTCCTTGTACTCCACTTCAGCATGAAGGGGCTCATTATTGCAAAGTTAAAAAGCCATAAGCAAGGGGAGTTCATAAAGCAAACTGCAACAAGGGTGCAGCTATCATCTGACCATTATAACCACTCTGAATTGCTGGGTGGCACCAGAAAGCTCACTGGTACCTTGGCATATGGCAATGGGAACCTGGTAATTTGGATAGATTCAAAGTTGGTATGGAATTACCATTAGGCTTTCATCCAGTTCTGAAATGACTGTGTGTGCGTGCGCACATGCACGCATGAGCATACATGGTGAGGGTGTGGTATGGTGTGTAGAGGCAGGAAAGGGGAAGGAAGTAAAGAAAGAGGAGAGGAGAGGAGAGAAGCATGATAAATCAATCCTAGTCTTGCTAACTTCTTGTTTTAATTATAAATGACCTAGAGGGATCATGGCTCTACCTCTATAGTCATTCTCCTTCCATAGATCTCAGTATTTTGTTCGCAGCTCTTTTGTTTGCTGAAGCCCACCAACCTGGTTGATTAATTGGTGTTGCCCACTCTACTTCTTTATCAAAGGAGTATTCTAGCAGAAAGAGAGTGGGATTCAAATTCCACAATGCATACTGCTTTCAAATGACGAAAGACATGAAAACAATGAGCAAAGGAGAAATGGAGTTTCAGGAGGAGAGTGATGTATGAAAGTAGTAGTAGACCTTTCCTTCACTGTGAATTTGATTCTGACAAATGCCCCACATGTTTCTGGATTAAAACCAGAATCTTAGCATGTGACAACATTCCAGGGTGTGTGTCGCTATCTAGAACAAGAGATCAACCAACAGAGGTACACTAAATTGTTCCTTGAAGAAGCATGCATTGACAGTGTAAGAAGACATGACACCCGGCTTTCTCCCAACACAAAAATCAACTTTAGGTACAGATTAGGTACTAATCTTGTAGCTAGGTCTTGGGGCAACTGAACTCGTTTACCCATATGAATGTTGTCTGTGGATTCAAAAGCTGAAATTTATAGAGCCCAGTGAGATGAAAATTACAGGGCACTGTGCCACACAGGAGACAAATTTCATGTTTATTTGGAGATTTGCAATTTCAAATTTAGTTGAGAATAAAAGATTCTTTATAGGATCATAGTCATTTGTTCCTCTTACCCTCTTGGTGATAAACTTTGCAGGGCTGGCAAACTCATGGACCCTTTTGACTTAGATACAGAAACCTATGAACCAGGTGGATAAGTAAAGTGGCTCACCCAACAACTCCTGACATGAAGGGTATCCCCTTCTATGCAAGGAGTACATCAAGGTCCACAAGCAAAGAACTGTAGATTGTGTAAATTCAATGGTCTTCCTCCTGTCTGCCTCATGTCCCTAGGATAAAGTAGAGAAGGGGCACCTCTTTTTTGGTCTTTGCTGATCTCAGCTCTGATGTCTCTTCCTGGCATTCATTTCTCCTCTTCCATCTGTGTCTATCACTGCATTTTTGCATGCCAGTTAAATGACTCCATTGTGCCTGCAATAACACTTAGCCACTTTTCTCAATTTTTCCTTTGTATTGGAAAAAAAAGGAAAAGCTCAATCTAATCTGGCCTTAGGCAATAAAAACATTTTATCACTGCAAATAAATTATCTAAATGTGTTGGGAGATTTTCCACTTTCTTGCTAAATGCTAACAATTGTACCACATGGAAGTGAAATATGCATGGCTGGGGAAGTTAAGAAAGTAATGCCAGAGGACAGGATGACGGGGTGGGCAATGGGGTGGGGGGGTAGTGGTGTTTACCATGCACAAGGCTGTGGCTCTGTGCAATACCTGCTATGCTATGCCATCAACGTGGGACTTTCAGATGCAGGAGATACTTCAGCCAGACTTACGTAAACCCTTGGCTTCAAGATTGATGAGAAGAAAGAGCCTGCCTAACCCTGACTCCTAATGATGAAGTCATCAGACTTAAAATCTAAACTGCACTAATAAACCTGAGCTTTGGATTCCTCCACCTTGGTAAAATTGGAATGACTCTCCTTTCCCTTCTTCTTTTCCCCAACTCCTCCCTAAGCTGTTCCTCCCATGACCTGTTCTATTCACTCCGTGGGTTACTCGGAGGATCTGGACCCAACACTGATGACAATGATAACAGTAGAAGCTGCCATCTGTGGTGTATGTTCCATGTACTAGACTCTAACACTTCCACCTCCAGCCTTAAATAACCTAAGGACAGGAGTAGTGCCATCCCCACTTACCCAGGAGGAACTTGAGAGCAAGCAAAGTAAAGAAACTACAAAGGATATAAAGCTAGCAGTGGTGGGCACCTCTGAAGGTCATGTCTTCACTGAGCTAGTGAGTGTCATTTAATCTGGAAAACACAGTACAGATGTTTGGTATTGTTTACAGTTACTAGAGCCCTTTGCAAACATAATACTGCAACTGCAAATTCTCAGATATAGGAAATATCTGAGCCAGGATGTTTAGAAAAAGACACCTGACAGGTTAGATGGGGAGCACCTCACAGAATAGGCCATGGTGAGGCTTTTGACAGGATCTATGAATTCCTTCCTTCACTGTGGGAGTTCACTGTGGGAGCTAAATTAAAAAAGGAGATGCCAGATAACGATTGTTAATTCTCCTCTGTTAACACCTTCTTGTGTCTCAGTCTCTCTGATGGTAAGTATTTTGGATCAAATAGTAATACACAACCTTTATATACAGGATGTAAGAATGTCCACATTTTGGCAAGATACAAAATCAATGCACAGAAATCAGTTGCTTTCCTATATACTAACAATGAAAATATGGAAAGGGAAATTAGAGAATCGATTCCATTTACTATAGCACCAAGAACCATAAGATACCTGGGAATAAACCTAACCAAAGAGGTAAAGGATCTGTACTCGAGGAACTACAGAACGCTCATGAAAGAAACTGAAGAAGACACAAAAAGTTGGAAAAGCATTCCATGCTCACGGATCAGAAGAATAAACTTTGTTAAAATGTCTATACTTTCCAGAGCAATCTATACTTTCAATGCCATCCTGATCAAAATTCCACTGGTTTTTTTTCAAAGGCCTGGAAAAAACAATCCTAAAATTTGTATGGAACCAGAAAAGACCCCAAATTGCTAAGGAAATGTTGAAAAAGAAAAACAAAGCTGGGGGCATCACATTGCCTGATTTCAAGCTTTACTACAGAGCGGTGATCACCAAGACAGCATGGTACTGGCACAAAAACAGACCCATAGGCCAGTGGAACAGAATAGAGAGCCCAGATATGGACCTGCAACTTTATGGTCAAATAATCTTTGACAAAACAGGAAAAAATATCTAATGGAAAAAAGACAATCTCTTCAATAAATGGTGCTGGGAAAATTGGACAGCTATATGTAGAAGAATGAAACTTGACCATTCTCTTACACCATACACAAAGATAAACTCGAAATGGATAAAAGACCTCAATGAGAGGCAGGAATCTATTAAAATCCTAGAGGAGAACATAGGCAAG
>CM053609.1:51477054-51492278 GCA_028646535.1 Procyon lotor
TATATCATTCTTATATAGGCACCAAAAGAGAGCCCTGAGAGATTTCTCTTGGCTAGCATGTTACAAACCAAGTGTTTGTTCTGAGAAAGCCCTTCTCTGAAGAGAGTTTAATTCATACTAATTTCTCCACGATGACTTCACTTAGTTTCTTGACTCTTCTACAGGGTGGCTTGAAAGGACCCAACCTCCCAGCCTTTCAGTACAACAGACCTCCTCAGATAAATATGTAACCTGGCTATACAGTGACAGGTTAGGATGAGCCCCCTGTCAACTTCCAACAAAATGGCTGCCCTAAGTCCCTCCTAATAGGGTCACTACTGCTCTTGTTCCATCTTTCCAAAACCCTTTGCCTCTGGAGTCACTGGAGGTATTTGACTAAGAGGCTGGCAAAATTAATGCTAGCACATAATTTGACATCATTATGGGAACGTTGTTCTGTGATGGGTGTAAGAGTTGTGTGGGACAGGAGGGTGGACTCACTCCCTAATTTATCAGGGTAGTGAGGGAAGATTGAGGACAGAGAGGTGGTGATTGCTGTGAGTGACCCGGCAGCAAGAGCTCCTCTTTGGAGATAACTATGGGAATGAAACAGTCCACATTCAAGAGCCTATTTCTACTCTGAATAAAGTTGAATGCTGATTTAGGAAAAAGAAATGTAAAGATGATCTCTAAAGTACCCCTAAGATGAAAATTATAAACTATTTTCAAGTTCAGAACAATAAATTTGTTCCTAAGGGCCTAAAAATGAATTAGCAAAGTTTTTCAGCCTTTAGACATAAAATTTTTTTTAGTAAGTCACAACCAGCATTATTTTTACTGGGATGGAATGGGATGGGATAGACTAGAATAGACTAGACTAGAATAGTGGTTTACCCAGGTAACAAGGTAACTGTTGTTTCATCAAACTATGTCTCATTTGTATGCAGTGTGTGTGTGTGTGTGTGTGTGTGTGCACGTGTGCTCACACATACATGTTTATATACTCATGAACATACACACAGAGCTGGGTCAGATATAAAATACATCACTGTGGATCACCCTCAGAAATGTTTGAAAAACCATGCCTCTATAGGAATCTTCTGTTAATTCTTCTTATTTCCTGATACCAATGGGCATTTGCAAACATTGCTGAAATTTTTCCTGGCTTATATATAAATACCCTATTTGTGTCTAAAGCAGAAGCTAATTCCCACTTTGATCATTTGATCATTCTCCTGCAGCCAAAAGTTGTGTAAGAGGTATTTGTGGTATCTCTTATATGAAAGGCCAGATGAAGTGTGCTGTGGCATGTCAGAAATAAAGATTTCTGGAATCACTAAATGTTTTTGAGAGAAAACAGAGCTATCAATCTTCTCTATCCCCCAAAACATTCAAAATGTGCTTAAAGCATTGTTCTAGAGATGTTACTGAGGAAGCCAAGGACATTAACAAATAGCCTAAGAGTGTGCAGATGTCCAGATCTGCAGTGTCCAGATATCTTTCCTCAAAGCCCAAGTTCATCTCTTCTCCTTTCCCCATTTCACTCACAGAAACAATCTTGGTCTTGACTTCTTACTTGTATTCCAGCTTCAAATTTCCAAATGCCCACAAGAAACTTGGATGACTGGTTTTCCCACCAGATTCAACATCCCATCACCCAAACTCTTCTCTCTTAAATCTTAAATGAAGAGCTTTCTCTTTTCATATAGTGCTCCAAGCATTGCTTCAAGCAAGAAATCCAAACATCATTTTGAAACTCTTCATCCACCATGTCTAGTCTGTCAATAATATCTGTTATTTATTCCTTTGAAATGTCATTGAGATTAGTGTCTTACTCGTTTACACTGGGATCACCATATTCATGGTCGTAGTCACTTGCTAGAATTATGGCTATGGTCTCTTCCATTCTCGTTCAACTGATGGGAAATTATAGGCAGGAATGAAACTTAAAAATTTTATTAAGAATGTGCTATGTGCAGGGTGCCTGGGTGGCTCAGTGGGTTAAAGCCTCTGCCTTCGGCTCAGGTCATGATCTCAGGGTCCTGGGATAGAGCCCCGCATCCGGCTCTCTGCTCAGTAGGGAGCCTGCTTCCTGCTCTCTCTCGGCCTGCCTCTCTGCCTATTTGTGATCTCCCCCTCTCTGTGAAATAAATACATAAAATCTTTAAAAAAAAAAAAAAGAATGTGCTATGTGTTAAACGCTATATTAGTCATAGAATAAACATCGTAATGAGTAAGGCTCTATCTCTGACATCAAGTTGCTCAGCATCTTTTTGCTGTTATTACCGAACTGACACAAGACATTCTTAAACATTACTCTCACCATGTCACTTTCATACTCTAGAATCTAGGATTAAGTACAAATGCTCTTACCCAACTTCTGTGGTTTGTGCTATTTGGAATGACTCTGTAATCTACCTTATTCCCCTTAATTTCCTGACATGGCTTATTTTATGCAATAAGCTGTACCCTCCACCTGCCTCCTACAGTCTCCATATGGTTCTTAACCTTTACTTCTGGTTTCCCTTCCTGGAGGCCTTCTTCTCTCTTCCCTTCATACAAAACGTACCCATCCTTCAGAGTGTGTTTGGCAGTCCACATTTTCCACAAAGCCTTCTGCAATTTCCCCAAAGCACTTTTCTTTTCCTAATTCCCATTGTGCCTATAGTTGGAAGAAATTTCTACCTCAGGCCACTCACTGTGGAATTTATCGTATCATATGTTTCAGGTTCTCCTACAGATAGCACATAAATTTTAGATCTTTTCAAATATTTAATATCAGTTATGTAACACTTTGCCAAAACAATAGTAGATTTAGCCTTCACCAAGTACACTCTTCCATTTCACTATTTCATGACTTTATTTATGAAGTGTTCAATAATAATGGCCCGTGCCTGGCCCAGGGTTAAACACTGAGGGTATAGGCATATGCGAATAAATATTTCCTGATATCAGAAATAAATACACAGCGTAACAGAAACCTGGAGGAAAGATATTAATTTGTCTGAGGAAGTTCGTAGGAGCCTCCTGAAAGGGATGCTCTTTCCTGCCTGGATTGTCCTTTATTTCTTATTTAACTAGCAAATTTTACTCATCCCCCATGAATTAGCTCAAAGTGTACCTCTTCTCTGGAGTTTTGGTGTTTTTTTTTTTTTAAATCAACAAAAGAAGGAATAAACGACCCAGAGAAGTGTGATGATTTGTCCAAATGATGCATACCCTTTATTCATGTGTTCTCCATGACTATTTTTGTCTTTGATGTTTGTTTTAAGTAATTCTGCTTATAAATTTCTCTTCTAGATTTTTGTGGTAACTAGATATAAAGGATTATCTTGGACATTTTATCCAGGTGTGTTAAAGTAGTTTGCATAAATTATTTAGATTCTGTGACCCTCCTTGTCTGTCTTCTTTTCCTTTATTTTTTTAAAACTTTCTATTTCTGTACTTAATTTCTTCAAGGCTCTGAGTAGGCCTACGAGAGTCTATAAAGGAGGTGTTGTGTTCTCCAACTAGAACAAATCCCAAACTGTATGGTTAATCTGAAGAGTATGTTTTGAAACGGTCTCAGTTTCCTTCCCTTGATCACAGGGAATAAGTGTTTGATCTGACCCACCTAATCTCTCATTTCCAACCAGTTGTGAAAACATGCTTCTCAGGATTCCAGGCCACTGTAACAGAGTGGAGTAAATAATCAGGGAAGCGTGGTTAAATACAGGCCAGAGTTTAGATTTATAAAACGTCCGCCAGTTGGTCTGACAGTTCTTGCATGGAACTCCATTGGGAGCTACCCTTGTCAGTGGTGTGTGTCTGTTAACTTTATTAATCATTTTAGTGTCAGAGTTCTTTATTCTCTCAGCCTTCCTAATAATGTAAGTCCTCCAACTTGATTTTATTTTTAAAGAAGTATAAAAATTCACCGTGTCCATTCAAATTTATTCAGCAATTGTTCACTAAATTTCTATGCCTCAGACATTGGAAGTTAACACCAGAGAAAGCACAAAAATGATTCAGCTTAAAATATCATCAGGAAGTTCCCACTGATACAAATGAAATAAATCATTTTGCCTCTTTTTCTTTTAGAATGTTGTTATAGAACACCTATGTAGGGAGGGTATGGGAAACAAAAGCTCTTCTGTGCTATTGGTAATGGGTATGGAATGGCATTCTCAGGTTACCTTGTTATTATCTATCAAAATTTCAAATATTTATACTTTTGATCCATCTACTCCACTGCCATAAATGTATTCTACCGGTATAGTCACACAAATAGGCTAAGAGTTATTCGTAAGAATTAATATTGCAACATTGTCTATAATAACAAAAATAACCCACTATCTATTAAGAGGAAGGTTTAGGTAAAATACAATAAAGACATTCAATGAAAAATAATGCAACTATTTTTTTAAATTTTTTAAAAGATTTTATTTATTTATTTGTCAGAGATAGCACAAGCAGGCAGAGCAGCAGGTAGAGCAGGCAGAGGGAGAAGCAGACTCCCTACCGAGCAGGGAGCCTGACTCAGGGCTCGATCCCAGTACCCTGGGATCATGACCTGAGCCAAAGGCAGACACTCAACCAACTAAGCCACGCAGGCATCCCAATGCAACTATTTTTAAAAGTGAAACAGATCTGGGTGTGTGTGGATATGGAAGTATTCCTAAGACGTGTTCTTTAAAACTTTTAAAAGTAAACTTTTGAGATATCGTTTATTTTATTTTATTTTATTTTATTTTATTTTATTTTATTTTATTTTATTTTATTTTAAAGATTTTATTTATTTATCAGAGAGAGAGAGATCACAAGCAGGCAGAGAGGCAGGCAGAGAGAGAGGGAGAAGCAGGCTCCCTGCTGAGCAAGGAGCCTGATGCGGGACTCGATCCCAGGACCCTGAGGTCATGACCTGAGCTGAAGGCAGCTGCTTAACCAACTGAGCCACCCAGGCGTTCCTCGTTTATTTTATTTTTAAAAATGCTTTGGAAGTACCTCCATTTCCAACCAAAATGTAAAAGTAATTAGTCAAAATGATGAATCAGATTACCTTTTTTGTCCTAGATAACTATAAAAATGAACAAATCATTTTAAAACAACTGTATTTAGGAATTTGACAACTAGACAGTGTAGAGTTGTCTGTTATCTTTAAGAGGAAGGAAACACATTAAATGAGCTCCATTTAGCCATAGCTTTTTATCTCAGGAAACCTTACCAACTACGGCACAAGGAAGTTCAGACCAAACTGAAAGCAACCACCTATCTGAGTGAAGGACAGATTATACTTTAGGGCTGTTAAGGAGGTGGTATTTGAAGGAAAGAGTGCTAGAGAGGAGGGAGCCATATAGAATATAGATATGGACGGGGGTGCCTGGGTGGCTCATTGGTTAAGCATATACCTTCAGCTCAGGTCATGATCCTGGGGTCCTGGAATCAAACCCCACCTTTCTCAGTGGGAAGCCTGTTGCTCCCTCTCTCATTCCCCCTGCTTGTATTCCCTCTATCACTGTTTCTCTCTGTCAAATAAATAAAATCTTTAAAAATAAAATAAAACGGGTGGTTTATTTATGGCTCAGTGGTTTAAAGCCTCTGCCCTCAGTTCAGATCATGATCTCAGGGTTCTGGGATCTAGCCCCGTGTTGGGCTCTCTGCTCAGTGGGGAGCTTGCTTCCCCCCCTCTCTCTGCCTGCCTCTCTGCCTTGTGATCTCTCTCTGTCCAATAAATAATAAATAAAGATCTTGTGAAAAAAAAAAAACCTAGATTTGCCAACTATGTGTAAAAAATAAAATAAATAGAATATAAATATGGACAAAGAATGAGAGAGAACCCTTGAATACTAAGCTGTGCATATACTATGAGATTCTGAAAAATCTGGAATTATAGCTTTCAGTTGTAAGCTGGATAGAGATTCTGGAGCTTGCACAATGTTGAAATATATTGGAATTTCGACCAACAAGACTGAAGAGAACTTGCTAAATACCCTAAACATTTAGTTGAGATTTTACAAAAGACAATCATGGAATAAGGCTACTGTAACTTTCCATAAAGGTAATCCTAAAGTAGCTCAACAGCCAAGTCTTGCTAAGATTGAATTGATTCTCCAATGAATTAACTAATTTCCAAAATAAAATATAGCCACTATTCAAAGAGAGAAAAAAGTGACCTCACAAAAATAGGATCCTTAATATTCAATATATGATAAAGTAAATTACTAGACATTTGAATAAGCAGGACAATATAACACATAACCAAAGGAAAAAGTAGTAAATCATAAAGGCTCAGTAATGATACAATGTAGAATTCAGGAGAAAAATATTTTTTAAAGGAAAGCATTATATAGATATAACAAGAGAGTTGGTCAGAAATTTCAGCAGGTTGGAGAAAAAGATGAAAAATTATATAAAGCCAAGAAATACAATAATCTGAAATGAAAAATACAGTGAATGAACTGAATAGAAGATCAGACACTCCAGAAGAAAGTATCAGTTTCTTTGAAAATTGCTCAATGCAAACTACACAAAGTAAAGCACACATAAAGGACTGAAAAAAATAAAGACATATGACTTCTGAGACAGTATTGAGATAGTCTAATGTGTGCAGTTGGAGTCCAAGAAGGAGAGGAGTGATAGACTGAGGCAAAACGAAAATCTTATTTTGAAAAAATAGTTACTAAAAACCCTTCCAAATTGTAACATAAATATTGACCTACAGAATTGAAAACATTGACAAAACCCAAAGCAAAAGAAACAAAGAAAAAAAGAGAAAAGATAAGAGAGGAAGGAAGGGAGGGAGGGAGGGAGGACAGGACAGGACAGGACAGGAAAGGAAAGGAAAGGAAAGGAAAGGCAGGGCAGAAAAGGAAAGAAAGAAAGAAAGAGCAAGAAGGAAGGAAGGAAGGAAAAAAAAAACAGGAAGAAAAGAAAAAAAAATCTAGGTACATAGTAATTACATTGATAAAAATCTGAGATAAGGGAAAATTTTAAAACCAGCCAGAGAAAGACACAACACATAGGTATTAAGAATAAACACTGACTCTCATCACAGACAATGCAAGCTAGAAAATGATGGAATATTGTATTTTAAGTACTGGGGGTGGAAAATAAGCTTTTAACCTAAAACTTCATAGCCTGCAGAAGTATCCTTCAAAAATGAAGGCAAAAGGAAGACATATTCAAATAAATAACTGAAGATAACTTTCGTATCTAGCAGAACTACACTAATAAAAATGTTAAAAGAAGTTCTTCAGTATAAAGAATAACTGATACCAGAAGGAACTTGAATATCAACAAAGAAATAAAGAATGCCAACTATAGTAACTATATGGAAAAACATAAAAAGATGTCTTAATATCTTAATTTCTTTATAACAGCTGTTTAAAAGAAAAAAAGCTAGGAAATGTTTAATTTTTAACATAGATAAATGTAAAATATGTGACAAACAAAGAGGATTAGATGTTGTAAGATTCTTACCATATATGTGAAAAGATAAAATTTTAATTTAAATTAGACTGTGATAAGTTAATAATGCATATTATAACCACAAGACAAACCACTAAAAATGGGAAGCAAAAGGAATAGAGAAATGAAACAACAATAAATATTTGATTCATCTAAAAGATGAAGGAAAAAGAAGGAAAACAACAGAACAAATGATATAAACAAGGGAAAATGTAGGCTTAATGGTAGGCTTAAAACTCAATCATATCAGTAATTACATGAATGTGAATGGAGTAAACACTGATTAAAAAACAGTTGTCAAACTGGATAAATAAGCAAGATTCACCTATGTTAAGACACGAGTTGGAAGTAACAAAGTGGAAAAATAGTATGTATATGAAAAGTGGGAAATTATAGAGAACATAAATATTTTAAAAAGATAAAGTAATATTACTAACTGCTTTGTGCCCATAATACCAATCCTACACAAACTCCCTCAGAGAAGAGTGGAGGATGAAATACTTTTCAACTTGTTTTATGGATCAGTGTTACCCTAATAGCAAATCCAGAGAAAAATATAAGAAAACTTAGAAAAATATTTCTCATGTATAAATCATAAAAATCCTTAACAAAGTGGTAGCAAATTAAATTCAGCAATATATCAAAATCATCATGCATCATGAAGTGAGGTTTACATGGAATGCAATATTGGTTTACCATTTGGAAATCAATCAATATAAACCGACAGAGTGAAGGCCAAAAATATTTCATATAGTCATTTTAATAAATGCAGAAAAAGCATATAACAAACTTCAACCCCCATTCATGATAATGCTTCTTAGCAAACTAAAAGTAAAGGGAACTTCCTTAACCTCATTAAGGATATCTATGAAAACACAGCTGAGAACAGGAGATTTTAAGGCAAAGGAACTATTCTACATAATATTTAATGGTTTGGATACATGGCATTATACATTTGTCAAAATTCCTAGAGCTGTGTAACACAAAGAGTGAACTCTAATGTAAACGTGGACTTCAGATAATAATAATGTATCAAAAATCAATTATTAGCTGTTACACATTCATCAGATATACCACTCTAATGCAAAATATTAGTAATAAGGAAACTGGGTAGAAGCATGGGAAACAAGGGAATTCTGTATGCTCAATTTTTCTGCTCAATTTTTCTGTAAACCTAAAACTCTAAAAATGAATACATTTTTTAAAACTACAGAAAACATCAAACTTAATAGTGAAGGGTTGAATGTTTTTCCCATTTTAATGAGAAACAAGACAAGGACATCCACTATCACCATTTCTATTTAAAACTGTGCTGGAGATTCTGGTCAGCATATTCAGGCTAAATAAGCAAATCCCTGACGTAAATATTAGAAAGTAAGAAAGAATCTTTATTTGCAGATTATATTATGATACACATAAAAATTTTTAGAGAATGAATGTATAATAAGATTCCTAAATCTTGTAAGTGAATTTTGCAAGGTCACAGGAAACAGGCCAGAATGCAAAAATGAAATGTATTTCTATATGTGAGTAAAGAGCTCTATAGTGGGTACTATTCCAGCAGGCTTTTTTGAATAAATTTTGGCAGACTAATTCTAAAATGTACAAATACTTTGAAAGGACTTAGCTAAACAATCTTTAAAATGAAGAAAAAAAATAGGAGGATTTATATTGCCTGATTATAAGATGTCCTGTAAAGTTACAGTAATCAAGACAGTGCGATACAGGTATACAGATCAATGGAACCAAATCAGAAGTCTAAAAATAGAACCAAAATATATGGCTATTGTGTTTTTAAAAAGGCACCAAAAGCACTTCAAAGAGAAAATAAAGTCTTCAAATATAATACTGTAACAACTGGATGACCATATGTTAAAATGAATCTTGGGTCACCTGGGTGGCTCATTTAGGCATCCAACTCTTGATTTCAGCTCAGGTCATGATCTCAGGGTCAGGAGATCAAGCCCTCATCAGGCTCAGCGTTCATTGGGAATCTGTTTGAGATTCTCTCCCTGTTCCTTTCCCCTCCTCATGCTCATGCACTCTCTCTCTCTCCTCTCTCTCTAAAATAAATAAAAAATAAAATCTTTAAAGAAAAAATGAATCTTGACCTCTATCTCACAATATACTCAAAACTTAATTTGAGATGGATAGTAAGTATAAATGTAAAAGCTAAAAACTTCTAGAACACAGAGGAGTCTATCTTTGCAAACTTGGAATAGGCAATGATTTTTGTACAGGGTAAGAAAAGCAAAAAAAAAAGAAAAAAGAAAAGCACTTTCCATAAAAGAAAAAAAGATAGTTGTACTTCCTAATGTTAAAAACTTCTGCTCATAAAAAGACAATGTTAAGAAAGTGAAAAAGCAAGCCATAATCAAGGGGAAAATATTTATAATATTTATATCTGAAAAAAATTATTTGGGTCCAGAAAATGTAAGGAAATCCTACAACTTAGTAGAGAAAACATAACCTAATTAAAAAGTGGTCAAAATAATTGAATAGATACTTTACAAAAGAGTGGATAGAATGACCACTAAATACATGAAAAAGTGATCAAAATCATTAATCATCAGGAAAATGCAAATTAAAACTAAAATGATATATTACTTCATACACACAGGAGGTCTATATGTTGAGGAAGATGTGGAGCAACTGAATTTCTCATTTGTTTTAGTGGGACTGTAAAATGGCACAGCCATTTTGGAAAACTGGGAATTCCTTATAAAGTTAAACATACATATAACCTGTGACCTGCAATTTCCCTCCAAGAGCAAATAAAGACCTGTGTCCACAAAAATGCTTGCATATGAATGTTCATATCACCTTTATTCATAACAGTTAAAATCAGAAATAATGCAAATACCCATCAAGAAGGACATGAATAAATTGTGGTATATTCATACAGTAGAGCGAGAAAAAATTTTAAAATTGTCCACTAAATGGATAAATGCAATAAAATGGATAAATTTTGAAGCAAATGAAGCTAGACAAAAAAAGATACTGTATAAAATAGATGCTGTATGATTCCATGTATATGAAATCCTGAAACGGGTAGGGATTGGTGTTAGAAATCAGAAGATGGTGACCTATGATGTGGGGTTGAAGCAGTGACTGACTAGAAGAGGCATGATAGAATTTTCTGGTGTGGAAATATTTCATATCTTGGTTCATTTGTGAGGATACACAGATGTGTATTTTTATCAGAACTCATTGAAATTATGATTTGTGCACTACACTATATATGAATTATACCTCAGTAAAGAAAGGACAGATGTTTTGCACACACACACGCACACACACACGAAGGGGATGGAAGAAAAGAAGGATGGATTTTTGGTTTTTTATTTTCCCTTAATGCATCCCAAGAAACTACAAGAATTCCTGCTATATAATAGGTACTTAGTACATATTCAATGAATAAAGTGATATGTATGAAAAATTTTGAATAATGAACAAGAAGCTATTAATAATAGTTACCTTTGAAGGTCAGCCTAATAGGAGAGAAGGGGATGCTTACTTCCAGCTTTCCATCTTTTCATACAGTCAATCCTGACTACATATTTCACCAATACATGTGCGCACGCGCGTGCACACACACACACACACACACACACACACACACACACAAATACTTCCAGAAACTTACATGTTACATTATGTGTGTTTTTTTAAATATAAGTTTTGGTAAAAATTAAAATGTCTGGCATCTAATAGAACCCAATATATTTTTTGAAATACAGGAATTTATTAATACATATGAGATCTAGATAATGGTGATTTTTCCGAACAATAGTGTTTTAGCTTCTAATGACTTCAATCCTCTTTGTATAACTTGGTGTGTGTTGAAGGCTGAACTGAAAATTTCATAGTATCTGTTAGCAATAAAATGAGCTATAATTCACAAAAGTGTCTGGGAGAGCAATTGCTGCTGAAATCCCCAACAACTCTGCAAGAGGGATATCATTATCTCTAATCTACAAGTGCTAAAAGCTGGGGTCTAAATGATTTGGAGGAGGCTAAATGATTTGTCAAGATTCTCAGGGGTAGACAGCGTCGAATTCAGAATGTGCTGCCACATCTGATTCCTAAATGTATACATTTTACAATGATTTCCTTTGCCTCTTGTAGATCAAAAATTAATAAAGAGGAAAATAAAAAGTCATCTTTTAAAGGCAAGTTAAATGTATAATATAGCAGCCAGGGTGACTGGTTTTTGGAAGAAAGTATTCCCTGGGAAGAAGACTGGTAAATGGTGGGGACAGAATCTGACTGAGGGGTAGGCAGACAAGACTGCTGCCCAAAGCCTCGACCTGGGGGCATTAAAATATCCATGGAATGAACTAGAAATGAAGTGATTACTGAGCCAGAGTTTCTTTTTATGTAACTACAGAAATACAAATTTGTACAAGTCCAGCTGTACAGTGTGGAAACGGTGCTCACCAGCATGGACATGTCTCTCTTGAAGAATTTTGTAACACACACATGCCATTTGCAACCAGCTAAAAGACAGCAGTAACTCGCAGCTGAAATCGAGATAAAGCAATTGCAGAGCACAACGCTGTTCACAGGACTGAGGGATTTCCTTCATTATCTAAATCTTTAATAAGCTTGCCAAGAAGTTGTCTGATTTGAATAATCACAAAAGAACAGAGGAGAGAATAAGAGATGTAGGAAAGCAGGAAACTTTTGTCTATTTTTTTTTTTTTCAGACTTCTGGCTCTGCTCAGGGCAGCAAAGTGAGTCAATAAGTGAACTTATTTCTGTATACATTTTTATTAATAGGAAGTCAGAGTCTTCCTGCCCCTTTAAAAAAATCTTGAATAAATATTTTAAAATTCACTTTGAAATGGTACCAAATTATTAGTCCGGAGACACCCACGGGTCTAGGTCCAGGCTTGGCTGTGTTTATATAGGCTTTCTTTTTATCCTTTTCATCATGGAATCATGGAAGGAAAAAAAAAAAAAGCAAGTACTTCTAAGATTAGAATTATCTGAGAGAAAACAAAAACTACAGTCTTGAAGCACATTTTAGAAACATGCAAAAGAATGAAACTGGATCCTTATCTTACACCATACACCCAAATCAGCTCACAATGAATTAAAGACTTGAACATAAAACCTGAAGCCATAAAACTCCCAGAAGAAAACATGGGTGGTAAGCTCCTTGACACCAGTCTTAGCGATGATTTTTTTGGATTTGACACCAAAAGCAAAGGCAACAAAAGCAAAAATAAACAAGTGGAACTGAAAACAAAACAACGACCGACAGTTTTTAGTGATATGTATTGAATGCTAGAATGAATATGGAATGTAAATGTGTTTTAGGGATTCAGATATTAAAGTGGTCAAAGGCCAGAAGGGAAAGGTTCGCATTTGAGGTGGATCTTGAGCTATATTTGAAAGATGAGTAGAATTTGGTACTGAGAGCTAAATACCAGGTACCGGCAGAGTGTCACTACAGAACTATGACAAGCCTGTTCTGTTTCTTCCTGTTAGCTGCTTTTCAGTCCCAACCTTTTCCATGACTTAGTACCTCTCAGCCATGTATAAGTACACACACACACACACACACACACACACACACACACACACACCACCTATACACGTGTCCACGTCTTGAAGGAAGATTTTAAGGAAAGTGTGTGGCTTACTATAATAGCTACTTGTACAATGAAATTAATTGAGTAATTTGCAAGCGCTTCTCACAGATGATAGTCCTTACTGCAAAACAGACTTGCCTAAACAGTCCCCGTGAAGACAGATTTTATATCCCTCGGATTCTTCCACAGACATAACTTTTCTTCAAACATCAACACAGGATAACTTACCAAAAAGTTCCTATTCAGCTTGGGATAAAATACAAATGCTGTATATTTGGCACCTGCATGAAATGGAAGATGCTAGTAGCTCTCTTTTGAAAGAGACTTCTGTGAACAAGGACTTGGCCTGCCTTCAGTCCTTCAACACCAACTGTAGTGGTAAGGGTAAAAACACCAGCATCACTCATTAGGTAAGAGGTGAGGTTTTCTGTTGTTTCTTCAGTCCTGAACCAGATGTTGGCATGTCTGTGAATTTCTCTCCTTGGCTACTCATGGAAAAGTCTTGTTTGGAAACTTTAGCACATATAGAGGGACCCTTTGTTGGCAGATAGAAAAGAAGTTGGAAGGCTTATTTCTGAGATATTTCTATATTGTGGTAGGTTATTTTCCCAAAAAAATTTATTATAGGGATAAACCATTCTCTTTTGAAATCATGAATCACGTCTTCTTTTAAGGTCTCTTTTTTTTTTAACTCAATGGGCAAATGTAAGTATAGAAATGTTATTCTACATTTTAATCATAATGTAGCAAAAGTCACCTCCAATCTGCAAAGTTACTTCAAGCAATATGGAGGAGAGAGAATAGGCAGAAACAATTCCTGATCCTCTACCCATAATTTGAAAAGGAAATGAGATCACATGCCATGACGTACTTTAACCATGCAAATTGTTTTTTCAAAGATTTATTTATTTATTTTAGAGAGGGAGAGCAAGCAGGGAAAAGGGCAGAGCTGGAGAGAATTCTGAAGCAGACTCCCTGCTGAGCAAAGAGCCCGATGCAGGACTCCATTATAAGACCATGAGATCATGACCTGAGCAGAAATCCAGATTCGACTATTTAACTGACTGTGCCTCCCCAGGCAGCCCCCATGCAAATTGTTTTTATACATAGCCACTGGTGAAAGGAAGTATCAAAAACCCTAGGAAGCATTCTACCAATATTTTTCAACCCATAAACAAATTTTAGGAAAATAGGTACTTTTTTATACCTATCCTAAAATTCTATAAGGTCTTGTGTTTGTCAGCATTCCAATTTTTATCATGATTACAAATGAGATTATAAATAAATGAATAATTATGAGAAAGAGATGGGTGAGAAGCAATCTGTCATAAAGGGGATGACTTAAAAGACAAACTGTGATTCTGCATTCACAGTAAAGCTGCAAAAATAATTTTAGTTTTATTTCAGAGAAAACCCCCATATCAGTATGAGTTATATAGTTATGCAGAAGAACTAAAATTTTGGAAAAGACATATAATGTGTTTTGTGAGTACAAGGAAAAAATAAAATTAAAATGTTAGAGAGATCCCACTGAACTAGTTAAAGGGATCATTCCTCTAACCTGTGTCACAAATCCAATAGAAAAGAAAAATTATACTGAGAATACAGTAGTTATTATGGGATATTTTCATAGCTTTACATTGAAGAAAACTTATAGACCTAAAAACTTCTAGTGTAAACCAGAACAGAAAAAAAAAAAGAAAACAGAAATTCTATAATCAAATCAAGAATTGGGGGGAAATTTCTGCTTCTGGTTAGAATGTAGGCAGTCATGAGATGGTACTATCAATCAAACAATGAGAATAAAACAGATAAGCTACAAAATTATAGCTTAAAAAAACCCATCAGGCAGTTAAGGATTTAACTAAATACTAAACTAAATACTTAACTAAATATTTAATTTAGTTAATTTAAAATTTAAATTAATTTAAATATTTAATTTTAAATATTTAAACTAAATATTTAACTAAATACTAAACTAAATTTACCTAAATACAGTAAATTCCAGAAATTGGCATATCCTTCCTGGGAGAGAAAACAGCCATGGCACAATTCATTCCTAGTAGAGCTGCCAGAGATAAAAGGAATCTGGCATACACACCAATAAGAAGAAATTGGCTAAACATTTTGGGAATTTTTTTCTTATCTGAATATAGTTGACATACAATATTACATTAGTTTTAGCTATACAACATAGCG
>CM053609.1:51492778-51529073 GCA_028646535.1 Procyon lotor
TAACTATTGACAGATATGACTTTAGTGCCATTTTATTGCCTGTTAGGTGACTGTTAACTGTACGTTGTCTCTGTTCCTTCCTGGTCTGTTAGGCTCTCTCTTTGCTTAGAGGACTCCTTTCAATATTTCCTGTATTTGGGTGTGATTCTGTAGTTTTCCTTTAAACCCTTATGGATGCAGTGCTGTTAGCACTGGAGAAGCATGAAAGGAGAGGGGATCCCTCAGGTGAGTGATATGGTCTTTTTCAGGAAAGAGATATCCTGAGCCTGCCTGACCAAATTGCAAACTGAAACTGCACAATGAACTTCGTTAATGTGATTGCTCTGTCCAGGGTCCAGTGACTCAGTGGGTAGGACTAGGTTTGGGTTGAAGAGAAGGTTCACCAATAGCTTGGGACAGGTAAAAGGAACCTGAATCCTTGGTTCCTAAAGGGAAAACTCATTTTGCAGGAAAAGCTGCTGGAGAATATCTATCACCTGCTGAATGACATATCCTGATAAGTAGATTTGACATGCTCTTCAGGGACAGAATTACAGAGCTTTCTATGAACGTACTTTGGATGGAGTGATCATAAATGTCAGCTTGGTTCAGCTGACTTGTAGTAAGAGTAAAAAAAGCCTTTGACAGTTGCATTGCAGGTATTTATAGATTTTTCTTGCTCTAATTTATACTTCTTTTTGCTGCTGATGAAGTACGCTGTGAAGAGTGTCCTGTTAAACATGGTCAGTGTTCCAACTGGTCTAGAAGCCTGTTATATATTAAATGTTTTATAGCTGAGCTTTATTACACTCAAACTTCACAGAGACATTTAAGAACCTTATTGCATTCTGATATGAAATGAGCCCACAAAGGTATTTCTGATTTTATGGGAATGGAAATTTTCATTCTATGGAACTTTCACAGAGCTGTTGAACTCTAGAGTTCAAAGTGATTTTGCAAATGTTAATTTCTCTAGGGATCTTTGGGACTTTAAAAAAATTGCTGATGACTTCTACATCTTGCATCTAACTTTTTTTTTTCCTTTGGAAAACATGTACAGTTGTCTCAGTAAAAGGAATGTGTGGAGTTTGTGGTTGACGCTGTATTCATGCCATGGTAAGAAGAGAGACCCTGTTTATTGCTGCAGGAGACATATAAGGAAAATAAAAGGAGGAAAATATCATTTAATAGATAAACAGTCATGCCCAGCTTGACATTTTTCTAACCCCTTCAAGGACACACATTCCTGAAGTTCTGTGAGTCAGTCTTTAAAATATATTTGGAAGATTAACTATTAACTTGCCTCAGTAACAAGATTTTCTGCAATGCCGACCAATAGAAAAGGCAGCCTTTCCAAGTTTCATTCACTCATGATTCATTTATTCATATTCACAAATTCTTACTTTGTATTGGGCACTGTTCTAAGTACAGGTGACAGAAAAAAAGGCATAATTCTCAAGGAGTTTATGGTCAGTCCCAGATGACGAAGCCAAGATCTTTGACATGCATAGACTGCTATCTGATTACAGATGAGAAATATCTAAATTAGAGTGTGTTGTGTATACAGCATGCTCATAAGGGGGAACATCAATAGAGACTTCTGGGAGGCAGCAACATCTAAGCTGGGTCTTTAGGAATGAATAATAGTTAGGCAGAGAAATGTTATTTGTGCACATCACCACAGTAGGTAAGGGAAGACCTGCTTAGAAAAGTGGAATCCAGAAGGAGGATCTATTTCCCAGGGTTATGAACCATGCTAAACTTGGTTCTTATGTATGTAAGCATCATATTATCTCACTTGCTTATTTGTTATCACTGTAACAGTCTTGATATTTTACACAGAGTCTATGGTTTATAGATTATTTTCATGTGTATTACAGAATTTAATCTTTATAGAAGCCTGGTGAAATGTGTATTATTGTTACTTTATAGATAAAGAAATGAATCAAAGAGATTCCAAGTGACCCTACTCAAGGTTACGTAGTCAGAGTGTGCCTTAACTGGGCCAGGAAAGAAGCCCTTTCAACGCATATTCTGAGCTTACCTATTCTAACACAGGACCTTTACTAGGTTACTTTTAGTGATTGACTCATTATGTATTCATTCAATACTGCATGTATGCATATATTTACTCAATATGCATTTATTGAGCATGTTTTCTATGCTGGGCAGACATTGTTCTAGGTTCTGGGATATAAGAGTGAGCAAAAAGGTAATGTAAGATTAAGATAAATACTATAAAAATAAGCATGATGGTATGGTGATTGGAGGTGCAGACTATATTTTAGATGGTTATTTCTATTTCCTTGGTCCTCCAATTATATCCAGGATTTATTTCTCTCTGGGTGCTCACATGATGTATGTTATTCAGTAAAAATTTACTAGGCATTTCCATATATAAATCACTATATGAAACTCTTCACTTATTTTTGTTAGTTTAGAGGAAATAAAAGGAGCTCCCATTGGTCACGAGACCAGCATATGTCAGGTTCTTTGGCAGACAGCTTTTAAGTCTCATTTTGGGGATGCTGCCGGAGTCTTTCAAAGTGCCAGGATTCTCTCCTAGCTGACTCTTTTGTCTCTTGGGAGGTCCACTGGCTACCATTCTCTCAGAGGTAGGAGACAAATCCTGGGATGACTGTCCGCTCCTGCTGCTTATGTGTCCTCTCGACAGCTGTCCTATATAAACATCCATTCAAAGTTCTGTCTCTGTAGAGCCCGGTTCCTTTCCCAAACTTAAATGTTGGCAAGAATGCCTCTTTGTCTACTATTAAATATCTCACTGGGGATGATGGCAGAATGCTCAACAAATAAGGCTTTGTCACAACTGAGGTAGTCACACAGGATACTCTCCAAGCACATTATAGGACCACATTGGTCCCAAACTATGATCAGCACTATGCAATTGGAATCACACTGCTCTCCTCTGTACTGCACCAGACACTCCAATATTAGAGTATAAGTCTGACCACAGGACTGTGTGCAGGGCTCCTAAAGGAGTGTGGCAGCCCCAGCTGGGGGTGGGCATGGCTCCTTTGCTCCATTTTAGCAATCCGGATGTCTTTGTCAGTAAGCTGATTATCTCTAGGAAGTCTAAAAGAACTGAGCTTGAACGGATTAAAGATGAGCCTATAAGACATCCCAGAATGGAGTCAAGAGTTGGAATCCTGGAGGAGGTGACACTGTGAGAGCACTGGACCAGGAGGGGAATCCTGGATGCCTTCTGACCAATCCCTCCTTCTGGATTAGTCTTTGGGACTGGTGCAATGTTTCTGCTTTGAAGTAAATGAGACTTCCCAACACACAGAGTTTATTCCACTGACTAGCTATTCAACTTCAGGCAGGCCAATTTAGCTTTATGAGGCAGTTTCTGCATCTTAAAAAAAAATAAAAAATTAAAAAATGGAATTAGAACCCTTATCTCACGGTTTTGTTTTGTTTTGTTGTTTGTTTTTGAGGTTGAAATAAGATAATAAATCCCGTCTTAACTGGGCTTTTTAAAGAGATGTGTGTAGGTTGGGTTCGACATTGGCAATTTTTGCACAGATGCTCTGGAATGTCAGTTAGGGGGAATGGCAGCAGCAGCCCAGTCCCTTTGGTTCTTAAAGATTCACAAAATTCCACAGAATAACTGCTTCACTTGCAGCAGTAGTCTGACCTTCAAATGATCCAGTAATTTGTTGTTCACCGGGTATTTATACTCCTCCAAATATGGGATGTGATTTGGGTTTTGATCCTTTGATGTGGAACATCCTGGTGTGGCAGCATGTGAACTGTCGTTGGGCTGAGGGTCCGCCTCATTTATAGCCTGTGTAGGCATGTATAGGGTTACTTGGGTTTGTACTCCGACTCCTGCTCCAGTCAGTAATACAGAGTTAGTTGCACCCACAGTCTAAGTCTGGGCCTTAGAACCTCAAAGGGCTTATGGTTGTATTAGGTATTGTGAGGCTTAAAGATGTGTTAGAGGATGTAATAGGGATATGATACATCATAGCCATATATGTAAACAGGCCCTACAAAACTGAAGCTTTGATAATGACCTAAAGACTAAACTGTGGGGTATCAAGGAATAAGAGCCACTATAGAACAATGTGGCAAGCAGCCAAGCCCCACATGGCTCCAGTATGGCCACATCAGTCCAGGATACTCACACACCCTAGGGGGTGGGGGGGACACGGCACAGCTTTGGAGCATCCAGTCACACAAACATGCAGATAACCCCAAGGCTGGTGTCTTTTCGGCTCTGAAAGATCGTCATTTATATACTATGGAAGCATATGACTATATATACTATGAGGAAGAGAGGGACAGTGGCTGGGTGGTCCCATGTCTTTCTCGTGGTTAAACTGTTTATTCAATGTCAGTTAAAATAGCTGGCTTATAGACATAAACAACTAGGATAAAGATTTAGGACCACCTGATAGCTGCTTTTGCTGTTCCCCCCAAGTTGTCATGATAAAGCACATAGTAAAATGGTTGCAACTGATTTTTTTAAAAGAGAAATCCATGGCCACATCTGTCCAAAACAGGAAGTGCCAGGGCGCTAACCACACAGCTTCTGGATTCATTCCTCCCACATCTTTAGGGAAAGGAAAAAAACCTCACAAGTTGCAAAAACGATGAAGACACAAACACTCTCTTTTTGGGAGATGTGGATGGGGTCTGGTTCCTATGCCTCACTAGTTAGGAAGCCAAATTTTAGGGCAACTTATATTCTATTTGGGTTCTTTTGCTCATGCTCATGGCTAAGGTCTTTGAAGAGAAAACCTACAAGGACAGGTCAATGATCCAGAGAGTCACATGTGTTGTGACCTTTTCTCATTTACAGCTGCCCAACCATTGTCATTTTCCAAGTGACTGATCCCACTGGCTTTGATGACTCTTTCCCTTTACCCAAACCAGTTTAACTTGCCAGAACTTTTCAATAGAGCTTGACAAATCAGAAGTTTGATTAAAGGGGTGCCTGAGTAGCTCAATGTGTTAAAGCCTTTGCCTTCAGGTCAGGTCATGATCTCAGGATCCTGGGATCGAGCCCCGCATCAGCCTCTCTGCTCAGCAGGGAGCCTGCATCCCCCCTCCCCTGCCTGCCTCCCTGCCTACTTGTGATCTCTCTCTCTCTCTCTGTGAAATAAATAAAATATTTTTTAAAAAAGGAAGTTTTATTAAAAATCTAAAATTATGGGGTGCCTGGGTGGCTCAGTCATTAAATGTTTGCCTTTGGCTCAGGTTGTGATCCTGGGGTCCTGGGATTGAACCCCACATATGGAAACCTGCTTCTCCCTCTCCCAACTCCCTCTGCTTGTGTTCCCTCTCTTGCTGTCTGTCAAATAAATAAATAAAATCTTAAACAAAAAATCTGAAATTGTTGGAAACTGACGCCATCATAGAAAACCCTTATCATTGAAAATCTTTTGGGGTGCACAATCCAAGAGGCAATGCAGCTCTTCATTCCTTCTGATGTGAAGCAGATAGGGGAGGACTTACTATTCTTGCTTTAAGGTCCAATTATTCCAAGAATCTTCTGCTTATCCTTGTCTTGAAATGATATGAATCCTGTCCTTGGCTCATGATCCATTTCATGGCTATGTGGTATAGCTTTCTTGGTGACTTTCTTAGGAAAATAAGAGTCTTAAGAGAACTTCTGGAATAAAGTTTTGGTTTTGGAACCATGTTTTGGTTTTGCATTACACTGAAAAAAGTCTAACATGCTAGTACAGCATGCTGGTAAAAGAACTTTGCATCTGGAATCAGACAGCCCTGTGTTTGCATTCCACATCTCCGCATATTAACCATGTGAATTTAGGCCGATTTCTTCAGTATTCTAAGTCTTGTTTTTAATATTTATAAAGTGGGCATAGCAGTAGTAGTACCTCCTTCATAGGGTTGCTGCAGTGTTTATAAATACCCAATTAATGGTAGCTAATCATACCGTGAGAATGTATTTAAGACAAGCATCCCAGCACTCATGTGTGCTGTGAGAACTGAAAAAGTTGCATTACTACATTCAGGGGTAAATTTGGGCCCCACGAAGCAAAAAAATGATCTTGGATTGGGGATTAGGATAAAGGAGAGATTGATTTTTTTCTTTTGGAAAAAGATGAGTGTTTTTCAGTTGAAAAAATATTTCATTGACTAGACTGAAACTTCTTCGAGTCGAGGTGGGCCAGCTCAGCCGAATGTCTGTTATTTGGGAGCGGACAGCGAGGGATGCCATACAAAGCTCTTCTGTGTCCAGGTTGAGTAACAGCCATACGATACTCCCAAACATACCTTCGCAAGACACACGACACATTGCCACGCTAGGCATAGAGAGTCTGTATATTTCCCTTTCCTGTTATTACACATTCCAAGCGGAATTCAAATGCAGAATGAGCATCTGAATGTCTTATGTATTAAAAATTGAACCTAGTAAGGCAAAATTTTAGGGACTTACTTTTAATAAGACAGCAAACTTGAGAGAGAGAGAGAGAAACCTAAGCTACGCATTTCCCTCTCTCTCAGATATTAATAGCCATTGCCAATGACAACGTACTGTGTAAAAAGCATGACTCTCCCCGAAATACATAACGGCGTATGTAGGCATATAAGCATTTCTACCCTAGCCTGAAGGGATGAAGGGAAGGGGCAATACTGGATCCCCAATGGAGAGCAGCAGGAGGAAGTGGAGGGATAGGCTGCAGCAGGCCCCACAGCTCAGTCTCCAGGACACGGCCCCAGTGGTGAAACGTGGGGAGCGGGCCTTTGCACTTCTCGTGAAAACAGGAAGTCTCTCCGCACATGATACTGTGTTGGTTTTTCTCCTTTGCAACTGGCATCTTGTGATTGGGATGCTGTGCCTACCAAGAGCTCAGGTGGCAGAATCAGCCAGCCCTGTGGATGAGCTCACTGCTCTGCAATGACTGTACAACCACGTGCACAGGACTGAAAGTTCCCTACCATTTCGGGAGACAAAGCACGCGAATCAGAGTCACGAGTGTGGTTGTTGAAACTATTGTGGGGAGGCAGTTTTACCTGTTTCTCTGTGTGCTTCTTTCTTATTCCTCTGCCTTAGGTCAGTTCTAGCAAAGACCCATGAACAGGATAAGCAGCAGCATACCTTGGGGGTCACACACACACACACACACACACACACAGTCAACAAGTCTCCTTTTGGAGCTGGAGGAGCAGAGAAAGAAGGAGAAAAGACTACTCTTGTGGGGTATTTTTTCCTACCTCTGAAGCCACCATGGTGGGGGTGGGCGGACGACTGTGTCAACAGTGGAAATCAGGAGAGGACCTGAGATGGGTGGGAGTCAATGAGCTTTGAATGAGGAGGCCCCAGCACTTCTTACAACAGTGTGATTGGTGAGATCTCCGCTTTGCTTATAATCCCTACTCTGGCTTGCTTTAGCAGTGGCCACTGAAACCACACCTCCTGAAATGCACCTAACGATTTTTTTTTTTTTTTTTTTTGCTTTAAATAGCCACTGGGAGACTGTGGACTCTGAGCAACAAACTGAGGGTTTGGGAGGGGGGGTGTGGGGGGTTGGGCGAGCCTGGTGATGGGTATCGAGGAGGGCACGTATTACATGGAACACTGGGTGTGGTGCATGAACAATTAATCTTGTAACACTGAAAAAACAAACATATTTGGGAGAAAAAAAAATATCCACTGAGAGAAAAAGCAGAAACAAACACAGAACTCAAAAGCAGCAGCAATTTTCAGACTGCCTCTTCCTCAGTGATTTCAACTGGATCCTTTCCTTCTTGGTGAATTCTAAAAAGAAGAGGGATCCAGGAGCAGGTCTCACTGTATCTCAAAAGATAACGACAAAATCGCCACCAGCAGAACCTTTAAATTTCAGTTGAGTGTGCGGCGGGGACGAGGTGGGGGTTTTAAGGAGCGTGGTACTGAGCCTGATTGACATGGGTTTGATTGTTGGTTCTGCCTCCAGTTCTGTGATGTGGAAGTTGCCCTATCTTCTTAAGAATCAATTTTCATCAATAAATTGAGTTGTTAAGAGACTTCAGTACATTATAAAGTACCCCACGTGTTATCTGGTACATACCAAGTACTTAATAAATATTACCATGATTATGATAGGACGTCATCTCCTGTATCAATGTGTGCTTAAGAAACGTGTCTTTCCTTAGTGAGATTCGCAAGTTGTGAAACTTCTCTGTGCCCAGTCCCAGTGCGTGGACTGGCATTCTCTCCACAGTTCCATTAGGGCCCCGTCCTCTCTCCTTGTCCTGGGCATTCCTCAGGGGTCTGGACTTCTCTGAAAAATGGCTTGAGGGCCCACCACCTGCATGCCAAACAGCAAGCAACCGCTGTTTGGCTTGGCTGTTTGCTTGACACCAACCTACTGTGGGTGGATGCCTGGGCTTTTAAAAAGAAAGATCTTTCCAAATGATAACAAACTTCCAATTACACATTTGGTGCCTTAAATTTATTAGGCTGCTGCAATGAACAAACTGTCCTTGTTACTGATTTCCAAGAGCAACTGTAGTTGCAAAAAAAGTCAAATTTTTGTCCATTTTTTAATATTTGTTTTTCATTTTGGATTTATGGAGAAAAAAATGCATGAGCCCTCCTTTCCTTCGGAGAGGTTGCTGCTCTAGTTCCTCGCACTGAGGGTTTTTGCTTTGCCTTCAAATTACCCTTAGTGCTTACCAATGGGGCTGACTGCTGACTCTTGTTCGGTCTCCAGGAAAGCCAATGATAATATATCCAACCAGACGATGGTTTATTACCATGTCATCTTTGGGCAGGTATATATTTACTTGTAAAATAAATTTTCTTTCCTATAGCTCATTTGATAAGTGTTGAAATTTATTCTCAGTTCTGGATCTATGTTCTTCTTTTGCAGCTCTTTACCTGGCTTTTTTTTTTTTTTTTTTTGTAAACTTTTCCAAGTCTTTGACTCTCTCCTTGAAAGAGCCAGATCTGGGGTGTCTAGGTGACTTAGCTGGCGAAGCATTGGACTCTTGGTTTCAGCTCAGGTCAGGATCTCAGGGTCCTGGGATCAAGCCTTGCGTCAGGCTCTATCCTCGGCATGGAGTCTACTTCTCCCTCCCCCTCTGCTCCTATCCCCTGCACATGCTCACACATGCATTCTCTCCCTCTCTTAAAATAAATAAATAAATAAACAAATTAATTAATTAATTAATTAAAAAAAAATAAGGAGTTGGTTCTTTTCCTAACTTCCTAAAAAAAGAAAAAAAGCAAACCCTTGTTTGTCCCTTCATCTTTAATGGGTGAGGAAACAACAAAAACAGAAACAAAACACCCAGATCTCCTTGCTGCCAGGAGAACACTCCTTGGCTGGCCTCAGTCTTACAGGAGTCACTGGACATTCCGATCTCGCCCTTGGACTAATGTGGGGCTCAGCCTTGGCAAGCTCATCCAGAGCTGCTCAGCAATGCCTGTTGATGAGTGTTCCAGGCAATGGGGGAGTGATCCTCTTCTCTCCCACTAAAGACCTGCGAAAGGGCTTTGAGATGCCTACTGTGACATGGGTTTCCAAAGAACAGACCTTTCCTCTATATCCTTCTGAGTGATGGGCCACTCAGTCTTTCTCTGTCCTTACTTGGATTCTTTTCCCCTTCTTGTCAGTCCTTCCCCTTACAGAATCTGGCCAAGGCTGCTGAATCTTCCTCCCTCTATGCGGGTGCCAGGAGACAAGAGCAAAAGTTGCTCCTTTCCTCTCTAAACACAGTACCTCACAGCACCACCTAATTATCTAGCTCCCCAGATCTCTGTTCTCAAATCATCTTGTTATTTTGGATTTGGCTGATACTTGCACAGTGCTTGCAGGACTTGGAGGGGTGGGGGGAGTAAAACAAGACTGGGCGGGGACCTGTAGTTTGAAAGGTGATGGGGCACTCTGGTAGATTTATTCCCACTCAGAAATAAGAAAGCAGAACAAAAATCCTGTTTTCGCCCATGGCAGCATGTTCACGTGCGTGGGGAAAACTTTTCTCTCTCCATTAGTCACAAAATGGATGACTGAGGACTGTGTCACCCAGGTTCTCCTTCCTCTGCCCCAATTCCTTTGCTGAGCATTCTTTAGGTCAATGCGACTTTCATAAAGACAAGGCCTCAGCTTCCTTCTTGTGCTCTCTCCCCTCGTGGGATCACCTAATCTCAGAATTTCCCTGTTTTCCTTGTTTCACATGACATTGCTCCATCTAAAGCTCTCATCTTGAATTCTAGCCCCACATTTGCAAATGACTTACCCACGGGCAGGGTACTGTCAATGGATACTCAGCATTTCTAAGACAGAGCTCTTCAATTCTTCCTCATCTTGGCCTCCTCCCATCTCCTCCCCCCTTTATTTGTCAAGGGTGCTAACACACTTTTAGGCTTCCAGATCCAAAACTCCCCTCATTTACCCGTTCAGTGGTTTAACCATGCAAAGCATTTCATTATAATCATTTTTACAGGTTTTGTTTTTAAAATAACTTTTAAAGATAATTTTTTCTTATTAAAAGCTACTTGTACATACATGGCAGATAACAAAACTAAAAAATACAGAAAAGCACCACAAAGCAAACTTGTCATGTATGATTACACCGCACAGAGATAAGTGTCACTAATGTATTCTCTTTGTTTCCTATGTGCTTAGAGGTACATATACTGAAAAATGGAATCACATTTGCATTTCTGTATTACTCAGCAAGTTAAGTATAAACACGTTTAATGTTTTAAATGATTCTTGTTTGCTGTCTGGCTTTCTTTCGGGTAGATGGATCACAGTTTATGTAGCCAATTGTCTAATGCTGCACATTAATGATCATTTTTTCACTATTAAAATAATATTTGCTATGAACCAACAAGGTAGATAGGGAAGGACTGACAAATTTTACTACATACATACAAATGAAAACTTTTATAAGACAAATAGCCTGAATAAAATTAAAACAAAATGATAAGCTGGAGAAAACATAAAAAACATGTACAAAGAAAAGGGGCAATAAACATGATAGAGAATGCCTTCAAATAAGTTTCAACAAGGCCAACAATCCCAGAAGGAAAAATATTACAGTAGACAGCTCAAAAAGAGGAAACAACTGATAAATAAAAAAGAAAATAAATATGTGGAAAACAAGTGACTCCTTGTTTTAAATTACACTAATATTTTACAACTTCTATTTTAAATTATAAAAATAATACAACCTCATCTTAAACTATTTAGTTACTACAAAGAGTTATGAGAACTGTACTGGAAATCTAAAGACATAGAGATGAGCACTGCTGACATTTTGTTTGATGTACTTTCCATATTCATCTAATAATCAAAACAAGATCCTTTGTTTCCCTTCAAAATCATTCCTTTGCCTAATCTAAATATTTTCTACAGTCAATAACCACAAAACAGAATACAAAAGAAACTTTTGAAGAGATTTAAAAATTATAAATTGATGGTTGGGAAAAATAAAGTAGCATTCATGGCATTATTATCACACAAGGTAGAATTTGGGACCAGAACTAAAGGCATTAAAACAAAGTTTAAAATCATCATTTTCTTTGGAAAAAGGTATAGTCTGCATGATACCATCTCTGATATTTAAAATGACTTTCATTGACTAATCCTTATTTGCTTAACTGACTTTACTTCCCATTACCATTCCTCCTATTCACTACTTGGGGGATTATATTTCAATTCATCAGTGATCTTTAGAGCACATTTTTCAGAAAAGATATTTTTTGATGACTCTCTCTTCCATTAGCCAAAATAACATCATTTTTTCCTATCTTGCTAACCATTCCTCTTCTTCTTTTCTCATTTATCCTTTTCTACCCAACCTTTAAATTTGGGGGTTTTGTAAGCTCAGTCCTAGGTTTTGTTCCCTTTCTATTCTATCCTCTCCTCCTAGGTGACTAGTTATGACTCATTACAGTTTACGCTAAACCAAGTTCTCTGAGTGTTCATCATCTATTTGATCCCTTCTCTGAGTCTCAAAGGCACCTTGGGCTAATTCTATCTAAACACACGATCTTTGTTTCAAACCTGGTTCTTTTCTAGAGTTCACTTTTTCAATGAATCGCACCATCTCCCTTCTATTTGCACAAGCCAGAAAAAGTAGTGACCCTTAACACCTCTCTTTTCTTCTGGGTCTAATTAATTTCCAAATCCTACTGATTTTACATTTCTGGAGTCAATCTACTCTCAACCTCCACCATCACTATAGACCAACTGATCTTTATCGCCTGCTGAAACACTGAAGTTCCCTAAATGTTCTTTCGAATTGCCTAACACCTGCTGCAATTCACATTAACCAGAATGATTAAAAAAAAAAAAGACTGAGTCACATTAATTTTTGTTAGAATATAGAAAAACAACTGATTTGATATATTGACCATATGGTCTTTTCCCTTGCCAAATTTGAGCTCAATGCCTGTTGTAGATTTTTTCAAAATTTATTTTCTAGATGTGCAATCATGACATCTGTGAATAAACAATTTCACCTCTTTCTTTCATAATTGTATGTCTTTTATTTATCTTTAACTTGTTTGATAGCAGTGGTTAGCACATATAGTACAATGTTGAATACATATTATAAGAATGAACATTCTTGCCTCATTTCTGATCTTAGGGAGTGACAGAAATTAGTGTTGCACAATTACATATAATGTTAGATGCATATTTTCTGTAGATGTCCATGATCAAGTTGAGAAAGGTTTGAGTTTATTGAGACTTTATTTATTTTTTAAAGTCATGCATGGGTATTGAATTTTACTTTTTCTATTTCTAAGGAGATCATCATATCACTTCCTTTTTTAGGATGTTGATATGAAGAAATACACTGATTAATTTCTGAAAGCCGAAGTGATCTTGCATTCCTGAATAAATTCTACTTATTCATGATGTATCATCTATTTTATGTATTGATGGTTTCGATTTGCTGCTACATTAAGGCTTTTTGTGTCTATGTTCATGAGGGATATTGGTTTACAGTTTATTTTCTTTTAATGTCTACAGTTTATTTTCTTTTAATGTCTATGGTTTTGGTATCAGGTAAAATCAGGTAATTTTGAGTTGATATCAACTCAAAAATGAGTTGAGAATTGTTCCTTTCTCTTTTATTTTCTGGAAGAGTCTATGTAGACATTTTTTTTCCCCTTAATGTTTGGTACAACTCACTAGTAAAGTCATCTGGGTCTGGAGTTCTATTTTAGTTTTTGTTTACTGTATTATAATTGACGTATAATATACAATACAATATTTAATGTGGGAAGATTTGGTCCTACAATTTCTTTAATAGATACAAGACTCTTTAAGTTATCCATTTTTTTTCTTAAGTTTCACAGTTTGTGTTTTCTAAAGATTTGTCCATTTCATCTAAATTATCAAATGTATTGGCATAAAGTACTTTATATTATTATCCTTTTTTTAAAGATTATATTTATTTATTTGAGAGAGGGACAGAGATCACAAGTAGGCAGAGAGGCAGGCAGAGGGGCAGGCAGAGAGAGAGGGGGAAGCAGGCTCCCTGCTGAGCAGAGAGACCGATGTGGGGCTCCATCCCAGGACCCTGAGATCATGACCTGAGCCGCAGGCAGAGGCTTTAACCACTGAGCCACTCAGGCGCCCCCTTATTATCCTTTTAATATCTGTAAGACTCATGGAGCTTCCTCCTCTTTTAATAGCAGGTATTAGTAATTTGTATCTTCTATCATTTTTTTCATCAATCTGACATCTATCAATTTTATTAATCTTTTCAATGAACCAGCTCATTCCACAATTGAGCTATGCTCAAATTTATCTGACTGTTATGACTTTGAAGGAGAGGAGAGAACATGTATTTTAAGTGAGGCTTTGTAACAAAAGAAAATAAAAACAAAATCTTTGTTGAAGAAACACAGCAAGTCCATACATATATTCTGTGTACAAATGAACTACTCACAGTGGGAAATCTGACATCTTTCTGATATTAAATCAAAGATAGTATCAATTAAATAGCCATCTTGATAATTTCCTACACTTTGCTAAAGACACTCTGTTATCATGGATCTGTGATAACAGAGTAATTCACTATCACAACTTTAAACTCAATTCCATTTTAGGTCTTGGGCTTTGCCTCTCAGCTAACTTCATATACTTAAAAACTGTCTATTTTTCTTTGGAACTAAAATTGGAGCAAACTTGAATTATGCTAATTATAAACATACTGGGTTAAATAATATGGTATATAATATTTACCCACATGATTAGCAAAAATAAAAGTATTATAATTCTCAACTTTTGTGAGGACAGGGTAAAATTGGCACTCTTTTATATAATCAAGAAGACCGTAACTTGCTACAGACTCTTTGTGAGGGATTTCAGAAGAGGTGTTAAGAGCCCCCATGGTTCTCATACCTGCTAAATTAATTCTTTTTTTTCCTGGAAATTATTCTGAGGAGATGGTTAAATATGCAAAAATAAAGTATATTCAGAAAAGTTCATACGTCAGTTATTGAGCAGTTTAAAAAAGCCAGACATGATGTCCAATAACTGGGGATCAAGTTTCAAGTAAATTTTACTAGGTTGAACCATGTCACATTGCCACTTCTGTGTAGGTTAAAAATGTCAGCAATTTCATATACTTCAGTCTAGTAGGAGGAATGATGGAATGTTATATGGCCAAGCAACATCATTTATATAGACTGGTTTTAATGATGTGAGTAAATGCTAATACAGTGGTATAACATATGGGATTCAAATCCCATTTTCTATATGCCTCAAACACACAAACACACACCCCACACACACATACACATGCACACATACACCTTGAGTGGCCTGCTGTCAACCTTGGGTGGTGGGAAGTTTTTTTCTTGCTTATGTTCAACCACAGGATGGTGTTATTTTTACAATCAGGAATGGGTTACTATTAAATAGAAATACAGAAACTGTAATTTTTTTCAAATAAAGAAGAAGCATCTGTAAGCTCCCATCTCAAAGAACTTTCAAAGTTAACTCTTGACCTTTCTGACCAGGTGCAAGAACTGGGACAAGCAGGATATATGAAAAATTTACTACTATGTCTGGAAAGGAGAAAATTCAGAGATTTCAAGTGGTATCTGGTGACAAAACTCCCTAACAGAGCGGCTTAAACCCTGCCTCCCAAGGTGCTGACCAAGCCACCCTAAGAAAAACTCTGCTCCTGAGTGCTGGACAGCCCTTGCAACGCTGGCTGAGTGGGTATGAGGCTACTTCAGATTCTTTCCCTCATTCAATAATCAAAGCCAGTAGTACCCAACTTTACCTGATGAGAAATATAAATGATAGTGAGGAAGGACGGCACACTGAATAAAGAGAAAGAAAGACATCTCCTCCATGAAAAGCATACTGTTGCCAGCCTACTTTCAGTTTGTCCATTTTATCCTCCCAAGTGCTTCGGAAAAAGTCAAGAACTACATCAACCTTAGGTGACATACGCATTTTCATTCAGATATTTTCCTTCTGTACATTTCCTGGGCTCACTCACTTGTATATAGTGTTTGGCACTTGTGTGTTTCTGGATTCAATGGATATAATCACCATTCTAATCTTTCAAAAATGCCATTTGGTCATTGAGATGTGTTTCTAGGAAAACATAATAAAGGATTTGAATGATCAAATTAAGATTTCTAAAAACTTATATAGGCAAACAAAGCTGCCAAATAGATTTTCAAAACCAAATCTATCTATTTTTGAGCTGGACACTTAAATATTTTTGAACCCTAGAATGCTAGAAGTATAGATAAGATGCTAAATGACGCTGAGTTTACAATCTGAGAACAAGCATCCACTTACTTCTTTTAGGGGAGGTGTAGAGTAGGGGATACCATGGCTGACTTTTTGGCACATTGAAAACTAAGAGGAAAGTTCATTTGTTGAAAGGAGATTCTTCACACTGGTGTGGTCTTAGAGAAAAATAATGTTTATTTTCAATTGATTTAGTTTAAGGTTTCCTTCCTTTACTTTCAGCCTTTAAACACACCAGCACAATTTTCTTCTCCTTCAGTGGGCCTGGAGCATGTAAGGTCAAGAAGTTTGCATTGGCCTTAAAAACGGCCTTTTTGCTTGGCAGGTTAGAAAGTTGTGCTAATGAGTACAAAGTTGTAGGTTTAATTCCTATGTGGAGCTTCAGCCTTACTTGTCTTTGAAGGAGACTTAAAAGGCAGTAGAAGTTGGACAAATAAAGTGTGATTGGAGACGGAAGCTATGGAGTTCCAAATTAAAAGATGTTGCCTTGAGTGTGACATGGTGGCAGAAAGACCCATGAGGTCTAAGAACAGCACAAAATGCCTGAAGGTGGTATCAGAAGAGGAGAAATGGGCCACTAAGGCAAGGAGAAGGGGTAGACTGACTGCATGGTGTTTGCCTAAGGTGGTTGCTGTGGCTGAATCCGAATAAATCCATTCTTGTTACTAAGTGAACTCAGAGGGTGGCAGGACAGGGGCATCAGCTTGAGATTCGGAATTTCTCTGTTCTACAGCAAGATTGCTGGGCAGGAAGATTAGAAATCAAATGCTTACATAGGTACCCAGGCTACTGCTCTAGTTTTGAAAAAAAAAATATATAGTGTGGCATAAGCCTCTTGGGTTGTAGTCACAATATCATGGCGTCTTCTCCATTTGGCTCTCCCCTGGACAATCCAGGGCAGCTGCAGCTGCACATTAATTCAGCCCAGACTCGGTCCTGGGCCCCTTTTCTGTCCCCGGTTCACAAGGACAGATTATGCACACTTTACATCTTGTTCACAAGAACATGTTTTAAGTAATATTTGGTAAAGATTAAAAACAAGAATGAGAACATCCTCCTACTGTTATTTTGTAATCCTGTTCAAGCATTCCAACAACTTTCATCTCATGAAAGTGGAAATGGGGATTATGAAGAGTGAAGAGGTGAAGGCACTTTCCGTGGGACCTTTGCACTTTTCCATGCTGTCGGATTCCATTCTCTTGGCTCTGTACCTGGACACTCCGGGGTTCCCTGCCTCCTGAGTTATTGCCTAGTCTTCAGGGTACTCTGTCTCAAGCCGGATTTTGCTTGGATATGGCACTTCTGTTAGAACCCAGCGCCCCTGGACTTGTACTTCGCTGAGTGGGTCAAATGGACACTAGGCTTGCTCCTGACACATTGCCCTACTTCCTGCTAGAAAGGAATGATTTCACTTGCGGGGAGAAAGAGGACGGCCTAAACTAGATTAATTACTAAGATTATTAGTACCAATGATACTCCTCTCCTTGGTTACCATGGCCTCTTGGCTGTTTACAGGGCAGTGCAGGGAAGACAAATGTAGTAATTAAGTCATGATGCCCGAGAGTCACTGTTTATGTCAAAAGAAGCTAATGCCTCCTTCTACTGCCGTTCATAATCCCACTCAGCCACCTGAATAACCCACACCTCATGACAAGGTACAGGAGCAGGGTAAGAGAAAGAGAACCATGTACCTGTCTGAGGAATCCTGCTTTCCATTTGGAGATGCTTCTCTTTGGATGTCTTTAATAATACTCTTTTGGTCTGGTGGGCTCTTGGCATCCTGTAACACAAAACACAAATTCATGGATCAGAGGCGTGTAAGTGCTTTCTTGATTTGACATCAGAAACTGCATTCACAGCACCATCATCAGATGATACAAATATCAATTTCATAAATCTTACATATTATCAGAGTGAAGACAAATCATTCTAGGTCACAACACTATTTAAGTTATCACTGGGAAGACCTAATTAATAAGATAAGAAAATTAAGAACGATTAAAATACCTAATCATCAAAGAAAATCTCTTATTCATGAAATCATATTTGACTCTAAGTACTGAAGCCTTCTTCAAAAAAGAATGAGTGACATGATTATCACATTTGCTCCCATATCCTAATGAAAGATTTTACCTGTGACGACATTAACAGTGAGTAGTCAGTTGAAAAGGAGATCTATCTACTTATAATTTAACAAAACAACTTAACTTTCACAGGATCATATAAATACACTTTAATGAATTATTTTGTTTATTTAAAAACTCTTCCTTTACATTAAATCTCCAGCTATTTCTTTTTACATGACCGTGATGGCACAATACTGTAAAATACACTTGACCTTACTTTATCTACTAGATGCATTTCTGAATATTATCAGCTGAGGAAACTCATGTATAATATTTTGAATCAAATATTCACCTCCATCTATACATGTTTTAATTTGGGAAATACAGTGGTACAGAAATCATATCTGCCTAGGCATGTAATAGAGACTGCATGTAATGTTGATTCTAAAGAACTTTCTGAATTTGTTATTTTTTCTCATAATTGTGTAGAAGAGTACAATAAAGTCCACACAAAGAAAATAACCCACGGTAGATTAAAGCCACAGCATATTAAAATGCACCACACATGTAGTGTATTTCCTTGGGTTTCTCATAAACTCAAAGAGGCTTCACCGTGTGGTTGTCAGAGGAGTGAGTCCATTCTCTCAGAGACAGAGCAGCCCTGTTTCAATAGACATTTTTTCTCTTCCCTCCAAATGTGTGTTTTTGTTTTGTTTTATTTTTTATTTTATTTTTTTGGTTTCTACATATTGTTATTGGAAAGTGTTGTTCATCTCCTTCCAAAGAAATATTATTTTAAAGTAGCAGGTAGAAATGTAATTCATTATTTTTTTCTCCTGAAACCCAGCTAGAAATGGTTTGAAGAAATTCACCTCATGGTTTACAAAGTGAGCTTTTCTTTTTGTTTCTTTGTTTACCACCATTGGAGAGAAAGATAGAAAAGGCGAAGATGCAATGCGGGCCGGAGTCCCAAGGTCTGAGAAGATGAAGTCCTAACATGCATATACTTAAATCGAGCTACTGCCATGAATCATAAAACACAGGAAAGCAAAATCATTCCAGAAGGATATGTGCCCAAGGTAATATTTATTTATGCATATGTTTCCTGTGAATGCCTTCAACATATGAGTTTTCTAAAAAATATAAATTTTACCAAGAATTTAGAAAATTATGTCCAATTCATTGATATGAAGGAATTTAAGCTTCAGATTGGTACTTTAGATTCCAATCCTGGGACTCCATGTTCAATGAAACCTTCTGAAAAACAAAAAGGCATTTTTTAAGCTTTTATTTGTTTTGTAATTTTGAAAACACTGTTTTAGGGCAAAAGATTCCTTGGTTCAGTCTAGATAAGCAAATACCCTAATTAATAAAATTACCTTCTGACTATAATATTTCTCGTCCTACTTGTCCTCATCATTTTGAAAGAATGGAAGCCAGCATTTAAAAGCCAATGTAAACACCAGAAGTCAATGGAGTTATTCAGAAAGAGCTTCTGGTCACTTCTAAAGGTGCAACATTTTTTAAAGATTTCATTTAGTCTGCCTGTTATAAGCAATTTAAAACTTTCTTATTCTTCTTTATGTGGAGTCACAGCTTCTGACTAAGTACTTTTTCAAATACAAAGTATGCTTAATCAATGGACAGTATACCTATGAGCCACTAGACAGGAATGATATAGTCTAGTTTAGCAAGGAAACAGTTGTCTAGACTTGAAAGGTTTTCTATCTTAACTATATTTACAGTTCGTATTTTTTCATTAAAAACAAGACAGGTTCAAGACTTCCCTTTATTTTTGTGTATATTTTATACAGAATATATGTAGATATCTTGAACATATTAAAAATAAGTTTGCTATATTACCTAATGCTAATCACATATGTATGATCTTAGATGTTCTTTCCAAAGTCTAATACATAAATTCCTCCTATGTTCACACTGATTAAATGAAAGGAAGAAACTCAAAATCAACTATTTTTTAACTCATATGATCTCTATTTTAATAAAACTCAATCATAAATATCTTCTTTAAATCTTGTAAAATAGTGAACCAGACGATCATTAGTTGCACTTGTACCACAAAGTTGTAGATTAAGGTAGTGGTTTCAAGCTTTCTGATGGAAACTTCTAATCCCCAAGTCCCCCAATTCAAACTAAACAAATACAGCAAAACAATGGGGCCAAAAAAATGTGCAGTTTTCAGGTACTCCACCTCCATAACTAAAACATGGTTGGTTCAGGAGAGAAACAAAATTCTCACAAGGAACAAAGCACTATAACAGAGTGAAGCTCCTAAGAGAGTAAAGGAGTAAATTTTATATTATATAATAATTTACATATTATAAATTTGAGACTTTCTTACATATTTAATATAATTTATAATATCTGTATTATATTTATTACATATGTATTATATATCATACCTTATATATAGCATACCTAATATGTGTATATATGTATAATGTATATAATTATATAACATATACAATTTAGGGATAAAAAGAACTATTAGAAATGAAGAAATGATAGTAGAATAATTCAACAGAATATTTAGAAGATAAAATGCTTCTTCAGAGCAATAAGTGACAAAAAAGAAAAAAAACCCACTAGCCTGATGACACAGTGAAAAAGTTATGTTAATATTAAACTTCTTTTGTAACTGACCCTCCATTTTTCCTCTATTTTTCTAATCCACACTGAAACCAATGTGACAAATATGACTTATTATTTTTTGCTGATCCTCAAAACTGGGCCAAACTTTATGATGTGGACCAGGCTTTATGAATTAGAAATTAGGAATTTTGGAGCACTGGCATAAAAGATAACGCATATTTATGTCCCAAGAAATAAAGCACATCACATAAAAAGGGTCAGGATCAGAATGGGAAAGAATTCTCAAGGCAGCACCAGAAGCTAAAAGAAAGTGAACTATTGCCTTCAAGATCTTGAACGAAAATGGTTGTCATACCTAGTCAAACCGTTAAACATAAAAAAAGAATACATTTCCAATCTAAAAAAATCTACAAAATCAACCCCCAATACATGTGTTAAAGCCAAAAAAGAAGGAGGTCCAATGTGGAAGAATGACAAAATGGAATTCTCAGCCTGATCTTAATTTCTGCCCTTTCTTGAAAAACTGTAAGATCAAATGACACAGGTCATACATTCCAACATGGCTACAACTGGCTAAAGCCTAGTAGTAATATAACATATTCTTTCCAACTTGCCACAGCTCACACACTCCTTGATGTCTCTTACCCTTCACTTGTTTCATTCATTTGTGCAATTTCCCATCCCCGTAGGTATTTGGGTTTAAAACTCTTGTTCCAAAGCCTGATTTCTGCACAACTCTACTGGAGCAGGTCGCTTAAAGGTTAATAACGGCTTTCTTTTTTGCCATCACTAGCGGCCTTTATAGAGAAGTCTTCCTTCTTATATTTTTTTTGCTGATTGACTCTGGGGTCACTTAAATGAGGTCCCTGTTCTCTGAGAGGTAATGTACCTCCTATTCTCCCTGGACCATCATCCCACAAATTCCTATGTCAAAGCCGTTCTGGTTGTACACTCTTTTGCTTGCCACTGAACTTGATCCAAGAATGTTAATTTTGCCCTCTGTAAATGTTTGATTTTGTGGCTCTATTTAAATAGTGGTTTGTGGCTATTCCTTGATTTCACTTTGAGTTCCATTAAGGAACTGGCCTTTTACCAGTCATTATAGGGATGTGGAGTGTGTGACAGAACAGGGACTGAGACGATGACTAGAAGACGTGTGAGTGTTTCTCCTTCACTACCTAGTAGATGTGTGACTGGAAATGTTGCAACCTTTCTGAGATGTAAAATTGGGAAAAAATACTTTCTTCATGGGGTTAAGGCTTTATAATTTTCAGGGTAATTTACTGTATATTATCTCATTTTATATTGATTATTTTACAAGTGAGGAACACTCAGGAAGAAGTGGTTTGCCCTGGATCATGGGACTAGTCCATGATAAGCAATGAATATTGATCTTGTTTCTCAAGTGCCTTTGCCAAGTAATAATTTGGTGGGTGGCAGGTTACTTAGTCTTTAGTGGGCTCCATTTTTCTCTTTTCACCCAGTGTGGGGCTTGCCAAAATAGAAACATGTCCAGCCATACTGAGAAGTAGAAAACCGTATTTTTTTTATTCTGTTCTCATACCCACTGCCATATTTTCTGACTAGTTTTGCTCACTGGCCAGATTCCTTAATTGCAAAAGTAACTGGGATCTTGGTCTTCTAGTATCCAGATTACTCTTTATTCCACCATGCAACATGGCATTCCCCCAAAAAACTCTGCCTTCTTTGAGGTACAATGTTCTGTTTTAAAAGTGCACTCTTTAAAAAAAAAAAAAAAGTGCACTCTTTTGTACCAGCTCTGATCTAACCCCTAAATGACCTTCACCTACTGAATGAGAAACATTGTGAGAAACAGGGCTTTTATTCACCCAATTTTTTTTCTTCCATTTTTCTTGGTCAATTTCATAGTCCGGACCTTATCAGGGTTCACTCTATCACCACTGGTTGAACAATTAGTTAATCACACACAGACACACACACACACACACACACACACAATCTCTTAATTAATTATATATAGCTGAGTAGAAAATTTATCATCCAAACCTGGTCCCTTTGGAGAAAAGTGGTATTATTTCTCTTAAACATCATGTATAAATTGGGACAATGGATCTATTCACTATATAAAACATTTGCACAGTGCCTAGTACATAGGAACTGTTCAATAAATGGTCACCTTTAAAAGGAATTTTATTAAAATAAGTGAAAAGTGTTGATAATTTACTAAAGAGTATACTTAAGAGTGGTTGTCTTAAAAAAGTAACATAGAACAAGGGGTTTCTGGTGAAAAAAAAAAGCTTTCTTTTTTGATGTGTGGAATTTGAAGTCTACTAGACTTTCCACCTAGGAATCAAACTGGGATAGTGAAGAATTTTAAAAGGCAAACATACAGGTGAAGATATTTTCCAAGGAGATGAACTTGGGAGACAAACAGCCAGGGCCATAGTAAAATAATCATTATATAAGCAGGGAGAGTAGAAATACCTTACAATAAAATACTAGAATTCTGAGAAGGTTCTACTTGCTTTTCAGGTACCTATTTAGTCCAACTTTGTGAAGTTGAGAATATTTTTGAAGTAGCTGGCCCCAGCATTAGAAGACAGTGCTCCCAACTCCCAATGCCACATCAGGAGGAACACATAACTCACTTTCTTACTGATGCTCTATAGGATTATCTGTAATGCCGGGCTACCTTCGCAGACTATCATTTTCCTGGGGAGCAGGCGTGCTGAGAGGCAATCCATCTTACTCCCTTCCTCTCAACTTGAGACTTGACCCTCAGTCGCTGAGGTCTGATCTCTAATGTTTCAGCACCAGCTGCAACCCAATCTGTCAGTGAGCACAGCTGAGCTAAATTAATCTAATTTTTTTAGCCTTTGCACCCCAGATATCAATCTCCTGGGCAGTTAACGCTCCCTGAGCCAGCCATGGATTCCACAACCCCTTATCACTGCCCCCTTTGTACTTCAGCCCCCAAGCTGCAAACAGCCTTGCGGGCACCACAGAGCTACACAAACATTTGTCCCCACAGCCGACCGGCTTCCTCAGGCCAGTGCGCCTAATGAGCTGGCCGTTGCCCGTAAATCAAGTCAAGCATACACAGTTCGGGCTTTCATCAGGTGAGCCTCGTTCAGCAATGCCTTTGAAGGAGGGGCCCCTGTGGGCTGCAGAGGCTGTGTGCTGCCCAGATAAACACCCCATCTCAAAGATGTTGTTCTGTTTTGCAGACAGGCTTGTCGTTAGTGGGAGGAAGCGTGCTGGGTTGCCAAGTACCAGGAGCAGACTGATGGGACTTGGGAGCCAAGGAAAAGAAACACACACACACACACACACACACACACACACACCCTCCCAAAGAGCCCAACTGGAGACATGAGGAAAGCACAAGGCATGAAAGGCCATTACCTCATCCTCTCACCCCCGGATGCGCCATTACCAGGCAGGCAGTGGACATGCTGCACGTGTGACTTAGATGAGACCTGTCCTGACGAACTCCAACAGTGCTTTCGACAGACTGCTGGCCAGCTTGGGGACCCTCGTCCTCCAGTACCTTCCCATCCTTTCTCACTGGAGCCTTCCCAGGCTCCTCTGTGTGTTTGGTGCCTTCTCCGCATTTGCCCTGTCTAAAATGTTCCACTAATTAGCTTCCAATCACAAAAACAAGATGTAACTAGTATATGATGATTTCTTACACTTTTAGGGCAATCCATTTTTTTTTTAAGATTTTATTTATTTATTTGACAGAGAGAGAGAGATCACAAGCAGGCAGAGAGAGGGGGAAGCAGGCTCCCTGCAGAGCAGAGAGCCCGATTTGGGGCATGATCCCAGGACCCTGAGATTATGACCTGAGCTGAAGGCAGAGGCTTTAACCCACTGAGCCACCGGGTGCCCCGAGGGCAATCCATTTTTTACAATGGTTTAGAATCTCTCTCCACTTAGTATTTAGCAAGTGAACAGTAATCTCTGTATTGATTTTTTAAAATTCCTTTATAATTGCTGTTTTATTCATTCATTAATAATGATAGTATTCAGTAAATACAAGAGACACCATTCCAGAGGCCAGGGATCTAGTGATGAACAAGAGAGACACACACCTGTATTCTATGGAGGGCGAACAATCGATGGGAAAGCAAATAAAAACAGGATGCAATTTCAAGTAGTAATCAGTGCTATAACTAAAATTTAAGTGGGAGAGGGGATAAAGATGGGTGGGGTTGATGGCAGTAAGGGTGTTTTCAATAAGGCATCAGGCAAGGGCTCTCTGAAGAGATCATGTTTAAGCTGAAGTTTATTTGAGGTGAGGAAGCAAGAGACTTGAAGATCTGGGTTAAGAGCACCTGGTGGAAGAGAATGCAGAATGTCCCAACGTGGGATGAGGTGACTTCAGGGGGAGAAGAACAGGGAGGCTGAGTCACAGGAAGAGGAGCTCAGTGTAGGACACGAGATCAGAGAAGCAAGGAGGAACCATGCCAACAGGAGTGCTCAGGGGAGGGAGTGGGCACGGTATGCATCCCTGCCAAGAAGGCCATGGTATCTCTCATCTCCTTTAACCCTCAGATAACCTCACAGAGATAGCATTAGTATCCTCTCTGTACTTATATAAACCAGGGCTCAAAGTAGCCAGGTGACTTGCTGGAGTTCGCGCACATGGTAAGTGACAGAACTAGGACTCGAAGCCAGGGCTCAGTTCTAAACTCATACTTTAGATCTCACAGCTTCTGCTGACCCCTCGCCTTAAAGAGATGATAATTTAATCTTAGGATTAATGTGAAAACAGAAAATATAATTTCTATTACTCTGAATTGTATGGGGGTGATAATGGCTACTTTTGTTGTTGTCTTTCTTTTAAGCAGCTGGTAGCAGAGGCTCCTACACTCCCACAGCCTCATGTTAGATGTAACGACCGAGTGGGTGGTATCAGGATCGCTGCACAGACTGGGCCCAGGGCACGGAATACTAGGAGATAGTAAAGTCAGTCCTGTTTACCTAAGTCAGGGTTTTCCAAACTTTAGTCATTTGAAAAGCAGCTTGGCTTTTTTGGGCCATATTCTTGTACTATTATTTATGTAATATCTTCCTTAAAATTGGCTGGACTTCTTACTTACATAAATCGGTCTATAAAGGAAATTTGGTATTTTTATTAGAAACATTACGCCAGAATAGTTTGTACAAAAAGAAAATATGTATCAATACAATGAAATAAATGGTACCTCCATTTTGTCTAAAATTATTCAAAGTTCCCTCAGTAGGGTAGGGCAAAGCCATAGGCAATGCTGACCTGAATTATCTCTTTCTAGAACAACAAAAAAAGGTGACAGCTAACTCTCTCTGTATAGAATGGTTAATACTTTGTCCACATACTTTATTTCACTTTTAACAACTATACTTCCTGAGTTTAACATAATTTACTTTGCTGCCTTTTTCATTTATGCAAAATATTAGCTTTATATCTGCACAATAATGGTAGTCAAGTGTCACAGTATGAAACACTATGATCCTGTGTGGTATGCTTTCTTCCCTCTCAGCTTTTTTTAGCACAATTGCTCAAGACAAGGTGGAACTCAGTAATTAATAAAAGCTCACTACTGAAACCTTCCTCCTTTTGTATTCCTTTTTCAAGACCCCACCTGTGGTTCCCTCAGTTTTCAGATATTTAAGCTACATAGCTATTTGCGGATGTGGAGAGGTGAAGGAAGGTATGGATCAAAGGGAGGAGACAATCACATATTTTTATTCTATAACTGTTCAGATCTATATCCTTTCCTTTTCATTTCCCTTGTTCACATCTTAATTCAAGGCCTGATGACTTCTCAAATTATTTCAAAAGACCTTGAAATGACTCTTTGGCTGTTGCCTTTTCTCCCCGTCTACCCACTCCTTGCCAACATGTAGTAACACCACCAAAATATCACTATCTTATTTTTATTTTTTTAAAGAAGGGGGAGGGGCAGAGGGAGAGGGAAAGAGAGAATATTAAGCAGGCTCCACACCTAGCACAGAGCCTGATTCAGGGCTTAATCTCCTATCTCTGAGATTGTGACCTGAGCCAAAATCAAGAGGTGGACACTTAGACACCTCCCACTCTCTTAATTTCCTGCTACCTTCTGAGGAAAAAACTGCCTCAGACATTCAAAAGTCTTCCACAATGTTCTCCAATCTACTTTTATTTCACACCTCCATTCTCTGTCCTCATGTATACTGGATGCCCTGAAACAAATAATCCCTATAATAATAATCCAATAATCATCTCAAATCTTGATATTGTTTTCATTTACATAAATCTCTCTTCATCATCATTAACTCTCAAGATCCCACCCATGTCTTAAGGCCAATTCCAACTACTGCCTCTTCCATAACACATCCACATGGATTCAGACAGATACAGGGATATAAAGCCTGCATTCTTCATCTTGTGTCAGATTTCAAAATGTTCTTCCATAGTTTGGCTATTGGATAAAGAAGATATGGTGTGTGTGTGTGTGTGTGTACACAATGGAATACTATACAGCCATCAAGAGAAATGAAATCTTGACATTTGCAATGATGTGGATGGAACTAGAGGGTATTATGCTAAGTGAAATAAGTCAGTCAGAGAAAGACAATCATCACATGATCTCTCTGATATGAAGAATTTGAGAGGCAGGGCGGGGGGTGAGGGGGTGGGGAAGAGAAATGAAACAAGATGGGATGGGGAAGGAGCCAAACCATAAGAGACTCCTAAACTCACAAAACAAACTAAGGGTGGCCGGGAGGTGGGGAGGGGAGGGATAGGGTGGCTGGGTCATGGACACTGGGGAGGGTATGTGCTATGGTAAGTGCTGTGAAATGTGTAAGCCTGACGATTCACAGACATGTACCCTGGGGCAAATAATACATTTTATGTTAATAAAATAAAAAAAATTAAAAGAAAAAAAGTTTCACTATGTGTTATAAAGCCAATTATTTAAATGACTGAAAGGAGTTCAGTCTGTACACACATTAATTCTACTGTCATGGCTGCTATTACATAGGGGGTTGGTGTGTATTATTCTTCTCCAAACCCCTTTTAAGACCAAGCAGAGCATTGGTAACAAGAATTTGAATGGCTGTGTTCTGTTTTGTTTTTACTAGGAGAGAAGTCAATGATTGAGAGAGTAAAATTTCACTGTTTGAGGAACTGGAGAAAGTCACTGACCTCATTACTAATTCTCCTGAGAAAAAAGAAGAAATGTATTTCATTGGCCTCTATTCTACTGCTCCATTAATCACCTTTGCTGTCGAATACTATTTCCTTCTGTCAAATTTGCAGGGACTCTCATTAGAGACTTTCTAATGACAACTTCTGCCTTGTATATATTTCTTATGACCATGAAACACTCAATAATAGTGAGTAAATATGTCACTATCTGGAGATTGTCCTCTATATGAAGAGACTCATGTAAATGGTAAACATTTCCTGTCAAGGGAAAGAAGTGTCTGTGTTCCTCTGAAGTATGCCCCAGCCTGGATGCACATGACAGTCAACTTTTCCCTGTGCCCCCAGCAGTAAGATAAGAAAAGACTGGCAGGTATGAAGCTGATGTGAGGAGAACCAGGGGCTCACATGCTCCTTGAATCACAGTATCAGAGACTGAATAAGTTTGATTTCTCTTAATGTCCTAGAACTAAAACGGGAGGTTTGAGAAATATGAATATCATTGTGTATTAAAAAAGAAAGTATGCTAAAACACAGTTCTAATAATTAGGAAATATGCTTAAGGCTTTTATTTAACTGACTTTTTAAAAAAGATTTTATTTATTTATTTATTTATTTGAGAGAGACAGAGAGAGCACCAGCAGGGGGAGTGGTAGAGGGAAAGAGAGAAGCAGACTCCCCACTGAACAGGGGACCCAACACGGGGCTCTATCCTAGGACCCTGAGATCATGACCTGAGCCGAAGTCAGAAGCTTAACTGACTGAGCCACTCAGAGCCCCTAACAATTAATTTTATTAATTCTTAATAAAAAAACCCATAATGAATTGTTCTAGTCATAACATGCATACATGCAAGGGCACAGAATTATTATTATTGGAATCATTGGTAAGAAAGATTTGCAAAAGGTACCAAGTGTGGTACTTAATACAGGTATAACATTATGTATCACTGCACCCATTAGATAAAAGGCACATTTGAAATTTTAGAAAACACATGGAAGCACACTTAGGGAAATATCCCCCTATTACAAAAATTGGCCACTTGATTGGCTGGTATGTCATGGAAATCAACGTAGCCCTTGGACAGAAGCTGAGGTGTAAAGAGAGCCTTCTGTGACCTGTTGTGCTCTCCAGCTTTGTCCTCCCTCCTAGTAGAACTTCCCTTTCATTCCAGTCATGGATGTTTGCATGTCCCCTGAAAAGTGGCCTTTCTCTGCCTGTGCTAGGGGACAGTCACTGGCTGCCTTCAGACAGAATCCCTTTCTGCCCCCTGCCTCCTATCCCCAAGGCATGTGGCACCTCTGGCGGGAACCTGCTCCACTAGTTCTTGCTCAGACCCTCTGGGTGCCTGTCAAAGACCATTTGTGACAGAACTTGAGAAAAATAACAAAGCAGCTCTCCCCCTCAAACCTTCTGAGGAATGTGAAAACCAGAGTGGGGACACATAGGCTCTTTGTAACCTCAGGTACACAGTGTCAGCGGCCTTCTCTGGCTGGCAGGGCCAAGTGACAGAATACAATGAAGTGCTCAATGGGGCTGCATTGGGCTGGTCAGGACAGAGGATGCATTTTATTAAAGAAAGTAACGTTGTGCCTCCTGCCAAACTGAGGTAATTTCCTTCCCTTTTCTATACTTCCCAGCATTCCAGATTTATACATTTTTACAGTGTTTGCCAGAGCTCACCTGAAGAAAGCAATTCTCAAATAAAAAACTTAAAGAAATATTTTTGTTCAGGGCCCAGACCCATAAAGAATAACTACCACAGGCTTAAAAAAATCCCAACCTAATTTTACAACTAATTACTTAAACAAACCAAATAAACAGACCAGGTTTGTCTCACTGAAAAGATTATAAACACATAACCTGCCCTGGAGTTCGAGTGATTAAAATGAATCCCCCATCTTCTCACTGGATTTACATTTAGCCAATTCTTTTGTCTCTGAAACCAAGGTGCTTGTGTACATTTGAATATGTATGTTTAATCATCAAACAAAAAAACATTATCACTTTCCAATTACTAGAACTGCTAAGGCTATGTATAGATAAAGTCAGATCTTTCTTGTTAATAACATATGAACCAACAAGAACTTTCTTTTTTCAGTGATGTCTTTTTAAATTTTTTTTTTAATTAACACATAATGTATTCTTTGTTTCAGGGGTACAGGTCTGTGATTCATCAGTCTTACACAGTTCACAGCACTCACCATAGCACATACCATCCCCAGTGTCCATCACCCAGCCACCCCATCCCTCCTACCCCTCTCCTCCAGCAACCCTCCATTTGTTTCCTGAGATTAAGTCTCTTATGGTTTGTCTCCCTCTCTGGTTTTGTCTTGTTTCATTCTTCCCTCCCTTCCCCTATGGTTCTCTATCTTGTTTCTCATATCAGTGAAATCTATGATACTTGTCTTTCTCTGATTGACTTATTTCACTTAGCACAATACCCTCTAGTTCCATCCATATTGTTGCAAACGGCAAGATTTTGTGGTTTTTTTTGATGACTGCATAATATTCCAGTGCGTGTGTGTGCGTGTGTGTGTGTGTGTGTGTGTGTGTGTGTCTATACCACTTCTTCTTTATCCATTCATCTGTTGATGGACATTTAGTCTCTTTCCATAGTTTGGTTATTGTGGACATTGCTGCTATAAACATTGGGCTGCAGGTGTCCCTTCGGATCACTACATTTGTATCTTTAGGCTAAATACCTAGTAGTGGGGTTGCTGGGTCGTAGGGTAGCTCTATTTTCAACTTTTTGAGGAACCTCCATACTGTTTTCCAGAGTGGCTGCACCAGCTTGCATTCCCACCAACAGTGTAGTAGGGTTGCCCTTTCTCTGCATCCTCGCCAACACTTGTCACTTCCTGACTGCTTAATTTTAGCCATTCTGACTGGTGTAAGGTTGTATCTCATTGTGGGTTTGATTTGTATTTCCCTAATGCTGAGTGATGTTGAACAGTTTTTCATGTGTCTATTGGCCATTTGGATGTCTTCTTTGCAGAAATGTCTGTTCATGTCTTCTGTCCATTTCTTGATTGGATTCTTTGTTCTTTGTTCTGAGTTTGATAAGTTCTTTATAGATTTTGGATAGTATCCCTTTATCTGATATATCATCTTCAAATATTTTTTCCCATTCTGTTGGTTGTCTTTTGGTTTTGTTGCCTGTTTCCTTTGCTGTAAAAAAGCTTTTGATCTTGATGAAGTCCCAATAGTTCATTTTTGCCCTTGCTTCCCTTGCCTTTGGTGATGTTTCTAGGAAGAAGTTGCTGCAGCTGAGGTTGAAGAGGTTGCTGCCTGTTTTCTCCTCCAGGATTCTGATGGATTCCTGTCTCACATTGAGGTCTTTCATCCATTTTGAGTCTATTTTTGTATGTGGTGTCATAAATAGTCCAGTTTCATTCTTCCGCATGTGGCTGTCCAATTTTCCCAACACCATTCCAACAAGAACTTTAATTTGATTCTGGATGTCCTCCTAAAAATTGATAAGGAACACAACTCCTTTCAGGTAAACTGTCTTTTCAATACCAACAAACAGGACCAAATAATAACTAATGTGGCTCAGGAGAGTCAGCATTTCTTTCAGGGTTACTCTGGCGGTGCAGACACCAACTCATGAGTGCTGCTGATCCAGAAAACAAAGGGATGGAGGTGTTACTTACACTTACCATATCTATTGTATACTAGTCCCTTTGATGGGAATTTCACATACATAATCTCACTTGGTTCTCAATAAAACTAGCTACTACATACTACAGTTTAGGAAACTGAGGCTGAAAGAGTTAGCCCCAGATTCCCAAAGCTAAAAACTGATCCAATATATAGTAATACTACTATTTTATCGATCAGTTAAAAAATATTCAATCAATTCAATTCAACATGCATTCACTTTTGTATTCCCTGGAGCCTAACACATATATGATATTCTCTCCTGAGAAATCACAGGAATTTGAAGTTCATTAATTTTCCACACATGGTTCAATAATCAATGATATATCTCAATACTACTATGAAATAGGTCTTGTGTTGGTACAGAGAATGATTCATTCTACAATGAGTGTGTTCAATTTAAAGCAGTGGCTCCAGACTTTTCCACGTAAAGACCTCTACTATTTGCCAAGAAGATTTGGGTGCCCCATGATAGGAATTTAGATTAACTGAGAAAATACGAACCTATCATAACTTGATAACCATGTGATACAAATTTTTTTATTTCAATAACCTCAACATTTACTAAAATCGGTAAAACTTTAATCCATGTATCAGATATTACATAATGCCTAGAAAGAGTCCATAATAGCATTCTCCATAATAGCATAGCCTAATAGCATTCTCCACCAAAGCATCCATGACCCACAGATTGAGAACGATTATTTCAAAGATCAAGAAAAAAGGGAAATGTGGGGAATCAGGAGGCACTGATCTGCAGGTAGCCTTGGAAAGGAGCAGTTCTAAGGAGATAGCTGCTTTAAAAAGACCAAGGGGGCTTACTGGGGATTGATGTAAAGAAGTTATTTTATGGAGTTAATTTACTGGCAGCCTATGGAGTTAATTCCCTCCTGTAACAAATTACTACAAACCAGGAGGCTTAAAAGAACAGAAATTCATTCTCCTACAGTGTGAAGACCAGAAGTCTGAAATCAAGGTGTTGGTGGGGCTGTGCTGCTTCCAAAGGCTCCAAGGGAGAATCTCGCCTTGCTGCTTCCAGCTTTTGGTGGTAGTTCCAGTTATTTGGCTTGTGGCTGCATCACTCCAATCTTTGCCTCCATCTTCACATGGCCTTTTCTTCTTTATTAGTGACTTCTTTGTCTCTTGTCAATTGTCATTGCATTTAGGTGAACCCAGATAATCCAAGATGATCTCATCTTGAGGTCTTTAAAGATTTTTATTGATTTATTTGACATAGAGAGATCACAGGTAGGCAGAGAGGCAGGCAGAGAGAGAAGGTTGGAAGCAGGCTCCCTGCTGAGCAGAGAGCCTGATCCGGGGCTCGATCCCAGGACCCTGAGATCATGACCTGAGCGGAAGGCAGAGGCTTTAACCCACTGAGCCACCCAGGTGCCCTCATCTTGAGATCTTTACATGTGCAAATAACTTTCTTCCAAATAAAGTCATAGGTTCTAGGAGTTAGGATATAGACATATCTTTTGCGGGGGGGACCACTTGCTCCACAGCCCAACACCCCAATGATGGCTCCTGGTTTAATACAAGGGAAACTATGATATCGAGAGGGTTAGAAAGTGATGACTTATAAATTAGGGATGGTGTCGGGGACTGAGTTCACATGTGCTGGTGATCACTAAGGCATCTCAGTACATCCAGCAGCTACTTTCTGAGGCCTATAGAAAGGTATCTTACCTAGACATATACTTTAAAACATAAGATAATTTTAGTTGCTTTTTAAAAAATTACAATAACAATTTGTGGTCATTAAGTATTCTTGAAAAAATCAGAAAAAAGTGAAAATAAAAGAAGCTATCTATTCTATAACTTAGAAAAAAGATAAATTCTGGAATGTTTTCCACCTCTGCTCTTTCTTACTTGATCTTTCACTCCTAATATTAGACTCCATCAATTAGACTCCACTTATCTAATGCAGTTAAATTATTTAAGTTTGATTTTTCAACATGTTTATTTTAAAAAGAAGATATTAACATTTCAATATATGACATTAATATCTATTTATAAAGAGTCAAGATTTGTAAAGTTAGATTTGTTCCATCTATAAGATGGAATGACATTTTTTCATAAAACATTTCATATTTGATGTCTTCATTATACTGATGCTCTCTAGTCATATATATGAGAGTGTTATATATGGATATTATATATGGATATCCATATAATATATAGTATATAATATATATGGATATTATATATCCATATATAATCTCATTTAATTATCACCAGAGTACTCAGAGGTAGGAAGATTCTTAACAAATAATAAGGCTTAAAAAGAATAAATCAATTTACTGTAGACAACACAGCTGGCATGTCACAGAGCTGGGGTTAGAACCCAGACCATATAATCTCAAAGGCATTAAACCATCTGCCTTCAGAGAATAATTGTTACTGGGGTTTTTGATGCTTGGTTTTTCCAGGCAATGTACACACTCATTGTCTCATGACTTACTGTATTCTCTTTATATACTTACATGCGTACATTCTAACTTTACATATATTCTCTCATTTAATTTTTTGACTTAGTTTACAAAGTAAAATTTTTCATTCTCATTTTACTGAAAAAGAACCAATTTTTCCCAACCCTCATAACCGTGGAGATAAATTACACTGTGAGATTGCCATTTAACAGCCCAGCGTAACAAACCGATTCCCCAACGCTTGCTTTTCTTCCATTTTTCCTTCTCTCTCTTGATATTTCCCAAATAGTGGCAAATGCATCTAATCTCACATTAGATTCAGAGGAAAGTGTAAAGTAATTGAGTATTGATTTTAAAAAACATTTGGTGAAAACATGTCATAGGGATACACAATGCATTATATAAACATGCCATTATTTCATTTAAAATTAAGTTTCCTCAGTAGATAGCAAGTGTAGTTTCACCTTAATAATAACTGACATCTATTAATAGTAAGAATCAGGAATATGGTTCTGGTACATTTTCCCAAAGAGTATACACACATATAAAATTTGTCATTTATATATTACATATTAATAATGTAATTAATATGTTAATAACACAACTTATATATTAATAATATATGTTATATATACTATATATTAACGTTATACAGTTTATTATATAATGCTTTTCTGTTACACATACCTGCTTTATTTTTTTTACCAAATATTAGATTATGAATTTCTTCATGTGTCTAATTTTTTAAGAATTGTGTACTTAATTACATTTGTGAACTGTGAGTTTGAACTTTGATTTTCTTAGTCAAGAACTATGACTAAATCACATTTCCTTTTATATAATTAACATTATTTATCCATTTTCTATTGCTGAGCATTTAGACCTTTTTTTTTTTTTGCTATTATAAACAATCCAGAAGAGGACTTTTTTTGACTAATTTTTGTCACCATCTCTAATAAGTTCCTCAGCATATATCTGCATAAGTAGGTCTATTCCATCAAAAATTATGATCATTTTACAGCTCTCTCTTTTTTTTTTTTTTAGAAGAGGGGAAAGGGAAGGGACCGAGGGAGAGGGAGATAGAATCTTAAGCAGGCTCCACACCCAGCATAAAGCCCATTGCTGGGCTCAATCTCATAATCCTGAGATCATGACCTGAGCCAAGAGTCTGTCACTTAACCAATGGAGCCACTCAGGTGCTCCCCATTTTAGAGCTCTTGATAAAAGTTGCATACTTGCTTTCCAGAAAGAGTTTACCAATTCACACTTCCAATAGCTCTTATCTTCCATATCCTTGCAAGAACAGAGAATTATGTTTTTTAAATGCTTGTTACTGTTATTGGAAGGAAGTGATACTTAGCTTTATTCAGCATTTTTCATTATTATTTTAAAAATAACTGTTTCTTAGTGTTTTGCATGTCCTCTTCTTGTGATTTGTTCATGTTCTTTGTGACAGTTTCTATTGGGATCTAAATGTCTTATTGATTTGAACTCTCTCCTCTGTCGATAGGCAGAGTGCTGGTTTAATACATAAGTATGTTTTCACAAGGAAACAATTATCCATTTTTCCATGATGATAAAATGTTGCCTGTAATACATTTGGTTTTCCCATGACATTTTGTGAGAAAACATCTTACAAATGATAGAGGTCCCACAGGGCAATATTATGATGTAGACTGTTGTTGATAATTTGAAAAATATGATAATAAAATGAAGAGTAGCTCAGGCATCTTGAATTTATCCTAAAATAGTGTAAACAAACACTTCCTCCAAAGGAATTAATCCCAAAGAATATTTTCCAATATTTAGGCATTTATTTTTTTAACTAATTTTAGGACATTCAGAGATGGTTATTTAATGGAGAACATTTTCTTGTGTTCTATGTATTCCCCCAAAATTACAAATAAGCCTTTCTTTCACCTTCTAGGTGTGGTAATAAGGAACATCACCCCCATATCAGTACTGTTTTTGGTATATGAAACAAACTTTCTTATCAATGACACTTATTATTGTGATTCTGCACCCTGTGTATTTTTCAAGTCTTAAGCTTCCATATATATTCAAGAGTGAGGCCCTAAGACCCAAGGCAAGATGGCGGAGGTGTAGGAGGCACGGAGAGCACTGGGATCCAGAAAGAGGCTGAAAACCACTCTAAAAGCCGGCAAACACAACAGCAGAGAGAAGAGAATAAGAACAGCAATTCTAGGAGCAGAAAATCGACCACTTTCAGAAGGTAGGACGTGTGGAAAGTGAATTTAAAGCGACGGGAAGAGAGACCCCGGGGGGGAGGGGCCGGCTCCCGGCAGCCCCAGAGCCGCGGAGCACAAAATTCGGAACTTCTAGTCCGCTCCGCTGAGGGACATCGCTCCGGAGACTAACCGGGGGTTCAGCCCTCGCGGGAACAGTGTGGTTTCAGGACCCGTGGGGGCAACGAGGCACCAGGGGAGCCAGAGTGCGGCAGAGCTCCCAGGTATCAGGGTGGAGAAGCCAGCGGCAGAGAAGGAGCCGTGCACCGCCGCATAGGCCTACCTTGGACTATAGGAACTGAGACATATAGTCCATATAGGGCTGCCGCACTTCAAGTGGGGACCCCACGGGAGGCAGCTCCGGAGACACCCCCTCCTTCCTCCTCCGGGAGGAGCAGTGTGGGCACGCGCGCAGCAGGAA
>CM053609.1:51529573-51655248 GCA_028646535.1 Procyon lotor
GATTCACAGACATGTACCCTGGGGCAAATAATACATTTTATGTTAATAAAAATTAATTAAAAAAAAAAAAAAAAGAATCACACCCAAAGCTCATTCTATCACTTCTTTCAGGCTTTTGCTGAAATGTCTGTGCTACATATAGCCCTTAGCCCTTTCCTGACCACCCTAATTGAAATAGTCTCTTGATTACCCTATAACCCCTTACACTATTTTATTTTTTAACTTTATCATCCCTCATTATACTTACTCATTAGTTGTCTCTCCCCATACCAGAATGTAAGCCTCCTGAGGGTAGAGATTTCATTTCACCCACTCACTACTATGTTCTCAGGGGCTAGAATTATTTAACACCTGGTTGGTGCTCAATAAACGCCTGTTGACTTTAGTGTGGATGGATGGATGGATGGATTGGATAGACAGTAGAGATAGAAGGTTATGAATAAATGATGTAAAGGAAGACTGGGGAAACCCATATTGTAGTTAACCCATTTCAAAACAGAGCATGCAGTCATATGACTCTGTTTCTGTAGGTTCCTCAATGTGTGATGTCCTGATTCCCTAAAAAAGGACCTGCCCTTGTACACCCAGTGACAATTTTAGCTATACTCTGGAGCTGCTACGGCCCTCAAAAGAATCAGTCATGTTCTCCTCTGTGTTTCAAATGCATTTTAAACTTATCTTTATAAACTCTTTTGAACTACATCTCCTCCCTCCCCATTTGCCTCCTGTAAAAGACAGTGTGTTTCCTAAAGACATGACTGGGAAGAGTTATATAACATACCTGATTGATTGTCTAAGGTGCACAGGATCTATCAGTGAGTAAGGTAGACAAAGATCCCTAATCTTGTTAGAATTGTATTCTTTTTTTCTTTTAAGATTGATTGATTTGACAGAGAGAGAGAGAGAGAGAAAGAGTGCTCATGAGCAAGTGGGGGGTTGGTGGGCAAAGGCAGAGAGAGAATCCCAAGCAAACTCCACACTGAGCATAGGGCATGACACAGGCTCAGTCTCATGGCCCTGAGATCATGACCTGAGCCAAAATCAAGTGTCAGATGCTAACCAGCTGAGCCATCCAGGTGCCCCAGAATTATAGTTTGATAAATGTGTATTAAATATTTGTTGCAAAACATGGACTTTCTTCAGGGATATCTGATTGCATTCTCATCCACAAATTTCAGTATTTTACCTTCTATATCAGATAACCTGAAAATGGCAGTTGCTTATTGAGTGGACAAGGAGAAAGACAAGTCTTCCTTTTCAGGGGTTTCTGCTGTTAAGTGCTATTTTGGAGGTTAGATTGAGAAATCCAACTTTCAATTGACGAAAATCAAATGAAAGGGAGGTGCTAAAATCAAAATTTTCTTTAGGAATAGGGTAAGTTAGCAAAAGGCACCTATGACATCAGGACCACAATAAAGGAGTGAGGCAGGAGACATTGACCGGCTGCTCATTCCAGTACCATCCCTTTACCTATGGGAACTGAGCACTATGGCTGGTCCCATGGTAGCCATGGAAATTGGCCCACGAATTTGCTATGTTATATACGTATGAAGCTTGGGAAATCACTCCCAGGTAATGGCAACTAGTGGTTAAATCTGTGATCATCATGTAGACAGTTTGGTGTGGAACTTTTTTATCAAGAAAAAAGCATTGATGGAAAAGAGGTCCTCTGGACTGAAATATTCAAAGGAACTCAAAATTATCCGAGATATTAGGAAATCTAATCTCCCCTTTAGGGCCTCTACACGTAATAGCTTGCTCTTTTCATCACTGACACCTCCTTGCTCTGTCAGTACATTGTCGATACGAAATCTTAAATCAAAACAGGCCATGTGTCAAGCAGAAGTGCGCTCAGAGAACAGAAATGAGGTTTGAAATCAGAACTGCCCCACAAAATACAGGATTATAAGCACCACACCAATGAAAGAATAACCCAATTTGATTATAGGTTTCTGTGGGGAATATGAGTAATAAAATTAATGTTTTTTTTCCAGATTCTATCTACATATCCATTAAAAAGACAATGTACTTGTTTCCAAATATTCAAGCAGATATAAACTAAATAAAAATAGTAGAATTTTAAGACTAGCAGAGGTATTAGGTCATTCTGTCCATCCTTCCAGCTGGAGCTTGCATCTTCCCCTGAGTGACTATTCAGCTTCTCTTTGAACATCTTCAGAGGAGACCACTCTCCGTTCATTTGTCTTCACACATGCTCAGGCATCTCCAAGGACATCTCATAGCTATTGAGATATCTGATCAAAAGGAAGAAAGAAGAATAAAGAAAGGAATTTTAAAAACCTGATTTCCAAATGTTTCTTCCCAGGAGAAGCATGCAGTGACACTGAATGGTAAACCTCATTGATAGCACAAGAAGCTAGATTATGAAGTCCCCACACAGTGCACACCACCATGCCTCAGAATCCCAAGGATTCATTAGGGGCTAATTCAATCTGTGTAATATTCTCGGAGGAGGGAAGAAATAACTTTCCACCTATTTTTCAAGCTATTTACCTTTATGTCCCCTGGAACCTTTTAAATAACATTGCTTGAAAATCCAGTCTGTAAGCTGCCCTTGGCTCCAAGAGTCATTAAAGAATTTATAAGCTGTTTTCTCTCCTATCCCAGGAGCTACTGCCAGAGGAAGCAAAATCCAGACATTTGCAACTCAACACCGGTGAGTACCTGGCTAATCTGATCAATGAGGAGGCAGCAGTCACAGTCACCTCTGACACAGGGCATCTGACAGGTGTAGACATTCTGTTCTTGCTAATGCTGCTTCAGGGCACTCACCCTGCCCTTTTCCACTGTGGTGGAGTTCTGAGCTTTAGAGACTTCCAGGCCCAGGTACCAATCCAGACAGAGCCGACTTATGTCTGCCAGGGCCTCTCTGGAAAGCTCAGGAGTACAGACTGTCTTGGGAGGCTTCTGATATTTCCTGCTGGCAACGTCCAAGTGATGATGGCAATGGCGTGCAATGTCCACCTGAGGCCTTCGGGGCAGTATATAACCCTGTTGATGCAGTTCAAACAAATGTCCCAATTTAATCATCTAATGCTAGTGGTGGCATTTGGAATCTCATAAATCATGGGGTGGGGGGGAGCGCTTTTTCTGCATGAACTCCTCAGAGAGTTTCCAACAACAGAGCTTTAGCCAGGCCTATGCAAAGCCAATGAATTCTCTTTAGTCACCTGCTTGTGATGGCAAACCCGAGGAATCCTGAGTCTTGGGAACTATTCAGTAGCACGTTATACCACGTCAGTGGAGACACTTGCTTGTCTATTCCTGAGTGTCATCCAATACCCTCCCTTTCCAATCCTCAGGTAGGGAAAGAGTCCGTAATGGGGGCAGAAGGGGGACAGGATACAGTGATCTTTTAGTTCTCTTATGTCTTTTATAGTTTTAAGTTTTCTTATTATTTCTTGACCTTCCCCTAAAGTTCATCTAAGAATTCCTGTGAGAAGGAAGAGTTTCCTGGAAACTTGGAATTTGAATTGAGACAGGACTCCCTGCTTCTCTCCCTGACAAAAAAAGAAAAGCCTGTGCATGCAAGTGTGCACACATGTGCACACGCAGATCCTAAATTGTTGACCTGAATCAACTCTCCTGGTTCTCACCAGTCGTTTTGCATGATTTGTGTTCTTTACAAGGAGGCAGAAGATTGGATTCCTTGGCCACAAGAACAATCATTCAGCCAGTCAAGATTGTGAAATCAATTTATTTTAGTTAGCATGTAGAAGTAGTTAGGGCGACCCACGTAGTTATTTCACTGACACCCAGCCAAGAGGTTACCTAGGGCGAGGTATGTTTCAAGGAGAAGTCTATGAAGACCCTTAAAGGACTAACACCCCATCTTTGTACAAAACAGTTGTAAGACACTGTAGCTGTGATGGTGCGAATAGTCACATCACAGAGACCAAGCCACCAGACTTCTGTTATCTAATAATATGAGCTGTGCTCTGCTTGCTTCATGCATGCTCACCTCAACTTGTCAGAGCAGTTGTGCAAGTGCACGAACGCAGGTAATCATGTCTCCTGCTTCCTTTTTTATCTCTACCAGACAAGTATGACTGGTGAAATATCTCAGTGACATCTTTCATAAGACATACCAAGGACTCAGTAAAGGAAAATCCCCCAGTGTGAAGGTCACATAGCCTCTCTGAGATGAATTAAATGTATTCCCAGCTGGAAAGGTGGGTTGATGTGTAGTTGATGTGTAGTCTGTTAGTTCAGAACCAAGAACTAACAGACAAATAGGGATAGGAACTAGTGATATGGCATTAAATAGTGAGCTCATTGAGATTCTTTCGTTTCTACAGTTGTCCTAAAAAGTATCTTTATCCTCTGCCATGTGTCATCAAAACTCATTTCTGTTTTCTCCTGGATGTACAAGTAAACTATATTTTCCAGCCTTCCTTGCAGTAATATGTGACCATGTGACAGAATCCTAGCCATTAGAATCCTGGCAGAAGTGATGCACACCATTTACAGGCCTAGCTGTTAAAGCACCCCCCCCCCATATGCAATGCTTTTTCTTTCTCCAGTCATCAGATGAATAGAGAATTCTCTGTGGATGTGGAAGAGGTCAGAATCCAGAGACAGAAGGAACCTGGGTTCCTGAATTACCACTAGAATGCCCCCACCAAATATCTAAGGGTTTCATGAGTGAGAAATAACCTCTTACTATTTTAAAAATAGGATCCCTGGCTAACAGATCTTTTGAAAGCAGATTTCTCTTCTCTGGCCAATGACGTTAGTGTGCATCCTGGGTGCAGTTTGGTGTATCTACTGATACTATTTTCTGTCATCCCACATTTCTTCTGGCTCTCAGCCAACCCCTTTCAGTTAGTACACGACACGATACCCTCCTCCTTTCTTCTAGGCACTTCTGCAGTTTCCTTGAAACAAAGTATGGTTATGAATAACATAAAAAGAAGTCTCTATGTTCTGTGAGCCCTACCTTAAAACTCTTAGTAGGGAGACAGTGATTGGGAGTGAAAGTAGGAGAAGGGGATTGGGAACATAAAAAGCCATAGAGAAGAGCCATGCCTGAGAGGAAGTTGGGGAACTCTTCTGACCTTTAGAATAGAAGTCAATGATATATTGCTCTTCTTACTGAAAGAACTATGGACCAGAAGCCAAGACTCAGCTCAACACTAATGAGAAATGACTTGGCCTTCCCTTCTATTTTGGACAAAGGAAGGAACAGTCACATATCTTCTCCTTTGAGAACAATGAGAAATCTACATATCATTCCAAGAGGAAAATCACCCACATTATGAAGAAGGGAAAGATAGAAACAGGGAACATTTGGAACGGGAAAGACTGCAGTTGTTACACAGAGCCCACCATTAACTCCATTGTCCCAGGGCAGTGCCTGCACACCACTCGTGGGGATGGGGACTGGAGGAAACAAAAATTGGCTTGATAAGACACAGGGCTTTTATAACTACTAGGAAGTGCCAGTAAAATTCATTCTTTTTTTTTAAGATTTCATTTATTTATTAAAGAGAGAGAGAGAGAGATCACAAATAGGCAGAGAGGCAGGCAGAGAGAGAGGGGGAGGCAGGCAGAGAGAGAGGGGAAAGCAGGCTCCCCGCTGAGCAGAGAGCCCGATGCGGGGCTCGATCCCAGGACCCTGAGATCATGACCTAAGCCGAAGGCAGAGGCTTAACCCACTGAGCCACCCAGGAGCCCCAGTTTACTGTAAGCTTCATGTCCTTGACACCATTATAAATGACAATTAACAGAATGTCTCTGAACATAAAGTCCTTGTCAGAAAACAATTTTTGTTTCAGACGGAGGGAGCCTAGATTCTTTGACAGAACTCTCACTGGGAGCCAGCTCAGTTATATTGGCATCTCTCAAACATCAGGAGTCAACTAAATGGTTCTGCCTCAGAGGCTTAGCCAGAGCTGCAGCTAAAGTTCATCAGGATTTTGTGGGGAGATTGTTGGTCTAGGAAAACAAAATTCTGAGTACTCCCATTGTGAAACTACACTGGCAAAATGCAAAATAATAAGAGGAAAAATATGCTTTTCCTTTTCACTCCCATGGAAAAAGTGACCCAACCTATTGTTCTGGCATTTCCTTTTCAGTGTTTGCAAACTTACTCGATTGTCATACTGGGAAGGAAAGGACAATATGAATTCAGCTCTCATTTGGTGACATGACTATTCTCCAGCCTCACATCTTCATTTGGTTGTCACACAGGAACTGTTTTCTGTGACTTATGTCTAAGTCCAGCTCTGGAAAAGGTTGGTGTGAATTATCTCCAAGAATTTCCCTCTTTATGGTTTTTAGTGAATGTCTCAATTTTATAATAAATGAGTTGAAATGCAACTGAGGGAGTAAGTATTCCACAGCCAAAGTTGGGGGTTTCTCCTAAAGAATTAGATAGGCACAGCTATTTTTCCCTCCAGACACTTGATCCAGCAGTTATGTAGGATTTGAGTGGCATCTTCTCTGAGACACACTACTCACCAACAAAACACTGAAGATTGCACTGCGGGGGGCTGATAAAAATCAAGATGATGGTGTCGGATGGCTTAAGAAAAATGTTCATAAAAAAAAAAAAAAAAGAAAAATATTCATTACTATGAACTGTTCAAAGATATAGTGAGGCATTTAAAAAGTTTAACAGTCTGAGCAAAGATTGAAATGAACTTGACAGCACCAGACCAGAAGTGGTTTAAGGGGACTCCAGGGGCACAGGAGTTGAGAGAATTTAGTAGAGAAATGATGACACACACAAAAAAAAGAAAAAAGAAATGGCTTTTCTTTTATATAGAAAGATATAGCAAGATAAAGAAATTGTTGATTGGCTATAGCTTAAAGCATAGTTGATTGTGATTGGTTGTCCTTAGTGTTTTGATTTCATAACCTTGAGGCATTTAGAGGCTGAGATTTTAGTTTGCTTGCCTAGGCTGCCAGGGCATTAGAGCCACCTCAGTCTACTGTCCTCCTTGTTTATTTAATTTAACAATATAGAAAAAGAATGAAGAACCTAACAGAGGGTTGTCCCTGGAAGGAAGCTTTGTCAGTTTCCTTCCTTTTGCTCATCTATATTTTATAAGTAATGGAAATATATTTCTGAACGGTAATATTGATATTATAGAGAAAACATTTACTCTCTTTTCTCTTATTCTTTGCTTTTCTGTCTAAGAGGAAGCCCAGAATAGGACTACATGTGAATTGATACCTGAATTCTCCTGGCTTAGGAAGGTGCAATGTGCTTCAGGAGGAGGAAGAACAGATGGTTTTAATAAGTGTAGTCAAGACCGGTGAGGCTATAGGCTCAGGCTGTGGAGCAGGTTCTTTATCTGGTACTTGTGGCTTGGAGTGCTCTCTCTTTTTTTTTTTTCTTCAGCTTTAAGGAATACTTGTATGCTTTTTCTAAAGGTATATAGGGGTATCTAATTGTCCAGTTTGAAAATCACATCCAGGTTGGAGGGCAGCCTAGGAGGGTCATCTGGGGTTCTATAGGCCCTGAAGTACCCCCCCCAACACACACATACACACCACACACACACACACACACACACACACACGCATTTTTGTAGGAACATGAAATGAATGTACCAGTAAAACTTCAGAAAGATTTCCATCTCACTCAAGAAAAAGAGAGGTGCCACTTTCACCACCTTTTTTGCACTGTATTAGAAAACAAGCCAAAAATAATAACAGTGTAATAAAAAGTACATGTAAGAATTAGAAAACAGAAAACTCTGGCCCCATTTTCAGATGACATGACAGTGAACATAAAAAAATCCAATGACAAACAAGTACAAGTAATAAGAGAATGCAGCAAAATTGCTACATACAGATCAACATAGAAAAAATCAATACTATTTATTTTATTTTTATTTTATTTTATTTTATTTTAATTCCAGTATTATTAACATATAGTGTCATATTAGTTTCAGGTGTGGAGTACAGTGATAGTGATTCATCACTTCCATACATTACTCAATGTGCATCGCAAATGCACTCCTTAATCCCCAGAATTTTTTAATAGTATTATTAACTAGATTTATTGTGATGGTCATTTGACAGTATAATCATTCATTACATTGTATATCAGTTACAACTCACGTTTTTTTAAAATCAACAGTATAGCCATTCACTACCAATAACTAATTGGAAAATGGCATGAAGATAACATACATGAGAATGACAAATACTCTGAAAAACCTAGAAGTATGAGTAATAAAAGACGTGTAGTATTGTTGGAGAAAATTGTAGAAAGAAGTTTAAATAAAATTAAAAGACCTGAGTAAATGAGAAGAGTCATCATGCATGAGCCAAAGTAATATAATTTAAGTTATAAAACTAAATTATATGTAATACTACCCTTCAAAACACGTTGGATGCAGTCAAAGCAGCACTTTAAAGAAAAATATATAGTCTTAAGTTCATTGAGGGAATGAAACTTAATGTGATGGTAAGCACCCACTTAAGAAAAGTTGAAGAAGGAAATAATTATAACAGAAATTAATGCAATATAAATAAACTTATAAAAGAGAGGTCCAAAGTTAGTTATTTAGTTCAGGACTTTTTTGAGCAAAATAGCCCCTGCCACAATTGAACACGAAAAAAGAAAAAAGGCACTAATAACTAATACTAGGAATGGAAATGTAGATATAACCAAAAATACTGCAGATATTCAAAGGATAAGAAGAGTATTATAAGTAACATTATGATGATATATTTGAAAACTTAGTTGAAACAGTCAAATTCCTAGGAAAATATATCCCATCAAAATGGACTCAACAAAGACAGCTCATTAAAAAAACAGCAGTTACAATTTTTTTGACAAACATCAAATGATTCTACCAGCAAGTTCTGCCAAATATTCAAGAAACAAGTAACTTCCGTCTTAAATTCTTCCAGAGGATAGAAAAAGGGGAACTGCACCTCATCTTACTTTATGGAGCTAAATAAATATAAATGCCGACACTTGACAAGAAAAGTATGAGAAGGGAAGACCACAAGCCAGTCTCTCATGACCATCAGTGGAAAAATCCTAAACAAAGTATTTGCCAAACAAATCCAAATATAAGAAGGGCTGTGCGTCATAATCAAATTTAGTTTATCCTAAGAATGTATCCTTTATGGTAACCTGCAGTTAAAGCAGAATATATGGACACAGACAGGGTGGATGGAGGACTTGGGGTTGAGAGTCTGTGCGAGTTCTCTTCCGATTGCTTCAATTTTTTGTCCAGTGATTTAGGGGAAAAAAAATGTTATTGGGTGATAAGGTGCAGAAAGAGGAGGAGGTCTTAGAGATTTGAAGACAGAGGAGGTATGAAATAGTTGCCTAGGAGAGTGGGAGAATAAATGGGATATCATATGATTGCACTGATGCTTATCTGAGGTTTATGGCCATGAATTTAAAGATCATTTACTAGAGGCTTACCCAGTAAGAAGAAAAGGTCTAAGTATAGGAAGGTAAAAACAAAACTGTCTTTATTTACAGATGATGATTTCTCCTGTAGAAAACCCCAAAGAGGTAACAACATCATTATATGAAAGTCAATTGCAATTTTATATACTAATAGCAAGTAGTTGGAAACATAATTTTAATTAAGGTTCCATTAAATATATGTTACCCTGCAATAAATCTAACAAAAGTGCAGATTTTGTGGAAAAATATAAAACTATTTTGTTGAATTGTATTAGAGAAGACCTAAATAAAGAGAATGATATATTCATGAATAGGAAGAATCAATACCACAAAGAAGTTAGTTCATCCCTAAGTTGATGTATAAATTCAATGTAATCCTAGTTTCAACCTTATATATGTTGTTGGCAGAAAGCAAGATATAGACCCTATCAAAAATGAAGATTTAATTCATGCTATAATAGCTAACAGAATCTCTGGTACTGGCCCAGAGATAAGACAAACAGTCGATTAATGGAATAGAAGTGAAAATTTAGAAACAGACTCGCACATATATGGAGTTTTAATTTATAACAAATCACTAGATAAAAGAAGGCAAATTCAAAAAATGTTGCTGGGACAACTAACTATCCAGATTAAAATTAAAATTAATTTCCTACATCATAGCATCCATAAAAATACTACATAATATTAAAGACTTAAATGTAAACAGCAATTTTATTTTTTTAATGGGAATTCTTCTTTTACTTGGAATTTAAATAGAGTATTTCTGAATCATATAATTAAGAATAATATTTGCTGTATATTTTTAGAAAGTGCTTACAAAAATTTTTTTAGTATAGTTGACACATTGTTACATTAGTTTTAGGTGTACACCAAAGTGATTCACTTTCTGTATATATTATGCTGCACACACCTCAAGTGTAGCTACCATCTGTTATTATACAATGCTATTACAGTATCATTGACTATATTCCCTATGCTGTGTTTTTTTTTTTTATCTCAGTGACTTATTTATTCCGTAACTGGAAACCTGTGTTTCCTACTCCCTTTCACCCATTTTTGTCCATTCCCCCATACCTCTTCCCTCTGACAACCATCAGTTTGTTGTCTTAATTATAGGTTTGATTCTGCTCTTTGTTTGTTTATTCATTTGTTTTGCTTTGTAGATTCCACATTTAAGTGAAATCTGGTATTTGTCTTTCCCAGTCTGGCTAATTTCACTTAGCAGAATACCTTTGGGAAAATACCCAACAGTAGAATTACTAGATCTTATGGTATTTCTATTTTTAATTTTTTGAAGAACCTCCATACTGTTTTCCACAGTAGCTACACCAATTTACATTTCCACCAAAAGTGCATGAGGGTTCTTTTTTCTCCACATCCTCACCAACACTTGTTATTTCTTATCCTTTCTATTTTAGTGATTCTGACAGGGGTAAGGTGATATCTCTTTGTAGTTTTGATTTGCATTTCCCCGATGATTAGTGATGTTGAGCATCTTTTCATGTGTCTGTTGGCCATTTAAGCAGCAATTTTAAAATGTGTTTTGGAAAATAAAGTCATATGACCTCCAAAAATAAAATAAAATGTATTTTGGAAAATATAAGAGAATGTTCTTAAGACATTGTGTTAAAAAATATTTTCCTAAATAAGATGGGTAATGCACCAAAAGGGAAATATTTGAATTCACTGAAATTAAATTTCTCTAAACTATAATATGTTTGACTTTCAGTGTTCAATATAATTCAGGAGAAATTAAAATAGGCTATAATTCTGGCTACGTTAGAAACTATTCTACAATTGAGTTATAGATAAAATTGAAATGTTTGTCTCCTTTTGGTAAGACTAACAGCTTGTGCTTCAAAAGGCAATGTATTATAGACAAAGGAGAGTTATAGGAAGATATTGACATACTTTGGTAGCAACTGAGAAGATGTAGAGATGTCATTGAGGATCTGAATTAAGGAAGCTAGACCTAGACCCTGAGCACAAGCAGCTGACAGCTGGAAGAGAAGATGGCTTTTAAGGAACAACCAGAGAGAAATGGACAGATTGAATATGATAGATGGAAAATAAATCCAGGAAGAATTGGTCCGTACTTCATTCAAGCCATCTTCCTCTGTGCTTCCTAACTTCTCACAACTGACGCCGCAGTACATGCCACCTGAAGGTAGCGTGTTTATTTATGGCAGTTCCTGCAGCAATCCTAGCAAGGGCAGAAGAGACTTAACCTCAACCCCATCCCCAAGTGTTAGACTTAAACCACTCACACAGCTATGACCAGTGAGTTCATATTTGGCTTCCTAAAGTCACTCCACTGCTGAGACCCAGAAGCCAGCCCTACTGTAACTAGATTCACCTCTATATGGAGACCACCCTTCACTCTATCATCTCCCCCAACCCACCATTCTATAGTTCTGACCAGCTTCTAGTATTGGTAGCCAGTCCCCCATTATAACTGAAACCCAGCTTCCCACCTACCTTCAGCCTAAGGCTAAAGCCAGTCTCCTTCCCTTGCTGCTAGCATACACATGGACCTAAGTATCCCCATTGTCTTGTTACTGGTGGAGGAATTTTCTTTTAAAGGAAAGACTTACTCTGAGGAGGAAAACTTGTAAACCAAAAAGGAGAGTTTACATCTCAAAGACAATTTTCCCAAGGGAGCAGTCATAGAATTCGCAGATCCCAACAGTCTCCCCTGCCATAGCCCCAGAGAATCCCACTGGCTGCCAAGAGAACTCATTTTTCAGATATGAGGTATTTGCCTTGGATAAAGACTCCTGATTCAGACATCAGGAGATATGGATGCATTACAGCACATCTGACTCAAGTGGACATCTTCAGAGTTGGAATGTCTCACCTTGTGTGTCTGTAAGCCAGCTGCCAGCTCATCAGGACCAGTTATGAGAGGGAAAAAGATATATCTTCCAAGAGCTTTTTTAAGTGTTCACATGGCTAGATGCCCTAGCTTGCTTTCTTGAGTACTCAGGACACTGGGAGCCACAAAAACCAGCTGGGATCACTTCAGTGATTGGTTCTCCAGGGAAAATGATGGTGTGAAGAGGTAAAAGGAAACTGTATGAGTCTTCATAGAAGACTGTACCAGGCTCAACATTTGCCAAAGTATAATTTACTCTCCAAGCTTCAGGGCTAAAGGCAATGTCTTAAGAGCCTGAGCTTGCCCTAACCAATCAAGTGAAGCCAGCAGTCTAATTGCTTGCTATGAGTGGACCTTCTCTGTTGTTCTTTTTATTGTGGATCCAGTGTCCCTGTGTTGACCCTGTGTTGACCCTACAAGCCAAGTCCCATATTGGATCATCCTGCCTTCTCCAAGCATCGCTTAAAGATTTGGACTTTTGTTTGTTTCCTCCTCTCACAGCTTGCCAGTCCTGGGTTTCCTTTATTTAGTTCATTAATTTCAACCTAAGTTTTTTGGTCATCTACTGTGGTTCAGGCACCACACTATCCTATAGTGCAAAATATAAAACAATAAATTAGACATGTCCCTTATTTTTAAGAACAAAAATAGTGCCAGTCCCCAAGGAACATGTGACAATTTACCTAACATCTAAATTTATACTAATATAGTAGTTAATACTTCAGGGTTTATTTATTCCACAAATATTTTACTTATTTCTATATTAGACCACTTGGTGGTTCAGTTTGGGAAATATTGAACTCTGGAGTGTTGAGGAGAGGGAGTAGAGATACAGCAATTAATGATATCTAGAAATTAACTGGAAATTCAAATAGACATTTTCAGGGAAAGTCAGGTCTGAATATGAGAAAGAATGTGGCTACAGGGCAGAGGGAAAGGCTGAGAACTACACCCCGGGAACATCCAACATTTAAAGCGTACAAAGAGAAAGCGCATTGAAAGATAACTGAGAAAGAGTACCAGTCACAGAAGGGGAAATCACATGAGTACAGTTTTAAAATATCATCAGTACCCCCAGTTAATATCTCATGGTCATTTTAACAGTGCCCTCCACCCATCTCAGGCACATGACCCATCACTTCACTCTGGTTGGATCCCAGAGGTGGTCAGCCACTTTATCTAGAAGTGAGTTGGGCCTGTGTACCGACCTTTTTTTTTTAAATTTTTTAAGATTTTAGTTATTTATTTGACAGAGAGAGATCACAAGTAGGCAGAGAGGCAGACAGAGGAAGAGGGGGAAGCAGGCTCCCCACCAAGTGGAGAGCCCAATGAGGGGCTCAATCCTAGGACCCTGAGATCAGAGCCTGAGTTGAAGGCAGCAGCTTAACCCACTGAGCCACCCAGGCACCCCCGTACTAACCTTTCTAATGGGGTTGTCACCAAAGGTTGAGGATTCAGGAATGGAGCAAACAGACTTAACAGGGAACTGTATATTAGGATGGAGGGCAGTGTTGGCTCTGTGCCAGGAGTTTGGATTTCAGTTGTTGGCTGCAAATGTGTGCCCCTTCCTCATGGAATGTTACAGTTCTCCCACCTGCCTTCACCTCAGAACACAGGTCACAATTCACTGAAGTTGCACAGTGCGTTTCTGTGGATGTTTGGAAGCAGAAGCACAGAGTCTTGAAATAGTTGTACAGGGTTTAAAGAGATTCACCAGAGTTGAGGCTTCTCGTTTTACACAGGAGGAGGTTAAGTTTGAAGATTACTAATTTGGCCAGAGTTGCATAGCTGTTTAGCATAGTGGTTGAGCAGAGTGGACTCAGAGTGTCTGAGAACATTAATCCGTGTGCCTTGGGCAGGTCCCTTAAAGCCAGTTAACTCTTTAAAGTGTAGGAAGAATGGTATCTATATCACAGCTTATTTTTAGTATGAATGAGATATGAAGGCAAAGCTCATAGCCTAACAACTAGCATATGGTGGCACAGATGACTCTCAAAGCAAAGTCTTCTGACTCATAAAGCAGAGCTCTTTCTGAGTCATGCTCCCTCCATTGTATAGGGAAGTTAGAAATGAACCCACAGAGGCACTGCCCAGGGACAAACTCGTCACTATAGCATGTGAGTTATGATTTCTTTCTTTAACAAATACCAGTTGGACTTCTATGTCTTGGATGCTGATGTGCAAGACCTGGTCTTTTCCAGAAGAGAAAAGATTGTGCCACATGGTAGCCAGGGTGAGGCAGATTGGCAGAGAGTAAAAAGGAGTAGAGACAGTCTGGAGGCAAGTAGATGAGATGGTAGGTTCTTGCCATAGTCCCGGCATGAGGCATCAAGGCCCTGAATGACCATGGTGAGAGTGGAAACTAAGGGAAAGGACAAAGTAATGAGGTAGGAGCATGAGACTTACCCTGACACATACTGTAATAATTGTAAATGAAATCCTCGTTTTCTGTGTGTTTGTGTGGTAAGCAATTTGTGTGACAAGCAATTTACTTCCAGAATTCCAAAATGGGGCCAGATGGTACTCCACGCTCGAGGAAACCTCATCTATTCCTAGCGCATGGAACAGGACAGGTGATGCATGTTAGACTTCTTGTCCAGGCTCCCATAATGGCGTAGGCCCACAGTTACTAGTGTGAGCTCCAGAAATGGAGTCTGTTTAGCCAGCTCTAAGATCATCTGTCTTTGCTGCCAAATTTACTGAGGGCATAATGGATCTGGTTTAGATGGTAACAAAGTGAGGAGAGCAGGACTAAGCAAAAAGACAAATGTTTATCTTTTGTAGGAATGTGTGCTTGGCTCTAGGGGCTGTGGCTGTCCATTAAAATCCATGCTCGGTAAAGTCACAGAAGGAAGGGGCTCAGACAACACCCTATGTTCCTTGGCCTCTGCTGGATTAGCTCCACATGCCAGGATTCCAGGCTAAAACACGGTCACACTAATGGCCTCAGGCAGAAATGTCCACTGGTCCATTAAGACTCAACACATAAACACTCCCCCACCCCAGCCACCCTGTCCCTATTATGGTCCTGCCTCTCCTTGCAGCCCTGCTCTCTTCCTCAAGAAAGGGAGAATGGTTAGCAACTTTCAGAAACTAAAACAAACACCAAAGTTTGCCAACATTAAACTCGGCTTCACAGTTAAATGGACCATAAACTTTCAGGACCTGGAACAAAACTTCAATTCAGCCCCCTCCTACAGGTGCTGTGGACACAAAGACTGCACAGTATATTTTGCCCTGGAAAACATTCTCAAATTATTATTTTTTTTTTAAATGTTGCCTGGATGTAAGTTTCGTCTTGTGCTTAGAAAAATAAGCCCAGAGGCAATTCAGCATTCTTTCTCTCCATTCTCACTTGCCTGCACTCCCATGAGAAGGTCCCACCCCACTAGGAAGCGCTCAGTAGATGCTAGAGAAGTGAGACATCTTCTCTGAGGTTTTCAGGTGAGCATCCAGAGTGGGGCACACACGGACCATTCCTGCCAGCCTGCAATCCACCACCTTTTAAAAGCCCTACAGTCATGGCACAAACTACATCAGTGGAAAGCATGGGACTGAGAGCCAGGGTCTAGACTTTGGCTCAGGCTCGCCATCATTCCTGATGTGACTTTGGCATGTCACTTCACCTCTCAGCTCTCACTGTCCTCATCCAAAAATCTCAAGGTTTGGACTAAGGTCCCTTCTCGTCCTAAAATTCTGTACAAGATTGGCATCACTAGAGGAAGCAGATTAATTATTTATTTAAACCAAGAGACATTTGTGAATATAAGAGGTAGCTATTAATAATTAATGCCGGCAGCAATCAAGATTGTGCTGGAGAACCAGGACTCCTAGCTACTGCAGTCCTCATCACCCCCACCAGGGGTTGCCCAGAGAGTTCCCCTGGCTCATTCACTTACTAAAGCCTTTGCACTCTGGACTCTCGTAAAAGAGGAACATAGAATGTTCTCAGAATGGCTGGTGACTTTCCTCCATTCTCCAGTTGCTTCTCACCCATACTCTTCCCTTTTCATACTAATACCCCTTCCAGGCTCACCACATTTTAGGCTAACTTGGCAGCAAGGCAGAGAAATTAAGAGCCTAGTTCTGGTCTCTGCATGGATTCAAATTACAGTTTCACAATTTACCACATGACCTTGGGCATGTTACTTAAACTGTCTAAAGTATAGACTTTGAAATGTTTTTTTAACTACAATTTGTAGTAAGAAATATATTCAACATAGTACTCTAGTGTGTGTGTGTGTGTTGTGTGTCATTTAAATTGAAATAAAATTTAATAAGACAATACTTACTCTTGATCTGTTCCAAGCACTTAACTATTTGATTGATTCTACTCTACATAAGTTTTTGTAAATGCTAAACCCACTAAATTGATTTCATGGTCTACTAATGGATTGAGAACTACAATTCAAAAAACTCTGCTCAAAACTTTAGTTTCCTCATCTGTAAAAGAGGACAGTAATCGGATTATCTTTCTCATGGAGTTGTTATGAAGATTGGCTAAAATGTTCATTATAAAAGTATTTGGCTTGGTACATAATACGTGCTCAGTGAGTGTTAGATATTATAATTACACAAGGCAGGACATGGCTAGGAAATAAATCTTGCTACACCTCACGTCCAAGGGGGATACTCCCAGCACTGTACCCCTCAAAAACCTGAATCAGATGGATTTCCCCAGGGGCATGCATAACATCAAATAAACCTAAACTTAAGCCTCTGTCACGTATGGGCGCGCTTATGTGAGGATGTGGTGCTTGGTGCTGTGGCAGGAGTATCTTACAACCATGAAGCGCCTGAGGAAGGAATTGCAAAATGATGGAAAGGGGCTGGGTCTTAATGGTATATCTGAGTTGCTTAACCAATCCTGGAACTTCCACTTCAATCTTTTTAAAACTTTAAACTTCACTTTTGAGCATTCCAGCTGATAGCGTCCCATGCTCTCCCTTCTCTCACCAGCAGGAAGTGAGTGGCCTCACATTTAAGTTGCCCCTTGATTCTTCAGAATGAGTGTTCTTTAAACCTCCACTGTGGAGTTCTGGACTCTGAAACCACAAAGATTTCCACAAAGATAACCCCCAGTAGAAAATTCTCCTTTACTTCCTAGACCTTCTTGCTTTCAGTCACCCCTCAAGACTCATAAGAATAAAAAGAACATCTCGGGCCTATTAGCCGTGGCCAGTGGTGCCACTGCAGTCCTTCAGGGAAAAGATGGGGACTCGGAGCCTCACCTCCACCCCTCAGTGGAAGTGTCACTGACTACCTTGAATGCTGACAGCTAATTGAACCTAAGCCACGATGAGGAGAAGTTCTGTTTCAAGATGCAGGGCTAGGCTCACCCTGGCCAACATTCAGTGGATGGAAGAGAAAACAACTTATAAATTCCTCAATGTTGCTTGGCTCAGAAGATAATTCGCTTGCTGGCTGGCTGACTCTGCAACTACTTTTAGTTAAGGGTTCCAAGGGACTGGAAGGTAAATAACCGGCAAGGTGTCATAACACTGAAGGCAGAGGAAAATGTGATTTCCACCCTCCTGTGCCCTTGGTGGCCATTTTCCAGCTCCAGGGCAAGTTTACACATGATGATGAGTGGTATCTGAAGGCTGGTTCTGGCAGGGAAGGTGAGCGGGTGACAACTGAGGACTTGAACCTTCCATCTGAATCACTGGTGATCCCCGTCACTGATTCCAGCCAGGAGAATCCAAATCGAGTCTGTCCCTTCTTTCCCTCATGCTGTAAACTTTCCCCTATTTTAGTCAAACTATGCCAGCTTCGTAATTCTAACAACCGCAAACTGAATTTTAAACCTCTCCAGTTTCCAAATAATTAAGACAGAGAGAACGAATTCCATAAAATATGGTCAGATTAAAATAACCAATTCAGAATTGTAGGAGCAGAATTCAGGCCGAGTCTAAGATAAGTGCCTGGCCCAGGGCCCTGTGGACATATGGTTAGTATTAAGTTGTTTTTTAAAAGGTGTGCTTAAGGGTGCATTTGATAAATGAAGACGGGAAATGGAAACAAGTATTTGTCAAGGACCTGTTATCTATTAGGAACTACGTATACATTCTCTCATTTATTTCTTTAAAAATACAGGTATCCTAGCTATTATCAGTCCTATTTTTGAAAAAATGAAAATGAAAAATAACTTTCCCAAGATTGTTAAGCAAGTATATATCAGAACTAGGATTTAACACTTAGCATCCCTGACGCAGGAGTTCATGGTCTTTCCACCATCTGCATTCCCCCTGAGGAAGAGTAGCTGGTGTGAAAGAAAGTAAAGGAGTGGGGAGAAGAAACAGGGAAAAGAACCTAAAAACAGGGAGAAGAAAGGAGAGAGAATGGATAACACTAAGAAATGAGGAAGAGAAGGAAAGATGGTTGATGAGTGAGTGCTTGGGCTTTTTAGCTTAATTTGATGATTTGCAACTTGACATGTATGCTAAGTCCCTCTGGATTCCCTGGGAGAACCTACAGTTGCAGAGCCGTTCTTCCAAATGGTCCAAGTACAGATACCTCCAGAGAAACTTTCGGCTACCTGAAACTGGAGCTGGGAGCACAAACTATCTTCTTACTCAGTCATGATTCAAAAAAAAAAAAAAGGAAAAAAAAAAGTTCCATGCAGTTTCTGGTAGGACTGAAAGTACAATCCGTATAGTTTATAGTTACAAAAAGGGAGCTAGTTACAAAAAGGAATCTTCCTCCTTCTCTGGCTTGGCCTTCCTGTAAGACTTTTACCTGCCATAAGCAGATGCTTAGCCTAAGGAATAGGAACTCGTTGAAAATGTGTTTATTGTTGGTGTTGATTACTAAGCTGCTTCATCTCTAAGCTCCAAGCCCACCCCTCATTTTTGGTTTTGCAGTGCACATACCACACTAATGCTAGCTCTTAATAAGAGGGGATACTGTGAGAGTGAGGAAGGATTATAGAAATTCTCTACTTTTGGCACAATTTTTCTGTAAACTTAAAACTGCTCTAAAAAGTAGTATATTTAAAAAAAAATAAAAAAGGATAAAATGAATGAGTATAATCTGTGTCACTTTTGGGTGAAAGCAGTAATAGCCTGTCCATGATTTGCTTTCCCCTTCTTCTTTGTACTCAAGGGTGGACACTTGAAAATTAACCTCTCTCATTCTGGTTCCCTAACTGAGAAAATATTCATCTAGAACATTTCCCCATCTTCCCATTCCCCACTGCCAATCTTCTGTGGACATGTACCTTGAGTGAGAAATAGCTGCTGTTGTTGCTGCTGTTGTAAGTAATTAAGATTTAGTGATCATTTGTTACTATGGGATAAGGTGGTTTATTCTTCTAATAGACAGGAATTCCAAGGAAGTCCTGGTCTAAGTCTCCAACACAAATGTTAAACAGCAAGCAATCAAGCAATTTCTGGACAATGAAACACACATTTTTTTTAAAAGATTTTGTTTATTTATTTGAGAGAGAGAGAGAGAGATCACAAGCAGGCAGAGAGGCAGACAGAAAGAGGGGGAAGCAGGCTCCCCGCTGAGCAGAGAGCCCCATGTGGGGCTTGATCCCAGGATCTTGAGATCATGACCTGAGCTGAAAGCAGAGGCTTTAACCCACTGAGCCACCCAGGTGCCCCAGAAACACACTTTTTATGAACAATTTTTAAATCTTTCACACTCTCTTCCTTGATTGTAATATGTATACCTTTATTTGGGGGAAGGATATACCACTTGCTCAAGAACCATTTATAAATGCTGTCTGTTCTAGGAAAAATAAAAAATCATATGGCAATATTAAAGAACCCAAACAAATCAAATATTTTCTATAGTAAGCAGGGGTTCCTTTATCAAGTTTTGCTGCATGCCCAAAATTTTATCTTATGACAGTCATTTAATATGTTTGTTTCAGTTAAGTAATTAATTATTTTTTGGAATTTAGTATGTTAACTACAGTGTCAAGAAATGCTATCTTGAAACAGTGGAAATTAAATTTTAAAATAACCCCTGAAAGGAAAGGAAACTCAATATAAACAAAGCCAGATAAAGTTACAGAAACTTGATGGACAGCTTTGTGCCACACACACACACACACACACACACACACACACACACCCATAACTGAAAGAAGGCAAAAAATTGTCACCACTAAATTGTCTTGTCAAATCTTATTTTTATTGTGAAAGATGGGAAAGCGTTCACTATGCCAATGGGAGTGAAAAAGAGCTAAATTAGCAATACTTATATCAAACAAAATTGACTTTAAAACAAAAACTGTAATGAGACAAAGACAGGAATTATATAATGATAAAGGGATCAATCCAACAAGAGGATATAATAATTGTAAATATATATGCACCCAACACTGGAGCACCTAAGTACATAAAGCAAATATTAGTGGCTATAAAGAGAGGAATTTATGGTAACATGATAATAGTAGGGGACTTTCCACCCCGCTTACATCAATGGATACATTATATAAGCAGATTCAATAAGGAAACAAGGTCTTTGAAACACAGTGGACCAGGAAGGACAGAACAGATGCATAGAGAACATTCCATCCAAAACAATAGAATACACATTCTTTTCAAGTGCACATGGAACATTCTCCAAATCACATTTTAGCCATAAAACAAGTCCCAATAAACTTAAGGTTGAAATAATATAAATCTTTTCTGATCACAACAGTATAAAACTAGAAATCTATCACAAGAAAAAAAATTAAAAAGAAACAAACACAAACATGTGGAAACTAAACAACATGGTACTAAGCAACCTGTGGGTCAACAAAGCAATCAAAGAAGAAATTAAAAAATAAATGAAGGCAAATGAAAATGAAACACAATGGTCCAAAAATTTGAGCAAAAGCAGCTTAAAGAGGGAGATATATGGAAATACCAGCCTACCTCAAGAAATAGGAAAAAGCTCAAATAAATAACCTAACCTTACATATAAAGGAGCTAGAAAAAGAAGAACAAAAGCCAAGGTGAATAGAGGAAAGTAAATAATAAAGATCAGAACAGAAATAAATGACAGAGACTAAAAAACAAATTTAAAAAATAGAGAAAATCAATGAAAGCATGAACTTTTTTTTTTTTTTGGAAAAAGTTCATCTTTTTTTTGGAAAGATAAACAAAATTGAAAAACCCTTAAGCAAACTCCTCAAGAAAAAAAGAGAAAAGGACCCAAATAAATAAAATCTGAAATGAGAGAAGTAACGTGACAAGATAGAAATACAAAAATTATAAGAGAATACTGTGAAAATTATATGCCAACAAATTAAACACCTAGAAGAAATAGGTAAATTCCTAGCAAGTTACAATCTTCCAAAACTGAACCAGGAGGAAATATAAATTTTGAACAGACTGATTAGATGTAACAAAATTAGGGCCACCTGGGTGGCTCAGTCAGTTAAGTGTTTAATTCTTGATTTTGGCTCAGGTCATCATCTCAGGGTCATGAAATTGAGCCCCACATCAGGCTCCATGCTTAGCAGGGAGATTGCTTGAGATTCTCTTCCTTCTTCTGCTTCTGTCCCTCCCCCGACCCCCTGCCCATGCGCGCGCGCACACACACACACACACACACACACACACACACACTCAAGTAAATAAATAAATCTTAAAAAAGAAGTAGCAAAATTGAATTGGTATCAAAAAGTTCCCCCAAAATAAAAGTCCAGGACCAAATGGATTCACAGAGGCATTGTACCTGACATTTAAAGAAGACTTAAGGGGCACCTGGGTGGCTCAGTTGGTTAAAGCCTCTGCCCTCGGCTCAGGTCATGATCTCAGGGTCCTGGGATGGCCCCTCATTGGGCTCTCTGCTCATCAGGGAGCCTGCTTCCCCCTCTCTCTCTGCCTGCCTCTGCCTACTTGTGATCTCCCTCTCTTTGTCAAATAAGTAAATAAATAACCTTTAAAAAAATAAGGAAGAGTTGATACCTATTCTCCTCAAACTCTTCCCAAAAAAATAGAAGAGGAAGGAAAGCTTCCAAATACATTCTATGAGGCCAGCATTACCCTAACACCAGAATTAGATAAAGGCACCACAAAAATGAAAACTACAGATTAGTATCCCAGATGAACCTAAATGTAAAAATCACCAAGAAAATATTAACAATGTACAATAGTACATTAAGAAGATTACTTATCATGATCAGAAGATGCAAGGATGGTTTAATATTCACAATCAATGAACATCATATAACACATCAACAGAATGAAGAATAAAAATTACATGGTCATCTCAATAGAGGCAGAAAAAGCATTTGATAAGATTCAACACACATTCATAATAAAAACTCTCAACAAAGTTGGTTTAAAAGGAACATATCCCAACATAATAAAGTCCATATGTGAAGAAAAACCCATGGCTAACATCGCACTCAAAGGTGAAAAGCAGAGCTTTTCCAATAAGCTCAACAAGAAGACAAGTGTGTTCACTTTTGCCATGTTTATTTGATATAGTTGTAGCCCCTGCACTCAGACAAGAAAAAGGAATAAGAGGCATCCATATTGGTAAAAAGAAGTTAAACCGTCACTATTTATAGATTACATGATACCATGCATAGAAAATAATAAACTCCACCAAAAAAACTACTAGAATAAAGAAATTTCAGTAAATTGTTAAGGTACAAAATTAACACACAGAAATTGGTAGCATTTCTATACATTAATACTGAAGTAGCAGAAAGAGAAATTTTAAAAACACCATTTACAATTACACCAAAAAGAATGAAATACTTAACAATAAATAATTAAAAAGCTAAAAGAACTCTGAAAATGATAAAACACTGATAAAAGAAAATGAAGATGACACATATTGAGGGATATTATTAAAATGCCCATGCTACCCAAAGCAATCTACAAATTCGATACAATCCCTATCAAAATACCGACAGCATTTTTGCAAAACTAGAACAAATAGTATGGAATTTGTATGGAACCTCAGAAGATCCCAAATAGTGAAAGCAATCTTAAGAACAAAGCTGAAGTATCACAATACCAGATTTCAAGATATGCTACAAAGCTAAAGTAATCAAAACAGTATGGTACTTGCACAAAAATAGACACATAGATCAATTGAACAGAATAGAGATCCCAGAAATAAACCCAGGATTATGTGGTCAATTAATCTATGACAAAAGAGGCAAAAATATACAATGGGGAAAAGACAGTCTCTTCAATAAATGGTGCTGGGAAAACTGGACAGCTACATATAAAAGGATGAAATTGGACCACACCATAAGCAAAAATAAAGTCAAAATGGATTAAAGACCTAAATATGAGACCTGAAACCATAAAATTCCTAGAAGAGAACACAGGCAGTAAGCTATCTGACATCAGCCATGGTAACATTTTTCTAGATATGTTTCCTGAGGCAAAGGAAACAAAAGCAAAAATAAACTCTTGGGTTTGTATCAAAATAAAAAGCTTTTGCACAGTGAAGGTAACCTTCAACAAAACAACAGACAACCTACTGAATGGGAGAAGATATTTATAGATGAGGGGTTAATATCCAAAATATATAAAGAACTTGTATAACTCAATACAAAAAACAAACCATCCAATTTAAAAAATGGTAAGAGGAACTGAAGAGACATTTTTTCCAAAGAAGACATACAGATGACCAGTGAACAGACACACAAAAAGATGTTCAACCTCAGTCATCATCAGAGAAATGCACATCAAAACCACAAAGAGATAATCATCTTAACTCCAGTTGGAATGGCTAAAATCAAAATGATGAGAATTAACAAGTATTGGGAGGAAGGGGAGAAAAAGGAAACTTCATGCACTATTGGTGAGATGTCAATTGGTATAGCCACTGTGGAAAACATTATGGAGATTTCTCAAAAAATTAAAAATAGAAACACCATTTTCATTTTAGAGAGAATACTCTATTGGGTATTTTCCCAAAGAAAACAAAAATACTAACTCAAAAACCTAATGCACCTCTGTGTTTGCTGCAGCGTTATTTACAAGCCAAGATATGAAGGCAACCTAAGTTTCCTGCAATAGGCAAATGGATGAGGAAAGTGGAGTATTGCACAACCATAAAAATGGATGAGATTGTGCCATTTGAGACAACATGGCTAGATGTAGAAGGTATTATGCTAAGTGAAATAAGTCAGACTAAGAAAGACAAATGCCATATGACTCCAAAAACAAAAAATTAAAAAAATGAGTAAGTGGAAAGTAGTATCACACCTATGAATACAGAGAATAAACTGACAGTTGGCAGATGGGTGAGGAAGGAGGATGGGCCAATGATTGAAGGCGAGAGGGAGATACAGGCTTCCCAATATGGAATAAATAAATCACACGATTAAAAGGCACAACATGAGGTGCCTGGGTGGCTAGTGGGTTAAAGCCTCTGCCTTCGGCTTAGGTCATGATCTCAGGGTCCTGGGATCAAGCCCCCCATTGGGCTCTCTGCTCAACAGGGAGCCTGCTTCCCCCTCTTCTCCCTGCCTGTCTGCCTACTTTATTTATTTGACTCTCTGTCAAATAAATAAATAAAATCTCCAAAAAATAAAAAAATAAAAGGCACAACATAGGGGTAGAGTCAGTGATACCGTAATAGCGATATAACAGGACAGATGGCAGCTATACTTGTGGTGAACATGGCGGAATATATAAACTTGTCAAATCACTTAGTTGTACACCTAAAACTAATATAACATTGTGTGTCAACTATACTCCAATAAAAAAAAATCTTAACTTTTATCACATCTAAAAATTTCCCCCTGCCCTTTTGCAGTGCATCTCTCCTTCTGTCTCTGTACTCTGGCAACTACTGACCTGTTTTCTTTCACTGTATGTCACTCTACATTTTCTAGAATTCCACATAGATGGAATCATACGGTATGTATTCTTTTTTTGGTTTAGCTTCTTTGCTCAGCATAATGATGTTGAGATTCGTCCATGTTGTGTATATTAATAATTTATGCCCTTTTTGTTGCTAAGTAGTATTTCATTGCACCTACATTTGCTTATCCATTAACCTGTCGATGGACATTTGGGTTAATTTCAGTGGGTATTTCAAGTAAAACTGCTATGAACATTCATATATAATAGACATATCATTTGAGTAGACACATATCATTTGAGTATTTTTTTTAAACATCACTGTTATGTGGTTATATTCTGAATTAGCACACACACAAATGGGTTAATGATTTAAATGAAGTTAAATTACAGAGAGGGAAGTAACAAATACTATAATTCAGAATTGTCTTGTAAATAAACTAGTGAATAAGATTTGATAAATAGAAGAATGAAGCTGTTAATCAAATTAAGCTATGAGGGTGATAATTTAAGCAAGCATTCAAACAAAATTACAACCAGGAAAAATGACATGCATTTGCATTTGCAGACATTTAATTTTAGTAGACTTGTGATCTATTTGTCCCATTTGCATTTTTAGTCATGAGTCTCAAATAGCAGACATGAAAGTATCAAAGTTTTTATTACATTTTTCAAAAAGAACAGCAAGTTCTCTACAAAATCAGTGGAGTTTTTCCAATTAAAGAATGCAGAAACAAATGCTCTCCGTTTCAAAACTGATTATCTTACTAAAGTCATGAAAGAAATAAAACTAAAGATACACGTTTCACAGTTGCACACCTCATAACTAAAATAATAGAACTGACACTCTCAGTAAGGAATGTATAAAGCCAGTCATGAAGATAATGGCTATTATTATGTCCAGAAATAAATAGGAATGAACTATTAAAAAATTACTTTTGCAAATGACTTTATTACATGTTACCTAGTATCCATGTCATACATTCTAGAAAAACAATTCCTGGCATCTGTTAGAAGTATATAAAAACACAGATGTGATAATTATCACTCAACACTTAGCATTATTATAGGGTTCTCATGTGAAGAAGTGCCTGAATAATTCTGTATTTTTAATCATCAAAAACCCAGCCTATAGAATTAGAATTTGTTTCACTTAATTGACTTAAAAAAAAAGATTTTATTTTTCCTGAGAGAGAGCACATACATGAATTGGGGGGGGGAGAAGGAGACGCCCCACTGAGCAGAGATCCCGATGCGGAACTTGATCCAAGGACCCTCTCATCATGACCTGAGCCAAAGGAAGATGCTTAACCGACTGAGCCACCCAGGTGCTCTTAATTAACTCTTGTTTTATGTGAATTATATAGATGTGCATATGAAAGGATGTAGCTTCTTGAAGAAGAGAAGTGGCTTCTTTTTTTTTTTTTTTTTTAAAGATTTTATTTATTTATTTGAGAGAGAGAGACAGAGACAGAACATGAGAGGGTAGAAGGTCAGAGGGAGAGGCAGACTCTCCGTGGAGCTGGGAGCCCGATGCAGGACTCCATCCCAGGACTCCAGGATCATAACCTGAACCGAAGGCAGTTGCTTAACCAAATGAGCCACCCAGGAGCCCTGAGAAGTGGCTTCTGAATGATGGCCTGTACGTTGTGTATTCACAGATAATAATCACTGGCCAAAAGTAAATCTCCTGATCTTCATTTAGTGTTGATGGAAATGTTGAGACTATTCAATATCGACTTCCAGGCACTGTCCTTATTTTGAGAGTACTGTTCAAAGAAATGAATGCGAGATATAAACATTGCCTTTCTACACTTAAATATTCTGACATTGAGGGGAGAAATACTGAGACATATTTTTTAAATGAGGAATGAGATAAAAATATGTCTTGTGGCCACAACACCAGTGAAGACTAATGCCAATTTCAAGGGATTTATCCATGGAAATAACATATCTCGGTAACATACTAAGTATCACGAACCAGCTAAATCTATGTTTCAGAACCAAGGTGTCAAGATTCTACTGAAGCTAAGTAGTTGGAATTTCTTAAGAGGGCTGATTGTCCAGTAACTTTCCTAGAGTCTGAAGATTTCTTCAGCCTTCAGAAAACATAGTCATTGGCTTGCCTAGACCTTTTAAATACCACATCTAAATGCTAAAACAGGTGGTGGCACCTTCCAGGGCAAACACAATGTAATCTGAATCCATGTCTACTCCCCAGGTCAAATCATTCCAGCTTCCAGCTTTGAAGAGCAATTATCCTTACAAATTCATAATCGGAGGGAGTTCTGACCCCCTCTAGTGAGAAATCAGCTCGTAAGACTCATGTGAGAACATCAGGAAGACCCAGGACTTAGGATATATACTCTTAAGCTAGACAAAAATGCCTTGGTAAAAGATTATACAGTAAATTATTTTTGATAAAATTTTAGGTATGTTATTATTTGCAAATGTTTATATTTTTAAATTCACTTAAAATTGGTAGTTTCTTAATGCACTAAATGTTTTTGAGTCAGAGATGCTGAGGATTTAGGAAGCAAGGAGATATTCCAGTGTTGGTAGCTGTTGGGGCACTAAAAGAGATTGATCTGAGATGCTTTAATGAGTAAAAGAATGCAAAATACAATCCAATAAGAATGCTCAGAGTTGCGCTACTTGATGGGTAACTGTCTGGAATTCTGGTACCCAGGTTTGCTGATACTCGGTAGGGTTGCGATTTCCTGTTACTCCTCAGAATCGATGACCTTGAACTGGATCTACCAGGGTGTACACATCTCTCTTACTTGAGCAAACACAGATGAGCCCTTTGTTGCCACTTAAGCCGCATTAACCTTCCTAATAACTCACTGAAGTCAGCTAAGTTCAGGTGGCTAAAATGTTTCTTTTGTTATGAAAGTGGTGGCCAGAAAATGCAAAGTCTTTGAGTCACTCAGCCCAGCTATTTCCTTCAGAATCCAACACTGAGCCAAACGGTTTTTATTTTGTCTTCTCAAACTAGGTAACGCTCGCTTGTAGCAAACTCTTGGACAACTTAAGGCAGCCGGGGGCACACCCCACTTGGGGGAGGAGGGGAGTTTTCAGACCAGATTTAAAACCAATTACCAGGCTTATGTAAGTGAGAACATCAGCAGGACCCTGGCATGAGTAGGGTCGGAGGCATTTAGGAAAAGCAGCACAAACAGCAAAATAGGAGGAAGCCATGGGAGAAAATAAACAAGGGGAAGCAGCTGGCACCAAGTAGAGTAAGAAAAGCTTGTTTTCTGACAGAATTCACAGGCAACATTTTTTAAAAGGTGGGGGGAGGGGCGGATGAGGAAGAAGAGAAAAAAGGGCAGTTGCTTTTTTGTCTTGGCTCAGTCACATGGGGACCACCAATCCAGCCATGGGTGTGGATTGCTTCCTTTCTTCATCTTTGCTACCGTTTTCTTCCACTCAGCTTGGGGCCCTTTCCCAATGTTGGTGTTCACCGAGGTACAGGAGGAACCAAGGTCTCTACACTCAGCTTTGCTTGAAAAGTTGTGATGAGAACTGACCTGGGGAAAAAGGACCACTTGAACTTAATAAGTCTCTCTGCTAGCTCCATGTCAAGCCACGGGGCCCCAGATGTGGGGCTTTGGATAACAGGAAGTTCCAAATCCTTCCTGAAGACATTGGCTATTATGATCACCTTATAAACAAAGCACTTTCTAGATGTTTGGTACTTAAAATAATTTCCCCCTGGGGCACTTGTGTGGCGCAGTCAGTTGAGCATCCAACTCTTGATTTCAGCTCAGGTTGTGATCTCAGGGTCCTGGGATCAAGCCCCATGTGGGTCTCCACACTCAGCCGGGAGTCTGCTTGAGATTCTCTCCCTCTTCCCTCTGCCCCACTATCTGCTTGCTCTCTCTCTTAAATAAACTAATTAATTAAATAATAATAATAATAACAACTTCCCCTGTTTGGAAGCTGTGAGAATGCCATAGGAGCCCACCAGTTTCCAGATTCCCAAAAATCAGAAACAGAGGAAAGCATCTGACCCTTCTTACCCTAAACAATCCACTCACTGTAGAGTCTTCCTTCCCAGGAATGTCTGAAAATAAACCACTGTGAGAAAGACCATGTGGATATGGCAGAAGGCTACTGTTTTCTCCAGCTCTTTATTCCCAGCAATATCATTTTAAGCACTAGTTTCTCTAACAAAGAGTAACAGAGTGCGAGATGGTTTTGTTGAGGGAGGCAATCCAACGAATCTCTTTTCAAAACATGGGTCCTTTGCTGTTATAAGAGAAAACTTTGTCACTGAGTATTCAGCACATGTGCACTCTAATAGAGCTATGAAAGATTCTGATTCCAAATTCTCTAGCAACTAGGTCAAAGCATTGACTTTGAAGCAGAAATCCTGGCAAGAAGGAACAAAGGTTGATTTTCAAAGTCAAAAGGTTCAAAGTGTTATTTGGTCAGGATTTTTCAAGATAGAGTGTCAAAAAGAAAAGGCCACTCTTCAAACTGGCCAGCAGAGGGCGTATATTCACTCTGCACCCATTCAGCAAGCATTTCTGGAGCTGCTTAGAGGGTTCATAGCTTTGTACCCCTCCCCCCATACCTTGCCCTAAGCATCTCTTCCATTTGGCTGTTCCTGAGTTGTATCCTTTATAAGAAACCAGGCACAGCAAGTAAACTATTCCTGAGTCTGTGAGCCATTCTAGCAAATTATCAAACTCGAAGAGGAGGTCGTGAACTCCTGATTTATAGAGCTGATTGGTCAGAAGTACAGAAGGCCTGGGACTTGAAATTGGCATCTGAGGTGGGGGCAGCCTTGTAAGACTGAGCCCTTAACCTGTGGGGTTTCCGCACTAACCCTTGAGTACTTAAGTACTTACTGTCAGAATTGAATTGAACTGTAGGTTATCCGGTTGGTGTCCAGATAGGTGAAGAATGGATTTGCATGGGGGTAAAACCCACATATTTAGTGTCAGAAGTATTGTGGTTTTGGAAGAGTCCACAGAAGAGCACACTTATTTTGCACCTAGAGATAAGAATCAGGAAGTCTATAGATGAGGCCTGTCCTTAACAAGCCATAAGATACTTTTCTTTTTTTTTTAAGATTTTATTTATTTATTTGACAGAGAGAGATCACAAGTAGCAGAGAGGCAGGCAAGGGGTGGGGGAGGAATGTGCTCCCTGCTGAGCAGAGACCCTGATGCCTGCTCAATCTCAGGGCCCTGAGATCATGACCTGAGCGGAAGGCAGAGGCTTCAACCCACTGAGCCACCCAGGTGCCCCACCATGAGAGGCTCTTAATCTCATGAAACAAACTGAGGGTGGCTGGGGAGTAGGAGGGATAGGAATAGGGTGGCTGGGTGATGGACATTGGGGAGGGTATGTGCTATAGTGAGTGCTGTGAAATGTGTAAGCCCGACAATTCACAGACCTGTACCTCTGGGATAAATAATACATTATATGTTAATATAAAAAAAAAAAATGAATGGATTCGGGACACCTGGGTGGCTCCGTCATTAAGCGTCTGCCTTCTGCTCAGGTCATGATCCTAGGGTCCTAGGATCAAGCCCTGCATCGGGCTCCCTGCTCAGCGAGAAGCCCGCTTCTCCCTTTCCTACTCACTCCGCTTGTATTCCCTCTTTTGCTGTCTCTCTCTCATTAAAATAAATAAAATCTCAAAAAATAATAATAAATGGATTCATGCCAACAGAAAAGGGACAAGATTGGAAAGTCGTGGAGGTATCTGAGAGCTTTTCACATTGAGAAAGAGTAAATGGGATCCCAGAGTTGTGTGCTATGAAAGCCCCATGGAAAGACATCCAATGCCATGTGAGAGGACAGATCAGTAAAGAGAGGAAGACCATGAAGGCTGATATTCGGGAAACTCATCATGACTGGCATGAAGAAAAGCTAGAAAGTGGCCATTTAGGAAACTAGTACACTAGTCTAGGCCAATTTTTTGTTGTTGTTGTTAATGGTGAGGGCCTGAACTAATGGTAACGGGATTGGACACTGACGAGATAGGCTAGAAGATACTCATGAGTTAAGATCTGATGGTACCTTAGTGACCAGTTGGATGTGGGAGGGAGGAGGGAGGAGGAATCCAGTGTGGTTCATTCAGACTTGAATCCTAGGCTAGTGGCGCTGTTCATGAAGACGCTGTGAGCATGAGTCGGGCATATCAAGACTGAGGTGCTAGTGGTATGTGTAGGAACAGAGGTTTCCAGACCTGGACTAGGATTTAGATCTGAAAGATATTTGAATACGAAGGCCCTGCAGGCAGATGAAGTGAACCAGAGGGCCCAGGAGAGAGCAAATAGCAACCATAACTTCAGATAGTTGAACACTGGTGCATGATGATTTTCTCAGTCAGTGGAAGAAGCCAGATTGGGGTCTCAGAGAAAGTTCAGACAAAATGTTATAAAACAAAGAGAACTCTGCCCTGAGTTTTTCAGTCCTCACTCACCAGCTGTGAGTATAAGGGACAGACTGGTGGTCAGCATATACCTTGAACCACACAGGCCCCAAATTAGATCACCAGGTACATTTTTGAAACCATAGTGCCTGTTCTCTTAGTCCCCTTGTCCTTATTAGGGGTCCCAGGCCAGAGTCTGTCAGCTACTTGGAACTTTTCTTTGGCTATTTAGACTTCCCATGGCCCCTCTGCCAGGAGAGGCTGTTTTCCTTATCCTCCGAATCCCCTATGGAAAAGATAGGGTTTTTTTCCAGACAGGTCTGTCTGAGCTTGTATCCAGAGAAACAACTCCTAAATCTCAAATCCTCTGATTTTCTAAACCAGGATGACATTATATTGAAAGCAGGAGAAGCAATCCCTCTTTTGAGAGAATGTACTTTCTAGGGGAAATGGAGGCAACCAATGAAAGGTTTACCTCTTCATTTTGACACACTGTCTGGCCTGCAGGACAGGGTCTCTCTGAAAGACTGATTCTTAAACTCACAGCCCAGTCAATCAACATGCAGGAAAAACTTGACTGGGTCTCAGATCATGCAGCGGTCTCAGCCCCAGGTGGAAGGGTATGGTGTAAACTTTCTATTCCTGGAATCACAGTGCTCATTCACAAAAGACCTCCTGGGAGAATGTCTTTAAAGACACATCTCTACCAAGCTGTCATTGGTAGCTAGATAGTTGGGAGTTTTTGTCTCCCAACCTTGCTAACATTTATGTTATGTGGAAAATGACTGTCCTTTCCCAGCGAGAATGGCCCTTGGACTAATGATGTGGGGCCACATCACGGAAGAAGCCAGCTCAGGATGGCCGTAATGAGTCCCCAACAGATGTGGCCACTGGCTTTGGGTGTGAAAGTTTTCCTGATCTGTCTGAATAATGATCTCAGCGTGTTCTCGGCGGGTTCTCAGTGTGATCCCATGAGGGCACCCCAGCCCTCTGTACAATATGTTGTACTTGGAGGCCTTCCCCGTTTCAATTTCAGTATCAGTCAGAGGGAAATACCATAACAGCATTCCCTCATGGAGATAACCAGTAGGCAGCTGGCTACTCTTCGTTGGTAATACAACCCCACCAGTGTATTCTGGCAGCTGGGTTTACTTAAGAAAGGAGTCAGACATTCCCCTGCTCAGAAACAGAGCTGCTAAACATTACTCCAGTAGCCTCCTTTGCTGTCTGCAAAGTAAAATGCTTGAGGAAAAATAGCAGTAAGGGGACCTGCCTGTCTTTGAGTCAACCTTAGCACACATCTCAGATCTGCCACTTACCAGCTGTGTGGCCTTATTCATTCATTTATTCATTGAAGAAATACTTATGGAGTGCATAGCACCTGGCGGGCACATTTCTTAAGTTAGCTGATCTTGCTAAGCCCTGATTTCTTCATCTGAAAAACAGGCCTAATAACACGTACCTCCCAGGGCTAGGTGAGGAAACTGTGAGATAGTGTGTCTAAAGCATGTAGCACAGCACTCATGCAAACTAAGTCCTCAATTAATGACTGCCATAGGTATTATTCCCTCTACTCCAACCTCTGCTAACTTCCAGCCCAGTGAGGAACTCCTGCTAATGCCAGCACCTCTTACATCTGGTGCAGAGCTCACATTTTTTTTTTTAAGATTCATTTATTTATTTGAGAGAGAGGGAGAGAGAGCACGAACAGGGGGAGGGGCAGAGGAAGAGGAAGAGAATTTCAAGCAGACCCTGCGCTGAGTGAAGAGCCCAACACAGAGTTCAGTCTCATGACCTTGAGATCGTGACCTGAGCAGAAAAAAAAGATTCAGGTGCTTAACAGACTGAGCCACCCAGGTCCCTCCAGAAGTCACCATTTTATTCCTTCTTCCGGGACTTGGTGGCTACCCACACTAAGGAGCAGTGTCAATAATGGCAGAAGTTAGAGTCTGTGCCCTGGCTTCAGAGCTCACCTTTGCTATTAGGAGCCCAACATACCCTTCCCATTCTCTCTACAGTCAGCATTATGTTAATCTGATAAAACTAAATATAGATATAATATGTGTGTGTGTGTGTGTGTGTGTGTGTGTGTGTGTGTGTGTGTGTATTTTTCCTGACCCTACTGAATAAATTTCCCAGTGATGGGCCAGGAAAATGATAGCTTGGAAACAGCCATATGGTAAGGAGGAGTTGACTCAATTAGCAACACTAATACAGATGCTCAGTTAGGTTCTATCAGACTCTAGCTTTGCCCCCACATCTTCTCAAAATATTCTCCAGTTCATGTAGGGTTGTATCATCATGTGGAAGCAGGAAGAGCAGATGAGGTCAGTGTGGATGGGGTGGCAGTGATGATGAATTTGAAACCAAGGTGAGGCCAGACGTCACCCCAATCAAAACTAGCCTTTCTATAAACTTCACCTGTCTCCACAGTGGGGTCAGTTGACGACTTCTTCAAAGCACAGGTCTCCCCAAATTCTTGGATGGACTCTTAATCCTATGAGAGGACTTCAGAGCTCTGGTTCAGGGGTTCTGCTGTGAATATCACATTTGTTATAAATTACGTTTTGCCCTTTTATTCATTCGGGAAATATTTATTAAGCTCTTACTAAGTGCTAGCCACTGGATTTACTACCACAGTTCTAATTCTCTGTTCCACTCCTTAGGTATCTGATGCACGTACCTGGGTCTTACTTCCCCATGACTGAGGTCTGCCTTCATATTCTATCCAAACTTCTCAAAGACTTGCTTTCACCTACCCTTTTCACTGTTTACCACAGTCTGGCTGGCACTTAGGTCACATCTGTCAGACCTCTCCTGACACCATCAGTGTCCCTGATTTCTCCTTGCACCCAGACTCCCCATTCTAACCCTCTTCTCATCTGCAGGGACACCACTAGTTACCCTTTGTTTCACTGTCCCACCTTTGATCACCTAGACAGAAAACTTACATATAATAAGTCCTCTCAATAAATGTTATTTGTTTAGATCTCCCACTAGAAAAAGTAACCCACATGAAAACATGAACTTGCCTGACTTGTTTATTCATGTGTCCCTACCACCTAGGCCTATGCTTAGCACACAGTGGGCACAGAGAAAAATGTTTGTTGGATGAATGAACCACTGAAGATTTATTCAAGCCTTTTTTAACTTTAGGAAGGTATGGGAATGTAACCCCTTGCAATTCCATGATCACGTTGAACAGGAAGGAGCAACTTTTTCCTCAGATGCCCCTTTTTATTTTAGGTGCCCCTGAAAGACACCATCTCATATACCCCAGAAAGTGGAAGCTCATCCTATTCCAAATGAACTATATCCATTCCAAATGAACTCTCCCACCTTACTCAGGGGAAAGACAATGCTGGAAATACGTTTTCCTGTGGAGTTAACCAGAGAAAGGAGGAATGTGTGTCATACTGTGAACTATCTCAAGCACAGTCTTGCTCTCCTGTGCTTTTTACCACTGCCAAATGTGTACCAAAATGACAGATAGTAATTTCCTTTACCCAGAAACTACGGTTTGAAATATATCCTACAGAACATTCCTCTTCATCTCTTTTCTTCCTGTCAACTGTCAGAAGTTCTTTGGCAATGAGAAGCCATCCACAGTAATTTAGTGGGAGCTTAGAAAAATAGGACTCACTTCTTGATCTATCATTTTTATTATTTTAAAGATATTTAAAGAACAGCTAAATGTACAGGAGATTTCTCTGAAGACCTAATAAGGAGTTGGGAAGCGTTCTGAGATAATAGGGGGAAATGGAGTAGACTGTTTTTGCAGATAAGCCTAAGTCTCCTCCATCCATATGTAATTCCTACCTCACTGTCTTCTCAGACTCATCAAACAGCATTATGCCACTGAATGCACGCACTGAGCAGGTTTCCTACCTGTCTGCCTCGGTATGGGTTGGCTGCAGGTGCATTTGAAAACATATGATGTCAAGATAATGCTCAGTTGTCATAATATTCATGAATCAGATATGTGTGTTGGTATTGGTGGGGAGGACATTGAGAAAAATAAATGAAAGAGGGTTGCCTGGGTGGCTCAGTCCGTTAAGTGTCTGTTTTTGGCTCAAGTCATGATCCCAAGGTCCTGGGATCAAGTCCCTTATCGAGCTCCTTGCTCAGTGGGGAGCCTGCTTCTCCCTCTGCCTCTCACCCTGCTCTCCCTCTCTTTCTCTCTCTCTCTCTCTCTCCCCCTCTCTCTCTCTCTCTCTCTCTGACAAATAAAATCTTAAAGAAGGAAGGAAGGAAGGAAGGAAGGAAGGAAGGAAGGAAGGAAGGAAGGAAGGAAGGAAGGAAGGAAGGAAAGAAGGAAGGAAGGAAAGAAGGAAGGAAGGAAGGAAAGAAGGAAGAGAGAGAAAGAAAGAGAAAAAATAAATCAGAGAAAAAATTAAAAAAAAATAGAGTTTATTACATGCCAGGCATGGTGCTAGGTGCTTTATATACAATAGTCTTATATTATTAGCATAATAATCATATGAAGTTGGAATTATTATTTTAGACATTGAGAAATTGAAAAAGTTTCAGAAAAAGTAATCTGCTTAATAACCCACAGTATTTGAGCTGCATTCCTTTCTCCGAAGTGTGATTTTCTATACTAGCAAAATAATCACTACTTCCACTGTACTACCCTAGCTCTTTGTGCATAATCCTATGATAGTAAGTATAAATTCCATTTTAATTATTTATATATCTATGTCCCAGCCAGGCTTGTCCCCCTTTCTTGCTTTATTTTTCTTCACAGAGTTGTATCAGTCAGGTTTCAACCAGGGAAGCTGAAGCAGTGGCAGATAATACAAAGAGGTTCATTGCAAGGAATTGGTTTGTGCCATCTTGGGGCTGCCTGAAAAAGTCTGATATCCATAGGACAGGGTGACAAGAAGGAGGTAGGCTGAAGCCCCAGTCCACAAATTGATTTCTTCTTCTCTCAAAGAGGCCTCAGCCCTCCTCTTAAGGCATTTCAGCTGATTGAATCAGGCCCACCCAGAGTCTCTAGAATTACTCTATAGAGATAATCTCTCTTAAAGTCAACAGATTATGGACTTTAATTATGTCAACAAAATATCTTCAGGACAACATCCACATTAGTGTTTGATTTGATAAATTTGAGACTATATAGTCTATCCGGGTCCACACATCAAAAAGACTATTACAACCTGACACATTCTACTTACTTATTGTTTATTGTCTCTCTTTCCTCACTGGAATGTAAACTCCGTGAGGACATCAAATTTTTCAGTTTTGTTTACTGCTGTATTTTTCAGCACTTAAAACTCACTAGTGCTTAGTAAGTAGACAAAATATTTGTGCTGAATAAATGAATGAATGAACGAACAAACGAATGAATAACTTTTTTTCAGGAAAGAGCTTCTCCTCTCCATACGGTCTCTCCAGAATCCGGCATAGTTCCCAGAACTACGGTCATAATAGTTTTGAGCAGAGCAGGCGATCATAATTGTTTTTGAGTTAAACTGCAAGAGAAAACCAGCTGGTGATACACATTGTTTCCTTGCCTGTAGAATCCCATGACTCATGGGAACTAGTCTTGTGGTAAGGTTGGGCATGGAGGGTCAGAGGACAGTTTCCACACCTTATGTTCCCAAGGCGTGAACAACTGGGTGTCAACACCATCACATCCCTGTAGGAACTGAAGGTAGGAGGAGATGCAGTCACGATTGACAGTCATGCTTGTAGTGATTTCAGAAATAACCACATATAGCATTGGCTGAAAGGAAGTAGGAAGGGTCAAAGAGTATATCACTTCTGTCTGAATGCTTCTGCTTCTGGGTGAAAGCTCCCTATTTCTGGGTAACAATCTGACAGGAAAAGTCACTGCTTCAGTTTCTGTGGCCTCTGGACAGTTGTCTTTGAGGGAAAGGGCATCTGATACCATTGGGTTGTTTCTTTTGGAGGCCCACGGCTGTGAGACTCCTTTCCTAACCACGGTGGAGTATTTTTATTTACAGCTGGGATGATAATTATATGTATCACTCTTTTAATATGGATCACAACTCCTCCTTTTTACTCTTAAAGAAGAGAAAGTTTTCCTACCAAATCTGTTATTACCAAGTGGTGTTTTCTTCTTCTTCCCGATACACACTGGACTTGCCAGTCTGCCAACTCAACAGACGCACGTGAATATGCACATGCCACACACACACACACACACACACAGAGGCAATAGTAGAAAAGTAAACAAGAACAGAGATGGAAACATGGGAATGACCAAGGAATAGAATATTTACATAATGCATGTTCTGGTGTGTTCTGGACTATAAGGAAAATATACTCAGAAAGTTAAAAAGTAAGTTGACTGAAATATTTGTAGCCTTGAGGCTATGAACTTGGCACCAAAAGAGGCAATCATATATAAGATGGGGTCAGTGGACTAGAGAAGGAGTACACTGAGATAGCAGACGATAGGGTCAGCTTCTGAATTTCCCACCTTATAAAACTCTGTGAAGGAATGGGAACCGGAATCAGAACTCCGAGAAGCTATGGTTGGTGCCTAACACAGCGATCACAAAAGGAAAGCTTGCTGAAGGCAAAGTCATGAAATACCTGCTAGAACTTGTACAGATATGCTTCATAAAGGTGCCACTGTGGGAATGAATGACTGAAATGTGGCTCACATGATGCCTTTGAGGAACTGTAGCAAGCTGAGCTGTCACCACCACCATAATTTCAAAATTCTTTCTCAGACTACTTTGCTAAGTGGTATTGGCAGCACTCAAATGCTCAGAAGGACCTGTTGTTCCACCACCCACACCTCCCGCAAACGAAACATGATTACCCAACATTATTCTTCAGAATCTAGAGAAACACTTTAGTGAAGCACTGAACCAGTTAACAGAGTGTGTTTACACTTCACCCAAAGATATTTAGGAATAAAATACTAATTAGGCTGAACCTTGAGACTCAATGATCAGCGGAGGCTGTTCTCTGGACGTGTTCCAGAGACATATTATCTGTTAATATTATTGAATCAATTTAAATCTAAATGAAAACATCTGAAAAGTAAGCATTAATAGAGGATGGCAGTGATACAAATAATTTTTAAAAATCATTTATATTGGGCTTTGTTGTGTGTCCATGGAGTCCATGAACCTGAGTGTTTCTAAATTATAAACAACTCTCTGTATCAAAGCAGATTACACAGCCAAGCATATCTGAAGGGAAGTGAATATTTGGGGAGGAGATTATTTATCTATCCCTTACCTTGTTGCTAAAATGATTCAAAAATTGTACAAATGCATGCAGTGAAATAAAATACAATAAATTTAAAACAACTATGAAAATAAAATAAAGGGAAAAATAAGGCTAGACAAATGAAATGGAGCCAGAAATGAAGTTAATATCCTAAAGTGAGTTTCCTAGACACTAGATGACATAGGAGGATAAGAAAGCTCTCTAGCTTTCTCCCCCTATCTCCTACCATTATCCAATCTCTTCATCACTCTCAAATGCTGTGGATAATGGCATAAAGCCACAGCATCAAGCTTCTATCTCTAAGCTACCCAATTTTCATTTCTGTCCTGGGAGAAAGAATGGAAATTAAGTGGTAGTTAATTAGTGAGGAAGAGGAAGGAGTCTCAAAGAGCTTCCCTATTTAGGTTCCTCCCACTATGTAGACTGCTTTCTCATGGGTTAAGAAATGAATTGGATTGATAAGTATGAGTCTTCCACTACAACCAGACTTTAGCAAAGACAAGATGGAAAAAAAAAAAAAACTCAATCCAAATATAGGTAAGGAAGAGTGAGCAATTGTATCACTCATAAGGTTTTTCAGGGGTTATGTGATTACATTTTTTTCTTCCCCTCCTAAGTTCAAAACCATGTGAGAGGTAGAAACAGGAATCAGAAAGATGGAAACCAATATATAAGTTTTATTACTAGGATAGCTGAATTTGAAAATGCAACTTGACCTACAGCCAGATATGAGACTCGGTGTGCCTCCTGTAAACAGAATCTAGTCTAAAGCACAGGTCTACCCACTGCAGAGGCAGAATACAGCTGAGTAAGCTCCAAATACATGAGCAGAACAGTGGGATTCTGAAAGGAGATAGCACTAAATAGCGAAGACTAAGAAGAGGCTGAGCCACATGTGTTCAGAGCCTCTTCTCTATACTACTGATCAGATGAGTCTCTTCTCATGGAGGTGGGTGGTGGGAATTGGTTAATGAATGAGACAGAAAAAAAAAAGAGCCCACAATTACATCTTCCATGCTTCCCTATCTTCCATGGGGTGAGATGTAAGCTTTGTCCCTGAAGAACCTGCAAGCATTGGTACCATCTCAGTTGCATCAGATGAATAACACTCGGATGCATAGAAAAAAGATGGGCAACAAAACTGTGCAAGTGTTGATTCATTTCTATAAGCCACATCCAAAGCTACAAGGTAACATGCACCTGTGTGGGGATCTGAAAAGGGACATGGAGCAAGAGTACTTCTGGTTTCTCTAAGAGTCTAAAAGGCATGAAAGTTTGGCAAATAGCATATTAACATGAGACATCTCTCAGGACCTCTCTGGTGCTGTCATCCTAGGCTGAATAGTGCATTGGGTTATCCCCTCCCCATAAAAATCCTTCAAAATCTTCCTTGTTCTTAGGTTTAAGTTTCGCCCTCTTAGAATATCCTACAAAGCCTCATCCTGTGGTCTAGGACCTGTCTATGATTACTATCTCATCTCATTCACCTTTCTCCCTCACTCACCTTCACTCAGTTTCTCTGAAACCCAGCACTGTCGCATGGGTACTCACCTCCACCTGGAATGCTCTGGTTGTCCCTCTTCTGCTGGCTAACTGCAACCCATCCTTCAAGTCTCCATTTCCTCCAGGAAGCATCTCCACAAACTTGGTCATGAATGCCTCCCCATGGAGTTCCCCTGTACCACCCCCTGTATCACACTAATGGTCAGTTCACTTGTCAACATCTCTTGCTAGAACTTACACTTCATAAATTCAAGGTCTGTGTCCATCATTCTGCCATTTAGTCCCAACATAAAGCACAGTGTTTGTTAGGTCAAGGGTGCCAAATATACATTTACAGATTACATAGTGAATGAGACTGTCCCCTAACCCCCACCCCAGCTTCCTTTCCCCTCTGCTTAGGGACTCAGATTCAAAGTAATTAGAAATATAAATTCCAAGATCCAGCTTCTTAATTAAGTGTTTTTATTGTGTTGCTGCTACTGGATAAAGTCCCCACGGACCAGAGAACTTGGAAATCAGCAGTTTCTCTTTCTTTTCTGCCAAATTAAGAGAATTACAGCTCTCTTCTCCCAAAAGCACACCTTCCCAAGTGGTTTATTAGCTCATATAGAACCCAGGAGCCAACAAGATTGTCTTTGTTCAATTGCACAGCCATCACTCTATTTCAGCCCTCGTTAGCCTTGCTCTCAACAGGCTGATTAGCTCTACCCCCTCCTAAGTGACTTTGAGAAGTGAGTGCGGTTTTCTGTTGAAGCCCATACCCCTACAATATTCAAAATCCAAACGTTGCCACTCCCCACCCTCTGAGCTGACCCTTGGACCAACCTCTTTCTACTCCTGCTCCTATAACTCCCAGGGTAGTTCTCTGGGGAAAGTGTTTGCCCGGGCATTACCTGCTACCTCGGAAAAGGGTCTTGCCTCTATAGCAGCATTCTCAAACTGTATTCAGGGATTTGGTCTTAGGGGATCTGAAAACCACCTGAATGCTTTTGTAAAATTTTGTGCAAGTATACATTTGTCTGGGGAAGGGTCTATAACTTTGACTAGATCCTCAGAGCAGTCCAGATTCTCACTGGCCTTATTAACTGGATGGTCCTTTTACAGTGTCTTCCAACTGATCCCAACCAATGGCTTTCTTTTTCCTAAACCATCTCGTGGATGTGGAGAACCTTTCTTCGTATACTCTATTCTTTGTCTCAGCTCACTTTGCTTCTGCCTTAGAATACTCCTCCACAAGAAAGAAACCCATGAGGGGAGAAGGTGAGGCACTGAGTGATCCCATGGCACCATTTTATGGAAAAGCTCAGGAGTAGAAGTATAGGGACCTGCGTTCTACTGTGGAGCCTACCTCTAAATACATGTGTGACCATGTGCAAGTTACTTTTCCTCTATATTCTTCAGTTTTCTGCTGAAAAAAAGAAAAAAAACAGTGTGGACTAGATAAATCCCTGAAGTCTCTCTGAGCTGCAAAACATCTGTAATTACATGAAATCAGACCTTCTGGGTGGAAAAGAATGCTATGAGTAATTAGATGCACAGGTGCAAGTTGTATTAACATATTCTCTAGTGCTCCTTCTTCGAGAAGTGCATGAGCATGTGTCTACCGAACAGGGTAAACTCAGACTATTTCTTATTTGTTCTTCTTTCTCTGTGTTTTCTTTTTGCCACGTCATGTTCATCTGTGTTTTAGATGTCAGCTATGGCAGTAAGGTGGCAGACGTATAACAGAACAAAAGCATCAAATTTCAGCTTTTAGGTTTCAAAATAGGTTTTGAAATCCCCAGCAGAGAGTACAGACTGAACACATCTCTAAAGAAGCTGGAATAATGCAGGAGTTTTATTTCTTGTCCTAGAGTTAATAGAGATTCCTCAGAGGGAGTGGGAGAAAAGAGGGGAAAGGATGGTGCTTAGACTTAAGTCTATTGCTAGGGAAAGGAGTCTTCACCCTTCCACTCTCCCCAAGGCAACCCTGGTTTGAAAACCTGCATGGAGAAAGGACCTGTGTTCGTTTCCTGGGTAGGTTCTGGGAGAGTGAACGAGGTACTCTATTTTCCCAGCACCCCACCAGTGCAGTCTGGTTGCAGTTGGAGGCTGGGGGAATCTAGGCAAAGAGCCTCAGAGACAATCCTCCAGGCTCTTACTGCCCAGGAAGAGGACAGGGAACACCTTCTCTAGAATTTTGTGTTGGATTAACTAACATTTTCTGTAATCTGTGCTGACAGAGAGGTGGGATTCTACCTCCTAAGTGTCTGTTCTTGAGTAGCTAATAACCTCTTATTCTGATATCAATATAACATATATTGAGAAAAATGGAATTGTCAAAATCTCCTCTGAGCCTTTCATATTTGGCAATTAGACATTTGTCTTCTGATACAAGAAGTTCTATTCTATTAACACCACAAGTCACAATGGTTATTTTCAGATACAATGACTTTTCCAAACAAAAATAACTAATGGATAAATCCTTTAAAAATATAAATCACCTCAATGCTTTCCCCCAAATATGTTTATTTTTTCAGTGTTACAAGATTAATTGTTCATGCACCACACCCAGTGCTCCATGCAATCAATGCTTTTTTAAAAACATATGTCAAGATGTTAACAACCTGCAAACACCATAGCAATACCTGAGCAGTTAACCACATAGTAATTTTGCCTTGGAAACTCATCTGAGCTCAGTAGAGAAGTGCCAGGCTGTGATGCCACCAACCATATCGCTGAGATATGTCGATTGACAGGGCAAGTCGTGAGTTTAGATTTACCCACATACTGAGATGATACACAAATTTGTGCTATTCTGACCATGGCCCTGGACCAATGTGGCTCCCACAATGCCTTTCCTCTAGGGCATCCAAGAAAACAAGCGAGTGTGGTGAAACTATACTGATGTTCATTATTCTAACACCAGGAAAAGAAATACCAAGTTTTAAAATGACAAGTGTGGGACCTGACAGATCTGGGTCTGCAAAGTGAGAGGTTGCTTTCTTGAACCATCTCAAATATTTTCTTCCAAAGAGAAGAAACAAACAGTGGAAACCATCTCATTGTCACAACAATGCACCATTCATACCTCAGCAGCATCCTTGCCTTGGGAATAAAGAACACATTTTTTTTTTTAATTTGACTCTTATTAAGTTAGAAACTAAATATCATGCAGTAACTTTGGCCACATGAGATTTTGAAAGGCAACTTAGTCTTTCTTAAATATTCACCTCCATATACCTCTCCAAAAAAAGGTGACCAGGATAGCCCATTATATCAAGATAGTTCACATCAATGAGAAATATTAATGGGAATTAAATAATGTTTGCGGAAGGACCTTCAAAACTATGAGGTGATTATTATCATGTCCCAGAATATGGCACCTTGCCTGCCCAACTGGTCACTTTGGGTCTGAGGCAATTATTGAGATGCAAGGGAGGACTCCCAACAAAGAGTCAGAACCAAGCAGGAGAGTCCTCCTCTAGGGAGAAGGTGGGGACCAGGGGAGGCAAAGGAGTGGTATCTGTGCTGACCAAAATCTCCACCAGAGCTCAGAAACACAGCTGGAATGGAGCTGGGACTTCAGGCAAGGGATGTACCAGACTCAAACAATGAGTATATTTCCTGTCTGAGATGTCCTTCTTGTCCTGGGTCACATCTGCCGAACGCCCTTTCTCCCTGAACTCTGGAACTGGGATTAGGATATATATATTTTTAAATGTACTTGTTACTTACATGCTGAAGTAGTGCTTTAGAGAGAATGTGATCTTCATGCTGATGATCACTTATTCCATAAAATGTTTCTTAATGAAAATAGTCTAAGTTTGCTGTTTTAAAATAACTGGAAGAGGGATGCCTGGGTGGCTCAGTTGGTTAAGTGACTGCCTTCAGCTCAGGTCATGATCCCAGGGATCTGGGATCAAGTCCCACATTGGGCTCCTTGCTCAGTGGGGAGGCTGCTTCTCCCTCTGCCTCCCACTCTGCCTGCTTGTGCTCTCTCGCTCTCTCTCTGACAAATAAATAAATAAAATCTTTTAAAAAAATAAAATAAAATAACTGGAAGAAAGTGTTTGAGGTGGTCCAAGATGCCAACCACACATTCAATGGACCCCAATCTGTCAGGTCCTATACATATTTTTAAACTTCTCTTCAGGTGTAATGTGCTGCACAGAATGCCTGTAGTGTTCTACCCTGACATTATTTTCTAGGGTTTTACGTTCTGGAGAGATTTGCTCATGTTCTATCATGATGGCATGGATGGAAGCATTTATCAATGGTTCCTGTTCTCAGGTCTGCAAAAAATACTTCCTCGTGTCTAACAGTTTATCTAAAAGGTTTTCCTGAAAACTAATTTAAAAGTCACTCTTTTTACAAAATATATCTGGAATGGGACTACTTCCCACTACCTCCAGCAGTGCTGCTGAATCAAGCCATCCCTCATCTCCTGTCCTCCCTGGTTTCCCTCTGTGCCTTTCTTCCTTGACAGAGCTGCTGGAACAATCTCTTTAAGACATTAGTGGGATCATTTCCTCTTCCACTGGCCCAAACACCCATTCCCAGTTGGTCTGCCTCATTCAGAATAAAGGTCAGAGTCTGTACCATGGCCCATACACAGGTTCTGCACTTAGGATGTAATGCTCTGCACTTGATGCCTTGAAATCTTAATAATTTTATCTTTGAAGTTTTGTTAAGTGAAATCTAGTGGGACAACTGAACATGTGCTCAGGGCTGGGAGCCTCAGCTCATGTACAGTCCTACCTCCCATCACTTCCCTGCCTCCCCAGAACTGATTTTGGCTACCCACTCCCTACTTCCTGGTGTTCCAGTCCACACCAGCCTTCTGCTCTTGTCCCTGACACCTGATAGCTGATGCCTTGCATATGTTGGCCAGGTCGGGTGACAGGGTTGGCAGTGAGAGTCCACATTCTGCCGAGGTCCTCGAACACCCAGCAGGGGACCTGGACTAGGTTAGTATCCATAGCATTTGATAGGCAATTGGTGGTGGTGGGCAGTGGGGCAAGCCTCTCACTCATACCTAATCCAGGTACAGAGCGTGTCCCAAAACATCATTTGTAATCTTTTGGGAACCACCCATCCACCATGAAGAGATGGAGGGTCCATGGGAGGGAGAGACTGACTTACCAGGATAAGGCACATTGGCCAGTAGCCCATGAGCAGGACCTCCAGGGACCTGTGAGGGTCTGCACTCACCCCTGAGTATCCCCATACCCAAGAGAGGGGGATATAAATAGCAAATAAAATCACCATGAGGGCTTGAGAGACAGACCATGAAAAAAAGGAAAAAGGTTTATGTCTTTGTATTTATAAAGTTACTTTTTGTTTTTACTGCTTTCCAAGCAAAGAGCCTAGCATTTTCATTTTTCACTGGACCCCCCTAAAAATATAGCCAGTTCTGCCTGTGTGTGATTGGCCCCCACCTGCCTCTCCATCTTCATTTCCTCCCCACCTCTCTCTTGTACCTCACTCAGCCAGCCTGGAGCTCTGGCAGGTCAGAGAATAACCTGGCCTCAGTTCTGCCACTTGACCTGCACCTTGCTCTTTCCTCTGCTGGGAACACTGTTTCCCCACATGTCTCCAGGGTCACTTCCTCATTCTGATATTTTCCTCAGCTGATCCTGACCCCAAATGATCAACGCCTTCCCTGCTCACCCTATGAAAGTGCCGCCCCATGCTGATCACTCACTATTCCCTTTTAGCGTTACTTTCCTTTCAACCCTTAAAGCTAGCAGACATACATGGGTTTGTTGTTCTTGTTGGTGTTACTTCTCTTTCTCCCTAGAATATGTATTCTATGAGAGTAGGGCCTTTCTTACCTTCATCTCTTTATCCCCAGTGCCTAGAATAGCGCCAAATACACAATCAGTGCTGAATAAATTTGTGTTGAATGAATGAATGAACTAACCTGTATCTGTCATTTTGCATTCCTCTTGTTCATAGTTTCCCCTTAGAGGAGGAAGAAAACCATCCAAAGAAAGATCTTCCCCAAAACTGATGCCTATTATCCATTCAGGTATTAGTCAGATGTATTTACTGGACATTGACCACAAGCAATGATTTGTTGATGCCTGTTTTGTGTGAGGCTCTATGTTAGACCCTATGGAGAATACTCCTTATTAAGACCATTCTCATTTTTCATTTATCAAAACTGTCTGGAGTATTGAATTAATTTTCTACCACTTTCCTTTCATCACTTGCTTATGAATTAACTTGATCCTAGCTTCTGTGTACAATAGCATTTAAGAATAAGGCAGACTGATATTATTCAATTTGGGGGGATGTAGGCTTTTGTTTTTCAATGATGACTTCTTTTTTTATTTTTTTATTTTTTTTTATTTTTTTAAAGATTTTATTTATTTGACAGCGAGAAACACAGCGAGAGAGGGAACACAAGCAGAGGGAATGGTAGCGGGAGAAGCAGGCTCCCTGCCGCGCAGAGAGCTCGATGCGGGGCTCGATCCCAGGACCCTGGGATCTGACCTGGGCCGAAGGCAGACGCTTAACGACTGAGCCACCCAGGCGCCCCTGACTTCTTTTTTTAATGTATCATCCACAAACTCTGTCCTCTGGTGCCATCCCAAAGTGATCACAAAAATGCTACACATATTCTTCAGGGAGGGAATGCTCTGATTCGGTCTATTTTATGTAGTAATGTCATTAAACTTGGCTCCTTGGCTCCTTTTTAATGCTATTAAAAGTGGCTTCGCCATTGCCTTGTTTTCCCTTGGCACTCTTGCAGCAGGCCCTCTTTACCAATGTGGATGTCTACCCCCTGGGAAGGAGCCCAAGCTCAGGCCCCAGCCCCCTCTGAACACCTCCTTGGTATCCAGTGCTTTCCTGCCCCTCTTTTCATGATGGCATTCGCTGGTGCTGACACAGGTTTGTGCTTGTCATGAAATTATCTAGTGACACAAGCAGCCTTTTCCAGAACCTCAGGGATTCCTTTAAATGGACATGACCCTTCCCTCACCCCACTGGCGCCACAGAAGCCAAACCCCCAAGTTTGGAAGCACAGATTCCACTTGGTGCTTCCCATTGTTTACAGCTTCCCAGCCAAATTCTCAAGCCCTGTGAACTTGTTCTCATCGAAGGCAGTTGAATCTAATTTAGCAGGAAATGTTTCATGACGTAGAGGAGATCTCCAAATATGTGTTGCTCTCTGCCAGGGCTGGGCTAATTCTTTTGAAGTCTGGCCACTTAATGATTCTTGCTATTATTTAAAAGACAAAATAAAGTAAAGAAAGATAACTCACCAGGCCTGTGGGGAAGCCAGAAGGAAGTAGAGCATTCTCATTTCCCTCTGCTCCTGGCTTATATAGGTTTATTCCAATAAATGGACTTGTGTTTGGGGATGATTAATAAGAATTCATTTTAAAAATCTCATAAATAAGCCAATTTAAAAAAAAAGAATAAATCCAGGGCAAGAAAAAGACAAATCTATATGAAGGAAATCACCCCAATGGCCACACTTTATCTTACTCTACTGCTTTCTTAACACACCAAATGATTATTATTTAATTATCACATAAGACAAGAGAGTCTTGTCTTGCTCCCGGTCTGTTCTCTGAGCAATCTCATTGTGACCTCTGGGGGAGGCCCACTCTTAAACAGAGTCTTTAAGTTCAGGATTACCATTACAGATTATTCCATTAGTGCATCGTTGGTTGGTAATCACAGGCTGACCGTTGGGGAGAATTCCCTCGATGGCTGTCCTGTAAATTCACACCACTGGTCATAAGGGCAATGAGACCACAGAATGTGAATTGCTAAGATCTAACACTATAGTAGAAATACCAGTTCACCAGGCATGTTCCAGTCCCAGAAATATCTCCTTTAAGAGAGTTGAGGTATTAAAAACAGGAGACTAGTCATTAACCTCTAACATCCAACCCTTCAAAAATTTGCAATGCCTTTTCATTGTCCCACATGAGGTAGGTGGCATTTGCACAATTCCATGCTGAAAAAAAATCTCCATAGAAGAAAGGAACGATGTGACCTAATAATGAGCAGAATTCGATTTTGCTTGGTTTCTTAATTTTTTAGGATCCTAATTTATTGAGCAGATAGCTACAGGTTAACGGTCATACATTTTTGCTCTGATTCCCAGACCCCAGGTTTGATTTAGTCTATTAAGAATAAAGTTACCACCAGTGTACACTTCAAACTTCTTGAAACCTGGGGCAGTAATTTGCCTTGGAAATCCATAATTGTGTAGGTCTTACATATGCTGATATGCTGATGATGACTTTTTCTTGACTTTTTTTACTTTTAGCAACATTCTCACCCCTCCTCAATTATAGTAATCTATGGTTCATCCAGTTAATTACCTTTCACATCAAAATCTGGCATTTAACAGATAGGAGTTTTCCTTACCAGTTTTACTGTACATGTGTATGCGTACTCTATCTGGGGAATGTTGAATTGGGGCTGGGGCAGGGGATGGAGAGATCAGGGATGGGCAGGGCTGTCAGCAGCATGCCTAGTGTGTGAGTGAACCTAGATGTACCTGCTACGGAATTCTCTCTGATGACTAATCATAGACATGTTCACTCTTCAAACTCTGTTTTTCCCCAATGTGTTTTAAGTCAGAGTTTCCATTTTAACGTGAGCAATTTAGTTTTGAGTTCTTAATATATTTTGTTTTATCTCATTTTATTGGAAAAGGTGAACCACACAGAATCTAGTTCATGGACCAACACAACTGTCTTTATGAATGTGTGCACTCAGTTTCAAAGCTAAAATCTGGAAGTGGAAAACTTACCCCCTACTTGAACCATTTGAAGTATTAAAAAAAAAATCCAGCAATATACATCAAAATAAGGTAATTTCAATAAAGTATTAATGACACTAAATCTCTTATGTAAACAGAAACCTTGTAAGAGATTCAAAATAGATTCATGTAGAAGGAGTACATGTCCTAAATCTATTCACCACACAAAGCAATGAATTCTACAATTGCCCCTTTTCCAAACACACAGTTTATTTATCTCCATCTTTTTTTCCTCATTGGTTACAATATTTTCAGGCTGGTTACAATATTTTCAAGCTTGGATCCGTTCTGCCTCAATAATTTCAACACTTTTCGTATTTCTACTTTTGCCACCATGAAATAATTTATTGATCAGAGAGTCTCTAGTATCTCTATCCAACATGGAGAAGCAATAGAGATCCAAATATCCAAACCACTGAAACCATACACTGTAGCTCAAGAAACTGGCAGCATCTTATTTTCAAGAGCAAGTAGTATTTTGTTCCTTGAATATTTATTGTGGTTCCATCACTTTAGAGTGACCCATCCACCTTCTACAGAAGTCTTCCAACATAAAACTGACACATCTATTGCCGGATGGGATGGCTTATGCTTTTTTTCCTCCTACAGAGAGGAACTGGAGATTAGATGCTGTTGGAAGAACATAGTTCTTGTCTATCGTGTACATTTATCCAGCAGTGTTTGTCCTGGTGCATTGCTTCAACCCACAGTGCTTCCTGTCAGCCTGAAAGAACAGTTTAGAAAGTTACTTAGGACTTCAGAGACAGATGCTCAACTTAGCGTCTCATTCTCAACCTGACGTGTGGTCAGTTTTGAAATTTAACCTACTTTTTTTTAAGATTAGGGACTAAGATGAAAGGGTAAATAGGGGTGGATAAAAATATTTAAAGAATGGGGATGATTTTGACTTTGCTTGGTGAGGGGAACTGTCTTCAAGGCTACCAAGAGAGTTATGACAAGGTTGATAACCACAGGTTGTACATCTCTGAGCACCAAGCGAAAGTAACAGATTAACTTGTACTGGAAACAGGATAGAAATAAACAAGAACTTTCTTACATTAAATTGTTAGGCTTTTAATTGTGTTAAAGATAAATTTCCTCTTTACTAGAAAGAAGAGATATCTGTATTCTTTTCTCTCCGGTAATATTCCGACTAAAGAAAATGAACTGAAGGGGGCGCCTGGGTGGCTCAGTCGTTAAGCGTCTGCCTTCGGCTCAGGTCATGATCCCAGAGTCCTGGGATCGAGCCCCGCATCGGGCTCCCTGCTCCACGGGAAGCCTGCTTCTCCCGCTACCATTCCTTCTGCTTGTGTTCCCTCTCTCTCTGTGTTTCTCTCTGTCAAATAAATAAAATCTTTAAAAAAAAAAAAAAAAGAAAATGAACTGAAGGACTTGAACTTTTTTTTTTTTTTTTTTGCCAGCTCTAAGAAATATTCAACCTTTGCTACTGCAAAGAGTTTAATAAGCAGGTAAAAAAATAATAATAACATGGATCTTGAGCTGAAGTGGATAGACTTATGTGCCTTTCCCTACCTCCCTGAGTAATCTGAATAGGAGTATCTCTGGATAGGACAAGGGAGTTTCACGGGGCCGATATGCCCCAGGCTGAGCCTCAGAGCTGTCCTAGAGAAACATCAGTTTCCATTCTCTTTCACTATTGTCCAGAACCGGCAGTAAAATAACTTCAGGCTGCTTCTTGAAACCCAAAGTTACAAGATGCTTTCCTCACGGCTTGGGCCCCTCAGATTCCATCACACCACAGTTGGGTGGCAAAAGGTCAATATACAGCTGTTTTTAGGATTAAACGATACTGAGCCCTTGGAAATTGCAGACTATTTACTGTTGTACCACGGTAATTATGGGAAGAGTTTTGGAAGATCTTCTGAGAAATCCAGTGTTTTAAGAATGGAGAGTGAAAGCCACAGTTTGAATAGAGGAAACCCAAGAGGGCTACAGGAAGTAAAGAAATGATGGGAGTCCCTCCTGCCTTGTGGCAGGCCTGCAAATAGCCAAGCTTTCCGCTACTCACAATCAAGACCTCATGTTTTGGATAATCATTCAGCAACTTCATTCAGTCGAACAGACTCTGAAATGTTCTGGGTTCTGCCGCACTAGGTTCTGGGGATATGATAATTAACTATGTCCAGTATCTCTCCTCACGTGACTTAAACTCTAAATGAGGCCACGAATGTGTAAACCAAGTATTTAGATGATCTTTCTTTCTCTTCTGTCTCCACCTGAGTAAGTCCATCATGGCCCTCCAGGGGCGGCTTATATGTCACCTCCTCAGTGAAAAGCTCCCTTGACCTCACTTATCAGGCTTAGGATCTCTTTGTTTCTATGTCATGGTACTTTTCACGTTTGTCACTCAAGAATTTATTTGTGTAAATATTTCTAACATATATCTCCTCCATAAAGGACACCCTCTGGCTTTGTGAATGCAGTCTTCCCAGCACCTAGGTTGATGGCTGACACATAGTCATTGTTCAAAAGTAAACTTGATGAATGAATGAATGAATGAATGAATGAATGAATGAATGAAATGCATTAAAAGCAATGCTGGAAACATGCACAGGACACTATATGAGTGTGAAGAAGGGGACCTTATCCCTGCCAGGAAGCTCTAGAAAGGTGTCCTGGGGAAGAAAACTGATCTGAATCTTGAAGGATGAGCAGACCAGGCAGGACACAAATTGTGAGGGAGGGTATAGCTCAAGAACAAAATCAAAAATTTGACTTTTGCAATGAGCAAAAGTCTTTTGAGGAGTTTTAAGTCAAGAAGTAGCTTTGAAACATACCATTCTATGGACAAAACAAGAAAATAAAAATTGCCGGGGGTGCCTGGGTGCCTCAGTCAGTTAAGGATCTGCCTTCAGCTTAGCTCATGATTCCAGGGTTCTGGGTTTGAGCCCCATATTGGGCCCCCCGCTGAGTGAGGAGTCTGCTTCTACCTCTCTTTCTGCCCCTTCTCTACTGCCCCCTGCTTGTGCTCTCTCTCTCTCTCAAATAAATAAAATCTTTTAAAAAATTAAATAAGTAATAAAATAAAAAAATAAAGATTCCTGGATCATTATAGGCATTGAAGACATAAGGCTTAAGGCCCCGTCCCCATGAGTTTTCCCTAGCACAGGCCTGTGACAATTGACGTGGAGGGCCACAGGGCATACATTCCTGTTAATAACCTCAGTGGTAAATATTGACTAAGCAGATCTCAGGTGCCCAGCTCTTTTGGGGTTACATAGGAAGTAAACAAATGTAGCTAGGGAGGCAAAACATCCATACAGCAACTAGGAAACAAAACTATGCATAAGTAAATAGTGGAATATAAATTGAAAAACAGATTAGGACACAGTGGGACCAGAGATGTGTGCGGTAAGTTGGGAAAGACTGTGTAAGAGGCGAGTCTCCATCTGGCTCTTTAAGAAAGTGATGGGAAGGAAGTGGCAGAGCTGGACTAGGTGCTTACAAGTGAGCTGCCTGGGGAGGCCACCATGGTGGTGGGATGCCACCCAATGAAAGAAGGCTTTCTGGATGCTTTGGACAGGCTGTTTGAGGACACAGTAGGTGCAGTGGTAGCCCTCATCAATTTACTATTGTAAAAACTGTTTTTTAAAACTTTTAGGACTGCTAAAAGGCTGCTTCCCTTCCCCAAATTTCAGCCTTGAAGTCTGTAGGTGGAGCTGAGCAATGGTAGCACTGACTACAGGGGAGCACAGGGGAGCTGTGGGGGCCCAGAGCGGGGCATCGCAGTCTGAGCAGGGGGAGGCGGACTCCCTTCCTGGGAAGATACCTGATCCAAGGAATTGGGACTTGCAGAGCAGGGAGGCCAGGGGAGCTCTCACATAGAGGCACCTCATGCTGGTGTCCGAGCCTGGTTGTGATGGTTGCTTTGTGGTTACGGAAGAGATTGTCCTTGTTTATGGAAAATGCACACTAAGGCTCTCAGACAAGGTGTGTGAGATGGTGAGCAAACATGTTAGGACAATGTGTTAAAAACTTACACTCAAATGGCTTATGGGAGAAAGAAAGATTTTTGTACTAAGCTTACAACCTTTCTGTAAGTTTAATACATTTTAAAATACTACTAATAAAGCTTTAAAGACTGCTAACTTACAGATACTTATCTGTCTTTGATTTGAACCACATTACGTGTGACATATGTGAGACATATCTCACACACTTAAAGACTTTAGAAAATGTTTTCTGATAATATTTTAAATTCTTTCTGTGCAAAACTGAAAAGAAAAGGAAGGAAAAGGGAAAGTAAGGAAAAAAGAAAGAAAAGAAAAGAGAAAACCCTTGGACTCCAAACCATGGTTACTTAGGTCATCTCAGAAACGCCTCAGTTCCTGGGCTTTGTCTGGTCAAATAAAATCAGTCTTTATTTTCCTATCCCTCTGATTCATTCATTCGATTACTTAACAATGACTGGCCTCCCGCATGCGCAGGACTGTGCTAGGTGTCAAGGATGCAGTGGCGGGGAATAGACGAAGTTTACACCTCTATGGCAGTTTCGTGTTGTTGCTGCAGTCTGGCTCTTGATTAAACAATGACAGTAGCGTCCGGAAGCGTCCCCAAAGGTGCCGAGCAGAGCCCTGTGCTTGCTGTTTCCACACTAGCCAACTCTGCCCCCCTCCACCTGCCATACTCCCATGCTCTCATTCATTCAGCCCTTCTCTGACCACTCGGACACTATCAACTCAACTCCTTTACTCTGTTTTATTGGAATTGTTCCTTCATCTTACTCATTAATAGAGATTTCCCTTTTTTAATGACATATTTCCAGCACATTAGCTGACATGTGAGAGTTCAGCAGATTTCGGTGACTGAATGAATTAGTGTTATGAAAGCGGGAAGATGGACTTATACAGGAATGCAGAGTAGGACAGCTTCATGTGCCTGGGGGAGGCAATAAAGGACAGGCTTCCCTGAGGAAATGACATTTACATAGAAACCTAAAAAAACAGTAGGAAATGCTGAGTAAAGAGTAAATGTAGGCCCACTATGTGCAAGGGGATCAAAAGCTACCCTTATGCCATCAAAGGTCATTGCTTTCCTCAACATAACTTTTATTTATTTACTTATTTTAAGATTTTATTTATTTATTTGAGAGAGGGAGACAGAGTGTGAGTGAGCGCATGAGTTGGGCAAGGAGCAGAGGGAGAAGCAGATTCCCCGCTGAGCAGGGAGCCAAATGCCGGGCTTGATTCCGACTCTGGGATCATGACAAGAGCCAAAGGTTCACACACTTACTCTATGACAGTATACTCATCTCTCCCTTCTCTATTCTCTCTCTATGAAGTGTCACTACTAATCTGATGTGAGAGGCAATGTTTCCTTCTTTTTTAATCTGGGCACAGCCGCCCCCCCCCCCCCCCCCAAGGGCTGACTAGGAATTGTGCCCTACAGAATAGAGGTAGGAGCTTGACATGAGGTTTGAAATCCAGTTATGTCACTTACTAGCTGTGTAACCTTAGGGCAAGTCTCTTAACCCTCTGAGACTTTCCTCACTTAAGAAAATCTGTCTAATAAGAATTCTTAATTCACAGAGTTGGAGCAAAGATATATTCATGTGAAAGCACTTTATAATCCCATCATTCTGACCACATAACCCAGACACGTGACCTGAGATAAAAGATGAGAGCCGCACACCATAAAGGTTGTCTTTGTGTACAAAACAACTGCACTCTATCCACAGAAGATCCTAGAGACATGATTCAAGTTTCCATTTAAAGACTTTCTGTTTATCTTTATCTCAGCACTGTTAGAAACCTGCGGTGTTTCAGAAGGAGCAAGGTTCCTGTTTAACGTTTCAGTGTTCTAGACCTGTGCTTAGTCCTCGCTCACTTAGTTAGCCCTTTCTTGAGAAGATACCATTTAATGCTTTAATCCGGGCACAACCATTTACTGTCTGAGTGGCACAACCTCTGTGTGCCTGTTTCCTTCTCTGGAAAACGATCCTAATATATACCTACCTCTTAGAGCTTTTGTGAAGATTAAATGAGTTAATGTTTATCAAGTGTTTAGAGAAGCATCTGGCAAATGGGAAGTGCTTCAAACCTTTTAGCCATTATCCTCCCGTAATCATTATTTCTATACCAAGAATCTCTAAACTAAGAATTGGCTCGTGTCCTACAAGTAATTCACCCTTGCATCCACTGCCCCACGGACAGTGCCAGAGAAGAAAGGATAGCCCCATTTGAACTTGGAAGGTGTGTATTCTAAAGAATTGGAATCTCCTGCCCAGAATAGGTGGATGGGAAGCTGAATACAAAGAACCTGCTACTGTTTCATCTGGGCTTTCCCACCTTTGAACAGGGGGGCTGGCATGTCTCAGTCATCCAGAGGGAAAGAAAAAACACTCAAAGGTAAATCAACCTACTATTTAAGAAGTTAAATTTGTATCAACTTTTCTTAGTTATCTCACATACCCATCTCTCTAAAAGTACTTGAAATTTAATTTGGTCAAATGGCTGGCCAAAGGGAGAAATGTGACCATTGCAGTTTGCTGCTCACCCAGTAATAACTATAACAAATGTCATAGCAATAATAGAGATAGATAGCACTTATTACATATCTACTGTGGGTCATGTTTTACCAGAAGTGCTTTACTGACAATAACTGATTACAAATATTACAAAAATAGGAGGTATTATTCCACTTTACATAAGAGAAAATTGTCTCCATGGCCCCCAATAACAGGATATGATGGATATTTCAGTAGAAGAGATAAGGCAAGAAAAATATGAACTCAAGAGACAGTAGGAAATCTGTCAGGAAAAATACCCCCAGTCACTTTATCACTCAGCAGCTGGAACACTTAAATTTTCTGTATGAGCTTCTAACAATGAGGCAATCATTCAGTCCTCAGGAATGTCCAACTAAAAAGCAAGTCATGTGAAATAGGTTAAGTTAAGGCTGGGTCACCTTTAATTGCTTCAGAATTTAGACTGATCTTTAAAGATTGCTTCTGGCATGTCTATATCCTTTGGGTTGTTTAGATGGGATGCTGGTGATCAGTCATGCTTATATAGGCTTTTCAACATACAAAGCACTTTTAATGCATTATTCTAATCCTTTCAGTGATGGAGAGTAATAGGACTTTTTATTTCCCTTTTACATATAAAATTAAAGCTGAAGGATATCCCCAAATCCCAGAGCTAAGCAGCAGAATTGGTTGCCCAAACCTTGTATTCTCTGCTCAACTTCATTGCCTTTCTGCTATATCGATCGTGCTTTTGTTTTTAATAAGATGAGGAACCCAGATCTTTACATAGAGTAAAATTCAGGTGCACAGCCATACACTAGACACTCTAACAGGCCAGGGAATTTTGAAGAGCACAGCTGGGGGTAAATGTATGACACAGAGACTTCAGATGAACCGGTGTTCACAGAGGGGTCAGACACCCCCAAACTCTCCTGCAAATGGTCAACAGCATTGTTAGGGTGTATAGATGAGCTTTATGTGCCAGGAAACACAGGCTTTGGAAAAACTCAAAGAAAATGCTATTGATACTGTTTTTTGTTCATGTTGCTTTCATTCAGGGTGGCTGGTAGCCAAAGGAACAGGTGGTCATCTCCCCTTCTGGTTCTCAACATATAAACTGAAAAAAGGATTTACATTGCATTTTATAAAATAACACTGAGTGATTTAGGGCTCCAAAAACTTCCTGGGAACCAGTAGAGAAAAGGAATGAAGGTTCCTGAACTGGGAGTCAAGCCTCAATTCACTCATCCCTGATAGGTAAGCAATAAAAAAGAGTTCACATTGAAGCCATCCAGTTTCCCTCTGGAATGCCCCTCTGAGGTTTTGGCTGAATGTGGGGAAATCCATGTCATCACCTTCCCATCGTAGAATAGTCACAGTTAATAGTGGCTTCCAAAGGCACTCAGAGCCAGGTTTAGGTCATAAGGCACCAAACAATGGACCTCCTGCTCCCAAGGACAGAGGAAGGCTCATTTCATTTCAGTTAGCAGGCCTCCTACTTTCATCTGAGACGTTTTGTTGTTGTTGTTCAAAGCACTGCCCAAAGTGAAGTGTTGTGATGTGAAATCTCTCTCTCTGGTGTTCTGTGGCCTGTGAGAACAAAGGGCTGTGACCCTGCCTCCTTTTTTGTTCAATAAACAGACGTTCAGCTCTGAGATCCACCAGCTTCCAGCTTGAGGGCAAATCCCTAGAAAGGCCCTGGCTCCTTCCGGCACGTGGTGCTATGATGGGATGTAAGAAAAGAGTTCATGGAGTTGCAGCTTAGGTGTCTGAGCGCTTCTCAGCTGGGATCTGTGGCCTCTTTACATGAGAAACAATTAGGGGAGGCAGAGAGAAATGAGAAGAGCAAATGTTTTCCCTGGGAAAAACCAACATCATCTCAGATGAGGTTTAAAAAAAGCATCTTGAAAGGAAAGCACAAAAAACAGAGCATAACTTTGCTGCTGCAAAGAAACCTCCCCTGACCGCGTGTGATGTAACAATTTCCTGCTCCACATCTTCTGCCCTTTCCCTTGACACTGTGTCATACTGGCTGATGGTAATACTGATAATATACAACTTCATTGCCTGAACAAACCACTCCTGTGCAAGTAGCTCTCACTTATTCCATTGACACTCGGAATGCTGACTATCTCAAAGAGGAATGAGTCTATTCTGCTATTTACACATCCATTTTGTCCAAATGATACTCATTGAGCTGCCTTAGCCCATCATCCAACACAAATATTCCCACCCTACCTTGCTATCTAAATCCCCCTTCATCGAGTACTTTCTTATGTGAGCCCAAGTTAGAAATTATTAAAGGCTACTGTGTACTTTTTGAATCCCATCAAGCTATCACCCATGCAAAAGGGAAACAGCCCCCTTTTGCTACTAATGAAAAGCCCTTCTGTTAGGTAAACTCCTTCTCTATAATTAGCTCACGGTGCTTTCAGTCTTTGGCAGCAATAACAAATTAGCCATTTAAGAAAGACCATGGAAAGTGGGGGATGGAGGAGATAGCCATTTAGTGGGGACATTTTCTTCCACATTCCCCACAGAGGGCACATCTTGTCATTTTTTTACCTGCTGAGAATAAATGAAGAACCAAGAAACAGCCATGGCAGCCATAGTTGTTCAAAACCCTTGATGAAGGGGCGCCTGGGTGGCTCAGTGGGTTGAAGCCTCTGCCTTCAGCTCGGGTCATGATCTCAGGGTCCTGGGATCGAGCCCCACATCGGGCTCTCTGCTCAGTGGGGAGCCTGCTTCCCCCCTTTCTCTGCCTGCCTCTCTGCCTACTTGTGATCTCTCTCTGTGTCAAATAAATAAATAAAATATTTTTTAAAAACTCTTGATAAAGAGATTGACTGCAGCATCATAAAGGGTCCTGTTCTCCCATCAGCATGCTCAGAACTGTGTTCAACACACCACAAATGAAAATTCTTTTGCTTCCAAATGCCGTGCCAGATTCTTCCTCTAGGCCCTCTTATCTCTCTAGAATCCCAGGCATGGCTGTTCTGCTATAAATCAGAGCACCAACAATGCCTTGATACTGCATCCAACCTCCTAAGTCAGGTGAGCTTCAGCACTTCCTCGCTCCTCCAGGCTTTGTCAGGATCCATCAGGAACCAGCAGGCTCAGCTAGAGGAGGGAGGGTAGAGGGAAAGGAGCTAATATTTCCTGAGAACTTAGCCTGTCCTGCTGCCAGAGCTGTGGGTGTACTGCCCTGTCCCATCTTCTCCACCACTGCTGGGGTTAGCATTTTCTCCATTTTACACATAAGAAAACCAGTTAATGATAAAGGTTTAATAAATTAGCCAACATAACATGATTCAAATGTTATGCTCCTTCTACCGCAGCACACTGCCTGATTCTGGAGCACATGAACAGGACACAAGAAAAGGAGAGATGCTTAGGCACTGATACTTTATCTTAGAAGCAAGAATAAGTCACCATTTACTTTAAAATTTTTATCTTAAATATAACACTGTAGAAAGAATGTAGAGAAGTTATTAGAGGAAGTTCAAATTGAAGATTAAGGAGCCCAGTAAGAAGGCTACTGCAATACTCCGAAAGAGTGTTGATAAGACTCAAAATAAGACCTGTATCAATTCGAAGTCCATGGTTTCCAGCAACATAAAAACAAACAAACACACACCAGACATTCATAGCCTTTGGCTACTTTGGAAGAGCCTTCATTGGAAGGATTTGGTGAGCTGACATGACTGCCAGCAGGCTGGAGACCTAGATTTGAGAAAGCACCACAACCAAAAGCTCCAAGGGCCAGGAAACGAGAAGAAGAAAGGCTGTTGTGTAGTAGGATCAGTCTGGCTGGGACGCTTCTGCCACTACCCTGCAATGAATGGCCTCCAACCATTATCCTTTTGTCCTTTGACCCTTCTTTCAAGTTTCAGAGACGTGAGACAGAGCAGCTGCTTGGCCAAGCTTAGGCCACACACCAAGGATCTAGTTTGGGAAATGGCAAGGAGAGGAAGGATCTTGTTCTCTTGGATTCCATTGTGGACTGCAGGCACCTGGAATTACTTCCGAACAAGAAGATACATAATGAGCGAGAGGTAATTAGCCCTGGTGGAAATCTGGGTACTACTCAGATGGTGGAATGGATGCTGGGCAGCCAGAGAATGACCCATATTCACAAGAAGCATTAATAGTGAATTCGAGGAGGAGATAATGGCATTTGAAGTGCCATGACCACCGAACACTTACTAAGAGTCTACTGTGTGCAAGGCTGTGCTCTTGGTGCTATTGGAGATACAGGAAGTAAGACACTCACCTGCAATATGAGACCCAAACACAGGAAAGATAAGTGACCCTACTAAGTCGCATATCTTCTGTAGATGCAGATAATAAGGCCTATGACATTCAGAGAATTGAGAGATTATCAAATCTAAAATAATTAGGAGTCATCCTGAGGGTCATGGAACTTAAACAGTGTGTAGAATTAGGCCAGCAAATAGGAAAAGAGCGAACATTCTGGCAGGGGGACGATCTGAGCAGGGTCATGGAAGTGCAGTATAGATGATGCATTTGGGAATTGCTTTTTTGCGTAGGGGTCCAGGGGAAAGAGTTCATAGAAGGGCACATTCCTGTCAGTGATATTTAAGATGCACAAAAATGGACAACTTTTCCCTTCTTTTCTTATTTAGCTGACGTCGGTCAATCACCAAGCAGTTCCATTTTGAGACTTTGGGAATAAAGTAAGGAAGGTGCTGTATTTGCGGGACTGAGAAGAGGCTGGGCCCAGATGTGTCAGTGGTAGTGAGAGGAGAAAGAAAACAGACCTGAGAGACACTGGGGTTTCTGACTCCCCTTCCGGGACCAGGACCACTGGGGTTGGGCCAAATTCACCAAGTTCATTGTCAGGCTGCCAAATGCCGTGGACCACCTCCGCTGCCTCATTATCTTCCCCGTCCCTCTTCCTCCTCAACCTTCAGCAAAATTATCTTTTACCAACCTGCAGGGCCAAGGCCCAGGAAGAGGAGTCGGTCTGGAACAGGGAGTGGAAGCCCGGATCCTCCTGGACGCTGGCTCCCCAGTGGCAGGGGTCTTTTGCCCTGGCAGCTGTTTCTACACCAGAACTGGGCTTAATGGGACCGCCAGTCCACTTCACGGCTTGCCCACCTTCAGCATTTCCGCTTTCCTGAAGTGGTGCTGAAATGGTGTAAAGGGACAATGTGCTACTTATACTCTAGTTGATACATGTGGGAATCATCCAGGCCTCCAGGGCCCTGCCATCAGCTCAAGGTTCTTTCGTCCCAGATAACTGCAGACTCAAGTACATGGCTGTGTGCTGTGCCTCTTTCCTCTCCCAGTTCTGAAACATGATGCACCAAGCTCACTACCCTGGGTCATTAAAATCGGATTGCAGGGGCACCTGGGTGGCTCAGTCGTTAAGCGTCTGCCTTCGGCCCAGGTCAGATCCCAGTGTCCTGGGATCGAGCCCCGCATCGGGCTCCCTGCTCGGCAGGAAGCCTGCTTCTCCTGCTACCATTCCCTCTGCTTGTGTCCCCTCTCTCACTGTGTTTCTCGCTGTCAAATAAATAAAAAATCTTAAAAAAAAATAAATAAATAAAAATAAAAAAAAAATAAAATAAAATCGGATTGCAGAGGGCCACGATGTGCAGCAACCACAGGCGGCTACGGAACACCAAAAACAGACTTTTCCTTTAAGGAGATTCAGAGGAGTGGCGGGATGCATTTTTCCCATTAGATAGCGATGGCCCAGGCGGCTTCTTTCTTTCCCAATATCCTATTTTCCCTGTGGTGACATTTCATCATGTGGCTCATGGTGACATTAGTCACCTTTAAAACCTAAGTCCAAATTTATAACCAGTGCTAAAAGTAGGATATTTAAATGATCTCCATGTTTCTAGTTCTTTACATCCTTCAGTGGATTAGTCAAGAGAAGCCAGAGATGTGGTCCAGGCTCAGTGCAGAGACAGAAATCTCACTGCATTAAATTTACCACTGAGACCAGCCTGAAACACTAAATGTTCTTCAATGACTATTTGGTATATTGTCCAAGAGGTACCACACAACTGTTGGACACAGTTGGAATGGAAACAAAGCAAGACTTGCATAATTCACCATATACTTGTTATTGAATTAGATATGTATGTGGTTATAAGAATAAAAAATAAAAAGATAGAAAGTTAGACAGATGTAGGTAAAGTTTCTTAGCAGAGCATCCCACATATTTTCTGTACACTGACTGTGCTATATTTTATTACAAAAAGGGCCTTAATTGTCATACTCTTCGTAATGTGACTTTGTAGTTCTTTCCATTAAGAAGTGGGGTCTATCTTCCTACTTGAGTTTGGGCTTAGCAATCATGCCTTGGTTTGTCTCATAGAATGAGGTGCAAGTGTTGGTATTCCAGTTCTAAGCCTAGGCTTCAGGGTCCTTGCATGTTTCTGTCAGCGTTTTTGGAACTCTGCCTCTATCATGAAAATAATCCCAGGCTTTACTGTTGGATAATGAGAGACTAGGTAGAAAACTAATATGACAAGTTGAAGCATCTCAGGCCAGCAGCCCCCAGTTGACTTAGCAGCTGACCACAGATATAAAAGTGAGCCCAGCCAGGACCAGAAGGACCATCCGGCCCATATTTCCAACCTGCAGAAACATGAGCTAAATAAATGATTGTTTTAAGTAAGTGATTTACAAGTTAGTTTGTTACACAGCAGGAGGTAACTGATATACCCATATTTAGGTTTTTGGACACCCTACTTCTTCTTGGACATCACCAATTGATGCAGTTGTCCCAATCACAAGCTGGGCCATAACCACTTTGCACATGCCCAGTGGCTCTTGCAGATACATCCAGATCATTTCTGAATCCTACCGTTAACGTATCTGAGATTTCTATTTAATCTTGCCCATCTTCCCTTTCTTCCTATCCCCTCTATCACCAAGTCTGCATTTCCTTTTCTGGATACTGGAAATAGAGTCCTATCTGGTCTCTGCATATTTCACCTTATTCTTTCCGTGATCCTTCACTGTCTAAAGAATCAGGCCTAAATACCTTATTTCAGGTCAGGACAAGAAAACAATTGATATTGAGTAGCCAGTACGAGTCATAGCAACTTGAATAAAATAGAGAAGCTTAAGTCTACTAAGGGCGATAGAGGCTTTCTTTAATCTAGTCCCATTTTATGCCTGCAGATACCTCTGGCACAACTTGTCTACCCAAGACATCCGCCCTGTCCCTTCAACATGGAACTCCCATATGGGCATTTCTGCTCACGTCACTGTTCCCTAAACTCTGCTGCCTCAAATGCCCTCCCGACTTTTCCCAGCTTTTCTAATAAATCTTCATCTTCCTTCAAGGCCAGCTTAACTCCTCTGAAATCTCCTCCTATTGCCCCTGCCTGAGTCATCTCTCTCTTCTGTCTTGTGTCAGTTCCCGTAGAGCTGGCTACTGTCTTTGCATGTCTAGTTACACAGAAACCCAGAGGGGCCATGGTTGTCCCCGCTTCAGCACTCAGCACAGTGCCAGACACATGTGCCTTCAAGTGCCAATAATAGTAGGTAAACATGGATTTGATTAAGCAGCTCTCTCCCAGGACAATGTAACGTGTTGGCTCTCCTTTCTTTTAAATAAAAGTCTCATACCCTTAATTTTGGGTATTGGATTTAAGGACAAACAATAGACCTTCACTATCTCTGCCTCCCAAAGATTCCGATAAAAAAGCAGAATTCTTCCTGACACGTAACTACCCCTTCCTGAACACTCACTGAGTATCAGGGACCGCCCTGGACTCGCATTCTGATTATGTCCCTTAAATCTTACAACAGTCCTGGGTGGTACAGATTATTGCCTCCATTTTATAGTAGTGGAATCTATTATCAGGATTGAATTCTCTCTTTAAAATCCCACACACAGCAGGTGGCAGTAAGATTTGACTCTATTTCTGTCTGAGCCCAAAGTATGTGCTCTTACTCAGTAAGCGTCAATGCCCTTGACTCATCCAGTTAGTTTGCTTTTAGGACATACAAAACAGCCTTTTGTTATTGTTGCACTTTCCCATCAATAATTCTTAAATCCCAGCCTAGATTTCAGCTCCATGGAATCTTCCTAGCCTAGTACTTTCTGTGGCAAACCGAATAATGCCCTCACTCCCAAAGAGGTCCGTGTCTTCATCACCTGAACCTGCAAACATGTTGTGTTACATGGTATGAGGGAATTAAGCTTGCAGATAGAATCAAGTTTACTAATCAGCTGAACTAGGAGTGGAAAAATGATGCCCAGTCATCCAAGTGGGCCCTTTATAATCAAGAGAGGGAGGCAGGTGAGTCCGAGAAGGACCTGTGACCACAGAAGCAGAGATCAGAATGACACAGCCACTAGAAGGGGGCCCCAAGCCATAGAATCAGGCAGTCTTTAGAAGCTAGAAAAGGCAAGGAAACAGATTTGCCCCTAGAAACTCCAGTAAGAATGTTACGTTTTAGCCCCCTGGGATCCATCTCAGACACCGACCTCCAGAATTGTGAGATAATAAGTTTATGTTGTTTTGAACCAAGTCTGTGGTTGCTGTTACAGTACCAGTAGGAAACTAATATACCTCCCCATACAAACAGTCAATTCATAGGCCAGTTGCTTGTTAAGACTTTTCACAGCTCAGAAGCTATAGTCTGAATAATTTTAAGAAAGTGTTTTGATTAAACACCTATGGAGGTATTATAATTTGTTGCCACAAATAAACTGAGGAAAAGCTTTCAAGGTCCACTTCACATTGCTAAATAAGAAAGAAAGACAATGGACCCCTCTTCTCTCCTGGGTTCACGCATCCTGTAGGAACGTGGTTCATGAAGGTTCTGATTAGCTGAAATTTCCTGTAAAACTAAGGTGTCCTTGCTAGTTTCCAAATGATGCCTCTCGTCCCAGTAAAATCAGGAACTGACAATAAGGTACAGGCCAGTGGCTCGGCCCCCTGTTGCTCGCAGATACCACATACACAAATAGGAAGATGGTCTTCAAAGCTGTAATTTCCTGGCCAGCAAGTGTCTTGGGTTTCACTTGAGTGGTTAATGATGATGTCACCCGAGTGCCTTAGTATGGGGCATTTCCAACCATCAATTAAAGGACTATCATTTACTCTATATATTAACATCCAGAACAATAAACACAGTGGAACACAGTCATTAGAGGCAGCCATAATCCATGGCCTGCTGTGTACTGATGTCAACCCTGCCGTGCTTGACATCTGAAATCAGTCCAAAGAAAGCACTGCGTTTTCAAAGCTGGGACTAGGAGGATATCCACCCCTGGCTTCGTTCCATCTTCCCACCTCCGTCTTCTAACCTATCAACAGCTTGGGTTCAACCCCAGAGTTAAAAACCCCTGTATTTTACAAAAAGACATCCAGGCCAACCTTCTCCCTGACTGGGAATAATGCCACCGGTTTTCGGTTGGTTGAACCTAGTGGGCCCTCACCATCAGATAATAAACCAATCCAGGATGTTATGATTCCTAATCTAAAGGATGACAAAATGTAATGGGCCTGAAGACATAAAAAAAAAAAAAAAAAGCCTGACCTTATGATGCATAAAGGGAGCAGAGTCAATAATGTGGAAAATCAGAAAAACGAAAGAAAATTTTATTTAAACTTAGCTGAAATACTGTACCTCAAAGTTCATTGATTTCCTAGAACTGTTTTCCACATCCATTCAACACATAACTAATTAATCACTTATTGGCGCTGGGAAGGAAAGATAGAGATGTTAGGAAAATGAGAGTCTAGTGGAGGAAACAAAGTATCAGTCAGTATCCGTACTTGCCATTTATGTGGCCCTCCCTCTGCCAGACCCCAGCTCTTCTGAGGGCCCTGCACACATGCTCTCATCCAACTCTTCTTACAACCTGCTAAGTAAGGTAGCTCTTCTGCACCTCTGTTTTGCTAATAAAGCAAGAGAGCCATAGAGCGCCTAGACGGCCGACGCTAGACCTGGAATCCGAGCTCAAGCCACACGGAGCAGTAGTTGGTCCTGAGCTGTAGGGTCCGTGCTTGTCTCACGCTGTCAACACGGCATGATTACAGATTCCAGGGTCCGGCCACCTAGATTCCTGAGCTGAGCTCTTACTTCAGGGGATGCGGAATTAACCCGGAATTCAAAAGCCTCCTCTGTCAGAGGGCAGGGAAGCCTCACAGTGTCTTTTTCATGCATCAGGGCGCATGGAGAGATGTGCTCGGGTGGTTGAGGATGGTCGTTGAGCCTTCCCCGCCGTCTCAGGCCCCCTGGGACCCAACAGTTCCAGGACTAGATAAAAAGCAGGCCTTCTCTCTTCAGGGGACTGGCAGCAACTCCCTCCTGCCTCAAGGGGTAAATCTTGCACACACCCTTCCCTGGAAGAGCATCTGATAACGTTGGTCATTGCAGTGAACTTGGGGCATCCCTGTGGGAGGCGCTGTTAGACCTCATCAGTTCAGGGGCAGAGCCTGCCCTCGGTCCACCATAGGGCTGCTGGTGGCTCATTCCCCACCACCCCCACTGTCAGGTGGCAGCAGCGCCAGTAACTTCCCACAACACAGCACGAGCAAACTCAGTGCACTTAGGGCAGCATTCCTGGGAAGGAAGATGATAAACAGGGCAGCAGGCACGTAGATGCCCTGTGTGTGTATCTTCAGTGTCCAGTAGAAGTGATTTACTGCTCTGAATTATCTGTGCCGTTGTTCCTCTCTGCCAAGCGGTTTTTTGTCTACCTTCATTTTCCTTCCTTGTTGGTAAAGGGTTATTCACTATGTGTGGCTTCATAGAAGCAGATCAGATTCTCAGCCCACCCGTCTGATTCTCTGAGCACAGGCTCTAGGGACTTTCGGGAAATGACTGTGTCATAACGCCGTGTTCAGAGGGAAAGTTTTTCCGAGTTGCTAAGCACATTTTTCTTAACACCTAGGAGCCCTGATGGGGCAGGAGAGGAGAAAACGAGAGGCTCTCTGGTGGGGGTTTCCTGGCCTGGCCTGTGGGGCATACTTACTAGACTTTTGCACACCCTGCATACATTCCTGTGCACTTCCAAACCTGATAGACTTGCCTTTTCGAACCATTCTAGCTCGCTCTACCGACAGGCTTTCACTGCACGTGGCCGCCACCTGCTGGCACTAGTGTGGAACTGACTGCTGGGCCCGTAAGGTGGACACTGCCAGCACAGGAGGTGTGAGAGAACAGACTGTCAAATTCATTCCATGGCATTCATTCCAGAGGGAGCCTCTAAACTGGCCTTGACCCACAAGAATCTGTTTTTTAATAGCCTTTTGGAGACCTAAAGTCTACAAATCCCTCTGATAACTCATCCGAGGGTTTAATCACCTTCTCTCAGAAATATTTTCCCCATTTGTGATCTCAATGATGCTTCTGTTTAGGTTAATTTCCTACTGATCCGTCTTGATCTGGGATGAAAAGCAACTGCTGTCAATTCTCTGGGTAAAAGCCCTTTATAGGCCTGGAGAAAGATCAATGAATGTGCCTCACTTCTCTGAAAAGATCCCAAGTTTTATTTTCTTTTAAATTGACTTCCTTGTGCAGATTTTAAAGCTTATTTATCATCACTGTGGCTCTCCTCTGAATGCTCTCAACTTCTCAGCATTTCCCTTTAGCAAGGATCTGGCTAACCCCAAACACAGTGCTTCTCATATCGTATCTACTCTCCGGATGACCACTCCTCTGGCCACAATTTTCTGAGTACCTACTATGTGTGAGGTACAGGGGTGAGACTTGTGCAGGATAGAAGACGAATTACTCACGAACTTTCTAAAAGAGGGAAGAGAGATGCTACAATGCCTGCACAGAGATGACTCTAACAGTGTCTGAGACAGGCCCAGGCATTGGTGCCACTAGAGGCCGAGGGAGAGAATGAATACTTTAAGCATTTATTAGGCTTCATATAGGCAGTGGGGCCAAACTGGTCTTTGAAGATGTGATTTATAATAAGAGTTATATATTTGGCGTTCCACCCTTTTTGTCCTAGAGTTCCTAAACCCTTGGAATTTCCTGTGATGAGAGCAAGAAAGGTATTTATTGTTATGTTAATGAGGTGACTTCCTAAGGATGGATGCTGGTTGCCTGGGAACCAACAGTGGGACTAGAGGATTGGAACTTTCATCCCCCACCTCCCCCTTTACGTACACCTTGGGAGGGAGAAGAGAGGGACTGGAGACAGAGTTCAATCACCAGTGGCCGATCATGCCTAATGAATGGAGGTAATGAAGACTCCATAAATCCCAAAAAGGACAGAGGAATGTGGAGAGCTTCTGGGATGGTGAACACCCGGAGATTTGCAGAGAGCGGTGTGCTCAGAGAGGGCATGGCAGCCCTCTGCCCTTTTTCCATACCTTGTCCTAAGCATCTCTTCCATCTGAGTTACATCCTTTCACAATAACACCAGTAATCTAGTAAGTAAAATGTTTCTCTTAGTTCTGCTAGCGACTCTAGCAAATTAGTGAAACCCAAGGAGGGGGTTGTTGAAATTTCCCATCTCTAGCTGGTGGGTCAGAAAGACATGTGACAGCCTGGACTTGGCATTGGCCCTAAAATGGGAAGGGACAGTCTTGTAGGAATGAGCCCTTTATCTTCGGAATCTGACTCTTATCTCCAGGGAGATAGTGTCAGAACAGAGTTAAATGGTAGGACACCTAGCTAGTGTCTGAGAATTGCTTGGTGGTGTGGGGGAAAAAACTCATACACTAGAATTAGTCACCAGAATTGTTAAAAGGATACATGGAATTGGTTGGACCTGAGAAGAAGGGTGCTAACTAAGAAAGGACACGACATTCTAGGCAGAGAAAACAGCCTGAGGAAAGCCTTGGAGACAAGGGACGACCAGGTGTGGATGTGATCTCCTACTTGTGTTGGTTCGGGTCAAGGGAAAAACAGATGGGGCCAGATTGTGGGGGGCCTTCCCAATGGGGAACCACGAACAAATCCAGGTACTGTGTTCACATTATGTAACTCCTGTTGGATTCTATTAACTAGATAACTTGTTTTTCACCATCCTGACCTTAAATCGTTCTCAGCTGTTCTTAGAGTCACTTTGTCCCCATCTAGCATTGGCTCTTGGTTTTAATTTGTTTACTGCAGAGCCCAGTTCGGTTTTTTGTTGTTTTTTTTTTTTTTCCCAGTTCGGTTTTTACGCTTACTTTTCTCCTTCTGAGAAATCTGTCTTGCCCTGGCATTATTCACTCTCACTCTCCTAACCTCACCTTCGGCAAGATCAGTCTCAGCTGGCCAAGTCTGCCTCAGGCCCTCAGTTCTTTTCCTGATGCCATGAGTCTTTTAAACTCCTCTCTACCTTTAGGAGATTTAGGAAGGCAGGCAGCTGAGAGTGAGACCCTGGTCACGTCACCTGCCCATTCTGGCTTTGGTGTCCTCCTCTTTAAAAAGAAAGGGAAGGAATGTACCTGGCCTCTTGGGTCCTTTCTCAAGCTCATGATTTATGAGCCAATAACTGCAACTATCTCTGTCCACAAGCCATTCCCCCTGTGAACTGTTTCCATGGAATAATTTCAGCTCTCCTGGAAGAATTTTCCTATGAAATTGATTGAAAATGGAGTTTCGGACAAACTGGATCTGCTGAGCTGTCAGCCAGCTTTGAGTTAGGTTTCCAGCTGAGATGAGGATAGAAGAATAGATAAGAATCATGCCTACCTTCCCTCTCGCCAAAGGACCTCTTCCCAGGAGCTGTTTTCAAAGACCAAGAGAAAATGATGGATGATAAAGCAGAAGAGTAAGTGCAGGTGACACTTAGCACCTGCTTCCTTTATGAACCAGCCTCTCCCTCTCCCCCCTCCCCCTCCCTCCCTCTCCTCCTCTTGATTGTCAGAGTGGCCCTGTTTGATGCATCCTGTCAACAAAGTCAAGACTTTCCTTCTGGCCCTGTTCTCACTGGAGTCTGTAGCCTGGCAGGTTCCATTAGCGCATCTCTGCAGGTCGTAAGTCTCCCACTCAGCTGCTTTGAGCCACTTACTACTCTGATTCTCAGTCTTCTCTTTGGTACTAATTGCCCGCAGCACCTGTCTGGCAGGATTATGAGATGAAAAATGTTGACAACCAGGAAATCAGTAAACGACAGCCTCAGGTGCCTGTCAGATACTAAAATTCACATGAGCCCATATATCGGGAAAAATCCAGAAGGTCATGAGGATCACAGAAGGAGGGCACTAGGGGATTGGGGCGAGGAGTAAAGGTCACAAGAATTTTACTACTTCTGTATTGCTTTTATTATTGTAGTACTTCGCAAGATAATTTCACATCAGTTACTTCAGATAATAGCCTTGTAAAGTTAAGTGTGATAAGCCCCATTTTGTAGATGGGGAAACATGAGGTTTTGACTGATTTTTTTTTTTTTTTTAGTTCCTCACAGTGAGTGAACCTGACAGTTACGAGTTTCCTCTGTTTGAAGAAAGAAAATGTGCAGTTGAGATTATCTCGGGGAGAATCCTAAACATGGTACTTTAAGAAATAAGAGGGAAGCAATGTGCATGATTGTTGCCTGGAACCCTGGAAATCTTAGAAATCTGCAGACACTTACCCAAGAGCAGCATCAAGCTTCTTGAGAAGACTTTCGAGCCCTGAGGCTCAGCCCCAAGTGTGGTTTAAGATGAAACTGTGAAGGACAATAACCACAGGGTAAGGAAAAGTGGTAACAGCTGGAAAGTCAAGATGGGACCTGCAGGGGGTGATCGCTTCCATCTGAGTCGGCCATTTCTGCTCACTCCCAAAGAGAGGGAATAACACCCAGATGAAGTCTTAGGTGATACCAACCTGATGGGGGAAATACCAAGGAAGTCTTAAAAACACCAACCAGGAAGAAGAAAGTTCTTGGATTATGCGAGCATCCGCAGGAATGTGGAGTATGCCTCTCTTAACTTTTTGTTTGCTTGCTTAAATACTGCAGACTTTTTTTTTTTTGTATTTCATGATTTAAGTGGCTTTTACGAGTAACTGAAATAGATCCCAAAATCTTTCCAAGCCTTGACTTCTTGATGTGTGACCAGTAAATATTTGTTAACTGGGTGTTCAGCATGAAATCCTTTTCCTTAACTTGATCAACAATTGTGTTTATCCTTTAAGCTTAGCCGAATCTTATCTTTTCCCTAAGGCCTTCCCTGTTCACCTCTGCTCATGGCATTCTCACAACAACGAATCCAATTAGATAGATTACGTAATTAGCACTGTGTTCTTAAATACTTAGCACTGGTGGCACAGAATACCTTATTTCTCCTTTAAGGGAAGGAGCTATTTCTCATAGCTCTTTTCATTGCAGTTAGGATTTGTTACGCTTTAGGTTTTCAAAGAACTGTGCACTTGTTTGATCTGCCCTGCACAGTGACGCTTCAAGGTAGACAGGGGTGGTGAGACTCCTCTGGTTGCAAGTGACAGAAGCCCAACTTGCTGCAGCTTAAGTGGAAATGGAAATTTAGTTCACTCGTAAACCAAAGGAAGAATCCAGAACAAATTGAATAAGCTCAGGGACTAGAATATGAGATTTGATGCCTCCAGCTAGGTGTGAACATTCTCTGCTGCTTCCTTTGGCTTATCCTAGGGTGGAGTGTGGATATTCTCTTCCAATGTCAGCAAGTGTAAATCCCAGAGCTCCAACAGAATCAGAGAATCGAAGAAGGAATAATTCTGCAAAGAAAGTCAAGGTCTATGCCGAAAAGAAAAAGGGAGGACAGGCCCCATGTAGAAAACAAGTCTCCACTAGGCAGGTGAATTGTTACTATCTTTTGAAAACTACATTGAAACTGAAGTTCAAAACAAGCTGCATTGCTACTCTGTAGCCAGTTCAAGGTGGTGAAGTCCTCTCGGATTTCTCAGCAACTAACATCAAGCCTTGCTCATAGTAAAATACAACGAAAATCAGTTTGCAGAAAGTTGATCAAAGCTACCTGCAACCCCATGCTTCCTTTCCAAATTGGAGTACTTAGGGCTATAAGAGAAAAATCACTGTAGGAAAATGAAGCCATCACTGAATAATTACAGTGAAATATAATTTGAAAACCATTAAAATAACAATTAAAACAGCAAAACAAACACGACATTTATCAAGCACTCTATATATGCTAGGAACCATGCTAAAGAATTTGCATATGATCTTTCAGTCACTTCTTACAACTCTGTGGAGAAGGTACCATCATCCCCATTTTATGGAGGAGAAAACTGAGGCTTAGAGAAGCTGTCATTCCTGAAATCACAGAGATTGCTGGTGGTGGGATGGGAATTCAGACCTCCAACTGTCTGACAGTGAGTGGGCTTGGGCACCTTCCTCTTGCTGTATACCTCCTATAATGGGAGGCCCCAGAGGACGGGTTACTATCCTACTCTGGTCATTACTGGGGCTGGACATTTCCACGAAGCATTCAAGCCCCCTTTACTGACTTAAATTTTTACCCCGCTTATTCCCAGGTCACCTTTAGTTGTGGAAGAAGGATAGGTGATCAATATACCAGGGATGATTCCTGTAGGTAGGAATGCAGGTTCCCAAAACTGTTAAGTCTACTCTTATTCCTTTGCCCAAGCCAATCCCTCTGCTTGAATCTTGAATCCCTTCTTCAATCTTTCTGCCTGGCAAGATCTCACTCACTTTCAGATTGTACTCAGACATCTCCTTCTTGTTCTCTTCATATATTTTATATATATAAATTAAATTTTAAAAATTAATAAATATTCTTATAAATAGAATATATTTAAATATTTATAAATTGAGCAAAATATATATTGCATATATATAAATTGTATGAGGACTATATATAAAATATATGTGTGTATATGTATATATCCTTTTGTGTGTGTATATATATATACACATGTGCATATATACATACATATATACACATATATACATATAGATACACATACATACGTGTGTGTGTGTGTGTGTGTGTGTGTGTATCCTGGCAAGATTGTGAGAGTGTCCAGGATAGGAGCTGTTGGTGTTTAGGTTACCAGTGCCCAGCACAGAGCCTGGTACATAGAAGGTGCTCGATGAATGTATGGATACGTGAATGGAATGTAGAAAGCACACTGAGATTATTCACTTGTTTGATTGGAGGATCCACAATGGATTCCAAAGTGATTTCCAATTCAGGCTCTTATTACTTAGAGGAATATCTAAGACTGAAGTTCTGGGAAGGAAACCAGTGGTCTTGGAGGGGGATCCAAAAGAAACAGTCCATGTAAAGTCCTTGACATTGTTATGTCTGGAATGCTGAGGAAAAAGAAAGAATAAACATAAGTTAAGCCATGTAACTAGCAAGATGCTATAATCAAATTATTTTGGTCACTGCCTCTCAGTGCTAACGATAGGAGTCTTCAGAGAAGATAATCTGACCTGTGTCAAACGCAGAAGAATTCTGGTGGGTGTGTTTCTCCTCGGCGGTGTACGCAGTAACTCATTAGCTCTCTTGTGGGTGTGGACCATATAATTGTTTTTCCTTTCCCTTTCCTTTCCACTCAAGCACGTGGAACCAGATGCTTCCCTTACCTGCACAGTGCAGTTCTGCATGATCACCATAGAGCGTGCTCGATAATGAGCTTCAACTTTGCATACCCAGCAATATAAAAACTGTCACTATCTCCAAATGTGGGAGGCTAATGTACTTTCTGGGAGGTTATTAACAAAAATAATAGTCATAAAATTGCAGACCCCAAAGACTCTTGGAATCGAAGTGCTCTCCCCTACTCTACTCGTGGAAAAACATCATTCGAGACATCAGATGTCTTTCCATTAGCCTGTGACCATTAGCCTGTGACCAAAAGCAAGCTAGTCAGGAATACTACTGGCATACACTTAGAGAAGTTTGTTCTATGCTTGTAACAAGAGTAGCTTTTTTGGTGAGAATGAACCAGCATTGCACCCATTCGAATGAAATTGGTAAAATAATCTCTAAGTTTATTACACTTCCTAATATGGGTCAAATTGGGAATGGTTCATCAAAAGCTGGGTAAATTTTCATTTAGGTTACTCCCCAGGATGCCATATTAATGTCTTGGAGAATCTGTATAACTAAAATATGCTAGAATTTGAAAAGGTTAGGAGATTCAAGCTATAGGAGCTTGAAAAGAGTAAAACCACCTTGGCAGGTTCGAGAAGTTCCTGGACAGGGAGAAGGGGAGGGAAACGGATGAAAGCAATGAGCCCAGCTATTGAGACAGGGAGATAAAGATCTACTGTTGACCAGTGTTCGCTATTTAACCCTGGAGAAAAAGTATAATTGTGTTTTTAGCATTAGGCTTGGAATACTCTGGTTTCTCTTCAGAGCGCATGTGTCTTTTGCCTTTTAACATTAGGCCTGGCCACGTGACCTGCTTTAGCTAAAGACAGGTGAGTGGAAGTGTCATGTATTCTCTCCAGGCAGCAGTTTTAAGAGCAAGTGTATATTCACCATTTGCCCGACTTTGGAACCATAAAAGTCTGTCTTTCGCTTAACTTCCGCGAGGTAGATTGCAAGTGATTATGATGAGAGGTCCTTTTGCCAGTCCCTAATGGCCATGTAGTATGATAGGAAGTACAGGCTGCTGTTTTAACCTTCTGAGATTTTAGGGATCGATATTTAGCATAATAGCCAATCTAAAAGAGACTAGGGAATCTGTTAGTTTTAAGAAGCATAGCTTATGAATCTAACTGGCTAAAGCTGGATTCCAACTCAGCGGTATACCTGTAATTCCTCTACAGGTACACTAGTTATATCCTGAATTTGCTGGCACAGTAGAGGATTTTGTGAAGTCATTGCCATGTCTCAAGCCAAATGATGGCTCATAACAGAAAAGAGGGTCCAGTAAGGACAGTGGGTTAAAGTTAGACCCACTGCCTATGCAGGCAAAAAGCCCCTAGACTTCATAAGCAAAAGAGACTAGTGTCTAGTCTAATGTCTAGAGGCCACACATGCCCATTTAGATGTTGCCCTTGGCATTTCCATCCCATCCTCACTCCCATTTCATATCCCAGTGCCCTGCCTGCCTCATCTCCAGTGGTGCCTGATAGGCCTGAGCAGGTAAATCTGCTCAACTGATCGTATATACATGAGAGTATATGTGTGCCTGTGTGGTGTGGCGTGCATACTCAAATACTCAAAGTACTTGCCAGATACAGGGAATAATACTCTATACTCTCCTCTCTGTAGGTGTTTTCTAAATGACCCACCTTCCACCTGGTAGCATTAATAGGGCTCAACACTCAATGGCAGATTCTTGTTAGACTTGGGGGCCATGATTACAGCTGCTACCAGAGTTCAAACCAGTGGCTCACAACAGGTGCCTGTGTCATGCAGGAAGAAGGTTAAGGCTATAACTCCTATGCCATTTCAGCGTACACCCTCCAACAAAGAGCAAGGGCAACTTACTAGGCAAGGTAAGCAGCACTGGAAATTTCTAAGTCCGATGTTTTAATAGGATTAAAAAGCTAGCCAATCAATAAAATACAGAAGCCACAGCTGAAATCCACCTGCCAGTGGAGCCCTTCTATATATTTTCGTCCTTTATGTGGAGCCCACCGGTATAGGGACCCCCCCAGAGAGTTAGTATTGAGGGGCACACTGGCCAAGTCTCCTCTTATTGTTGAGGAAGAAGCGAAAGCTCAGAGAGGTTAAGCGTCGACTCCAGCAGGCTGCCGAATCCACAGGGGTTTGGGAGAAGCCTAGCACCAGGAGAGCCAGTGGCTGATTTATACATAAGGACACCAGCCTTTGAAGCTGTGTCCTCCCGGGGAGGACCGTGCTCCATTTTCTCTAGACTTTAACTCAGCACAGCCATTATCGGCCTCTCATCATGTGCCTGTTTACTTTGTGTTTCACTAAATGCCCTTTAGGGTACTGGAAGAGGCTATTTTGGTAGCTTCCTGGACACAGGAAATGTTTTGTTTGGGCCCCACCTTGTGTTCAGGGTGTCTGGGGACTGTTGAAGTTGTTTGAATTTGAGAGAGAAAAGGAACCAGAAGTCAGACAAACAAAGATAGTTATAGATCTGGCTTGAAGTCTCTCCCCCGCGTATGCCTCTCTCTGCCACTTCTTTCCATCCTGCAGTTAGAACTGTGTACCAGCCACTGAAATGGTCCTGGAAGCAGAATTAGAAAGAAGGATATGAATCCTGGAAATAAAGCTCACAGTCTACAGAGAGCCGCCATGATATCAGAACCCCATCCATTATTGCAGTCTTAAATCAGAGAGCCCTGAGGAAACATCTATGTCTACCACAAATTATAATATAGCCATAAAATCTTTTCTGTAATAAGTAATTTTCCATGAAAACAACACTTCTTAGTCTTCCAGGACATAGCCGAAACATGACTTAGGTTGCAGTGGGTTTTTCAACGCATTTTTTCAAATGGAAAGAAGACTTCATATTCTCTATGCATGATGTATTTTTAATCTTACAGGGTTTAATTTCTCAGCAGAAACCCAACTTAGGTAAGGGAACTTATTCCCAGAAACCTTTCCGACTTTCCCTTTAAGGCTAAAGGTTGATTTATGAACCGTCCAGATGTGTAGAAAGTCTTTAGTCAGAGAAAAGGAGCCAACCATTCTCCCCTTTTCCCGGGGACAAGACAAGACACGCTTGTGTCCAAACTGGAACTGAAAAAAATCAAGATGAAACATTAGAAAATCGACTCTTCTGGAAAGGATACATTAAAATTGCCCTCCTGTGTTGGGGGAACATTAGAAAATATCTTTCTATGCTACATACAATTTCAAGATATCTAATCTGCATTAGCTCAGATGGAATCTTGCCTAAAGGCGAGGGTATGCATTAGATACCCCATCCCAAAAGTTTCTACTACTCTGATCCCAGATCACATGTAAAAATAATAGAAATCAGGAATCCAACTTAGAAGAAGGAGACCTCGCTAAAGGAGGACTGAAAAGACCAATTCTCATCCAGTCAATAAGAAACATGCAATCCTCTAGGTAAATCCTAATTCTATGTAATCCCATGAAAACAACAGTAATCTCACTGTACGTCATCAGAGCTCTTGGATGACCAGGTGTGTTGTCAATGAGCAGTTGTCAATGAGCTTTCATATTTTGAAAGCTCTTTTTTCCTGAGTCATAAGTCTCAACTGTGTGCTTAAAATACTTAGTAAATCATGTTGTAAACAGATGTGTTATCGTCCTAGCTTTGTTGTTCTATTTCTAGAGCACAAGCAGAGTAGATTGAGCATAATCCTTAAGGTCCCTTGGATTTTTTACAATGGTAAATGGTCATTGGCTTCAACTTAGAGTGAAGCTGAAAAACCAGCTTTAGCCCCTAACGAGAGGGCCAACCTGTCCTTTGAAGCTTTGAAGCCAGGCATTGACTTCTCTCTAGGTATGAAAGTCCTAGATGGCATCTTCTTCCAGTAGAAGGTTTTTTCATCCACACTGAAAAACTTGCTGAGTGGAGCCACCTTCATTAATGGACATAGCTAGGTCTTCTAGAGAACTTGCTGCAACTTCTGCATCAGCATTTGCTGCTTCACCTTGCACTTGTATGTGATGGAGACTCCTTCTTTCCTTAAATCACATGAACCCACCTCTGCTAGTTTCATACTTTTCTTCTTCATACCTCTTTCTTCTGTGGCTTCCTCACCTCTCCCAGCCTTCACAGAATGAAGAGCATTGGGACCTTGCCCTAGATTAGGTTTTGACCAGGGGCATTGTTGTGGCTGGTTCGATCTGTTGTCCAGACCACTAAAACTTTCTCCATATCAGCAGCACAACTGTTTCACTTTCTTGTTATCCATGTGTTCAGTGTAGCAGCACTTTTAATCCCCTTCAAGAACTTTTCCTTTGCATTCACAATTTGGCTAACTGGGGCAAAAGCCCTAGCTTTCAGCCTATTCTTGGCCTTCAACATGCCTTCTCCACTAAGCTTAATCATATCTAGCTTTTGCTTTAAAATGAGGGCCATGGCACTCTTCCATTCACTTGAACACTTAGAGGCCACCACAGATTATTAACCGACCTATTTTTAATTTTGGTGTGTCTCGAGGAATAGGGAGGCCTAAGGAGAGGAAGAGGAACTAGGGAACAGCCAGTCAGTTGAGCAGTCAGATCACACAATGTGTATCAATTAAGTTCCTCATTTAATATGGATGCAGTACGTGGCACCCCCAAATAATTACAATAGTAGCATCAAAGATCACTCATCATAGGTTGCCATAATAAATATAATAATAATGAAAACATTTGGGGCACCTGGGTGGCTCAGTGGGTTAAAGCCTCTGCCTTCGGCTCAGGTCATGATCTCAGGGTCCTGGGATCGAGCCCCGCATCGGGCTCTCTGCTCAGCGGGGAGCCTGCTTCTCTCTCTCTCTCTCTCTCTCTCTCTCTCTCTCTCTCTGCCTGCCTCTCTGCCTACTTGTGGTCTCTCTCTCCCTGTCAAATAAATAAATAAAGTCTTTAAAAAAATAATGAAAACATTTGAAATCTTGCAAGAATTACCAAAACATGACAGAGACATGAAATGAGTGAATGCTGTTGGGAAAGGGGTGCCAACAGACTGCTCGACCCAGTGTTGCCACAAACCTTCAGTTTGTAAAAAATGCAATTATCTGTGAAGTGCAATGAACACAGTAAAATGAGGTGTACTGTATATTGTATGTCAGCTATACTTCAGTAAAAAATTGTTGACTAGAGGTGCCTGGGTGGCTCAGTCAGTTAAGCATCTGTCTTCAGCTCAGGTCATAATCTCAGGATCCTGGGACTGAGTTCCCCATCAGGCTCCCTGCTCTCTTGCTAACTCTGCCTCTCTCTCTCTCAAATAAGTAAATAAAATCTTAAACAAAATTTTAAAAATGTTGACTAGCTTGGTTATAGCTTGGTTTCTTTCTTTATGCCTGATATAATATTTATCATGTGATACCCTATTATGCAAATGTACTAAGTAACAAGTGTCTAGGGAGACTCTTGTAAGGAAGTAACTGGACTTTTTGGAGGAGCTGGTTGGCCCTCTGGGCAATGATGAAATTGGCAGGTAACTAAAGTCACATCAAGATGATATAATGGTCCTGTGTGCATCCAGTTCAAAGATTCATCTAGAAGTCCAGAGCAAGTACTCCTTTAGATATGAAATTATTTGGTGTCATTTAAAATATTACTCTGCTAAGTTCTGAAGAAAACTATCATAAGTTTTTTGTTTTTTTTTAGTAAGAAGTTACTTTAGAAAACAATAAAATAGTTGAAGCATCAGCCATTTAAGAGCATTGAGACTAAGACCCTCCTCTCTGGGAATCAAGAGGTGTAATGTTGTTAGTGAGAAGGTCCTTCCTTGTGCATCAAGAACACAGGGACCAGGAGACAGGGCCTGGCCAGGCAAGGAGGCAGCAGCAATGTTGGCCATGGGATGGGGAAGCTGAGTTCTACAACCAGAAGAATTAACAGGTACTAAGGATTTACCAAGTGTTAAATCCCTGTCAGAGGGAGGAAAAGAGAGAAACTGGAGGTTTCAGATATCCCATCAGCCCTGTGCCTAGAATGTACACAGAACATACAGAGTAGGTGCTCAGTAAATATTTGCTGAATGAATGTGGGTAAAACTACCTTCTGAGGGTGTGGGGAAGAACAACATCAAATCATCATCTTGCAGGTTTGGGGGAAACAGACTGACTTTTTTAAGAGGCTAACAAAGATGATATAGAGTCAGACGTGTGGTTCTAGGTTAGATATTAGCCAGTAAGCCTTCTGGGATCTAGGTAGTTTTATGGAAAATAGACCTCAGGTGACAAAGTGGTACACTGGGCTGACAGGGACTGCAGGCCACCAGGGACAAAGAAGCAAGAGTGAGCCCGACTGGGCAACCGGGTGGCTCAGTCATTTGAGCATCTATCTTCAACTCAGTAATGGTCCCAGGGTCCTGAGATCAAGCCCCACATCAGCTCCCGGTTCAGTGGGGAGCCTGCCTCTCCCTCTCACCCTCCCCCTACTCATGCTCTCTCTCAAATAAATAAAATCTTAAAAAAAAAAAAAAAAAAAGCTCCAGTGAGCAGTGAGCCCAACTGCTGAGCCAGGCTGTCCACTGCTCCCAGCCGTGGCCTAAAAAGGACTCCATGCAAATTGTCACTCCATCAGTAGGGAGCCCAGGGCAGGCTGCCTCCAAAAAAAAGGTCAGTTTGAATTTCCTCAGCATGAAGCACTTTTACTCTTATGAAAGTGATTCCTTTGCAGAATAAACTGCTCTAGGGCAGTGGTTCTGGGATATTAAAAGGATAAGAATAATTCTCTTGAATCCCTAGCATTGACATGAATTATTTTTAGGATAATGTTATTTAAATATGTATGTACAAATATGAAACTAGGAACAAACTCTTTATGCTTATAAATCATACACACTTATACAACCAAGTTTAATTTCAGAGTAAATTCAGACACATTGAATTTGGCATGTCTGTACTTTGTTACTATGTTTTCTTAAATTTTTTTTTTGTTATGTTCAGCTAGCCGCATAGAGTACATCGTAAGTTGTTGTAGCATTCAACAATTCATTAGTCGCATGTAACACCCAGTGCTCGTCACAGCACGTGCCCTCCTTAATAGTCATCACCCTGTTACCCCATCCCCCGCCCCCTCCCTTCTGTACTCTTCAGTTTATTTTATTTTATTTTTTTTAAGATTTTATTTATTTGACAGCGAGAAACACAGCGAGAGAGGGAACACAAGCAGAGGGAATGGTAGCGGGAGAAGCAGGCTTCCTGCTGAGCAGGGAGCCCGATGCGGGGCTCGATCCCAGGACCCTGGGATCATGACCTGAGCCGAAGGCAGACACTTAATGACTGAGCCACCCAGGCGCCCCTCTTCAGTTTATTTTATGATGACACAACTTTCCCACTACTTTCCTTTATTTTAACCTCCAACAGCCTTTGTACAGCACACTGTGAAGTCATCAGGTTTTCATTTGTTTGTAGTGCATCATTCACCAGTTATATCCACTTGTCTTCTCCCATTCATCTATGGTAATTAATGTAACACATAGTGTCAGATCAAATCTCAATTTATTAAATAACTTAAGACACCAGAATTTTATTCTATAAACCTATCTTTTAATTCAAATGCCCAATGTGAGTTTTAACTGTCTAATGAGTAAAGTAATGCAGCCTGAAAATAAAAGGTAGTTGGGGGTAAAAATGACATTTTTTTGTAGTTCATTTGTTTTCTAGGTTCCACATATAAGTGAAATTATATGGTATTTGCCTCTGTCTGACTCATTTCACTTAGCATAATACACTCCGTGTTGTGGCAAATGGCAAGATTTCTTTCTTCTTTATGGCCAAGTCATATTCCATTGTATATACATGTGTGTGTGTACACACACACAATATACGATATACATACATATATATATACACATACATGCGATATACACATATTCCCACATCTTCTTAATCCATTCTTCTATTTTTAGACACTTAGGTTTCTTCCATATCTTGACTAATTTTAAATAATGTTGCAGTAACTTGGGGGTCCTTATATCTTTTTAAATTATAACATTATCATTCTCTTCAGATGTATACCTAGAAGTAGAATTGCTAGATCATATGGTAATTTTACTTAATTTTTTTAGGAACCTCCATACTGTTTTCTACAGTGTCTGTACCAATTTACATTCCCATCAGCAGGGTATGAGGGTTCCCTCTTCTTCACATCCTCACCAGCGCTTGTTATCACTGGTCTTTTTGTTACTAGCCATTCTGACAAGTTGTGAAGTGATACCTCATTGTGGTTTTGGTTTGCATTTCTCTGATGCTGAGTGACATTAAGCGTCTTATCATGTGTCTGCTGACCATCTGTATGTCTTCTCTGGAAAAATGTCTCGTTCAGGTCCTCTGCTTATTTTTTTATTGTATTGTTTGGTTTTTGGTGTTGAATTGTAGGAGTTCTTTATATATTTTGGATATATATCATGGATATATCATGTGCAGATATCTGCTCACATGCTATAGGTTGTCTTTTCGTTTCATTGATAGTTTGCTTTGCTACAAAAGCTTTTTAGTTCGCTCTAGTCCATATTGTTTATTTTTGCTTTTGTTACCCCTGCCCAAGGAAACAGATCCAAAAACAAAGTACCTCAAAGACCAGGATCCAAAAGTTTACTGCCTGCAATTTTTAGGAGTTTTTTGGTTTCAGGTTTCAAAGCCTGTATTTTGTCTTTAATCCATTCTGAGTTTATTTTTGTGTATGGTGTAAGAAAGCAGTCCAGTTTCATTCTTTTGTATATAGCTGTCCAGTTTTCCCAGCACCACTTATTGAAGAGACTATCCTTACCTTATTGTATATTCTTGCCTCCTTTGCTGTAGATTAACTGACCATGTAAGCACGGGTTTATTTCTGGGCTCTCTATTCTATTCCATTGATCTATATGTTTGTTCTTGCACCAGCCTCATACTGTTCTGATTACTACAGCTTTCTGGTATATCTTGAAATCTGGGACTGTGATACGTCCAGTTTTTTTTTTTCTTTTTTCTCAAGATTGCTGTGGCTACTCAGGGTCTTCAGTGGTTCCATATAAATTTTAGATTGTTTATTTTAGTTCTATGAACAATGCTGTTGGTATTTGGATAAAAATCACACTGAATCTGTAGATTGCTCTGGGTAACATCAGACATTTAAATTATATTCTTCCAGTCTATGAGCAGGGTATATCATTCTAAGCTATTTAAATTTTATTTGCCTAATCTTCAAATGGCAATTATTCCTTAATCCCCTTCACCCTTCCTAACCTCAAAAATGCCTCACTTTGTAGACAAAGCACACAACACAGTCTACCTACTGAACACTAATCAATCAGTTGGTCAAATAGCCACTGGTAAAAAAGTAACCAGTAGGCAATGGTGAGAAATATTTGCCCAGCCTTTACTATTTCCCTTTTGGGGACTCAGAGTACTTTTTTTTTTCTCACTGCTATTTGCTAGAGGTTGGAAACAAACTTTTAAAAAACCTACTGGAAATTAATAATGCTGGGGTTTTTTTAATATTTTATTTATTTATTTGACGGAGACACAGCGAGAGAGGGAACGCAATCAGGGGGAGTGGGAGAGAGAGAAACAGGCTCCCTGCTGAGCAGATAGCCCAATGCAGGGCTTGATACCAGGACCCTGGGATCATGACCTGAGCCCAAGGCAGATGCTTAATGACTGAGCCACCCAGGTGCCCCAATTATGCTGTTTCTAATTAAGTTTGCATCTTTAAGGAAAAGGAAAAACCAAGGCATATGTATCTTACAGTAGATAATTCAAACATCCAATGAAATATCATATGATGGGTTTTACCTAAAATTCCTGTATAGTTGTGTAAGTCACTAAATGCTACTTCTTCAACAAGAGAAAAAAGTCAGTTTCTCTATCAATACACTCTCATTTCATATTCCACCCCAAAGAGGGAAAAATGACATCTATGTAGAGGCTCAGGACAAGAAATCTATTTCTCCAATAACTGGGTCCACAGGTCTCTCTCTAGCTGACTTTTCAAACCCTCTATCATCAGTTTGGCTACAGTTCTAGTGTATTTTGGCCCAGTCTGCTGGCTTCAGCTCAGCTCATGCGGACACATATGGAGGGGGTTGAATTCAATATCGGGGTAGACAACTTATGAGTGCTTATAATTGTACACCACCCACATGCAATTAAACCTGAAAAGAAACTGTGGATATCCTCTGCTGCAATGTGAAAATCCCCATCCTCCACACACCTCACTTTTTCCAGATTACCTTTTCCAAGGCATGAGTGCTCACAGTGTGGAGCCAGAGGACGGGAAGCCATTTTTCATAGCCTAAAACATACTTTTGATTTCAGCTTTACGGTGAGCAAGATTTTTCCCCATGGGTCTCTCCCCTCCCACCTCACATTACAATGAGTTTTCACAGAAAACTACAAAGAGCTGAAGAACTCTGACCACACACCAGCCACTCAACAATGAGAAGACACAAGTGTGAGTGTCAGTGTGCACATTTTAACATTTAACCTTGAGTTGAAAAAAAAATACACAGTATAAGGAGGAAATGTTATTGCAGAGACCTATCGGAACAAGCTTTCCATTCCCTACTCTGTTGTTTTAGGCTTCTTCCAATTTCCATTTTACAAAATGGGCCTCTTGACACTCCACCTATCTGTTCGCCAACAGGACGCCCAGTAGACTGATGGTAGCACGTTGGGCCAGAGTTGACTGACAGGCATCAGGTCAATAATCCCGGAAGTGGATGAAAAGAACTGAGGTTAAAAAGAAAAAGGCACAGGCCAAAGGAAAGAATAAAGTGAATCTAGAGGGAAGCCTCCGAGGAAGGGTGTCCTATTGAACAGAGGCAGAAAGGAGTTGAGAAGCTGCTCAGAAGCAGAAGGCTAAGGAGTCCAGTCATTTCAACAGAACTTTCCTCAGCAGTAGGATCTAGAGCAACAGAGCAAGGAATGTGGGATTTTTCTTAAAAAGGCTACTGGGTAGTGACATTTAGACTTTTATTGTGTTGCTTCTGGAAATTTGACCTAAAACTGAGAGGAATCTAGCAAAACCTCATTGAGTTTTCACAAGTTTCTAAGTGCTAGATGGCTTGGCAAATGGACAAGCCAGTGCTATGAAAACCAACTTGTGCATGAGATTAAACACTTTGAGCTAATTCTAGGGAAATGCTATAAAACTATAATTCACCTATTACTTATCTTTTTTAACCCTCTTCTTTATTCATTTCATAGTTATTTGTTGAACTTCTACCATAGTTCTCACAGTACCATGGGGTAGAGGACAAGGGCTTATTTAATGAAATTGTAACTTCCATAATGGCAAAATCTGTTTTGTCCACGTCCATATTTTCAGAGCCTAGAGCAAGGTATTCAGGAAATAGTTGTTGAATGAAGCAAGCTTATAGCTTAGTAATGGACTGTTGTCTTTACTACCTCTAGAATACTATGGTAAATGTGTTTCGTTCACTATAATGCTCAGAGAGTTACAATGTACCCACTTCCAAGTTTAGATGGATGAGGTAAGGGCCAAAACTTCCCAACCTATAAGACAAAGAAACTCCTCCTTCCTATAGTGGTTGTTATGGAAGGGGCCATCGCCCAAGGAACAGGAGCTGTCTTTAGATCTGTCCTTCTTTCAGCACACATCTGAAATAAAATGTTTTAAAGAACCACTGGGCAGGGGTACCTGGTTAAAGCAGTTCATGGAGATCTACCTCTCTGGGCATAGAACTGGATAGAGAAGGATAGAAGACAAATCTAGAGAGGCAGAGAACACCTAGTGTATTTTTGCTCCTCAGCATCTACTTTTTTCCCTTTGCCTGGTAGAAAAACACATAAGGAGTATTTTGTTCCAGTCAGCAGATATATCATCATTTGGTGCTATGAATTCGCTCATGTCCCACATGAAATCTAAAATGCAGGCAACATCAGTGCTCTCCATGTACCATAACGGGGGAAGGGATATGTGGGTCGGGGGACAACACAAAGTATAGCTCCTACAGTCCATACTTTTGTTTTGTACCTGGTCAGAGGCCTAACTAAATTAAGAACCATAGCTTCTTCCACCCATTCCCTGCTTCCCTTACCTTCTGTGAGCTCCTTGGCTAGAGAAAGTCTTTACCTGATGGTGACTCCAACTTTATACAAAACCCCAAATCCATGATTGTCTTATACTTACTGGGATGCTGCAGTTTTCATAGACCAGTATGGTAGAGAAATGCAAAGAGGAGCTCCAGTAAATTCTCTGGGCTCCGCGCATACCCCTTGTTGTATCTCTGGGTATCAACAAGCCACATTTCCTTTATTTCATCACCCATCACCTGGATGTTTCATCACCCAGGCCAGTAATGTGACCCCACCTTTGCCTTTTGGTTAAGCGGCATGGAGAACCACAGAGTCCCAGTTGTCAATTTAAAACCATGACTGCCCCCTCTTGGAGGCATTCTTCCCTTAAGCACTAGAACCTCCAAAACCACCAATGCCAACATTGTGGAGACAGGAAGTACAAATTCTTTAAGTGAGTTATTAGGGATAAGAGTGAGAAGGACCTCTTCTACCTTCATGTCTTGATTCCCAGACCCATGAATTCAGGCTATTAGGGAAATGGTTTTAGCTTCTGGTTTGGGCATATTTCCTAACCTGACAGTTCATTGTCTCCCATAATTGTAACTGAGCCCACAGTAGTTCATTTCACAATTATATCAGTAACGGGGTAGTGAATTTAGTAGGTATGAACCCATTTCCACATTTTATTTGCCATTCAATGAGTTATAAGGGATAAAATGGGGGGAAATAAGACATCCTGAAGTTTAGGAATAGTGGTGCTGCCAGAAAAATTAGGGCCAGAAAAAAAATGCCTATTTATAATGTATAATAGTATGTATATTTCCCATGAGGAAAAAATGGCTGTTGCCTCCATGATGGAAGGGGTTCAATAAAAAGGTAATATGTTGGTTTCCCTCCAAAATGATGCTATATCAGGTGTTTAGCCTTGGTCTCTGCTGTTCACAGATTGACGCTGAGCAGTGGCAGTAAAGAGAGCAATCTTGATAAGGGAGATCACATCAATGAGCCTTAATTCTTGCCACCATAGCAATATTGTCAAGGGACCCCTTGAATAAGTCCCATATTGGCTGAGAAATATCCTGACTGATAGCCACAGGATTGCATCTTATCCACCTTATCAAGAGCCTCTCTCCACAGTAAAGTGCTCTCTGGAGGGCATTTAGATGGTAAAGGAATAATATGTGCCCATTGCAAGAAATCTATCCTTAAAAGTCTCCCCTCGACACCAATCTGCATATCATTTTCTTTTAAAGGTCCAGACCAACTGGTTAAATTTTTAGCCATCTCCCCATTTGGACATAGATACAAACCTTAAGCTACCTTCTGGTGGTCTAAGAAAACTACCAAGTGTACTGCTTAAAATTCTAATTAGAATAACGTTCCTTCACCCTTGTCTTTCAGAGCCACCACTGGAACTGTAATGCCGTGACTATGCACTTCTGGTCTGTGACCGCACGTCATCAAATCTGGCCCAAGTTTGCTTCCCTAGTCACACCGTTGTAAGAAATTCCACATAAGGCCATAGATGTGAATTGAGGTAGAAGAGACAATGCACCAGAGGTGGGTGTTGAAAGAGTGAGCCCCCTATCCATGTTGAACCCAGTCTTTTATATACCATTTCCACCTGATGAATTCCTCTGGCACATTCCGTTTTATGGATGGCAGGTCACATAACACCCAGTTCATTAGGGTCAGCTCAGATCTTGTGGTTTCTGGATCTTCTGTAGTCTGTATAATGGTTTGAATGGTGTGTGATACCCTCTCAAAAAAAAAAAAAAAATAGGTCTTCTAGAACCTGTAAATGTGACCTTGTTTGAACAGGGCATTTTTGCTGCCAGAATTAAGTTGAGGATTTTGAGGTGAGATTATCCTGGATTACTGAGGTGTGCGCTAAATTGAATGGCAAGTGTTTTTATTCAAGACAGCAGAGAAGACACAGAAAAGGCCGTGTGAAGATGGAGGGAGAGATCGGAGTGATCCCGTCGCAAGCCAAGTATCCTTGCAACCACAGAAGTGGGAAGAAGAAAGGGATGATTCTCTTCTGGAGACTTCTAGAAGGAACATAGCCCTGCCGACATCTTATTTCAGACGTCTAGCCTCCAGAACGGTGAGCGAACACATTTCTGTTCTTGTAAGTCACCAAATTTGTGATAATTTGTTACTGCAGCTACGAAACACTAATGTGGTCAGGCATTTAGTTTTTACTGGGGCCTGGTGGCAAGGCAGAAGCTGTTTAAAGGGAGAATAGTTACCTGCCAAAGGCATCACGGCTAAACTCCAAAACACAAGGGGTCTGCACTGACTCTCTTACCGGGGCTTGCCAAAGATAAGAGGGGAAGCCTTGCCTCCCATGCAGCGGTGGGGAGCAGGGGCTTCTTCCTTAACCAGTGAAGAATCAGGGTAGTTGGGAGGTTTGCAGTTCTCAGGCTTCTCTAGATCTGCCAAGAACTACCTCATCTTTGATCTCAGGAATCCAGTCCTTTCTGCCATCATGCGAGACCAAGTAGCGTAGCACATGTATTGACACAGTAACTTGTGTGTCCCAGAGACTGAGCCATTTTGCTCGATGTGGTTACCATCAGAGCTGAGGGTCAGTCCCAGGTCTCTGAAGCCTCAGCACATGCACTTCTTATTCTGTGATATCGCAGGCCCCTGGAAGTCTATGTAATAGGGGAAAGGTGGATGGAAATAGGAGATATGTTCAGCCACAGTTGATCTTCAATCGTATTTGCCCTATGGCTAGATAAGAGATTCTTTAAAAGCTATGCTGAGTTGGATATATTCACCCTGCAGCTACAGAGGTAAAAGATTAATTGAACACTTCCAAAGAGGCTATTGATTTTCAACCTGTGTCCTGACTTGGATATTCAAGGCTGATAACTACGCTCTCTGGGTTTCATCAATAGCTAGCCTACGTCACAGTCTATGTAATCTGAATCTCCTGACAAAACAGTGAATGCCACAGGCCCAGGATCTCTGCCTTTCACCTGCACGCCACACCCTGCAACAGCTGTTGGTAATCTGAGTGACTGTTATTCCACCACATGCTTTGTTAGCCATTCTGCCTTGGCAAGGAGATTATCTGTGCTCTCACCAAATACACGAGCAACCTAATCCCAGAATCCCATTTGGGGATCTGTTTTCAGGAACAGATCCTGGTTTCATTTGCTGGATCAGCCAGCTTCCCCGCAGCAAGTGGATAGTATACTCAAAAGGGAGTTTGACGAAGGGACGTTGACAAGGATGTGGGCAAGTTGTTAGCAACAAGGACTAGTAAAGCACCTAGCTAGTAAGAGTAGAATGCTGTTACCACCCTTGGCTTGAAGATGCCCCTGAGGAGCTGTTTGCTGGAACTTAGAGCTGAAGGTGTAAAGAAGGCCATTCAGCAGAAGCTGTGGCTTTTGGGGGCAGGAATCCAGCCACTGCTAAATAGTGACAGGGAAGGAGACAGAGAATTAAAGAGCCCTGACATTTCTTCCCTCATACTTTCCAGTCTCCTGCTGATGCCTCTCATTGGACAAACCCAATCAGAAGGCAGCTGATATAGTCCAAGGAGGTTATCTCACAAGACTCAAAGTGGGATGAAGGCTAGAGAGTAGATCTAGAGGGAAAAAAACCCATAATTTTTAGCAGCCATGTTTTGGCTGGCTATGGAAGCCAAAAAATATACAGAGAACAACAGCCAATGTGTCAATCAACTGGTCTGACACAGTCCCCGATTGGGTATATATAAAATATAGTAGAACCAGAGCTTCTAGCTTTCCAGCCCCTGATCTTTCCTTCCAGGACCACCAAAACAGGAGGAAGCAAACAGCACACCAATTCCTGAGGCTGAATATGTGTCTGTGTGCACCTTTCCCCTATTAAGCCAACTAACAGGGGCTGGAAGGTACATGTGCTTAGGGATATAGTTGGACATACTTGGACATATTTGGAGCTGACTCAGGGCTCTGACATTTACAACTTAAATGACAATGGGCAAAGTTACTTCGTTACTTTAAACATCAGTTGCTCCATCTGAATAGTTCGGAATAATAACCACCCCAACAAAAATGTTGCAAAGAGTAAATGAAATAATGGAAAGTTCTTTTTTTCTTTTTTTTTTTTTTTAAGATTTTATTTATTTGACAGCGAGAAACACAGCGAGAGAGGGAACACAAGCAGAGGGAATGGTAGTGGGAGAAGCAGGCCCCCTGCCGCGCAGAGAGCCCGATGCGGGGCTCGATCCCAGGACGCTGGGATCTGACCTGGGCCGAAGGCAGACGCTTAACGACTGAGCCACCCAGGCGCCCCTGGAAAGTTCTTTATAGGGTTTTTCTTTCACACATGGTAAATACTCTTTAAATGTTTCTTTTCCATATTGACCTTTCTCTTGTGCTGCTGCAGCCACTGTGTAAAACATACTTGAAACTCATTCTATGAAACAACACATTCCGAGTTCCAGTCAGCTTATAAAATAGAAACCTTTTAAATACAACTTGTTTTCAAGTTGAGAGGGGTCTGTATGTAGACAAAACTATCGAGGGCTGGTTGATGGTCATATTTTTAGGAATGAGAGGATCCACCCATTGCAAAAAATAGATAATTCTGTAAGAAAGGCTACATAACAAAAAGAAGTAACCTGAAATCTGTGTAGAGATGTTGAGAAATGCTCTGGAAAAATATCCCCCAAACTATTCAACAGGGGTTAATTCCAGAGACCAGAGTAGAACTGGAGAGTTGTGAGCAATGAGAGCAGAATCCTACTTATTTCTCTGTATATTTAAATACGGCTTAAATATTTTACAAGGAACATGTATTTGTTGTGCCTAACTTTTAAAAACACTTAAAATTTTTGTGTGGTTCCAGTGCAAGACAAGTCGTCAATATTATGGACAAAACAAGGTTTCTGCTATAAAAAAACAGGAACGAACTACAGATAAAGAAATGATGATATGTAATCAATAAGACAATATAAAGCTCATTTATTTACCAAAAAGGAAAAGGATTTTAATGATTTATCTCTTTTTTTAATTAACATATAATGTGTTATTTATTTCAAGGGTACAGATCTGTGATTCATCAGTCTTACACAATTCACAGCACTCACCACAGCACGTACCCTCCCCAGTGTCCATCACCCAGCCACCCTATCCCTCCCACCACCCTCCCCTCCAGCAACCCTCAGTTTGTTTCATGAGATTAAGAGTCTCTTATGGTTTGTCTCCCTCCCAACCCAATCCTGTTTCATTTTTTCCCTCCCTATTCCCCAAGACCCCCCTTGCCTCTCAAATTCCTCATATCAGTGAGATCATATGATAATTGTCTTTCTCTGATTGACTTATTTCACTTAGCATAATACCCTATAGTTCTATCCACATCCTTGCAAATGGCAAGATTTCATTTTTTGATGGCTGCATAGTATTCCAGTGTGTGTGTGTGTGTGTGTGTGTGTATGTGTGTACATACCACGTCTTCTTTATCCATTCATCTGTTGATGGACATCGAGGTTCTTTCCATAGTTTGGCTATTGTGGACATTGCTGCTATAAACATTCAGGTGCACATGCCCCTTCGGATCACGACGTTTGTATCTTTAGGGTAGATACCCAGTAGTGTGGGTATTGGTAGCTCTATTTTCAACTTTTTGAGGAACCTCCATACTGTTTTCCAGAGTAGCTGTACCAGCTTGCATTCCCACCAACAGTGTAGGAGGATTCCCCTTTCTCCGCATCCTCACCAATATCTGTCGTTTCCTGACTTGCTAATTTTAGCCATTCTGACTGGTGTGAGGTGGTACCTCACTGTGGTTTTGATTTGTATTTCCCTGATGCCAAGTGATGTTGAGCACTTTTTCATGTGTCTGTTGGCCATTTAGATGTCTTCTTTGCCGAAATGTCTGTTCAGGTCTTCTGTCCATTTCTTGATTGAATTATTTATTCTTTGGGTATTGAGTTTAAGTTCTTTCTAGATTTTGGATACTAGCCCTTTATTTGATACGTCATTTGTAAATATCTTCTCCCATTCTGTCAGTTGTCTTTTAGTTTGTTGACTGTTTCCTTTGCTCTGCAAAAGCTTTTGATCTCGATTAAGTCCCAATAGTTCATTTTTGCCCTTGCTTCCTTTGATGATTTATCTTACGGTGTGTAAGCTAATGCTGTTAGCAATTACATTACACCATAAGCTCCAGGAGGATGTTTCCATTTATTCTTATTTATCCCTAACATCTAGTCTAATTCGTGTTATATGCTCAGTAAGCAACTGTCATATGAATGAATATTTTTTAAATTGATGGACAGAGTGGTGTGTTGAACAGAATGCAGTAAGTCTGTTCTCATGAGTACTTCACAAGTCTCTGAGCCTCGGTTCTCTCATCAGTAAAATGGGGGAGTTGATAACATGACTGATTTCAAGACTAATTTTAAACCTATAAGTATCTAAAGTTTTCAGAACTGACATTGAGTCTCCAATTATTTATTTACCAAGTAAAGATTTAAAATATCATCATTGTCACTATTAATTCATAAACAAATGTAAGAGAGACACAACTCAGAATAAAGAATAGTTTTCCTTAAGAAAAGGCTATTGGCAGTCCTACCTAGTGCATTCACACACACACACATGCGTGTGCGCGCACGCACACAACTGTATAATAAATTTGACAGAAGATTTTGAATCAAAGGATTAAATGAACTCTGAGGTCTCTTCATCTCTAAAATTTCATAAACACATTTTTATTTTGCTAAACTTATTTAATTTTTTTATTTTCCAATGGGAACATATGTCCTTAATTGTTAAAAAAAATCCAACAACACTGACTTTTACAAAGTGGAAAATGAAGCCCACCCCAAGGTCCCCCCACTCCACTCCCACAAATAAAGTATGGCTCACTCTCTAGGCTATTTTCAGTGAAGATAAAAACATACATATACTGGCATAGCTTTTTTGAAGGAATTAAACTCATTCTAAATTATTAGCTTGCAAAGTAGAGAAGAACATATGTAGCAATGATCAACTGAAATTAATATAAATAACATTTAGGGAAAATATTTGTTGGGCTCAATTGAGGAGAGTGGCTCTTTGCCATACATTCCTCATAGCTGGGCAGGAGGCTTAAGCTTGGAAGCTTTTCTGATCTTAGCAGGCAATTCATTACTGTGTGCTGCACATAAGATCCCCAGATCTTTTCTTGGGATAAAGATCTGCCAAAGAAGATTAAAAAGCTGAGGCATGTCCCAGGGCAGGAGAGTAGAGTGGATATTTGGGACAGAACTGAAAGGGTCAGTGAAGTCATCGCCCTAGGCTAGCTGGAAATCAAGGGATAAGAAATCAGGGTCTTGAAGTGGGGTGATGGCCTCATCAGACAGTCAGAAATCTGTGACTGTGTTTGGGGACACACACTTAGTAAATAGAAGCAGCATTCATATCAGGAAGTTCACATCATCTACTAATTCTCTAAAAAGCACGTGTCAGGACTAGGAAGCACCTGGAAATAAGCCCGAGGAGACCTGTGGGAGGCTGGAGCAGCAGCTCCCAAATGCCAGGAGATGTTAGCCTTTCCCAGGTTTCAGAATGTGAAAGCGCCAAAATGCAAGTTTTTAAGCCAACTTGGTCCCCAGCGCTGGCCGTGTTTGCACAGACAAATAAAAGCAAAGAAAAGTGGAAGCCGTTGGCTTGAGTTGGGGCATGAATGTTCCCTGTTAGCTATTGCCACTGATTCAAATTTAGCAAATGATTATATAATTTGACTCGGTTGGGACAACCTCAATAAATATCATCTACTTAACTTTGCCCTTTAAATACTAAGAACGTTGCCCATGCCTAATAAATGAGAAAGAAGGGATGCCTGGGTGACGCAGGCGGTTAAGCCTGTCTTAGTAAGTAAGTCTGTCTGACTCTTGATTTCAGCTCAGTTCATGATCTCAGGGTGGTGAGATAGAGTCCTGTGTTGGACTCTACACTCAGCAGAGAGTCTGCTTGAGATTCACGCTCCCTCTGCCCCCATCCTCGCCCCTGCCCCCCACTCCCACAGGTACACACACTCTCTCTCCAAAAATAAAATAAAATCAAAAATAAAGGGATAGGGTGGTGGGGTGATGGACACTGGGGAGGGTATGTGCTATGGTGAGTGTGGTGAAATGTGTAAGCCTGATGATTCACAGACCTGTACCCCTGAAGCAAACAATACATTATATGTTAATAAAAAAATAATAAAATAAATGAGAAAGAAGAAAGAAAACAGTCACTCGGTATGAGTGTGGGCAAGTAAATTTTCTCAGCAAGTGATTTCCTTCTGTACATAAGGAATGGCACTGTGCCACCGTCTGGCGGCCATCTTTAAGAGTGACACAGAACTTTCAGGACACAGCCTCAATGTCCTCCTCAGTCCTTCCCAGCACCCCTCAGGCAGCCTCTGTTAGTCAGAGCCAGCACCATATATTAAACCTACCTCTCTGCCACATTTGGGCTCAGCGATCTCTAATATCCCTGCTAGATCTAGCCTACTAATATTCTACCCATCAAAAAGAGGAAAAAGAATATCCTCAAAATAAAAAAATGTTGACCTCAGTGTTTAATCACAGCTCTGTAATTAACAGAGAAGCTCAGTCAAGGTATTGAAGCGGAAATCCAACTTTTCACCCTCCAGTCAGTGGTTCTCCTTCCTGAGTGCATTTAAGAGTCCCTGGAGATCTTTGCAGATGCACCCATCCTTGGGACTCCCCAGGCCTGGGAGGGGGCCCAGAATCTGGCAGCTTTGAACAGCCTCACAGGTGATTTCACTGTGCAGCCAGAGGTAGTTACTCACTGAAGTAAGGGAATTCTGGCAGATTCTCTTCATTCCTGCATCATCCGGCCTTTGGGTCTACCCGTGAAACATCCAGCCGAGAGGTTTTCCAGACATTTTCACCACTGAGGCTTGCTCACGGCCTCACCCTGAACATGGAGCCAACAATTCCCAGCTTGCTTCTGGGCTTCTAGCTGCCCCCGGCCGCCTTACTGGCTTCTGTCTCTCTCTCTTAGTGCTTATTGTCAATCCAAAAAATTGGGGAAGCTGAAGTAAAATCCTTGTGTTTATGTGGCAACAAGCTCAGAGTCCTTGCTAACAAAATGTCCTTGGCCTTTGAGAAAGCCACTTGGAGATGCCTCTGTCTGTTTGAAATGGGCTGGAAACCAGTGCCCTCCCCAGGAGCCAATCTGCTGAATCAGCCCGTATGAGCAGAAAGAGACCAGGATGATTCAAATGCAAGGGTGTTTTGCTATTTTTGTGTCATTTAGCTTCAGAGGAATGCAGCACTTTTACAGTAGGAATTTGGATTTGACTGTAGAGAATAGGTCAAGTGGAGATTGATTTGTGAGACTGATAGTTTCTATTTTAGGGAATTCTTGAAATACACTGTTGAGGCCTTGGAGTATGGAAAGGAATCAAGGAACGTTGATGACATTCATTTTAATGAAAAGATCTCATTATGAGGAGACTAATGTTTTAGCCACCTTTAAAAGCCTAAGGGGAGACTTTTGGGCTAGATCCTTGAGCCCTCAGAAAGGTATCCAGAGGTGAGGAAAAAGAAATATGGTCTTGTTTTTATATGTAAAAAGAAGAGAAAAATAAAATAATCTTTCTAAAAGTAACACAAGTTCAAACTTAGAAGCCTCATCTACTCTATGAAGTGAAGAAGCAGAGTGACAAACTGTTGAGGAAGTTCGATACTAATCATGGTAATGGTGTGAGAGGAGACAGTGTCACCATGGAAACAGATGAAAAGTGTAAACTTATTTTTTTACCATGGTCTCTGCCCACAAGCAGAATGCTTGTCATGTTTAGGGAGCTGTAGAAACATAAACCCCCTGCCCCCAAGAAATCTGCCATCTGAATAAAAGGAAAAGGATTTATAAATACCAGTAGCAATTTAAAATGCAGAAGACATTTCACTAAATAGGTGGAAAGTAGCCTCAGAGAGTAAAGATGACAGGACTCTGGAAATGGAAGAGGGTTCTTCTAGCCAGAGGACCCAGGGACAAATCCGCAGTAGGAGGGACCAGGGAGCCAGATCATGGAGGAACAGTAAGATTCAGGAGGTAGGGAGAGCACAGGGAATGGGAGGGGAGGTGGGAAAGAGCATCAGTCTGGAGTGTCTTCCCATCTTTCACCTACACAGCTTTAGGAAGCATGAAGAACACGTAGCAGATCTCTGCTTGGCCATTTTCCTGCCCTGAGGGGGAGTGATGCTCTGGTCTTAATTGGGTTACATCTAATCAGAGCCTCAGCTTAGAACAGATTCTTCAGGGAAAGTTCCAGAGCAAAGCAAATTTAGATAGAAAGGGGAAAGTGGAGAAAATGTACATTTATTGAGCACCTCCATGAGCATGCCTTATGCTAAGCCCTTTAAATGTATAACCATTTTGTCTTCAAAATAAAAATACCAAAATCAACAACTCTATATGGATGGCGTTATTGTTCCCAACTTATGGAGGTAGCGACATGGATCTAGAGAAGTTAAGCAATTAGCCAAAGGCTGCAGAGCAAGTAGGAAGAAATTCTAGGAAGTGATGGAGGCGATGAGCACAATTGAAGATAAACATGAAGAGAGACCTGAACATTCCTTAGGGATTTGTGTTAGCATTCCAGTTATGGTCCACCTTTTCCCTGTGGGTGCCTTTTCTTCCCCCATCCCACAATTTTAGTCACCGTTCAGATTTTCAGTTGAAGGTATCCTTGGAAAAGTAACTAATCCCCACTTCTGGCTTCTGAGGAAACAAGGGCTCAGAGACATGAGCCTCTGTGTGTGCCAGGGCCCTGTAGTCAGCAAGCAGCAGAGCCCGGAAGCCAGCCTACCATGTTCCCAGTGTCTGATGAGGGGCTGGGTAAGTCAGACCAAAGATGTGTGTTGTCTCCAGGCAGTTGTGAAAGGAGCTCAGTCTCCTGTCCGTTGTCTGACCCACAGAAGTATCTGCCAGTTCCAAATCCTAACCAATGCCTACTCTCTATGGGTTTTGAGAGGCTTGTATATGATGGTGGAACATACCATTTCCCATATGGCCCCTCTTCTTCACTCTGAGCCAGATGGAGAGGCAGTCATTGAAAAACAGAGTGGACCACAGAGACTCAGAGCTCTCTTCCCTCAGATGGGCCTTTGACCACTGGGAGAAGAGTCAAAGTAGAGGCATCTCTGGCAGTGGTGGGCATTTGTCTAGAGATTGCAAATAAATGTTGACAAGAAGCAAGATTCATGATGGGCAGCGCTATGTTTTTGAGGCATAGCCTCAAAGGCAGATTGACCATAGCTAAACCATGGCTGTGTTCTTGGGTTTCCAACACCTAAATGTGGCCTTAAAGGAATGGACCCTAAGCTTAATGGAGGGTAGGGGCAGAGATCCTGACTTTATCTCTCACTGGTGTCTTCTGGTCATCGAATGGGGAGTAGACAAATCAGCCCTCACAGTGACAGAGAGGGACCCAGTTTCTGTTGCTTTTGATGGCTCCTGAGGCCAATCAGACTAGAAATAGTGTGTGAGTAGTTTTCTTCAGCCCCAAGTCCAGTCACCATCAAATCTTACTCCCAGAGACTGAGCCAGCAATGCTACCAGAGTTGGCAGAAGCTACTCTAAATGGCCACCGGTTCCCTTTCAAACACACACACACATACACACACACACACACAAACACACACACCATGACACAAGATTGGGCACACTACATTAAAATAATTAAGCTTTCTTGATTCTATCATCTGGAACCCCTAAAACACCTAGAATTCCAATTAAATGAGAATGATCTTGTAGACAATTTTATTTGAAGCCAAGTCTCAGATTTTAATACTGATTCCAATCCAGTCTTGCTTCTTCCCCTGGTGGCTTATTCTGTTGGCTTCTAGGCAGTTTTACAAGGCTCCTTCCTGCCGGCTGAATGAAGATGGTTTAATCAACCTGCCAGCCATCTCCACTAGCATTTAAGTAAAGAAACAGAATACTAAGTCAAAGCCAAGAGCTTCTATTTCCTTTTTCTAAATTTAAAAATGAGAACCAGATGAGACAAAAGGTAAACATCTACCAGTCAGATTCCAAATACCAGCTCAGGCCCACTTCAGAATATATTTATATCCTATAGTAATTATCTAGTAAACCGAGCAGTATAAAAGAAAGTCTACATCAGGGCTCCCAACTGGTATACCGAAGCCAACTGATAAGTGAAAAACCTCTATCTGGTCACTAACTTCTGTGGTACATTATCCACAAAATCAACAGGCATTATCAATGGGGAGAAACACATAGTTCAATGGTACCGACCCACATTTGCCCCATCCTGCTATATGACATCACTGGGGCCTTGGTGAGTGGCCAAAGCTAGTGAGAATAAAGAATAACATTTTCCTATAACACAGAGAAGGGCTCCTTGAGCTCTGTCATTCAGATAAAAACTTGTTCTCCACTAGCTCCAAAATTAATTTTCAAAAAATAATTTTTAAATCTGGTCCAGTATGATGTAGATAATCACTTCTGTTTTCACTTCTTACTGTCTCAAAAGATAAATTCTTCCTAGAGTTTTCCGCAAATACTAGTCATCATGGATTTCAGTTATGATGTCATTCAGTGAGGAATCTTTACCAAACTATATCTTCGTACTAAAATTGAGAGCATTTAATACAATATTGTGTTTTATTCAGAATTGTGCTTCTTAAAGTGCCGTACTTGATGGCATCATTGGTTATATTCAAAATCACCAAATAATATACAAGATTATCAATTTTACTTAAATATTTGAAGGAAAATATATATGTGCATGAAAATAATTACAAATATATACCGTGGTATAGAAGCAAAGTGCCTATGACTGTCAAGACAAAGATGAAGATTTCAAAGACATTATGATGGGCTGTGTGCCAGACCACCCCAGGTTGCATGTCTCCTCTTCCCTGAGGTAGGGAGGTAGGGAGACAGGGAGATGGTGGAGAACATGTCTCCTCTCTTGTGCTGTGTAGAGTACTTTAATAGAGATGTACGAGAAATACTATCAACATCTTTAAGAATAAGAATGCTTTAGAGGAAGGAAAATGGTGGCTTTATGAAAGCCCTGGAGCAATGTTTCCAAAGAGTGCTCCACAGTCAAAGAGACTGTGTGACCATCAGTCACACACAAATAATTTTAAGCAATACAGAAATAAACATTTCATATTTCAGTGTGTTTGAATGTTTTTTCTCTATGAATGGCATGAATGGCAGGTTATATACATGTACATATACAGGTTATATACATATTGCTCTTTTCTTAAAAAAAAATTTTAAACTGTTTTGAGCAAAAGAAATGAGTTGACCTTAAAAAAAGATTAATAGTACATGTGGTAACAGATATAATAAAACCATGAAGTTGGTAAAGAATGATTGGATTTATACAACCTAAATCAGTCTCTACCCTTACAATATGTCTCCTAAGAAATGTTGTACATAAAAGCATTAAGAAATGCCAAGTTTGGCCAGCCCGTGACCCATCTATTAGACTAAAAATGGCCCCCAAGAATATTTATTTCCATAAAATTGTTGAATACAAGCTGCATACTATAGGCAGTCTTATTTAAAGTAGTACTAGTCCATTGAGAAGACAGACTCATCCTAAGCCACCGCAGTGCAAGGTTACCATTGTCATGATGGACACAGCTAAAAAGTTCAGAAAGCAGATGGAACAACAAATAAGTTTGCTGAACTTGTGTAAGAAAAGGCTTCATAGGGAAGGTGTATTTGAGTTGAAGCCTAAAGATGACTAGAAATTTACAAAGAGCATTGCCTGAGAGAATATGTTTGCCTTTCATATAAAAACCATGACAGAAGTTAATAGAGAAAACTTAAATATATGTAAAATTTTTTAAAAGCTCCTGATTCTAGTTCCATTACAGATTAGCTTATCTGTTTATATTTCCCCAGTTCAAACCGTGGTAATTTCTGTCCTTGTCAAGGAAGAAGTTTTAGGAGAGCTGGCAGTCTCCTTTCTTATACATGTGTTTTAACTTATTCTTAAGTTAAATAACTTAAATAAGTTAAATAACTTATTAAATAATAACTTAATAATATTAAATAATAACTTATTATTAATAAGTACTTAATTAACTTATTTAATAAGTTATTAAATAAGTTTAATAAGTTATTTAACTTATTCTAACTTATTCAGCTGACATCCTGAAATAAAGACCTGAACTTGCATTATCTACAGTCAATCCATAAATGTCCCCCTCTCTCTAATACTAAAATAAAGGGGTGGGCCAGGTGTCCTCTACCCCCCCACACATACACGTCATCACCTTTATAATAGATGTGTCCTGTTAGTTTCCTTCTTTCTTCTGCTTTAAATCTGCCTTAATGCTTTCATAAAAAAGAAAATTAGCACATAATATGCCAATACTATAGAAATATGTAGAAGTAAGCCTTCACAGAGCTTATCATTTGTTGATCAAGACAAGAATGTAAATAACTGAAGAATACAAGGCAGAAAGAAAAAGTCCTAAATAAGGCTACAGGCATGTACTATTAACAGACATCAAAATGTTAAGGAAGTGAGGAGGCAAACTGTTGAAGCTAAGAGAACTGTCCCATAGACTGAATCTTCTAGAGATGGCTCTAGGGTCAGCAGGGTTCCAAATGCCAACATGGTCAGGGCAACAAATACTACTCATAGAATATTAATTATCAGTTAAGTTGATATCATATCCTACTGTGTGACAGTGACATATTCACCAAAGCACATCTGACCAGCACTTCAGAGGTCTGGAGGTCCTCTCAGTAGCTTTACAAATAAGCACATTGGCGAGAAGCTCTAGGGGAGAGACCACAAGACCTTGCCTTGGTGGGAAGGTTCTCCTTTAGGCATGATTGTGGTAACTCCTCTGCCCCCACCAAAGAACATCCAGAATGTACATTCTTATTTTCGCTAAGGATCTGTTGAGTACCAAAAAAGGTTAAGAGATTGAAGATTCCTTAATGACCTCATCCTTAAAAATAACTATGGATAGAATGAGTTTTGTTTCCAAGGACCCTTGGAAGAAATTTCCCTTGGACGAACCAGAAGAGTTGAAGAGATCAGTTGAGTTCAAATACTACCCTCATCACTTTTGGGAAGCCCAAACTGCCTCCCTCTTTCCCAAATCTATTTTTTTTTAACTGAAGAGCCAGAAACCAGCATTTCATATATCTCTATTCCTTTCATTCTGAATACCAGAAATGGCCACCCTGAAGATATAGTAACAATGGGACATCTGAAGACTTAAGCATATCTGCATTAGAATTCTCCCAGGATAGATCTCCTTTCCAGGAATGATCCCCAAGGAAATTCCAAATAAAAGGGCATATATAGGGGCACCTGAGTGGCTCCGTGGGTTAAAGCATCTGTCTTTGGTTCAGGTCATGATCTCAGGGTCCTGGAATCGAGCCCCACGTCATTCTTTAGTATGATTATCTAGTATTATCTAGTATTATACTAGATTATTTAGTATACCACATCAGGCTCTCTGCTCAGCAGGGAACCTGCTTTCCCCTCTCAGCCTGCTTGTGGTCTCTCTCTCTCTCTCTCTCTAATAGATAAATAAAATAAAAAAATTAAAATTTAAAAAAAGGGCGTATATATCTGACTTACTGACCTGGTACCAAATGGTATCTGCCACCAACTAAAACTCAGTGCCAAGTGGCTGATAAATTGAAAACTCACAGGGTGTTCCAGACATCTGTGTTCTCTGTGTATAAAAGGTGGCAGAAAACATTCTAAATTGGCAGCCCTTATGTCCACTCACAATCCCACCTTCTGTAACCATAACACAGTGAATATCTTTGCAAAACTGTGAGCTGGGGGCAGCTGGAAGTACCTCTTTGGATATCCACCTGTGTCTGCCTACTGTCTTGCTCACTAGATTGACAGCTCTTCATCATCCTTAGCTTCTACACCCAGAACTAGCACAGTGCCTGACACATAGTAGGGGCTCAAGAAATGTAAGGACTAAAGAATGATACAATTCTAATTCCTTTATTTGCTATAATCCTCTAAATTCAGTTCGGTTCAACCCATTTTTTTAACATGTAAAATTTATTTAAATTTATTTAGTCCAGATCAAACCAGGGATTGGACAGATTTGAAGATGGTGCCAAGTCATATGCAATAACAAAAGTACGGGCAGAAACCACTGAAAGGATTTGAGTTTCTAGAGTTTGTTGCTATAGTACTGCAGGAGTTCACCTAATACAGTCTATTGCCCAATACCATTTGTGTATATACAAGATTTAGTTGACATTCATAATAAGAATTCTTTTGAGAACCTAAAATAGCTTGGTATTAGAATCAACTTGATTTCTCGGGCTTAGTATGGCCCTTGACAATGTCCTTTTATATCCTTTTCAAAGACTGTATATCATACCTGTGAACTGTATGTCCAAAGTAAGAGAATAAAAGATGGTTCTGTTCAGAAAGGAGGGTCATAGAATTAAGATCTCAGCAGTGGAGACATTGCTAGTCATGGTCATGCTTGTAGGGAGATATAGTGGAATGAAAAGAAATAATCAACAGACAAAAACCAGAGTATTGGAAGGTCAACATTGTTGCTGAAATCCCCAAGAAAAATGGCAACGGATAGACCAGAGGAGGGGGACTGAATCACCGGGTAAGATACTAAGATATGAAATCCTAAAGTGGAAAAATTGCTAAAACCTTATGGTGTAACAAAAGTTTAAGAGCAATAACGGAGATTATTATAATGTTTTATTGACATAAAATATTATAACGCTGACATAAAATATTATAATGCTGCATCACATTTCTTGCCTAGAAAATTCCCTAAAAGTAGGAGTAAGAATAGAAAAAGAAGGAACATTTATTACATGCCTACTATGTGTCAAGCCCTGGACCAGTAGTTTTTACCATTATTATTTCATTTAGGTCATCATTGAGTTGGCGTGATTTGTGCTTGATCTTCAAACGTGAATAGAAATTCTTCAAGTGTGATATTTTAGTATAATTTCTTCCTATAGCAATTTAACATAATTATTCATCTCTGAAATTAAGTGAGGAAATGTGCTAAAGAAAAAAAAGAAAAAGAGCAATGCTAGCACCTACCAGACAACTATTCTATTCCTGACACTGGCCTGTGTGAACCTACATTCATTCTCATATCCTCTCAACAGCCTTTTTTTATTTCTAAACCAAAAGCTGGTAATGTGTTTATTTTTTTTAAATTTTTTTATTAACATATAATGTATTATTTGCCCCAGGGTACATGTCTGTGATTCGTTAGGCTTACACATTTCACAGCACTCACCATAGCACACACCCTCCCCAATGTCCACAACCCAGCCACCCTATCCCTACCCCACCGCCTCCCAGCCACCCTTAGTTCGTTTCGTGAGTTTAGGAGTCTCTTATGGTTTGTCTCCTTCCCCATCCCATCTTGTTTAATTTCTCTCCCCCACCCCTCCCCACGACCTTTTAAGGTAAATGCCACTGTTTCCACCTGACAGATGGTGAAACAGAGAGTCAAAGATGAAGAAACTTGCCAAAAGTCGCATGATTCATTAACAGATGAGGGATTCAAATGGTTCTGTTTGATTCTTACCCATCTTTTTGGAGGATATCTTTCAGCTGGAGAGACTTTCAAAGAAAAATGATCATGGTGCCATTTACAGCTGTAATGAACAGGTAGAAATAACCTTCAAAGGGAAAACTTGAGAATGTTAACTCCTCTTCACAGTGGAACAAGAGTACCATTAGTAGCAGGAGGAGGGTAGGGTCTAAGATGAGTTGGCATTCTTATTTCAAGATCAGAAAAGAAATGCCAAGGATGAGAGAGGTATTCTGGAGGTGTATATTTGTAATGGCTAAAGAAAGCAGGCTTATTTCTGATAGGGCTTACTCCATCCTGTCTATACTTCTAGAATTCCTCTGAACATAGAGTTGTTTGCTCTGGGCCTTCCACCTACGATTCTAACAGGAAATCGGTCCATTGGCAACACACATAATTAGTAGTCACCTCTACCAAAAAGATAGCACATTGTGCACATTCTTGGGTCCTGGAAATTGTCTGCCCCTCTTTATTTCAAGATTAACTATAGTCCTATATTACTTCTGCCAGAGACAGTACCAGAAAAACAGCTTGTTTCTGGGCCTGGTCTGGTTAATTTTTCTAGGTTAGTTGTTTTCAACACCAGATACACATGAGAATGACCTGAAGGATTTTATTTTAATATCAATTCCTTTGGCCCCATTCCAAGAGATTCTGATTCCATTGGTCAGAGGACTTTTTAATTCTCCCCATGTTATTTTCATGTGCAGCCAGGATTGAGAATCGCTAGCTTCTGGCCATTGCCTCACCTTTGCCATACATATATATATTCCTACTATCTAATATCCCAAGCTGCAGGAAAATGCTAGGAAATAATGAAGAGCCAATTACCCCTCTCCTTGAATATTCTCCTTTTCTCCTCTTTGACTTACCACATCTCTGACTTTTGCTTAAACTACACTCAAAAATTACCACAGGCAGGTAGCTGAGAGACACAAAAAATATCTTGCTTACCTACCTCTTCATATGTCTCCACTATTGCCTATTTTTATAATACTTTTGGATAGCTAAAATAAACTTCCACGAATCTTTGAAGAAAATATCCACATAGTTTGGAATCATGTTTGATGGTCCCATGGACTTAATTTCCTGGAGTAGTAATATTGTAGTTACAAGCTTCCATCTGGGAAAGAATGCAATAAACAAGACTAGACAGCCCCATCTCACAGGATGGATATTGTGTCACAATGCCAGGCTACTAGGCATATCCAAAGGGAGAGAGAGAGAATCTGTGAGTATTACAATCAAGTCAACCCCTTGTCTTTACATGCTGTGTGACACTTAGCTTAGGACCTGCAGAATTTCTATGCACCAGAGCCACCACATATAAAAAATTTGGGATGTAGGTGGAAATTCCATTTTTAAACATGAGAAGATACATGATAGCTTATGATAAAATTCTAATTAATGAAGTGAAGAGGAAAGGGTTACAAATACACATTTTTAAAAAGATTTTATTTATTTATTTGAGAGAGTAAACATGAGCAGGGGGCAAGGGTCAGAGGGAGAAGGAGCAGCAGACCTCTTGCTGAGCAGGAAGCCCAACATGGGGCTCAATCCCAGGGCCCCAGGATCATGACCTGAGCCAAAGGCAGATGCTTAATTAACTGAGCTGCCCAGATGCCCCCATATACACATATTTTTTAACCCAGCACTTGAGACTTTCTTTCTCATTGAATCACTACAGTTGCCCAAATATCTCTGGTTCAAAGATGAAAGCACTAAAGTTCAGAAAAGTTAATCTGGAATCAACAGAGCACAATATGTGAGAAATCCATGTTCAGTTCTGACAGCGTTATCCCCTATGAGACATGTGATTTGAGGGAAGTTTTTTTTCCCCTGAATTTCTGTTTCCCCATCCATAAAAAGTAAAGGTAGTAAGAGCCCCTATGCAGTTGTGGTAAGAAACAAATACAAATATAAAATTAAGATAGCAATCACCAATCATTTATTTATTTTTTTAAAGATTTTATTTATTTATTTGACAGAGAGAGCTCACCAGTAGGCAGAGAGGCAGTCAGAGAGGGGTGGGGGGAAAGCAGGCTCCCCGCTGAGCAGAGAGCTTGATGAGGGACTCGACCCCAGGACCCTGAGATCATGACCTGAGCCGAAGACAGAGGCTTTAACCCACTGAGCCACCCAGGCACCCCTCACCAATCATTTAGTAAGCCCTGTCTATATGGTTATGGTAGCTAAAATTTACTCAAGATAACATAATAAGGGTCCCAGCTGAAATAAGAACTCTAGTCTGTGAAATCCCATTTCCTTTCTGCAGCACAAGAGATACAGACCAAGAGATTTGAAGGAGGGAGAAGGGAGTAGACTGAGAAATTCAGGAAGACTCCAAAACTGAAAGGGTAAGAAGTTAGCTGGGTTTCCAAGGGAAAAACATAGATAAGCAAGAAGACTTGTATGCTCTCCCCTTTGGGGTTGGTCTAATGTCAGAAAATACTGCTTTGTGGCATCCTTCATCAGAAATCGTATTTTTATTTCTCTTTGATACACAGCTACCAGCTTCAGCATGACATTAAGCAACTCTGAGCAAGAGCAGAGAACAAAAATTAGGATGGCAAATTCACCAATCCCAATTCCAAATCCCTCTGCTAGATCTATTAGCACACCAGACATTTGTTTCCCAAGTTCTGGTCACTGTGAGCCAGGCCAAGGCAAAGGACAAGGTGTGGCCACAGTTCCCTCTGCGCACAGACACAGAGAGAACAGAGCCCCTGGAAACTCTTGACATCTGTGAAGTCTTTGAGAGAAAGGGCAGGGCGCGTCTTGGAGTGTGCCGGCTCCTGCAGCTACCTTCCAAGGTGCCTGAACCACTCCTCCAACTTAATGAACTCCACATGCTGCCATAGCTATTTATAGAATCAGCCCTGTGTGTGTTTTGTTAAAGCCTCTAGATCATATTTTTTAGCTTTGCAAGTTTATTTCCTACAATTGGTCCATTAAATTTTGCCTCCCTTTCCTCCTCCATCACATTCTTGGAAATCCATGGTCAACTATACAAACAAATGTACGGGATTATCAAAATATTTTTAAGCCATGATTTGCCCTCTGTGTTTTTCTTGTGCTCCCAGAAGTGTGAATTTCTATAGCATCACTCTTTCTGGAAACTTCGATCTGACAGGGCAATCTGACAGAAGGGTAATTCAGCCTAAGGGGCGGGGGGAAGAAGAGTCCTAAGAGATCAGCAAGGTTGTCACTGAGCCTGCTCCTACTAAGTGGAAACTAATCACAAAAAGAGCCACAGGAAAGCAAGAAAAATGTTCAGACAAAATCAAAATGCAAACAAAAGGGAGAACAGGCAGAAGTGAACTAGTCAGTTACCTGCAGAAAAATGGAGAAACCGAAAATGAGGTCCAGGCTCTAATGAACCACCAGAGAAAAGAGCCAAATCTGAGTAATAATGTAGACCATGACTTATGAATGGACTTTCTCTCCCTTTTTGTACAGTCCAGAGGAATATTTGTATCAACTATTTTGTAAATGCAAGTATCTTAGTGGCTCTAGAAAATCTTTTTTTTTTTTTTTCCAGGAGGAAATTCCACCTCATCCCACTTTTATTTTTTTTATTTAATTGAGAACTTTTTTTTAAATTTTAATTTTATTTTTTCAGTGTTCCAAGATTCATTGTTCATGCACCACACCCAGTGCTCCATGCAATACATGCCCTCCTCAATACCCAACACCAGGCTCGCCCAACCCCCTACTCCCTCCCCTCCAAAACCCTCAGTTTGTTTCTCAACACATTTAGATAAGTTCACATGTTTTCCTTTTTTTTCTACATTTTTAAATTCTAGTATAAGTAGCATACAGTGTTATATTAGTTTCGAGTGTACAATATAGTGATTCAACACATCTTTACTCTCTGCTCATCATGGTAAGTACTCTACAGTCCCCATCACGTGTTGTGCTCATCTCCGCACTCACCTCCCTCACATAACCAACAGTTTATTCTTTATAGTTAAGAGTCCATTTCTTGGTTTATCCCTTTTTTTCCTTGTTTGTATATTTTGTTTCTTAGAATCTGCATATGAGTGAAGTGATGTGGGATTTGTCTTTCTCTGACTGCCTTATTTCACTTAGCATTATACTCACTAGCTCCATTTATGTTGTTGCAAATGGCAAGATTTAATCTACTTTTATGGCTGAGTAATATTCTATTGTGTGTGTGTGTGTGTGTGTGTGTGTGTGTGTGTGTGTGTGTGTGTATTTGCCGCATCTTCTTTACCCATCCTTCTGTTGATGGACATTTGGGCTGCTTCCGTAATTAAGCTATTATTAATCATGCTGCAATAAGCATAGGGAAACATATATCTTTTAGAATTGGTGCTCTCATATTCTTTGGGTATATACCCAGTAGTGGCATTATTGGATCATATGGTAGTGCTATTTTTAATTTTTTGAGGAACCTCCATACTGTTTTCCATAGTGACACTTTGCATTTCCACCAACAGTGCATGATGGTTTCTTTACTGAACATCCTCACCAATACTTGTTGTTTCCTCTGTTTTTGATTTTAGCCATTCTGTGAAGTGATATCTCATTGCCATTTTGATTTGCATTTCCCTGGTGATAAATGATGTTGAGCATCTTTTCATGTATCTGTTGGCCATCGGGATGTCTTCTTTAGAGAAATTTGTGTTCATCTCTTCTACCCATTTTTGGTTGGATTATCTGTTTTTTGGGTGGTGAGTTGTATAAGTTCTTCATAGATTTTAAATATTAACCCTTTATCAGATAATGTCATTTGCAAATATCTTCTCTCATTCCATAGGTTGTCTTTTAGTTTTATTGTCTCCCTTGCTCTGCAGAAACTTTTGATGTAGTCCCACTTATTGATTTTTGTTTTTGTTTCCCTCGCCTCTGGAGACATGTAGAAAAATACTGCTCTCTCCTATGGTTTTTATGGTTTCGGGTCTCATATTTACATCTTTAATCTGTTTTGACTTTTTTGTTTTGCATTTGGGTCAGAAACGAATCCAGTTTCATTCTCTCATATGTAACTGTCCATTTTCCCACACCATTTGTTGAAGAGACTTTTTCCCATTGCATACCGTCTCTTCTAAGATTAATTGCTCATATAATTGTAAGTTTGTTTCTGGGCTCACCATCCTCTTCTTTTGATCTACACATCTATTTTTGTGCTAGTACCATACGATTTTAATGATTCCAGCTTGTAATATACCTTGAAATCTGAGATTGTGATACCTCTAGTTTTGCCCTTCTTTTTCAAGATTTCTTTGGCTCTTCAGCATCTTTTGTGGTTTCATAAAAATTTTAAGATTGTTCTAGTTTTATGAAAAAATGCTTTTGGTATTTTGATAGGGATTGCATTAAATCTATAGATTGCTTTGGGTAGTTTGAACATTCTAACTATTTGTTCTTCCAATCCATGGGCATAGAATATCTTTCCATTTGTTTGTGTCCTCTTCAGTTTCTTTTTTCTCTGTTTTACGGTTTTCAGAATATAGGTCTTTTTTACTTCCCTTGGTTAAGTTTATTTCTAGTTTTTAAAATTATTTTTGGTGCAATTTTAAATGGAATTGTTTACTTAGTTTCTCTTTCTGTTACTTTGCTCTTAGTGTATAGAAATACAACAGATTTCCACGTATTGATTTTGTGTCCTATGACCTTACTGAATTCATTTGTCAGTTCTTGTAGTTTTTTGGTGAAGTGTTTATGTAAATAGCATCATGTCCTCTACAAATAGCTGAAGTTTTACTTCTTCCTTTCCAATTTGGATGCCTTTTCTTTCTTTTGTTTGATTAATGTGGCTAGGATTTCCAGTACTATGTTGAATAAAAGTGATAATAGTAGAGACGTCTCTTCATTTTGTCTTACTCTCTGTGTCTGTCTCTGTGTGTTAGGAAAGTCAGCTGTGTCTCCTGCTCTTGCAAGTAGTGGCCTTATGAAGAAGAGGTCCCACAGTGCCCTGCACTGCATTGTCCTCTCTTCACCAGAACCTGGCCCTTCACAGTATCTCCTGTGTGTGTTTGTGTGCCTTGCTGTTGCGGCTGAGCCACTTTTGCCTTTAGCCCAGTCATCTGCAATGACTGTCTTTGCCTGATGTGAAGAGAGGTTGGTCCTGTGTTGTTAGCAGACCAGTCTGATGTTACCCTCAGCTTGAGTTGAGTCAGACCAGGCCTTTGCCAGAGATGCACCAAACTCCAGAGAACTTTTCTCGTGTTGTGTCCTGAGAAGCTTTTGTTGGGGGGTGGGGCATGCCATCACACCAGCTGCCTGCCCGAAGCCCACTGCTGGGATGGCAGCTGGACTGGTGAGTGTGGTTATCGTCCCCTCCTGAGTGGTGCTGGCCCCTGTCTGCACTGCTTGCACACAGCCAGTCTTGTGGCATTTCTTTGGATGGGCTCCAGCCAAGAGCACATTGGAGGGGGCGGGACCACAGGAGAACATGGCTCAAATGCTTTTTTAAAAAAAGATGTAAACTCTTCTGCTGGTCATTCATCTTTCTGTATCATAAGAAAATAGCAGGCTACAAAATCGCAGGAAGCCTCAACTGCCTTAGGTGTCAAGTTGACGTTCCATGGGTTGGGGCGTGGGCAGGTTTTACACGTGCATATATCGTGAAATGGTTACCAGAATAAGTTCAGTTGACATCCCTCACCACACAGGATTGCAATTGTTTCTTGTGAGGAGCACTTAAAAGATCTATCTTAACAACTTTTCAAATATAGAATATGGTAGTTTTAATTATAGTTTAATATTTTAATAACTTTAGTGGTACTTTTTCCTTCTTTTTGAACAAAGAGACTCACATTTTTCTTATGTGCTGAGCCCTAGCACTGTGCCAAATACCAAAAAGTACTTAGCAGTTGATAACTATCATTTTCTTATTACTAATAAATGTTCACACAAAGTCTGACAGTTTTACATAGTAAGAGGTTTCTAAAAATCAGACCTCCATAATCTCCCTCGATCCTCTGAGGTGACTGGGATATGGATATTATATATATTTTGTAAATGAGACTGAAATTCAGACAAGTCAGGAGTCCTTAAAAAAAAAAAATCAATGTCACCCATCAATGGCAAAGCAGGCCCAAGGATCCAGGTGCTCTGATTAGCAGCCCCATGTGCTCCCCAGGGGACCACCCACCAGTGACCTGCGGGGCCGCTAAGCAGCATTTGCGTCCCTTCTCTAGAGGGAGAAGGAGCCAACAGTGTCTAGCCACCCTGGAAACTCTGCCGGGTGCCATGGCGCTATGAGCGTGTGCCCCGGCCACGGCAAGGAGTCCCGCCCTCACCCTGCATTTATTTTCCTTCCCAAACCTCACAAAACCATAAAAATCAAAGATGACTCCTAAGAAGCCAGCCATCCGACTCTCTGGAAACCCAGCCCACGGCTGAGGACGGCAGGGCCACAAGAGCTGTTTCTTTGCTCCTGTTGACTCAGGTCTGTTTACCTGGCTCCGTCGCTCCCATTTCCTTGCCTCGGAACTTGTGCAGCCCTCGTATTTATGCTCCAGGCAGACAGGGAATTTATGGCGTGTTCATCACCCATCCCACCCCAGGACTCAGCACCTCTCCCTGCAGCTGTCAAAACCACCCACTCGTACCCAGCAGAGTGTCAAGCCGTTCACGGAGGGAAACTCCTCGGAAATAGTGCCCAGTTCTGGCCCAAAGGTGTTGCCCAGTTGCCCAAGCCCTGGTCATAAAAATGCCAAATAGACTGTAGAGTGAAAAACAGAGGTCAGACTTGCCCAGAGGGCAGGATGGGGTAGGAGTCATAGGCTGGGACTAGGGGCCCGAGGTGATGGGGCAGATGCCACGCTCCTGAGTTTGCCCTCATGTGCCCGAGGCCTTGGATGGAGTTGCGGGGAGCAGAGGGAATGGCACTCCAGAGGCCGCAACGGAAGCAGAGGTGCTCTGGGGATTGGCCGAAACCCAGAAGCTGGCTTCCCTGAGTCCCAGGAAAATCCTTTTAAAGAAAAAGGAAAAAGGCTTGACTTTCATTTGGGGACCATTAAATGCGAAGAGTGTGGGCTCGGTCGCTAGAATGTGACTGAGGCAGCCATCAGCACTAGTCCTTAAGCTGGAAAACAGGGTGATAAGAACTCCACATACTGAAGGTAAGCTATTTACCATTCACTGGGATCGCAGTGTCGTTTGCACCTATTATTCCTGACCCTCACAGCAGCTGTGGAGTTACATTCATTATTAAGCTCATTTTCAAGATGAAGGAAATGAAGTATGAGAGTAGCAGACCTTGCCAACTTCACACAGTAAGTGGACAACATTTGAACCCAGGAGAAATCTTTCTACACAAAGCAAGTTCAACAAGTGCGGAAAGAGGAACAGTGGTCCCCACTGCGGGCATTATGAAGATTTACCCAACCTGCTTTGCAGGAAGACAGCCAGGCTCTCTGTGGCTCATGGTCCTGGGCCTCTCTCTTGATAAAGGAAGTAGAGGGTAAGCCTCTCTCTCACTGGAGGAGAGTGGATGCAGATGTTGCCAGCTTTCCATTCACCAATTTGTTCTGCCCCTTATTTCTTCTTCCCTGTGTTTCCAACCATTTTCCCTACTTATTTAATGTTTCTTCCAGTGACATACCAATTAAGGCCAAAGAGATAAATTGAAATGCTGTGATTTTAAAACTATGTCTAGTGGGACTTGGCCAATAGGAAATGAAAATAAAGATCACACCACTGCTACCACCAGAAAGGAATTTGTGTCTGTTGAAAAAAATACTCATTTTAAAATTGTCTGAATTTTATTAATCCCCATTCTTGTTTCCTTCATCCTTCAGCTTAGACAGTTGAGAAACCATGGTAAGTCCATAGATAGTCAATAAGGTATATCCCTACAGAAGAAGACAATTTAAAAAAAAAGGCTTTACAATTAACATGGAAAATTATTTTTTTGGCTTTCATTAACCCTCATGTTCAGTCTTTTCATCTATCAAACAAGAATCCAATTCAAGAGATTACCATATAAAAGACATAATATTAGACATCACAGAGAAGATAACAGTAAAGAAGGTCTGGGCTCTGCCCTCCAGGGTGTGACGGGCCCACCAGCAGGGCTCATACCTATGCGGGTACTTATAACACTGGCCTATCAACAGGCTGTAGTAAAAACCCACATCAACGTGTTGGGCCTCCCAAGTGACAGCACCTGCTCTGACCACCCTTGGTCCCCAGGGTCATTAGAATGTATTTGTGATATATTTAAAAACACGTGGCAAAGAACTATACAGAACTAAGGGATTTTTCATCATTGTTCTTATTATCAAGCATGGTGGTTAAGAATGTAGCCTCTGGAAACAACCCACCTGGGCTGATCTCCCCACTCTGCCGTGTACACTACGTTATCTTAGGTAAATTGCTCAAACTCTGTCCACTTTGGTTTCCTCAGCTGTAGAAAGGGATAATAATAGGATCTAACTTTATGAATGTTGTGGGAATTAAATCAGTCCCTTTATCTAAAGGACTGTACACATTGCTCAGCATAATATGAGGCCACCCAAATGTTGCTGGTATTGTTATCATTAATCCACATTCACCAGTACTTCTTGAAATTGTCGAGGTCATCAAAAGCAAAGAAAGCCTGAGAAACTGCCATAGCCAAGAAGAGTCTGTGGAGACAGGACAAGTAAATGTGGTATGGTATCCCGGATGGGACCATGGAACAGATAAAGGGCATAAGGTAAAAGCCAAGGATCTCTATGTGACCCATGGGTCATACTTAATAATGACATACTGTACTGGTTATTTAAAACTGTGACAAATATTCCAGACTAATATAGGATGTTAATAGTAGAGCAGGCTGGGTCTGGGTGTATGGAAACTCTGTACTATCCTCACAACTTTGGAAATCTACAACGATTCTAAAATTAAAAGTTTATTTATTTAAAAAAAATGGTATCATGAAGATGAATGATATAAAGAAAGCTGAGCAACCACAAGGGAAAGTCAGTCAGGCTAACCTTTGCCTGCATCACAAATTTTCAAGGAGAAAACACTGGCCAGGAGAATTTTCATTAGGAAAAAAAAATAACAAAATTGAATAGCCAGTATTTGCCTATGTTCTGGAAGGAAGGGAGGGAGGGGGGAAGGAAGGAAGGAAGGAAGGAAGGAAGGAAGGAAGGAAGGAAGGAAGGAAGGAAGGAAGGAAGGAAGGAAGGAAGGAAAGAAGGGAGGAAGGGAGGAAGGGAGGAAGGGAGGAAAGAAAGCCATATTGAGCAATTCGATAAATAGCCAAAGTAAAGTCTAGTGTTACAAAGATATCACCAATGGATATATGGATATATGATGGCCAGTAGCACTGAGGATGATTAAGAAATATTTTCTTCTCACATATGAGTAAACCTTCTATCAAAGAGGTTAGGAGCTAAAAGTCTACTTCCAATTGGAGAGACCTATTAAGTATATTTTCCACTTGATTTTTCAGGATATCATGAGACCTAATTCTATCAGAAGGATCAAAAACACTTAGCCCAAACACTTACCTCCCATCCCTCCTTGTTTTTGCCTTAGAATGGGTTTATCAAAACATGATTTTAATTGCATTGTTAATATGTGCATCATCTCTTTTCCCGTAACTGCCTCCATCTGGCGCCTTGGCTGGCTCCCCGGGAAAGACAACTGGACACCTCATGGAAAAGTCACAAATGCTCAGATACAATTCTGCTTAGAGATACTGAACCAGAGCTCAACTCCAATTTGTTCCAGATAATCTCTGTTACTGTCAAATAAGCAGTTCATAGAGGGGCTTGTGTATTTCCAGATAGGATTATAAATGCGCAAAGTTTATAGAATGTCGGCTCTGGGAGGAATCTTATAGATGCTCAATCCAATTCATCTCCACATTCTATGGGGAGGAAACAGAAATACAGAAAGTCACACGGCAAAGTGTATTCAGGATGGAAACTAGTACCCTGTCTCCTGGCTTCCAGAGGAGCAAAGTTGGCTCTAAGAATAGACTTGTTACCCTGAGCCCTTGAGCTAATAACCAGAGGAGTTACTTCACTGCGTAAAGGTCACTGAAAAGAGTTTTTCTGATGACTTGCTACTGCAGATGCATTCCTGAGGTACCCACAGTGTTGAAGACAGAAGTAGGACAAGAAGCAGATAAGTCGTGAGGGATGGGGAAATCTCAGTAGGGGACAGCCATGCCACACCCAGTTGACGTTCGGATTGAATAATCTATATGTAAGACCAAATTCCAGTTTCTGACTTGTGAAGGGCCCCAGTGGCTCTAACTGAATGTCATTCTAGCCACATGATTATTTCCCCCAGCTCCTAAATTCAGCAGAGCAGGTCTCACTATTAATTCTTCCAGCACTGTGAAAAAGTAAGAGGCAGGACAGAGAAAAGAATGGGTCATTTGGCCTGTTTAAAAGCCATAGTAAGATCTCAAATCTTAGAACTAACCCATTTGCCAGTATAACAGGTGGTATATGACATGAATTCATCCATTTCTGCGAGTCACTGATTTCCTTACATCCAGCCACACCTCCTGCCCAGACTAATTTGACTCCTGTCATTCCATTACCAGGAGTCAAGATAAGCAGATATAGTGAGGTGTTTTTTTTTTTAACTATGCCAATATCAGAAACTCTTCCAAAATTAAAACCTCAGGCAGCAAGCGTGCCTTTCTAGTTCCCCTTTGAAACAGTTTCTAAATGCATTATTAATCTGCCCAATTCTGTTTTTCTATCATACTTTCTGTTTCTATAAATACACAAGCATGTGTCCTAATTAAGTTCTTATGTGGATTGTGTTAAGTCTATGAATTTTGGTGACTGTCAAAATGTTCTGTGGTTTTGTCTTTCATTTCAGGAAATACTTTTCCAAGTTATCCTCTCTGTGGTTTATATTCCTGTTTGCGGGAAGCTCATTTTATTGCCAGCTGCTGTTGCTCATTTTCCTCTTGACTGGACGAAGATGGGTTGGGTCTCCAGTTGTGAGATATGAAAGAGGAAGGCATATACTCTCACAAAAACAGCTATAAAAAGGACAGACAACAACAACATGGTATCAGTTATCGAATTCCCAGTGGATTGTCACTGAGAGTTGCCATTGATAGTTGGGGGTACATCAATTATCTCATCTAAAAGGAAATGAGTAGAGGAGCCTTCAGTTCTAGGCTGTGAAGTCTCAAAGGAGTGGCCCCAAGTGTCAGGGCAGGTTTTTAAAGTTTCTAAATAGATTTCATTCTATTTTACTTAATCTTCACACATACAAATTATCAACTTGGAGTAGCTAAACATTAAGACTGTGACAGCAGAGATAAAGTTATGTTCACTATCCTGTTCTAGGCTTTGCCTAGTCCCCTGTAGAGATGCAAAAAAAAGGGGGGGGAGTGGCATTTAACAAAATAATGAATTATTGAATATTTATCACTAAGAGAATGCAAGCTTTTCCAAACTCATTTCTTCATTTCTGCTTCTGCCTAGCATTGGCAGCTCTTGATGCTTTTCTAAAAGCTTGTCAATTACTAGGGGCCAGAGGAAATCCATTCATATCAAGTCTAAGCCTCTTAAGTCTCTACCTATTCATGTCTTTGATCAACGATTGATAGGAGCTGTAGCTTTCACCAGTTTTGGCTCCACTGCTAGAGTTATGTCAGCCTGCCTTCTTTTACATCCTTGTGTTTGGTGGCCAAGGGTACACAGCACATTGAATGGGCTGCTGGGTGTGCTGAGCTCTCAGGCCATTAAAGTGATGGCACAAATAATAGTATAGTGGGAGGGCAGGGTGCTGGAAGGGAGAACAAATCATTATGGGAATAATAAGACCAAAGGAATTTCCCTGTTCAGGATGCCTAAGTCTCCAGTGAGTGAAGAGGGTCTTTCATAAAGAATCCTAACCATACCCCCATGAAACCACTCATTTACTGAAAAGTAAACTGGGCAGTGAGATTTCTATCCAAATTAGACCTTGGGAAGTGGAAACTTAAAATACAGTTTGTAACTCAGATCTTCCTCCCTTTATCTCTATAACACAACCCCTCAAATAAATTGAGGTTGAGAAGCAAGAGCATTCTGCTCTATAATTTCTACTAGTAGGGTGACCAGCCTTCTTGGTGTGCCCAGGACTATCCTGGCTTTAGTGCTGAAAGTCCTGCTTCCCAGAAGCCTCATAGCCCCATACAAACCAGGAAGGTTAGGCACCCGAAGGAGGAAAAAGGAAGTTTGCTAGTTTGCTAGTTCTCACTAGCAAGAAAATAAAGCAACTTTGCTGCTGGATTCAGCCTACTGTAAGTTTTCTGGCTAGTTCTGTACCGTGTTGTCCAGCAGGGCCACAGAAGGTAGTGAGCAAGCAGGAGAGTCTGTGTCTGGGAGGTGAAGGCATAGCACCTTCCTTTTCAAGATCTCCAGGAGTCTGGCACAGCCTCCCACTGAGACTCATTCTCGTGAGGGAAGGCAGAGCAGAGACAGGGTTCCCCTTCCCTCCATATTGTTGATGGAGAAATGGCAGTGGGGAGATCATGCAGCTGGCTTGAGATTTCCCAGGCAGTAGCGGAGCCCGCATGTGAAACACAGCTCTGAATGCTAAATCATGCTGCCTCCTAATAAGCACTGTGATGTGGCATGGATTCTTTTTTTAAAATTACTAATTAACACATACTGTTTTACTAGCTTCAGGGGTAGAATTCAGTGATTCATCAGTTGCCTATAACACCCAGTCCTCATTACATCAAGTGACCTCCTTAATGCCCATCACCCAGTTAGAGCCATCCCCCACCCCCTCCAACAACCCTGTTTGTTTCCTAGAATTAAGCATCTCTTATGGTTTGCCTCCCTATTTTCATATTACTTTATTTTTCCTGCCCTTCCCCTATGTTCATATGTTTTGTTTCTTAAATTCCACATATGAATGAAACCATAGGGTATTTGTCTTTCTCTGATTGACTTATTTCACTTATCATAATACTCTCTAGTTCCATCCACATCATTGGAAATGGCAAAATTTCATTCTTTTTGATGGCTGAATAATATTCCATATTTTATTTGTATGTGTGTATGTATAGGTATGTGTGTGTGGAGATGGATATGTATATATAGATAGATATAGATAGATAACATCTTCTTTATCCATTCATGTATCAGTAGACTTCTGGACTCTTTGTATAGTGTGTGGAACATTCTGCTGTGTTGTGGACATTGCTGCTATGAACATTGGGGGTGCATGAATTTTTAATGCCTGAGAGAACCTATCTGACTGGATTTAGGAATGAAGTAAGGCAGAATGTCCCACCTCAACCTCCTCAGTCTCCAGTCTGGGAAGAAGCATTTGCCTTTGGAGAAAGTACATACAGCCCCCACCCTAAGTTACCTAAAATAAGCTCTGACTCAAGTTTTAAGCCATACATTGACGCACTCTATGAGCTAGTCATTATCCTACCTTCAAACTGAGGCCTTAAAGCTGTAGGTAGGTCATATTACAGGAGCAGAGGCCTCTGAGAGCTGATGACTGGGGGAGGTACAACCTCAGTGCCATATGCATGTCTACCCACTTGTGCGCCCACCCAGAGTCTGAGTACATGCACCAGAACCACAGAGGAAGGGACCAGTGCCCTTCAGAGCTCCAAGCCTGAGATGGCTTCCCTAATAGATACCACACTGGGTTCCTGCCAGCCAAGCTGTGTGGTGTAAGCATGAGCCTCTCAGGTGGTTTCCCTCAGAACCACCGAGTAGCCCACAGACTGTTATGCCTTCATTTTCCACTGGCATATTTATCCTCCCTTTATCATGTTTTCAAGAAAATGAAGCTGAGGAGGGCATAGTGTACTTCCCCTGAGGCTAAGCAGAGGTTTTCCACCTCTGGAATTCACTTCCAGAAGAGGGTGGTAGCTTCCAGCACCCAGGGCCCAGCAAAAATATCTGTACACAAAGTCCTAAGGTGGCAGCCATGTTGATCTTTGGGAGGCTCAAAGAGGGAAGCAGCCAAACAGAGTGTAGGTGGCTCCTCGGGGTGGGGGTGGGGATGGGAGAGTAGCTTTCCTGTGGAGCTAGGCTATGCTCAATGAGCGAATTAAACATTTTTTTACAACTTGCAGTATATATAACCACAGAACCTTGTACTATGAGCTGAATAGAAAGAATTGGAAATTAGAACTAAAATAACTAGACATGTATTTCCTCAAGGAGTTTTGAGTCCGGCATTGGGAAAATCAAGGAATAAGCACAGAAGGAATTTGAAAAAAATGGAAGTAATGTAGGTTGAATTTGAGGGTTGTGATGTCAAACAACACGGGACAAAAATGACAAATTGATCTCAACCCCAACTGTAGGCTGCCTGGTTTTTTGGGCTCCCAGGGAACTCAGACCAAACTGGGAAGTACTGTAGTTCTCTCTGAATATCATGGAGTGGCCAGATTGCTCAGGTTTCAAGCTACTTTTCCCAAGGGACATTTGAAACAAAGAAGAGGCTAGGATTCTCCATTATCCTTGACACAGAAGAGAACTTCTTTTGAGAGAAGAATCTGTTCCTCCTTATCCACATGGACAAATTGGAATATGGTCATTTTACTTTCCGCACAGCACTCAATCATCTGTTCACTTGCTCTGCTTGACGTGTGTGTGTGTGTGTGTGTGTGTGTGTGTGTGTATGTGTGTGTGTGTGTCCCCTGTGCCAGCATCTCTGCTGTGCTAGAGATGGAGATGAAAAGACTCAATTCCTGCTTTTCCTGAATTTTTACCCCCAAATCATCTGCCCTCAGGGTTTCCCTGGCCCCAGGTCCTAAGACTTCAAAGCCTAAGCTGGAAGGTAAAGTGAGGATAAGAAGAGAGAGGGTGTCCAAGCTATTGCCAAGCTCAGCCTTCTTACTGATGAATATGTGGACATCCCTGTAGGGACAAAGTCTCAGTTATAACATCAAATGAGAGGCTTGTGATATTTGATATGCTAAGAAATATGTATTTAACCTTCATCTCTGGCTCCTGGTACACAGCTCCTAAGATCCTTGTAATTTCCTGAGAGATGAGGGTAAGAGGAGCATCTTTTGTTATCTATAATAAATCTCTTCCAAATACACTCACATTCATGCCAATGAGGTAGTTTTCTTTGTTTCTAATGAAGTGACTTTTGAAGGGTCCCTGGATAGCTTCAGGATGGGGGCTGCTTACCAGAGGAACCAAACAAATGTGTGGTTACATACTCTCACCTACCCCTGACCTCCAGGAAGAGAGGGGGACTGGAAACTGAGTTAGTCACGGATGGCCAATGATTTCATCAATTGTGCCTATGCAATGGAAGCTCCATAAAAATCCCAAATGAAAGGGTTTGGAGAATTTCCAGGTTGGTGAATGCATCCATGTGCCAGAAGTATGGCACTCCCCAGACTCCATAGAGACAGAAGTTCCTGTGCTTAGGACCCTTCTAGACCTTGCCCTATATACTTCTTCATCTGGCTGTTCATTTGTGTGTGTGTGTGTGTGTGTGTGTGTGTGTGTGTGTGTGTGTGTGTGTGTATAAACTGGGTATTATAGCCCAGTTTAATCAATAAACACTTGAGTTCTGATACTGTCTTCTGGCGCAAGTGAGCACTTCGTACTTGGTAACATTTACAATGATGGTGATGATCGCTGCCGCCTTCCCAAGGAAAGTCTACCCCTATCTACTGAATATATCGGACCCGATCAACCAGAACTACATGCTATGGCAAACTGTTACCACCACCCCTGAAGACCACAAGGAAAGGAATCCGTGCCACGCAGCTCAGATTCCGGCCTTCCCTGTCCAGTCGCAGACAAACTCTGTGAGGCCTGCCTGCCCAGGGTCCTTCAGGGGACCATTGTGATTCCAGCCATCACGTCACACATTTTCATGTGATAGTGTATTTCCATCAGAGCACTTATCCTGCTTCTTAATACAGCTGTATCAGAGCAGGGCTAGATCTGTTTTTACTCTTTATTGCGATACCAAGCAGAGTGTCCCAACAAAAATATACTTGGGGCACCTGGGTGGCTCAGTGGGTTAAAGCCTCTGCCTTTGGCTCGGGTCATGATCTCGGGGTCCTGGTATCGAGCCCCACATCGGGCTCTCTGCTCAGCGGGGACCCTGCTTCCCCTTTCTCTCTGCCTGCCTCTCCACCTACTTGTGATCTCTCTCTCTGTCAAATAAATAAAATTTAAAAAAAAAAGAATATACTCATAACAGATACTTAATAAGTTGGTGTTGAATGAATGAAGGAAGGAAGGGATGAACACACAAAAGAATGAGTGACAAGTCAAATGAGCTTCTCCAGGGGCATTTCAGTAAGTGAGGTAGGAGTGATCCAGGAAAAACCCCAGAGTTAGGTAAGCTCCGTTTAGCACAGAATGTGTGGCTTGGCAAATGTCGTTGATCAGAGAAAGAAAACATCTCATACATGTGTTAGTGAGAAGTAGCAATGAACTTATTTTTCTTCTAATAAAATCAGCCTCACCAGGGATCCTGCGGAGCCACAAAATAACTGCAAGAACAGCAGATGGGGTGGGCCTCGTCCCACAGAAGCCCCAATCCAACCCACCAGCCTAATTACAGCACATGCCGTACCCGGCGCTATTCACTGTTTGTCACCCGAGGCATTGGCTGGATCAGTTTAGGGACATGAAAAACAAAGCAGCATTTTTGCCAAAGCCCTTGAATTTCCAGGCCTTGTGGTTTCCATTCAGACCATTCGTAAAGAATCGCAGGCTTCCATTGCCTTTGTTGTTTCAATCTGCGGTGAGTCCAACAAAAAGAGAAACCTCAGGCCCTGGCCAGTGGAGGCTGGAGAAGGAATTCCTGTGCCGGGGCTGGTGGGCAGGAGGGACAGGGGCCTCTGCTAGAAACCCCACGCTCCCATTGCAGCCTGGGTGGTCTCAGCCAGGGCCTCTGCAGCTCCTGCTTCCGCTTAGAGACCTGCAAAAAGGAAAGCAAGCTTCACCATGGAGACCCTCTCCAAGGGAAGCTGTGCGATTTAATGAACCTTTGGAAAATGTTTCACTTTTCACACCTGCAAATGGTCCTTGGTATTTGTCTTATACCACAGGACTCCCTACATTTCTTCTCATACCAAATAAATGTGAATGTTAGGGTCTCAGGGTCTTTTCCATCAGACTCCTTTTTCCTTGGAATTTCTATCCTGCTTATTGGATAGAATTAAGGATAGGACCTCCTTGCTGGATCGTTACTCTTCCCAGCATGTAAAAATAGAAGGTTTCTTCAAAAGCAGACTCAGTTTATGTCAGTCATGGATAACTTGTTCAGCACCATCATGTGAAAGAGGAAGCATTTAATCTGTGCTCCTGGCTGTTGCTTTCCCAGCAAATGCTTTAGTTTACATTGGTGGATCTTTGAGGTCCTAGATTTCTTTCTTTCCCTTTGAGCCTGTTAGGCTCATGCTGGCCGCATCACTGAAGAGTCTCTAATTTCACAAATGTGATCCGAGAGTCTCATTAAGAAGCAGATTTTGTGGTGGTTAACCAAATCTGAAACGAGTGTGGAATGGTTAAGTTAATGATGGAGAATCTACATGATTCTATTTTTTGAAGAGCTTTAATGACATAGATGAATATTTTTGTGTTAAGTAGAAAGGAATCCGAATAAAAATTGAATCTATGGTATGATCTCAGCCATATCCATAAGAGAAGGGAAAACATCGACACATTAGGATAAGATTATGAGTGATTTTCATTCTCTGTACTTTCCTGTATTTTTTAATTTTCCACAGTAAACGCACATATTTTCCTTTATTAAAAAATATTTTCCTGATTATAGAAAAAATGTCTTCATTACTTTTTATAATTTATTTCCTAAGGCAATATGATAATAGTGAGTCTCAAAGGTAGTAGAACTTGTATTTAATATACTTGGAATGAGAATCTAAGCAGCGTTTAAACACAAAAATATGTGAATAAAAATATAATACATTTGGAAGTATATTTAAATATATAAAATATATATACTTATATATATATTTAAACATATCTCACCATCTAAAACTCTTTTCCCAAAAGTGACCATTGTGAACAGCTCCGGCTGTAAACGTCTATAAATTTACATATGTGTATGCTTTATATCTGCACACACACGTGTGGGTTTGGAATTTTTAACGTTAATGGGATCCTGTCATATGTATTGCTCCATAACTTTATTTTTCGCAATGTATCTTAGAAGTTCAACTCATATCTCTATGCAGAGATCTAACCTTATTATTTTTTTTTTTTTTTAAAGATTTTATTTATTTGACAGAGAGAAACACAGCGAGAGAGGGAACACAAGCAGAGGGAGTGGTAGCGGGAGAAGCAGGCTTCCTGCTGAGCAAGGAGCCCGATGCGGGGCTCGATCCCAGGACTCCGGGATCACGACCCGAGCCGAAGGCAGACACTCAACGACTGAGCCACCCAGGCGCCCCTAACCTTATTATTTTTAACCACCGTATTATTACATAGCAGAGATGTGCCATCACATGTTCATTCATTCCCTTATTAATGCATATTTGCCCTAGTTCCAAGTTCTTACTGCTATACTCTTGAGCATAAGAATGGCTACTATTCAAGAACATTCTCTACGGTATTAAAATGAACATCTTCTACAGTGAATCTCCTTTACATGTAACTTTGTGCATACATGGAAGTGTCTCTGAAAGTTAGGTTTCTGGAAATGGAAATCCTCAATTGCCTAATTGTCCTGCCAAAAACTTTATATTAACTAAATCCCTGGTCAACAGTATCAGCACATTAGCTTAGAAATTTTTTTTCAGATTTAGAAGGAGGGCTTTCTCCCAGATTCCTTCAGATTAGTGTAATTTGCAGATCCTCAAGACAGTAATCGAAATAAAAGCCAACATGGAAACCATCATCAAGTCCCTTGAAACAAGGTGACATTACAGTAAAGTCGAGTAGTAAGAACACAGAGCTGCTCTGGGAGTGACTAAGGCATTGTTCACTTTTGAAAATGACAATTCAATAATCAACACTTCAGTTCTACCAATCATGATTTAATAGTTCCTAAATGACTCAGAAAATATTTTTCTTATTTTATAAGGCCTCAAAATGTAGCTACTTGCATTTCTTCATGTGTTTTGGATAAACGGGCAGAACCCATCACCGTGATGATTAAAAGCAGCTGAGAGCTGTGGCAGCCAGGTCGTCTCTGCACCTCTGCTCTGTGAATAAAGCAGCCACAAGAAGTCTGGAAAAGCCTCGCTAAGTAATGAGGCTGCATCTTCCAGCTGACGTCAGTCCGTTTAGAAGGTACAGCATTTCTCTGCTGTTACCCGGCATCCGCCTTCCTCAAAGTGCCGGCAAAGTGCTTTATGTACATTTCTTCACCTCCTATTCACATTTTAAAAGATTTTTAATTACTTAATTACACAATAAATTCAACACAGGAAGCTAAAAAAACAGTCACTTAGTTACCTATTCTCTAGATTTAGAAACATTTATCACTTTGTATAATTTGTTTCGGGCCTTTTTTTTTTTAAAGAAATAAGATACTACTGTTGAATCTTTCAATTCCCAATCTATTATTTCTCCCTCTCAAGAGGTAACCTCCAGCCTGAAGTTGGTATAGTATCTTTTCTACCCACGTTTTCTATTTTCACAGCAATTATATATATCCATTTGAATAAGTAGCATTATTTTGTGCATTTTTTAACTTATGAAAATAGTATCATAATACAGATATTATGAAACCTGACTTTTTTTACTCAAAAATTTTCCAGATCATTGTTTTTCCAGTGTTGATAGAAGTAGAGTAAAATTCTTTCACTTTAACTGTCGTATGTCAGGTATGTGACAATCTATATACAAATCCGTAATTATTGTCTATTGATTCACATTTAATTGGCTCTTTCCCTATTACAAGCTTAGGTTTTAATTGCTATTTCAAATGGGGTCTTTTTAAAATATATGTATTTTTTATATATTATGTATATATCTCTATATAAATATACACTATGCATATGTGTATATATTATATACATATACAGTTTTTAAAATCAGCATCCATTGATTTATAAGAATGACGGAAACTTCTCAGTGCTAATAGTTTATAGAATTCCTTAGATTTTGTATGTAAACTACTACAGTGTCTTCAAATAATCTTGTTCTTCCATACCAAGCTATACCTCCTTACCATTTTTTTCTCATCTCATTGCACTGTCTTGAACCTCCAATAAAATGTTAAAGGAGCGCTGGTAACAAGTAATTTTGTCATGGTTTCACTTTAGAGAAAATGTGTCTGACATTCAATCATTACATGATATTTGCTGGAGAATTTTGGGACTGATTCGATTTCTTTAAAGGTTATAGGCTAAGACCTACAGGTTTCTCCAGATTATGCCTTCAGATTATATATATACACATCTTGTCTACACTTTTAAATTACTGGCATGAAGGGTAGCCAGTCTCACAATTATTTTCCATCTATAAGCTATCTATATTTCCCTTTTCATTTTATATTCCCTCTTACATTTTTGACAAATTTTTCCAGAAGTTTGTCTATTATATCAGTCTTTTAAAGAACTAGCCTTTGTTTTGTTAATATTCTTTATTGTTTCTTGGATTTCCAGCCATCGATTTTTGCTCCCATCATTTGTATTTACTTTGATCAACTTGTTTGGTGTTACTTTTTGTTGTTTTCCCCTGACTTTTTGAATTACATAACTAACTTATTATTTTTCAATTTTTCTTCTTTTCTAATATATGCATTTAAAGTTATAAATGTCTCTCTGTGTACCACATTAGCCGAATGCTACAAATATTGTTACAAATTCTTTTAATTATTCAGTTTTAAATATTTAATGACTTCTATTATGGCTTCTTCTATGACACGTGAATCATTTGCATGCTACTTATTTTTCAAACTGGAAAATCAGAAGAGCATTGATCAGAATATTAGTTCTACAGTACTTATTTTCTCTTTTTCATGTGGTCAGTTTTGAAAAACAAAATTCCAAAATATGCAATATGGATGCAGGATCCTATTTGTTGCCATTAGATCAAGCTTTGTGACAGTAATTTTTAATAATCCGGTATCTACTACCCTTCCCCTTTTCTTCAGGTTCTTTGCTCCTAGTCAAGGTATAGAGCTAGGTCTAGTGCATGGAAGCTTCATGTCTGTCTTTTGAGCTGAAGCAGTGAAAAGCCATGAGTAATTTTCTGATCTTTTTTTGCTCCTTCTGCAGTGAAAGAAGTAGCCACTTGTCCCAGATGGTAGAGCTAAAAGATCATAAGCCTCCAATTGCCTCTGTAGAGAGACATAGTCCCAGACTCTTTTGGACAGAAGTTTGAGTGAGAAATAAATGGTGACTATTGAGTCATTAAAATCTTGTGGTTGAAATGATACTGAGGCATCACCTTGTTGATATATAATATAGCTTGTTGATTATGTTGTTCAAATTTTTCTACTTCTTAAGAACTTACTATTTAATTAGTATATTAATTTCTGAGAAATGTATTAAAACTATTTTGATTATATATTTTTCAGTTTCTTTCTCTAATCTTGTCACTGTGGGATTTATATATATTTGATGTGTGCAAATTCAAAATACAAAATCTTCCTAATAGGGGTGTCTGGGTGGCACAGTGGGTTAAACATCTGACTCTTGGTTTTGGCTCAGGTCGTGGTCTCAGGGTCCTGGGATGGAGCCCTTCACTGGCTCTGTGCTCAGCATGGAATCTGCTGGAGTTTCTCCCTCTCCCTCTGCTATACCCTCTCATACTCATGTGCACACACACACACTATCTCTCTCAAATAAAAATAAATAAATCTTTAAATAATAATAAAATCTTCCTAATGAATTGTTTCTATATCATAGAAATCATTGATATGATTTCCAATCATTGATATATCATCATATCATCATTGATATCATCTATATCATAATGACATTGTATCTAATACCAGTTTTTATCTTGCATCTATTCTGACATTGATACGATATTGATATTAATATAGTTATATCTATTTGATTTTAATTAATATTTGCCTACTACCTCATTTCCTTTCCTACTATATATACATACATGTGGGTATGTACACACACACAAATATATGTGAACATATTCACATATGTTTATAGTTTGAATATATTCTCACCCAATCAAAATCTTTTTTTTTTTATGAATAAATGAACAATTTATTTTTCAATGACTCCTTAGATGCATCACACTCCTTGAGGATGCTAAGCTAGAAACCATGTAAAAATCATATACTTCTGCTTCCTAACTTGAAGAATTAAATTGTCTCATGTGAGA